>JAVJIX010000009.1:0-642500 GCA_036785185.1 Paratrypauchen microcephalus
GTCAAAAAGAGGAGACTGTAAGGTTTCATTTGATGTGTAGAGTGTCATGGTACATGATCGGGAATGTGTGTTTTAAAGATGCATCTGTGTTAAAATAGAAGAACTGAATTCAGTTGTTCTATTTTAATACAGAAACATCTTGGCATATAGCACATCTATTGTCAACATATTAACATTATATTAGAATAGTCAATTGTTTTGATCAAGGGTTTATTATAATTGTGTAAAAGTATTTAAACCAAAGCTAAAATCCCTGCACTTTTGGAGTAATCAGAGGGGAGAAGCCTAAACAACTTTTTCATAAACAAGAAAAAGTGTTGTTATTGTAATGTGTGTGTGTTTCATCAGTAAGCTAATGTTTCTATTGAGACACATTAATGCAGTTTTTCATCCTGCTAATTCAATATTCACATACAGAAATGTAATAAGGAGGAGGCGTTGTAAATCTCAGTGGACAATGCTAATGTATTATTAATTAACCGACTGTGTCCTTACCCTGTTGTTAGTAAACAGCTATGGCTAACCCCACTCCATCTTGTGCATGTATGTGTGTGTCACAGTGTTATATGGCACAGACTGCTGCATTCACTATCAGGGCGGTTTCCCTTGAGGAGTGCGGTCATCTTCAAAATGGCCCATATGTTATTCTTTCTGTCAGCTCTTTAATTATGTATAGCATCTTTCTCCACAGTTGGCATATACGCATACATAAAGATATGCATATTTTACAATCCACTTGAATTAATGACTATTTTATCAACAGAGAGAAGGGACATAAGCACATAAGGGGCATTGTCATAAACTTTGTGTAGTTTCATGAAAGGATAATGATGTCTTCTTTCTATTGTGCAGCACTAGGCATATGTATCATTTAAATCATCAATCATCAGGGGTGGGCGTTATGCCAAACAAAGGCAGATCAAAGGACCACATGGCAAATAAACTACTTTTTTTAAAAGTACATTTTTATTATCAATGTGGTAAAATCAGTATTGATCAAGGTTTTATCAAATTTGTGCTTTCATATTGTGACAACATTTACTTAGAATAGAACATAAGAAGTTACTTTCACCTCTGCAATAACGTTTATTCGATACATCACAACATTAGCACTCCGAACATGCACCCACAATTCCCCTGCTGTGTCTTTAGCGCCTGAACACCCGTTTACTGAGTCACATTTTCATTAAAATTCATTGAACTAAGTTCACCTTTTACTTTTGGCTGTATACAAGAACATGTTTTGAATAACAAATAACATCAAATAAAGGTGAACCAATTATCTAAAGGTTCAAGAACGGAAGGAGAAATAATGCATTTATCACTCACCAACAACAGAATGTTGCATATTGCAATATAACAACTTGTTTTAAAGAGCTGTTTTACCCTTTGCTTATAGACAGTTAGGATGATGAGCATGTTGAGCAGTCTACTTTTAAATCAGATGCCCTTCCCAGCCATTCCACTCTAGGTGAGAAATACAGTACAGTGAACCCTCGCTGTATCGCGGTTCACTGTTGGCGGCCACGCTGTTTCGCGGAATTTTTTTTCCTTTTTTTTTTTTTTTTTTTTTTTTATAGTGTAACTTTTTTTTACAGTATAACATTGTGTCCTGCGCCTGATTAGCTAAGAGACTAGACCAGGACTAAACCAGGTCTAAAACAGGACTAAACCAGGTCTAAACCAGGTCTAAACCAGGACTAAACCAGGTCTAGACCAGGGATGGTGACGCAGGGTGGTAGGGACAGAGTCTCTGATTTCCTTCACGAGAGCGCCTGGGTGACAGGAGGTGTGGCCTTTGTTTACTTGCACGAGCCATGGAAGAGACTGAGTGCGAGCCGGACAAATGGAAGAGCCAAGAATCAACATGGACGGGCCTGGCCCGGACGCTGCGCGGCCGAGGGAGCCCGCAGCGGGGAGAGCCGCATTCGAGGGAGCCGCAGCGGGGAGAGCCGCATTCGAGGGAGCCGCAGTGGGGAGAGGACACTCGCGCGCAGAGAGGAGACAGTGGGTCTTCCCCGTCACGAACCCGACCCCGTCCTAGAGAGCTGTGGAGTATTGGCGACGCCCTGAACTCCGGGGCGGTCTGATTTTGGAGCCGGGGTGAAATGCAACCTACCCTTGTGAGCGCAGGTTGGTCTTACCTGGTCTTGTGGTGCTCAGAGGCGTCTGTTAGCGGTTTGGCACTGTTAGCATTGGCTTGAGTCTTGCCCAAAATGATATCCAGGTCGCTTTCCACTCGACTTTCGCACATGGCATGGATATGTGGTACCAAAACAAACACACGTGTCCGCGCGCACGTGTCCGTGCGCACGTGTCCGCGTGTCACGTGTCTCCCCCCGCGTCACTATTAATATATTTTGATGAAGATCTACAAAAGTTTGAGTGTTTAAACAAGAGAAAAATGTGAGAAAATGTTAATACCAGTCTCAGAAAGGTGTATAATGTGTCTGGTGAAGCGTTTTCAGCCTTAAAACATGTATAATAATTGTAAAATATAAAATTGTCCTACTTCGCGGATTTCACTGATTGCGGGCTATTTCTGGAACCTAACCCCCGCGATAAACGAGGGTTCACTGTAATCTGCATAACTGTTGTGTCAAGCTCCTCATATATGGTGATGTACCTTTCATATACGTTATACCAGTCACCCTTATTGTCAAAAATTATAATCTTATTATAATTTATAATAATTATTTTTGTAATCCATCCAAAATGTTCTGAAACATGCCTGTAAATGTTTACTAGCATTTATTTATTAAAAGGACTTAAAGATCCCATGACATGGTACTTCTTGATGATTTTATATGGCGCCTTAAAGGGGACAGGGGAATCCCAGTTACGCAGCGTGGTGTGTGCTTCGTCTGTCTTTTTCCGCACTGAAAAATAGCTCCCACCCAAAATGACCAAGTCAAGCTCTCCGTGTTGATTTGCACATTTATTTGCACTCGATATGAATGCGCACTACACAGAAAGTAATTGGGAAACGCATCGAGCAAATGAATTCCTTTTGGCCGAAATCTTTCTCTGGCGACGTTAGACTCCAGTCTAACGGAGTAGCTGCAGATACCGCGGCGGTCAGTGCTGACAGACCTGGACAATGGCTGCGTCACCAGAAAAACGCTTTCCACCACTTATTTTCGTCTCTGGACTGTGGGGAGATGCCCAAGTTTGACCTGGGGGTGGCATATCCCTTTAATGGTTCCCTAATACTGTAAATGAATCCTTCTCCAAAATCAAGCCTCAGTACATGGGAGAGCCTCATGAACACAGTCAGAGACATATGTCTCTGAAATGCTTTAGTCTGGGCGTTGTTGCTTGAATGCAAATGAGGAGGACAGAGACAGACCAGTGCAGCGGGTGGGGGTGTGACCAAATACGCCGCTGTTTCCTGGATTAGCGGTGCGCTGTGCGCTGGCCCCACTTCAGTGTTTTAACCGCGAAGGAAGATATGAGACGCGCTGCATTAAAAAAAACACATTTCCACAGAAAATAAAATTAAACCACTGCTGTTTCAGAGGTTCGGAGGCTTGGATAAAGGACATCCGAGCCTGGAAACACTCTCACGTGTTTCCAGGCAAATAAAAAAACGCATCTCGCATTGCGTAGCTCGTTTGCGGTCCAACTCTCTGGGCGTGATTTCCAGAAACGGTGGGTAGACATCCAGACGGGGGGTGGAAACCTTTCCGCGAGTGTGACGTCAGAAAGTTCCCTTGTTCAGAATCGCCTGTTTGGGCTGTCTTTTTTTCAAACGCAGAAAAGGATCGCAAATGCTCAGTTTACACATTTCGCAACTTTTAGCCATGATGGGGGGGCCCTCACATTAACTTTCTGAGGTTTTTCTGAGGTTTTTGAACGTTAATGTGAGCTCCGCTACCCGGTTTAGCCCCCCCCCATGGGGGGGGGGCGATTTTGAACGGGCGATTTTGAACAAGGCACCTTATTGACGTCAGATCGAAAAAAGAAATGCAAATGCAGTTCCACCCCCGTCTGTCTGTACTCAGCGTCTCTGTAAATCACGCCCAGAGAGTTTGGACCGCGAATGCGCTAAGCAATGCGAAATGCGTTTTTTTATTTGCCTGGAGGCACGTCCGAGTGTTTCTAGGCTCGGAAGTCCTTTATCTGAGCCTCTGGACCTTTGAACAGCAGTGGTTTCATTTTATTTTCTGTGGAAATGTGTTTATTTTTCAATGGAACGCTTCTCATCTCTTCTCCCCGCAAAAACGCGGAAATGGATCAGAGAGTGCACAGCTGAGAGCTGAGAGTTTGGCCACGCCCCCACCCTCTACTATTGGCCATCTCTTTTCTCCTCATTTCCATTCAAGCAACAACGCCCATAATGGCCTGTTCAGAGAGAGAAAAATTACTCTTTCTCATCTTATCTCTGTTTCTCATGCACTGAATCTTGATTTTTAAGGATTCATTCAGTATTAGGGAACCATTAAGGAGCCATATAAAAGCATCAAGAAGAACCATCTCATGGGATCTTTAAAGTTAAACAGAGCACAACAGAGCATTTTTTTTTTTCTAATTTTGCAGCTAGGCTGCTGTGCTGACCAATTCAAGCAAGTTCTGCCACATTACTCCTGTTCAGGCTGACCTCTTCTGGCTGCTTATTGAGCAAAGAATTCACTTTAAAATATTAGTGCTCACCCACCGGCCACTTCATGGTTAGGCTCCAGAATACTCAGGTGAACTCTTCCAGAAGCGTGTCCCAGGAAGATGATAAACCTTGTACAAGACGAGGGCCAATCAGGCTCTGGCAGTCGGGCCTTAATTGTGGAATGCTCTCCTTTGTGAGATAAAGAATTCTGGGTCCAGTGATTGTTTTAAGAAGAGCGTAAAACCCAGGCTTTTCCCAGAATGTTTATAAGTGTTTACATTCTATATTGCATAAGTTTTATTTTTTTTAACGATTGTTTTTTTTTTATTGTTTTTTTTTTTTTTTTTAATCTGTGAAGCACTTTCTGAGCTTTGCTCTGTATAAATAAATACTGACAAACTTGTTGCAAATTATAGACAATGTATCTTCAAAACAGCCATTTTGAGGTAAATAATTCACCCCTATTTTCATATAAATAAGATATCACAAATGCAAAACAACCTAAACTGCTCCAGGATATTTGAGCATTTGTCTTTCATTTGAAGTTGTATTAGGAAAATGTCACTCCCTCTTACTTCTACAATCGTTTTTCTCCTGTTTTTATTGTATTTAGCTTTTTTTTTTTTTTTACTTAAACTGAAGCTAATAGTTTAATCAATAAACTGAATTCTGCACTTTTATGTAAGAAACAGCTATAGATTTATTCATTACCCTAATCCCTTCCCCATTATGTTAAAGCAGCTGTGGTACAGTCCAATGCTTTTACCAGTCACTCTTTATTAGTTTCCACATTATTCTTCATTAGCCTCAAGCATAAATAGCAGATACAGTGTAGCACATTCTGTCTTTCAATTTTTACATTTTTACTCATTTTCTTGCAGTATCTCACAAAAGTTGTTCTTTAATAGACAACTTAGTCCCAGTAGTAAAAACAAGTCAGTCATCACACTAAAAATCTGAAGCAAGACAACAATACTTAATTTATTTTATTTCCAATATAATCACAGTAATGGAAAAAATATATATATTTTTTTCTCTTTTGGGATTAGTATTTGCTAGTGTGTAATATAATATTCATAAAATAAATAAATAAATAAAAAATTGGGTAGAAGTTAGTGAAGTCGTGAATGTATAGGCCAATAGCAATAGTAGCTGTTAGCATTACCAATTTGTTCAAGCAGCACTGTGTAACTTTCTAGTGGTGGCATGCCATTTGCATGATTTCATGGAAATAGAAAGTTAAAACCATACTTTTGAACATTCTCCAGGGAGATAGGTTTAATGCCATACTGTGGAAGATTATCGCCAAAGGAACATTATTTTCAATTGAAACAAGCAGGAGGAGGTTACCTGGCCAGCCAAATGATATCTCTCTGTATTTCCTATACAGCGCGATACCATATGGACACCCTCCCTCCACGCTCGCTCCTCCGGTTACAAACGGACTCCGCGATTCTGATTCGTTCAAAGATGGTGACGTCAGTGCACCCGCCTTTGCCCGCAAAGTCACTCTTAGGCAGCGGAAGTTCCTCCTCAGTTTTGAATCAAGATGGCGCAATCTCTGATTGGTTCACTTAACTGTCTGTCTAAGCGCAACAGCAGCGCATTCTGTGGATCAAGCGTTACCAGACTCATCCGCTGTTACAGCGATGAGTCATGGATTCTTCCAGGCAAAGGAGGAGGCCCTCCTCCAGGCCAAATCAGAGTCATATTTGTGGACATGAAAGCAAGCTCACAGTAAGGACACGTTTTTCAGTGCAATAAACCTAATTAAAATGCACATATGTTTTTATTGTAGTTTCTTACCAGTTACCAGTTGTTTTCCTCTAAACACACCAGCCTGTCACGAGAATTACTACATCTTATCTTACCTTTCAATAAATGATCAAAGGAACAATTCATTTTGGGGGTCAGTACTCATCATGGGTACTTTCTCTTTGTACTAGTAGGGAATGTTATTTTTCTGTACTATGATCAGATTCGAGCAGTAGAGAGTTGGCTAAATAACTTCTAATAACTATTAAGTGTTTCACATTTATTAATTGCAGCTCATTTTTGTTTAAAAAATATTGTACAAATAGATTTTTTTAGGGGGGTCATGCATCCCAGTTGTACAATGTGATCCTACTTGTTATTTTTGCATTACAACCTGAGATCAGCAAGGGAAGATGGCTGCATATCTGATTGCCAGCTGCAAATAACATTCTCATTCCCAAAGTGCGATTGGGAGAAAATGACGTGTGCAGTGCTGTCAGAAAGCTTAATGATTTCATCTAGTGTCAATTTCCATTGTTTTGAAGCCAATGCCTGAAACCTCTTATACTTGATTCACTAGAAATGACCACGCCATAACAAGGGAAAAAGATAAAGATATTTATTGACGGTGGGTAGATGTGATGACTGGGGGGAGACTCAGGGTGGGGGCTCCGTCTCCAATCCAAAATGGTCACCCAGCTGATTTGGACCCCACCACCACCACCTTTAAGACGATTTCTTCAGGCTGAGGGATGGACGAGAGACACAGGGTGACAGGGAGGGGGGTGAGAGAGTTGACGCAGATGGTAATGTCGGGATGGCCGTATAAATAGGGCTTTTGTGTAACTGAAGGCGTGATTGAGGTGAGCTGTGGCTAGCTGGCGAGGAGGTTGAGATGTGGTCCACCTCCTGAATATGAGTTAATCATATTAACTCCACTTCATAATAGCATCTTTTTGCTCTGTCTGCCAATCTGTGCTTCCTTTCTCTGCCCCCACTCTCCTCATTATCGCTATAAAGTAACTGATTACCAACTGATGCACTTTCTCAACACTAACCTACCGATGGGGCCCTATTCGCCTCAAGGCACCTATCAATTTTGAACAAGGTCCATATCTTTCTCAATGCATTAGTGGTGTAGCATATTTCCACTCAACAGCCCATTCTGAATCCCATGCTGTACCTAATCATTAAAGCTCAGCTCATTGTAAAGAAATAAACTGGTTTATTTTATTACAAAGATGCAGCAGTAGTAGCAGCAATATAATCCTCATTTTATAGTTCGTTCACCCTTGAGAGAGCTGGCAGCCTGTTTGACTGGGTGTCCTCATTTTTCCCTCACTAACATAGACATGTATAGTGAGTGCAACAAATAGATTAGGTATAAAGTGTAATAGCAAGACATTCACTATATAGAGTAGCATTAAAATGTATGTCTTTATTTACTCTTAACTTTTATTTGGTGTTGACCTTATAGTTTTTTGGAGGGAATCCTGCCTGATCATGCACATCCTAATGCGCAAGAAGCATGTAGTAAGCATAACTTTGGCACATTATATGTATGCCTATGGAAACTTAAACTAGATACAGCCGAAGAAATCACACCTTCACAAAAGCGGACTGCAAATGTGGGCTGTCCAATCTAGCACAGTATTTGGGCCAAAATTCATCCTCTGACAGACACTGTATAAACTCTTAAAGGGATGTACTGTAATGCCAGATCTACAGTCCGGTCAATATTTAATGCCCCCTGGAGGCAGCTTTCTCTACTGGTGATGCACAAAGAGCAGTTATACACAGCACCTCCCATGGCCATTTGGCAGAAAGCATGACAAGAGGATGACAACTGTCCATTTTTATGAGTAAACAGTAACATTTCTGACAATCAATTGTCAGGCTTGTTAGAAGGAAATTTGTACAACATGTAACTGCATTTTAGGCATAATATTATGAACACATGGCTGTTATCTGATTTTAAAAAATCAGTGTATGTCCACCCTCCTCCAAACATCATGCATAATGTATACTGTATACTGTGCATACTGATGATGTAGGCCTCCTGTGTAACTGTAAGTAACCACAATTCACAGATGTCAATAGTCATCATCATTTGCCTGACCAATATTATGCAAGTGTATAGTTACTCAAAGAGACTCTACAATGTTGATACAATGCAAACAGTATCAAACAAACCACACAATTCATGGTATCATGCAAAAGTGTAATCAGTCTCACAAACATGCTCTCAGTTCACTTATGTACTTCAACACCGGAGACAAGGTAGGTGAAGTGTCTTGTCCAAGGACACAACAAGAGCAGTCCCTCAACTAAGTGCTAACCAGGTCCAATCCAGTTTATAAAAACAAGTAGGCCGAATCTGTGAGGCAAAACAGCGTCTTACCTTTGTAGAAAATAAAAATGACTACGATGGAGGAGTTAGAAGATGTATTGTGTTTTCTGTTTGTGCAACCACATCTGATTTGAGTTTTTACAGGGGGTCTGGAGAGAAAAGGTCATGAGAGGGCATGAGAAGAAACTGATAAGAAGATTCACACTACATTCCTCTCCAGTTTGTCTCCTGAAGGGAGAAGACACTTCAAGCTCCACCTCTTCTCTTTGTTTTAAGCACAGACTATAAATGTTAGAATTTAGGGAAATGCACTATTCTGTCTGTACCATTAGGGACAGATAGGAACCGGGCGCTCCGTAATTAGACTCCTCTGTCAGGGTAAATAAAAGTATTGTTTAATATTCTAAGCCTTTGGTCGTCTGCTTCACCATAAAGAATCTGGGAAGGCATAGGATACTGGGTTTAGGACAATTAAGGTAAACACTGGTATCAAACGAGTAACGAATGGAATTAAAGTATCCTTTATGCCAACAATTTGGGGGCTCGTCCGGGATGGTGATTTGACGACCTTGCATTGTTATATCGTTTAAGACAAAAAAGGAGTCCAACTTCACGGAAAATGAGAGTCTGAGACAGTCCTACGAGGGCCCTCTAACTACTAAAAAGGTAAGGAGAAACCTTCTTCTATATAAATTCTCCTATTGGATATAACCAAATTTGGGCTGTCTGTTACTCTTATTGTACGGCTGTTGTTATTAGTGTGCGCGAGCGTTAGAGCATAATATTAGATTGGTTCTGGGACCGGAAGAAAAAAGAAAATCCAGTGTGAAGAGAGAAGAGAGAATTTTTCCTGGAGGTCAGAATTCCCCGAAGAGACCGGTACGTCTAATAAAAGTCAAAAAATAATGGCCAAGAGATAGAAGGGTTGGAGTCCCTGGGTTAAAAGTCCCTAGAGTCCCCATTCGACCTTATACGTCATCAAAAATGACAGACAAATGTAAGGGAATCATCCCAAAATTTAATGTGGCAAAGGATGATTTTCCTAAAATGAGCTCAGAGAATCTATTGATCCAATTGGAAGAAGATTTGTTGAAAACAATTGACAAAAAATAAATAAATAATAAATTATTAATTATTAATTAATAATTAAATTATCATAATAAATTCAAAAGTCGACTAAACAAAGCGGTGATTAACACCCAACAGTATACGAAATGGCTGGCACCAGAGAGGTGTGTGAGACTGTTAGAGTCCAACATTTCTCAATTCAGCTTCCTAAATTGCTGTTCATTTAGAAAAGAATTAAAGAAAAGGCAGAAATATATGGCAATGTATCACGCGCCCAGGCGGAGAAGGAGGAGGAGGTACTTTCAAGTGGAATCTACCCGTCATTGACTCCCTCAGCCCCTGTGTCCCCCCCACCATATGTGTCTTCACCGAGTGTAATAATGGTCCCTATCCTGGACTTTAGTGGACATCTGGAGTACACTAAGACACATGAGGATAGTAAAAAAACAGAAGTCGTCCCCACCGTCACAGAATGACAGTGACGTAGAGGAAAAGTCTAACGAAACTCCTCGGGACGACATTGATCAGCGCTTATTTATTTATTTTATTTATTTGTTTATTTCAGGGACAGTGCATATTAATCAACATTTGCATGTAAATATCCCAGAGTTAGCCAAACGGCTAATTTTCATCCGTAGTCCCTTGACAGATGTTAGGTGTCATTTCTACATAACAAGCTTAGCGTCGAGCGCGGTCTCCTACCCCACTGGGATTAGTAAGGAAGACCCCCGCTGTGTCGCCTCATACCCCGGTGCTCACCCCACCTCTACCCAGTGTGTGGAGCAAGCAGAAGGAGGAGTTAGTGGAGCGGTCAAACTGTCTGGGTAGGCTGAGACAATTTGATAGGAGAGAGAGACAGAAAGAATGGTTGAAGGCAAAACTTGAGGAGTACGAGACAGATCCTGATAAAATGAGAGGCTCAGATGACGAAGGAGAGCAGGGGGAAAGAGAGAAGGAAGCGGCAGCTCACGCTAGAATGAAAAAGTTATTGAAAGAAAATAAAGACAAACCCACACACATGTATGACTCGGAGTTCCAAGGGTGCGTAGGCAATTATCCGTTAATTCAACTGGGTCTTGGACAAGTGCAGGTGTATAAACCTTATCAATTTACAGACATCACTGTTCTGGCAGGACAATTACCACCATTGGCTTAAGGAGGTAGAACATGGCTCCGAAAAATTCTGTCTCTGTCCGCGGGAACCCCACTCTGTCTCGGTGACTTCCGTGCTATATGCACTAGGGCGTGTACCCCCGCCACATGTGAACAGATCGAGCGCGCATCTAGCGCATTTGGTTTTCCACATGAGACACCACTGGCCCACTGTTACGGGCTCATCTTTGATGCTGTGAGACGCCTCTTTCCGGAGACGTGTCTTACTTCTCCTACTTTTCCTACATACACAGTAGACCAGGATCCGTCACAGTTTTTAGAGAAATGTGTGCAATTATGGGTGGATCGCACAGGCGCCCACCCCGCTAGAGAGATACAGTCGCAGGCGATGTTCCGAACCAATTTGAAGGAGGCCTTACCTGGCCCCGTTAAAGACCTGCTTAATGATGATCCTGAGTATATGACACGCATAGAACAGGCTTTTCACCACATATAGTGTTCAGGCTGTTTCGCTACCGCGACGCCCAAGTCTCAGAAAAGTCTAAAGCGGAAATAGCAGCTGCAGCTCTCACAAAATTACAATTGGCAGATTTACAGGATAAACGTAAAGCCTCTAAACCTTTGGGTCAACATTTTCAGGCTGCATTTGCCCTAAGAGAACCCCCACAAGCTCAATCTGTGTTTAGAGGTGCCAGCTCGCCCCTTCGCGGACGAGGGAGAGGCCGCGCCTCCATGGCACAGGCCCAGGGTGGCCGCTATCTGAACCCGTCTTACAGCGGGTGCTATATCTGTGGCTCTACTGAACACTGGGCCAGAGCTTGCCCACATGCTGAGCTCACTCAACAGGGTTCTGGATACCCACAGGGGAGAGGCACCCCATTTAATGCCCGAGGTCGTGGGTGTGGCCGGGCTCCCTGGAGATCTGCTCCTCAGTCCCAGGTTAACTATCCCTCCCTGTTGTGTGACGAAGGTCACCGCTGGGATGGGTGGGATGAACAATGTCAATAGCGGTGCCCAGCAGGGATGGCCGCCGCTCTACATTCAGGGGCTGATCCGCGGCTGTTGGTGATGGTGAGTGATAGACAGCTGGCTATGTTGGTGGACATGGGAGCTTTGCGTTCTTCTGTCACTGACTACTTCCCACTGTCTACACAAACTGTTCCCTTGGTTGGTCTGGCTGGGAAGGTACTATCCTTGCCCCTTACTGATCTATTACCTGTTTCTATTGCTGGTCAACGCCTGTATCACTCATTTGTGTATTCTCCGCAGACACCCGTGTCGCTCCTGGGACGGGATCTGCTTATGAAAACAGGCGCTTCCATTTTGTGCTCACCAAAAGGGGTCACTCTTACATTTCCACTGGGTGCCCATGTGTGTCTCCAGGTTCCTTCTCCTACGTGCAAATGGCTCCTCCCACAGATTGACCTGACTGGTGTGAGCTCTTGGATCAGGAGCCCACAGGAGGGGGTATAAATATAGCATCACTTTGTGCTAATTGGACACCATTTTTACAATCTAAATTTGCATTTGCAGCTCTATCTGACCCACTCCATAGCACCCTATTTTATGATAGGGACCACAACGAAATGTATAGAGAAAATTTTGAAACATTTGAGGGTACAGAAGCACAGCTGAGTTCTCGATTTTTGTATTTTTCTAAAATAGGGGTGGCAGCAGATTGCATACTGCCTCAAAATGTACTCTCATTATTCAAAGGAGACGATTCTGTACCCCACATTTCACTGGGCTTAAATGTCGCACACGAGGCCAGACAGCTTGGACCAATGGTGCGGAAGGCACAACAAATGACTGACTGGACACTCACAGACACACCAGACGCTGACTGGTCACCTTCTTCTGACATTTGGCGTATTAAAATATACGCGAATGACTCAAGCACTCTGGCGCGGGAAGAAATCCAGCGCCACCACGGACATGAACATTCTGACCATGAAGATGCGGAGACCATGTTAGACTCTCTTCTGGAGGAGTTGTGGTCTGCCCATCCTCATGATGTAGGACTCTGCAATATCCCACCCATTTACACTGACATGAAACCAGGTTCACACGTTTTTAAACGTCAATATCCACTCACTCGAGAACAGAATGAGGGACTGCTGGAGACACTGAATGGTCTCTGGGAGGCCGGTGTAATTGAAAAATGTAGGAGTGATTGGAACACTCCTTTCCTACCTGTCAAAAAGGCCGACGGAGTAAATTACCGTATGGCACATGATTTGAGAGAGGTGAATGACGTCACCGCCACACCATTGCAATCTGTTCCGGACCCACATCGCACGTTGTTCACACTCTCCCCAAATTTAAAATGGTTTACAGTGATTGATTTGGCTAATGCTTTCTATTGCGTGCCTCTGGCAAAAGAGTGTAGACACTATTTTGCGTTCACGTACCAAGGACACACGATGCAGTACACAAGAATGCCACAAGGGCATCAAAATTCACCAGGCATTTTCAATCAGATTCTGAAAACTATTCTGTCTTCCCTAGAGCTGCCACCAGAGGTTGTGCTTTCGCAATACGTTGATGATATCCTTCTAGGAGCGCCATCTGCTGACACATGTTTGAGAGGGACAGAACAAGTGTTAAGAAAACTGCATGAGGCAGGTTTGAAAGTGTCTAGAAAGAAACTGCAGTGTTGTAGACTAGTGGTCACGTTTTTAGGATGCCTCATTGATGGAGGCAACATTCAGGTGTCTGGGGAACACCGACAATCCATTTTGAAGGGCCCACGCCCAGTAACGGTAAAGGACATGTTGTCCTTCCTAGGGCTGTGTGGGTACAGCCGAGCATACGTGCCCGACTACACAGATTTGATGCTCCCTCTGAGAGCATTGGTGAAGGCGCAGGGAGTGAGAAATTCCTCCGCTCGTTTGGAATGGACGGAGGAAGCAGAAGCCGCCTTTGCGTCCTGGAAAAGCTCCCTGGCCTCCGCGGCTGCTTTGGCCACACCTGACTACGACCAACCTTTTTACTTGGACGTTTCTAACTCACAACTGACCATGAATGCTGTTTTATTTCAGAAAGGACCACGTGGCCAGAAAGTCCTGACATATCTCAGCGCTACCATCCCTCTTGCGGATGCAAAGCACCCTCAATGTGTGGTTCATGCGACTGCTGTGGCCCAGGCAATCCAAAAGACAGCTCATATAGTACTAGGACACCCACTCACGGTTAACACATCTCATTCAGTTCTCGCACTGGTCAAATCCCAAGAGTTTACCATGTCTTCACTCCACCAAACACGTCTTTTGAACATTTTACAGCAACCTAACGTCTCTATCGTTTCAAGAGAAGTCAACATGGCAGACAGCGTCCCCACATTTGGCTCCCTATTTTTTCCATCAGTTTTGGGTGAGGCTGCGTGAGTAAAGATAAAATGCTCAAATCTATTTCTTCTCTGTGGTGGCACCCATTTCTGAAACCGCTCGTCACTCAGCATGTCTCATCCTGTGACACATGCACTAAATTTAATGTGCGCCCTGCTCTGAACGCACCACACGCACCACAATTTAAAGGCACATACCCAGGTGAAGTGCTCCAAATTGACTAAACAGACATGATTACCCCTGTTCGTGGTAAACGTCATCTATTGGTCCTAGTGGACACATTTTCTGGCTGGCCTGAAGCTTTCCCATGCGCTAGTGAGACTGCAAACATGGTCATTAAAGCATTGACATTTACGTGGATACCAAATCATGGTTTTCCTAGGATTCTTCACACGGACCAGGGTACTCATTTCACTGCAAAAACATCTCAAACAAGTAGAATCCATGATGGGTCTTAAACATTCTTATGGATGTGTTTATCATCCTTCATCTCAGGGCCAGGTGTAACGCATGAACCAAACACTGAAGTCTATTTTGGCTAAAATGTGTGCCTCATCCAATCTCTCTTGGTTGGATGCTCTTCCTGCTGCTCTGCTACAAGCACGTGCATCTATTTCTCGCTCTACAGGTTTCTCTCCGTTTGAGCTGCTATATGGACGACGGATGCCAGGTCCTGGATCACCATCTGGCCACGTCGTCTCAGGTGGCCCTCTCCAGTATAAACCCTACTGGTCCTCACTCTCACACCTTGTTTCCAGTTTGTCTGCGCAGGTTAAATCTAACAGAGAGGTGATTCCTGACAAAGCCACTGCTGAATTTCCTGACCTCCCCGACAGAGTTCTTCTCAAAGTTCATTCCAGAAAGTGGTCTGACCCCCGTTGGACGGGACTGTTTAACGTGGTTGCTCGCACGGATCGTGCTGTTCAACTCCAAGGTCGCGAAACCAGTGGGATCACCTACGTCATCTAGTACCTGCACCATGACTCCTCCAGAGCGTGACGTCCGTCCCGGGATCGGGCCGGACGGAAGGGGGTGGAGAGTAACTATGATACATACACGCACAATTACATCGGTGCCTAACGCCTGGCTTATCTGGGCAATACATGCATGTTTGTTTATATTTTTAATTATTTTACTTTTCAAGGCATGGTATTTAGTCCTCTCACTCACTCAAGTTCCGGCCACACCAGTTCCTCAGGTGAACCTCACTGTATTTACATACGCCATTCCCACCGACTGTAATCACCGAGCAAAGCGCAGCACCTACACTAGCCAGTTGCCTACGGATAATATGTGGTGGAGATTGATGAATTTCACTAAAACTCAAACGAACATTACCACAAGGTGCTATATATGTTTTCTCATACCACATGCGCATGATCATACACCACTATGGGGGGTTAGACCCGCCTCTATAAATAGAACAATCAACAGTCATAGAACATCAAGGGCACGAGGATTCTTGGTGTCCAGATTCATATTTTAGGAATAGATCAAATTGGCGGGACCCGTCCACTTTCCACTTGGAAACTAATAGTAATATAGTAACTAACTTGGAAGGAATTGCAGTAGGACGACAGTCACAGGAAGGAGATTTTTTTTTTTTTTTTTTCAGGAATGTTCTAACAGGACTACATTCCTGGGACATTCGAAAGTGAAAATAAAAATGGTTATATCTGAATCAGAAAATCCAACCAAGCCAAATCAGACATATTCAGCTTATCCATGGGGCAGTAACACTCATAAATATATGGGATCTAATTGGTATCACATGAACGTCACAGCCTTCTTAAAATACATGCCTATTTAGTAATATTTTGTTTTGATTTTTATATTTACATATATACAGTTTACTTTTTTAAGGTTTTATATTTTTTCTGACTTATATTCCTACATTTAGTTTAGAGATTTTATGTCGGCCACTTTAGGTGACCGACAGAAGGGGGAATTGTAGAAAATAAAAATGACTACGATGGAGGAGTTAGAAGATGTATTGTGTTTTCTGTTTGTGCAACCACATCTGCTTTGAGTTTTTACAGGGGGTCTGGAGAGAAAAGGTCATGAGAGGGCATGAGAAGAAACTGATAAGAAGATTCACACTACATTCCTCTCCAGTTTGTCTCCTGAAGGGAGAAGACACTTCAAGCTCCACTTCTTCTCTTTGTTTTAAGCACAGACTATAAATGTTAGAATTTAGGGAAATGCACTATTCTGTCTGTACCATTAGGGACAGATAGGAACCGGGCGCTCCGTAATTAGAGTCTAATTACGGAGCGCCCGGTCAGGGTAAATAAAAGTATTGTTTAATATTCTAAGCCTTTGGTCGTCTGCTTCACCATAAAGAATCTGGGAAGGCATAGGATACTGGGTTTAGGACAATTAAGGTAAACACTGGTATCAAACGAGTAACGAATAGAATTAAAGTATCCTTTATGCCAACACCTTGGATCCTTGCTTAAAAAGCATAACAAGGCCAACAGTCCATTCCAGTTAAATTGACATTTTCAAACAAACTTTTCTTATGGAATTGGAGTTAGGATACACTTTTTTTTTTTTTTTTTTAGCAAAAACCCACTTCATTTTAGAGGTTGGCACATGTGGGTGTTGATTATATTTTATCATCACCAGATGTGACCAATCATGACTTGACAGACAAACTCACTGTTGTGACTCTCTATCTCATGTCTCTTTCTTGACTATTATGCCATATACCGGCTCATACAACTCTCTAACAAATCTAACATGCTGTTATTACAAACATGACACTGACTCTATGAAACCAATAATCCCAAACATATGGAGATCTAATCTATTAAATCATATATCCGTGATGACAGAACGTTCCTCCTTTCACACACCTGGGTCAGGTGTCGCACCGGGCGATGGGAGGCGTGGTCAGTCTGAGCGACCTGCCAAGTCCATCAGGCTGACCACGCTTACAGGAAGTAACAACAGCTGATATACGATATGTCACCAATAACACCAGTGACAGTTCTGAAGATGGCTTGCAGCTAGCAGCCGAAACATGTCAGCAAGGTAAATACACGTTACTGTATTGCCTTAAAAAGAACCAAAGAAGTTTAAGTACATAAGAAGACAAAATGAACGTCTTTGGTCTTCGTGAACCTTGTTGCCTGCTTGTTCCCATAAAAGTCACTTTGATCTTGGCTGTCACTGTGATAAATAAGTGTTTAATAAATAACTTCCCTTGTCCAGCTCTGTGAGATATAGTAGAGATTTCCCATCAGAACCAGTGACGGGGGAGGTGTGACTGAGCAGCAGTTGTTCAGCAGCGAAAGCCTAGAACAATGAATTATGACATGCAGTGTCAACTCGCTCATGATAACAATAGCTTTAATTTATCATATCCAATTACAGCCAAGACTATTATCGCCATCAAATCACTTTTTATATTTCCTGGCATATCAAAGGAAAAGTTAGGGCCATGAATCAACAATAGAGACATGCTTATGGCACTTCTCCAAATCAGAATGGTCCATGGAGGACAGGATTAAAGGTGCACTGTGTAACTTTTCCAGTGGAAGGTTCAAATTATCTATCTTTCTGTGAGTGAAGTCATCCATCCACAGATCTGATTTGTAACTTGGTAGGTGATTGTCTCCGTGGAGATAGATAAATTGCTATAAGTGATAAGCAGGTGGCTGACC
Organism: Paratrypauchen microcephalus; assembly: GCA_036785185.1. Taxonomy (NCBI): domain Eukaryota; kingdom Metazoa; phylum Chordata; class Actinopteri; order Gobiiformes; family Gobiidae; genus Paratrypauchen; species Paratrypauchen microcephalus. The sequence continues at coordinate 17,905 of JAVJIX010000009.1, forward strand.
CTTGTCCAGAAAAGTGTTTCATGTTGTTTTTGTCAGACTTATTATTACTCATATTATTGTTATGAACCTGTACAAGGGGTCATGATAGAAAGTAAAATATAAACTCTACTACATCCCAAATCCTATAAAATGCAAATTATTTTCTTTTTATTACCAGTAAAACTTTGCATAACAAAAGCTAATGCTATATGATGTTTAATAGAACATACTGTATATCTGTGCAGCCTATAAACCAAAGGATTCCATCATATTATTGAGACTTAACCTCCTTTGAGGTTCCTCTCCAGTCACGCATTTAACAATCCTTTAGCTGCAGATTACACTCAAACCCAATGGGCTTCGTGCTTCATGGGACGCCCTCTTTATTCTTTATTCGGGGCCAGATGTTGTCTGACTAAAGACGGCACACAACACAGTAATACGGATTTTCACGCATTCAAGAAAGCTTTTCGGGGCAAACCGGCTCGTTTTTACGTCCTTAAAGCCCCAAGGACGACTATCAAACTTAATGAGGCAAAAGTTGTAGTGAAAAACAGATGCGCTTATCAATTACCTCTTAGCACATCATATTGTTTCACTGCCATTAGTTTAAGCCACATCACACACATGAAACAAACAGGGTCTACACGAGTGACTCACCTCTACAGAAGAACGTCGCCAACAGGTAAACTGCAACCAAAAATCCAAACGACATGCGGAGCTCCATGACCGCGGCTCCACCGTGCGTATCCCGCTGGATAAATGTCCAAACTTGCCTGCGCGCTTTACCAGACGGCTCCGTACCTCTCCGCTACACGTCTGCTTCCACGTGTGAGACGTCTGTAACCTCTTCAATCACTTTTACCCCAGCTGCGCTCTCCAGTCTGTGTAGTGTCTTCTCCACAGTCCACAGTACGCGCTCTCTCCGGTGTCACAGGGAGATGAGAGCCACCTGTCCGCTACTGCACTGAGTGAAGGCTCCCTCCAGTCAAGAGGCGCACATCTGCTTTACGGCACTGAGAGGTGAGAGAAACATTAAGCACAGACAAAATCTCACTTGAACCCAACACCACAGCACTGTTTTTATTCTGGTTGTTGATTTATTCAGTGTAGCCTATTGAAATAAATCACCAAAAGTCTTCATTCATTGTTATTGGATTGTTTTGTTGTTGTTTTTTTTACTATATTATAGCTATATTTTAGTTATAATTGTTATTATTTAGTGTCTATACTCTAGTTATTACCAGTGTTGTATAGTAACGAAGTAATAATACTTCACTACTGTACTTAAGTACATTTTGGGAGACTTTGTACTTTACTTGAGTTTTAAAAAAATCATACCATACCATAATTATTAAATTACACCGTACCATAATTATTAAATTACAAATAACGTATTTTGTGCCTGCATTTACTTGCTTGTAGGACGGCGTTTCATGGATATCACCAAACCCAATATCTTCGACAGTGCTCCATATGACACAAAACTACCATGAGCATCCCTGGCCGTACTTAAACACAATGTTCTCTTACGCTGATATGAGGGATTCGTCCTATCGAATGAAGTGCCTCTTGTGCCTTCCAAGAAACGTGGAAATCCTATCTTACAGAAACTCCCCGTCCAACCTCAAGAAACACATCGAGGTAAGTTCTAGATTCATGAAATTGTTAGCGTCTATATTCCAATTCTAGACATTCTGTCTGTTGTGAAACCTTGAGCATAACATGTAGAAATTAACTTTGTGTGACATTGTTTCGGTTACACAAAGCGTATTTGACGATGTCGGAGCTAGCAGGCTACCTAGCTTTTTCGGCTCAAGGGAAGGCATAGCTGTAGGCTAAGTGTAACGAATGAGAAAGAGCACACGAGTTCAAAAAGACAAAAAATAACATTAACATGTGCCTACTTTTCAATGGTGTTATGTATGCCTTATTTTCAGCACTGTTATTTAAAAAAAAACATTTAAAAAAACATTTAAAAATATTAAATTCAGACTGTCTTTGCTTGATACTTTTACTTGTACTTTTAATTACATTACTTGAGTACATTTATTTTTACATTACTTGTCATACTTAAGTACAAGAAGTTCCAGATACTTTAAGACTTTTACTCAAGTAACATTTCAGTCAGTGACTTCGACTTTCACCAAAGTCATTTTTGGGAGGGGTACCTATACTTTTACTTGAGTTTGATTTTTCAGTACTTTATACAACACTGGTTATTACTATTATTATTTAGTGTTTTATGTTCGCACCTTATCACCGAGACAAGTTCCTAGTTTTGTGAATTCTGTTCACTTGACAATGGCAATAAATGTATTTCTGATTCTGATTCTGATTCTGATATTTGAGGGTCAAAGTCAAAGTCAACTTTATTGTCAATTCTGCCATATGTGTTTGACATACAGTGAATCGAAATTCAGTGTACAAAATACAATATAAAGACAATACAGAAACAATCTAAGACCAAATCTAAAGAATAAATACCTATTTACAGATGTAGTAAAACGTGTAATAGAATGTGCATTGAAAAATAAAGATAAAAAATAAATATGCAACAGTAGTAGCATTTCCACTTTCTATAATTAAATGCTTTGATGAGTCACATTTTTGTCGTCGCCCTGTAATTTAATAATGGAAGAGCGGTCACTTAACACAAGAGGTCGATGCTTCGATTCCAGTCAGTATATCTGGCACTGTATCTTTGGGAAAGACACTTGATCCACCTTATGTGAATGTGGTTCAGTAAGTGATTGGTGGTGGTGAGAGGCCACTGGTGCAGATTGGCAGCCTACCTCTGTTCATATACAGCACTGGAAAAGAGATCACTGCATGTTTTTCTGAAATCAGCATCTCTACATGTATTACAGCCATTCCATTCCAGCGTCTGTTGAATTCCAACACAAACACAAAGCTGAGCTACTTCAGTTCTTGCACCAGGAGTGGAATAAAGTCACCCAAGAACAATGTGAAAGACTTGTGGAGAGCATGCCAAGACGCATGAAAGCTGTGATTAAAAATAAGGGTTATTGCACCAAATATTGATTTCTGAACTTTTCTTAAGTATAAACATTAGTATTATGTTGTTTTAAAATGAATTTGATCTTTTTCTGTGTTTAAAGGAAAAGTAATGTTATTTTACAATCTGAGCCTTCTTTCGGTAATAAAACAAGTCGTTTGACTCACCCATAGCATGTTCGTGTCATTTGGAGCTGTTTGAAGAAAGTCATGTTGTAGCGTATCCGTTAACATGAGTATTCGGGGCATTACTTTGCGGTGTCCAAATAACACAAACTTAAGCACTTTTCAAATCATAGAAGCCCAATGTCTTAATGTAAGATTTCGTTTGAAGCAAAAGTGGCCTGTAATCCGAGATTTAGCCATGCGCGGCCTGTGCTATCAGCTCCCGGGACCCAAACATGAAACGCAAAGCTGAAAACTATGGATAAATCTCGGATTACAGGCCACTTTTGCTTCAAACGAAATCTTACATTAAGACATCAGGCTTCTATGATTTGAAAACTGCTAAAGTTTGTGTTATTTGGAGACCGCAAAGTAACATTACTTTTCCTTTAAGGTCTGAAAACATGTATCTTTTTTGTTATTTTGAACATTTGTAATTTTCTGCAAATAAATGCTCTAAACGATAATATTTTATTTGGAATTTATGGGAAATGTTGTCAGTAGTTTATAGACTCAAACAAAAATGTTCCTTTTGCCCAAACACATACCTATAAGTAGTAAAATCAGAAAAACCAGAGCTGTAGGCTACCTCAGGGCAGATGTGGTTACCGAGTTCACACCACACCAAAATTCATAACACATGAATAAGCAACTTCATTATTATAAACATACATCACACATTTTGTCCTTATCCTTGTAGGATGACTGGACACGCTCTTTATTTACAGGACAATGCCTTGTCCATTTTATGACCCATATCCTGATGCATGTTCTGCCTCGTACACTGCTCCTTAGTGTACTTTGCTATCTCAGCAATTCCACCACCATTTTTTTCCACCATTTTTTTATTTCACATCATTGTAAATTTTAGCCTTTAGCTTATATGCTATTACTGCTGGATGTAAGGTGACAGATCAAATGTATTAAACTTGTATAGTAATTGAGTTGAATTATGAATATGTATTAATAATTTAGTATTCATTCATGGGCTAAAATCCAGAGTTTATTTGTCTCAGTCACTTCTGTGATTGACTCATCCTCCGATATGCAGCCCCCCTCTTAAATCTTAACAAAAAAGATTAATATGATGGGCTTCTGTTTGTAGATATCAGTGTCTATTGCTCACTGTCCAACAATCAAATTCATAACAGATACCAAATGTACACATGCATTTTAAGTGAGTGGTTAAAAGTTTAATCTTACCTCAAATGTGGGTCTTGCAGTCAAATCTGAGCAAAAACCTCCCATACTTCTGACTTACAATCGTTCCTCTGCCTCAAGGACACAGATGATGAAGAACACAGGTTAGATGAACACAATTTCACGTCAGCATGCACCAGTGAGCTCAGTGTCCAGTTGGCGTGCTAAACTTTTAGGCACATGTGGTCAGGTGTTAAAGCATATTGCAACATAATTATCCATAATGAGGCAGCCGCAGTCCTCTGCCAGGTGGAAGAGGGGAGAAGGGAGAGGGCTTCAGGGCTCTTAAACTCTGCCTGACATGAGATGAGACTCATTAGATGTTTTTTTCAAGCTGTGCAAAGTCTATAGCTTGTAATTTTAAACCCTTAAATCACTGATGTAATCATAATTAAATGATCTGATTACATCTGCAAAAATTATACCAGTAAGGGGTCAACAAAGAAGTTTCTAGTAGACCAAGAATAGGTGAAATATCTAAAAACAAATAAGATCTATTAGGTCATACAGCTCTGGAAAAAAATAAGAGACCACTGCATTTTTTTTCTGAAATCAGCATCTCTACATGTATTACAGCCATTCCATTCCAGCGTCTGTTGAGTTCCAACACAAAGACAAAGCTGAGCTACTTCAATTCTTGCACCAGGAGTGGAATAACGTCACCCAAGAACAATGTGAAAGACTTGTGGAGAGCATGCCAAGACGCATGAAAGCTGTGATTAAAAATAAGGGTTATTGCACCAAATATTGATTTCTGAACTCTTCTTAAGTGTAAACATTAGTATTATGTTGTTTTAAAATGAATTTGATCTTGTTTCTTTGCATTGTTTGAGGTCTGAAAACATGTATCTTTTTTGTTATTTTGACCATTTGTAATTTTCTGCAAATAAATGCTCTAAACGATAATATTTTATTTGGAATTTGTGGGAAATGTTGTCAGTAGTTTATAGACTCAAACAAAAATGTTCCTTTTGCCAAAACACATATCTATAAGCAGTAACATCAGAAAAAACGATAATTTTGCAGTGGTCTCTTATTTTTTCCAGAGCTGTAGGTTAGGTGAACCATGGTGTTTTATTGTTTGTCCTTACTGTGCAGTCCTGTTATCTTGTCAAGCTTATTTGAATGTCCTTGTAGTCCTGGAATCCATTTTCTGTTGAGAGACATTTATTTGTTTTTATTTTCTAAGGTATTGTGCCAGGATATGAAGATGACAAGTTTTTATAAATCCTCATATTTCAAATGCTATTCAGTCACTTTATGTTTGCGTCTGCACAAATGCCATTTTGCCTTTTGAATATGTGTCGCATGCTAATAGACCAAGAAAGAACCTCAAATGCTCCGGATTTCTGGAAATGCATGCTTCCAATAAATCTGAATGGGAACATGGATCTATTTGATGGATCTATTTGATCTATATTTTGACAAATGGATCTATTTGTCACTAAGAAGCTTGTTTTTCAACAGGACAAACAAGTTATTTCTGTGAAATTAGACTCCACACCACAGTTAGTATAACTGATTGTGGAGTCCATTTAGGCCTATAATGAAAATACCACAGTTACACCATGTTTCTTTACTTCTTTTTTTTTAAGGATTCAAAAAGGGCTGAAACTAAAAGTGTCCAATGTCATGCTAGTCTCCATGCATATGGCACCTATAAAAAGAGGAATAGTTACAACCCATAATAATAATAATAATAATAATAATAATAATAATAATAATAATACATTTTATTTAAAAGCGCCTTTCAAGACACCCAAGGACACTGTACAAAACAAAGTTAAAACATAAAAATACTTAAAATACAAAGATAAAAACAGAGATACAAAACTGGAAGATGGTGAAAGTGACTGTTATGTGGTGTAGGATTGTCTGAGCAGGTGTGTTTTGAGTCTGGATTTGAAAATAGGAAGAGAGTCAATATTGCAGAGGTCAGGAGGGAGTGAGTTCCAGAGCAGGGGAGCAGAGCGGCTGAAGGCTCTGCCCCCCATGGTGACGAGACGAGCAGAGGGGACAGAGAGCTGGAGAGAGGAGGAGGAGCGGAGGGAGCGAGAAGGAATGGAGATGTGGAGGAGGTCAGTGATGTAAGGTGGGGCCAGGTTATGGATTGCTTTGAAAGTGGTTAGGAGAATTTTAAAGTTAATTCTTTGTTTTATGGTAAGCCAGTGTAGTTGTTGGAGGATGGGGGTGATGTGGTGGGAGGAGGGGGTCCTGGTTATGATGCGGGCAGCGGAATTTTGGAGAAGCTGCAGTTTCTGTAGGGATTTATTGGGGAGACGAAAGAGGAGGGAGTTACAATAGTCAATCCGGGAAGTAACAAGGCTGTGAACGAGTATGGCAGTGGTGTGAGGAGTGAGAGAGGGGCGGAGATGATAGATATTGCGGAGGTGAAAGTAGGTGGAGCGGGTGATGTTATTAATATGGGAATGAAAAGAAAGTGTGCTGTCAAGGATGACACCCAGACTCTTGATCTGAGGGGAAGGAAGGACAGTGGAATCATGGATAGATATAGAGAAACTTCTGGATTTGGAGATAGTGGAGGGGGTGCCTACTAGGAGGACTTCAGTTTTAGAGCTGTTAAGTTTGAGAAAGTTGGAGGAGAACCAGGAATGGATTTCTTGTAGACAGAGGGTAAGAGAGGTTGGAGGGAGAGATGAGGAAGGTTTGGTAGAAATGTAGAGCTGGGTGTCATCCGCGTAACAGTGAAAAAGAATGTTGTGTTTACAGAACAGAAAGCCAAGTGGAAGGATGTAGATGATAAAAAGAAGGGGACCTAAGACAGAGCCTTGGGGAACCCCAGCAGAGACAGGGAAAGTGTTGGATTTGCAAGATTTGAATTGGATGAATTGACTGCGTTCAGAGAGATATGAAATGAACCAGGAGAGAGGAATGTGGGAAATACCAATAGACTGAAGTCTGTGAATGAGGATGTTGTGGGAGATTGTGTCAAAGGCTGCTGTCAGATCGAGGAGGGTGAGGATAGAAAGTAAACCGGAATCAGAAGCTAACAGGAGGTCGTTGGTGATTTTGAGAAGTGCAGTTTCTGTGCTATGGAGTGGGCGGAAACCGGATTGAAATTGTTTGTAGATATTGTTAGTGATGAGATGAGTGTGGAGTTGAGAGGCAACTAGTCTGGTTAACACCTGACCATATCACAAGTGAGATATGGGTCTGGAAACTCGCTTCGAAAAATCCCGTAGCGGAGGTGTGGTTAGCGATTGCCAACGGCCGTTTATTGGGCGTTATGAATGTCTATCATTGAGCGTATACGTAAGTCCATAGCCAATCATGTCAGTTGTCAGTTCAAACTACAAGCTTCCGTTTGTCATGTAGTACGCGTCACCGTCTTGCCACACCTCCCCCGCTCTCTGATTGGGGCCCTAAATCTGGGACTCTCGCTTGGACGAGTTTCCAGGCCGCCTTCCAGTTCGAAACGAACGGAAGCGGCCTGGGAATTCCCAGGCTAAGAGGCAACAGTTTTTTCGAGAATTTTGGCAATGAAGGGCAGGTTGGAAATAGGACGGAGGTTATTGAAGTTGTTGGGATCTAGACCGGGTTTTTTCAGAATGGGAGTAACAGAGGCAGTTTTGAGAGATGAAGGAACCGTACCAGAGACCAGGGAAGAGTGAATGATGTTAGTGATGATGAGGGCAAGAGAGGAGAGAGAGGATTTAACAAGGGTTGTAGGGATAGGGTCAATTTGGGAGGTAGAGGGTTTGGAGTTAAGAATGAGCTCAGAGACGACTTGGACAGAAGGAAGGGAAAAACTTGAAAATGGTGACAGAGGTGAGTGCGGGAAGAAGGTGTCCACTCCAGAGACTGCAGCTCCATTTGTCAGGTGTTGGTGGATGGTTATGATCTTGGAGACAAAGAAAGACATGAGAGAGTTGCAAAAATCAGTGGAATACAGGTGGTTGGGCAGAGAGTCAGGGGGTTTTGTTATGTTAGAGAGAAGTGAGAAAAGAGTCTTGGAGTTGTGTTTGTTGGAGTGAATCAGGCCAACCCATAGGTGTACAAGTTATACAGTCCAGGTGTTTAGAAAAATATTCACATTTTGGCAACAGAATCATATCAAATGTATTCCTTACAATAAAAATCAAATGTTGTGTAATTTGCAGATCCTTCATCCCCACCGCCATCAGACTGTATATTCTACTATATAGACCAGACGTGCAATATCCTCTTTTCCATGCTGCCCTTGTTGATGTTTGTATTATTATTATTATTATTATTATTATTATTATTATTACTTATTACTTATTACTTATTTTTATTATTAATTACTTTATTCCATCCTTGCCTGCATGCACTTTTCTTTCTTGTTCAAACTGTCCTGGAGCTACTGTGGCAAGTAAATTTCTCCTGTGTGCGATCAATAAAGTCTTATCTTATCTTATCTTTTCCAAACTTTTCTTTCTATCTGAATCACCTACCCTTGTCTTGTTTTCCAACCATCTGTCTCCCTCTTATCTTGTTTCTGTTCTGGTCTTGTAGCTCTCCTTAGAACGTTGGATACAGTAATGTCTTCAGACCATTACTAGACACAGGAGCCCAGAGCGTTTTTGTGACCCTCACTATCTATCACTCTGTACTTCTCCATTTCTCCTTCCCCCCCAGGTCTGGGCACTTACATGTATCTTCACTGCCATCTTCTCACATTAAATAATCGTCCCTTCGGCTCAACCTGAGGGAATGGCTGTGTGCATGTAGTGTGTGCGTGTGTCTACACCTGTTTATTTACAGTATACGTCTTGTGTATGTTTGTGTGTCTTTCCTCAACACTTCCACATATAACTCAAGGCCCAAGGCTGTGCTGAACCCTGCATCAACAACCATGATCATTAAGCACATGTGTGGACAGCTGAGTCACACGGTTTTCACAGATGCTGAGAGGAAGAACTACATATTTTGCATACTATGTTTCCAATGTACTGCTATTTTTTATCCAGAGGAGTAGAGACTTAAGTAGTAGGATTAATATTTTTTTATTGTCATTCAGTTCTATCTTCAGTAATCATACTCATCAAGACGTACTGCTTTCAAACTTTTTGGTTTGAGGTTTGATTCCTGGTCCCAGAAAAAATGTCTGTCTGAGTATCTAAATGGATCAAGTTACCTCCCACTGTGAAAATACAAGGATAAAAGTACAAAAAATCTAGACGCATTGTAAATGAAAGAGCCAATGCTTGTATATTGGGATGTTATCACATCTCAGCCCTGTAACGGGAAACACTACCCACCATACATTGAAATTATTATTCAATAGTGAATCAAAGAAAAGAAAAATTACAACAACATAAATATATTAATATCATTCGCTGCATGTATAAATAGACTAGGGCTGTCAAACGATTAATTTTCTTGATCGCAACTAATCTCAGAAATTTCATAGTTAACCGCGATTAATCGTGATTTATTTTGCATGTTTAAAATTGATATCTTGCAGTAAGACCGTTCGAATCTAAAGTTAAACTCACAATGCAAAGTATTTCTCACCATTTTTTTATTTCAAAAAAGTGCAGAGCTGCCTACGGATGCGTAGAAGGAACAAAATACTAGCAAACTCAAAATAGCGCGTTTAACCGACAATGAGTTTAATTAATACAACCAAATGAGCTGCATATGGATGGTAGAATTGCGGAAAATGCTGGCAAACTCTGATCGCGATTAAAAAAATTGTTCGCGATCATAACTCTAATCGCGATTAATCGCGATTAACGCGTTAATATTCCCAGCCCTAAAATAGACATAACTACCCTGCTAAACACCTCGTTACAAACAAGAAGGGAGCATGGGCATGCTTCCAGCTCTATCGAAGCTGTTGCCCCTTTCTCCATAACTCCTCATTTGGTCTTATAATGTTCGTATTAACCTGCTCTACATGATCCTGTTGTTTTTATTTTGCTATGTTGCCCCTCACCCCTATAATTTCTAGACTCTGTGAGCTTCATTTGACTAGAGCCAAATGCTGTGGATGACGCCACACTCACTTAAGTCCATTTCTTTATACAGTCTATGATAAATACCAAATACAGCAAATTAACTTATGTTTCTACAGAACATAATATTTATATTAGGTTTGAACCACTCAGATAATGTGACCTTTCCACAATGTTCTCACTGATGCACACTGACACTGTGATAGACACGTCCATTCTTTAATTTCTTCTTTTTTATTGCAGTGGTCAAAAGCTGCTACTATAACAGACATAGTGAAGTAAAGGTCATTTAAACAAAGCTTTGGTATTTTCTTTAAGAGGCAGGATTACACCTAGGGCTCAGCGGCTTTGCGTTTGGGGAGCCTCCAGCGACCTTTCACAGCAAGGGAGCTCCTCTGAGTCAGGTTTACAGCAGTGACACACAAACGCAAACTGTGTGTGAGGAGACCTGCACAGGGGAGACTGTCTGCTCCAGCTCAGCTCCTGTTTGGCTTTTTAAATATCAAACATTGCCCTTTGTATAGAGGCAAGAATCCGTTATAACAGCAAGTTCCATATTGTACGATTTTTGTCCATTTTATATGTAAAATGGTGCCTTCTCAAAAACACATCTAACTGTTTTATATGTATGTATGTATGCCTGCATGTCTCCATAGAAATGTTGTTTCCTTGACTCGAATGTTCCACAGTACGAGACTAAAAAAATACACATTGAAGAACATGTATTCATATTGTACACGCAGCATCACTTCTCCACTTCTCCACTTCCCTGGGATCTAAAATACAAACTTCTTCAATACTTTACCAAGATGTGAGTTTGCTCGTCTGAAAATCTCCCAGGCCGTTTCCCAATTCACAGACGGCACACTTGTGAGCGTCCTTGGAACGGGATATGCGTCATATCCGGCGCGACAAGCGCCGTTCCATTCGTTTTTTTCCCCCTGCACCGTCGAGACAAGCCCTGAACGGCGCCGTCGTTTCCATGGAAATCGGGCCGTGGACCAAGCGTGCAAACATGCACGCTTCGCACACTTAAAAGCCCCAGCATGCACAGCGCGGGAGGATATATGACTACAAAGACCGACTCGCCAGCGACATCCACAAGTGAGAGTTGCGACGTCACTATAAAATATACGTACTGGTTCACCTCACCTACAACTATGAACTATGAAACTCTTCATAAACTACGCTAAACAAGTGTGACGGTAGCCGTAACGGCATAGATCACGGCACTTGTATTACCGTTCACATGCTTTTTCCCTTACACTTCTATATTTCCTTTGCTGTTGTAATGCTGGATATTCTACAGTATCGCCATGTCCAGCGTTTACTCTAACCTGCGCACTGTTCGCACATTCTCAGTGCACAAGAAAACTTGTGCAGCGCCCTGTAAATCAGGGATGAAAGAGCTTTTTATTCAGCCGCGGGGTCATTTTCTGCAAAGTGCGAGCCACGCGGGGGGGTTCATTTCGGATGTGGAGTTAGTGTGTGTTTGCTCAGACACATTAAAAATTAGGGGGAACATTGGCCATGTCCCAATTCCAAGTATTACTAGTCGCAATAGTATAATATTTTTGTCTTTAGGGAACAAGGAGCAGACCACCCGGCTCATTGAGCTGAGGCGGGACCTGTTCCATTTCGCAGACGGCCATGTGAGAAACGTAGTGCACTAAGGACAGAGCGAGTGTGCGCCGTCTCGACGACAGACCGAGTGCACACTCACAAGCGTGCCGTCGCTGAATTGGGAAACGGCCCCAGTTTTCAGATGGGTGTGATTGACAGATGGAGTAGCCAATCAGGGACATGCATTGTCCTTAATATCAGAAAAAATAAAGGAAAAAAATATCAGAGGGACTTGAAAAACATCACAGATTTCTGCAGAATGAATGAGCAAAGCACTACACTCTGTCACTTTTGACCAGGCTTGAGGTTCCAAGGAGGGTGTGGGGACCAGACTGATATTAGTCTGTATAAATAATACACAGAGACCTCTCCACAGATCTGACTGGTAACTTGGCCTGCTGGCGTTACTTGCCTGGAGCCTATATAGGATCGATTATACTTGATTAAGACCTCGGATTTAAGCTGACATATGAGGACACACAGGATTTAAACTTATGCCTCCTGTTCAAGACTCCCTCTGGCCCTCGCACAGGTACAGGAGCCTTACCCCAGTGATGTATAACCTGGTGCAGCCTCATTAACAATGTATGTGATGGCGACGACCTTGTGCAAATGTGCATTATAGCTTTTCCATCCAGATGAACTCGGGTCCACTCCGCTAGTAACAGACGTGGAGCAGAAAATTGAGCTGCTCTATGTGTTCTACAATTCCCTGTGTGTGTTCAGTGATCACCTTCGCAATCTCAGCTTGTTTGATGCAACTAGAGGTATTTGGTGAGCCTTGAGAAAATCCTGCACCCTGCACCCCCGGACCCCAGATGTTACTGATATTAAACTATTTGGGATTCAATTTGCTCTTCTTCTTGTATAGAAAGCACAACAAAATGGAACCATATCAAAATAAGTGTTAAATATGAGCATACTGCACCCCATGATGGCACGATAGCTGAGTGGCTAGCACTCAGCAGCCGGAAGGTTCCGGGTTCGACCCCCGGGTCCTTTTTGTGTTGAGTTTACATGTTCTCCCTGTGTCTGGGTTTCCTTCGGGCATTCCGGTTTCCCCCATCAAACCAGGGACTACAGGTGGAAATTAGCTTGAGTGTTACAACCTGGCACAATGCATCTCTCCTGTTAAGGTTAATGCATATTGTGCACTGTCCTTACCTCATAAATAAACTAAATAAATAAACATAGTTCTCCAGATGCTACTGATATTTAAAATGTCCTCAATTAATTTTGCACTTGTATTGTATGGAAAGTTTAAGCAGAAACCACCATGAAATCACACCATATAAAAATAAGTCCAATATTAGTGGTGTTAAATGTAAATGTTACAGTGGGAAGAGTGGGGAAAACACTTTCAGTAGTTATAACTCTCCATCTGCACTCAACTGTCTCCACTGAGACAGGGTAAGGCCACCAGGCCAAGTTACAGGTCAGAGTGTGGAGGCCTAGACCACAGTAAATACTGTATATAGTATAGAGCAATAAAATACCTGTAATTGAACAAAATGCAAGATAAGTGCAATACTGTGGGAAATTAAAGTGAAAGCAATGTCATCTTCATGGAGACAAGTAGGTGGCAGATCCTCCACCGTGCACCACTAAAGTTGTCACGCACTAACCACTGAGTTATAATACTTATCTTCAGGAATGCAAAATGACATAGCAAGTTTGTTTACTCAAGATGTACCATATTATACTTGAATAAAGATTTTTTTTCTTGTTTGTGTGGGTCCCACACAGTTCACACCTGTGTGCAAGAGTCAGCCCTGCTGCAGTGAATAATACACGAGCTGGGGTCAGACGGTGGAGCGCAGGGGGACAGGAAGGGCAGACATTTTGAATAAATCAGCAAGCAATCAAATGCACTCAATAAACTCAAAGTACGTCAATGAAACTATAAAAACATACACCTGCACTGGCACTTTTACCACTAAGATGAAGAATTTGGAGTAGTGAGATGAGGATAGAAACTGTTCACTTATATTGTCTACAAGTGAATGCAGAGATGCTGTCTCCTCTCATTATATCTATTAATGGTATTGGCTATCTTTTTTTTTTTTCTTCTTTTGCATGAATTATAATGAAACATGAATACAGATACAAAGCAGGGCTCTCACGTTTTGAGCGGGGTCGTGCGTGAGACTGCGTAATTTCCGAGGGGAAGGGGGGGCGTTTGAATTGCGTGAGAAATGCCGTGTGAGCGTATGAACGTCGAATTGTGTTGAATTTGTCTTAAGAGCAAACTTAAACTACAAAGCAACTAATGAGAGTTATATAAATGAAGTTATTACCTGATGGTTCTCAGTTTGTTTTATCATCACCCTCAGTCGCTGTGTGCGCTTAGCAGCTGAAACTAGTCTGCCCAACAACAGAACAATTTATTTTTTGATTGGCTGAAACTGAGATTTTTTTTCCGGGGAGCGGGGCGGGGAGGAGAGGGGAGTTTTTTTTCGCTGAAAACGCGCGGTGCCCGCATAAACTGAGCCACACAGACCGATTTTCTGGGCACAAAAAAAAAAAAAAAAAAAAAATCAGCATGAGAAATGCCACGTGTGGCGTGTGACCACGTCGAATTGCGTGTGTCACACTCTCAATGCGTGAGACTTGAGTACAAAGAGTCTTTATAGTTAGTGACATTTGTGGCACAAAGCTATATGTATGTGGTTATTTTGGTGAAACACGTTGTAGAAAGTTGATGTTTGTTGCCCCCATGTGGTGGAATCTAGTCATCACACACACACACACACACAAAAACACTCGCAAATTTCAACATTTGTAAACCCATTTTATTTACATGACATCTTTGTAGATCATAGCTTATAGGATAAAATGGTGCATGTTACTTACAAATAAATAATTCATGAAAAGAGGTTGTGTATGTTGTTGCATTAAAGGGCCCATATTCCACTACATCGTTTCCTCATCAGATATACCTGGAGTTGTATTTTGTTTCATTCACACGTTTTAACGCACAACCCTGCATATTTAGGCTGAGTTCTTCTCTGAAACAGAAAACACTCTGTTCCACATTGTGATGTCATGTGGTAATACAGGAAATGGTCCACTGTGTTTTAAAAATCCTTACACCTTCACTTGAATCATGTGCCAATCTTTACTGAAATAAAGGTAAATGAACGCCGTTACCTTGGAAAGTACCTATTCATCACAAGGTGGTACAGAGCACTTTGAGCTTAGCAGTTGAAGACAGACTATTATTCAATATTGTAAAAGAAGCAAAACACAACTCCAGATATGTTTTCGATGAGGTAACAACATTATAACATGGCCTAAAGCTCACAAGAGTAAACTTTACGTAATATAAAACCTTTAATAATGATATCTTTAACATATTCAAATCAATCCACCATGAACTCGCTTATTGCTTTGACTCAATTGCACCTCTCTAGATATACAAATTGCACTGTTTCTGCAGACAGTCCGGCCTGCAAGCCGCTCTGTGCAGAGGTAACGATTTGTACAGTTCAAACATACAGGATGGACATAGCAGTGAGCTTTATTCATAAATCATACGTGAGGAAAACTATGGGAGGTGTAGTTTGAGTGAGTTGTTCATGGTGATGTGCTGAGGTACAGATGCAGAGCTGGGGTGAAGATGAGGATGGTTCCCAGGATGGAGACTGTGAGGAAGGCCCAAAGGAAGATCCGGTCCAAAACCTGAGCCACAAACTTCCAGTCTTGTACCACCTATAGGAGATCAAACACAAGACAAACATCAGAAAAACAAGAGTTAAGAGAGTGCAGAAGTGAGTGCAGGAAAACATAGATTCATAGATACTCTTAAAGGTGCACAATGAGGATGCACTACTTGCTTGTCTCTATGGAGATGTTATTTGTTTGCCTGCCTGTTGGGGCACAGTAGGGCATTAAAGATATCTCCCTTGCATTTGTTGAATTACAGGTGTTTTACAGTTCAAAAATATTTTAAAAAACATGAATTCTTACCATGTACAGGCTTGTTTCTCCATAGGTCTGACCATTAACCTGTCTCCATTGTGATTATCAAGTGTATTTCCATGTTGTGGAATAATCAACGCAAAACAGTAATATCTCCATGAAGACTAGCAGGTAGTGGTCCTTCACCAGAAAGATACACAGAACATTTTAAAGGCTGAGAATTCACACATTATTGCAGTGTGACTATTTTATTTTCAACCAACAGATGGCAGCAGTCAGATACACAGCTCTGGAAAAAAATAAAGAGACCATTGCAAAAGTATCAGTTTTTCTGATTTGACTACGTATAGGGATGTGTTTGGGCAAAACGAATCAACTTCATTTTAAAACAACATAATACTAATGTTTACACTTAAGAAGTGTTCGGAAATCAATGCAATGCTGCAATAACCATTATTTTTAATCACGCATCACGCGTCTAGGATGGAACAGCTGGAGAACAGTGTCAGGAGTGATCTGCGATAGAAGAGTGCCAGCTAGGGTGAAGGGAAAGGTTTACAGGACAGTTGTGAGACCAGCCATGATGTATGGATTAGAAACACTTGCAATAGGCAGAAGACAGGAGGCAGAGCTGGAGAAAGCAGGGTTAAAGATGCTCAGATTCTCTTTAGGAGTGACAAGGATGGACAGGATCAGGAATGAGGTCATCAGAGGGACAACACAGACAGGAAGGTTTGGAGAAAAAGCTAGAGAAGCCAGATTGAGATAGTTTGGACATGTTCAGAGGAGGGACAGTGGATATATTGGTAGAAGAATGTTAGAGATGGAGCTACCAGGTAGGAGACAAAGAGGAAGACCAAAGAGGAGATTTATGGATGCAGTGAGGGAGGACATGGAGGTAGTTGGAGCCAGAGTAGAAGATACAGAAAACAGGGCGAGATGGAAAAAGTTGATTCGCTGTGGCAACCCCTGAAAAAGGGACAAGCCGAAAGGAGAAGAAGAAGAAGATCATGCGTCTTGGCATGCTCTCCACAAGTCTTTCACATCGTTCTTGGGTGACTTTATTCCACTCCTGGTGCAAGAACTGAAGTAGCTCAGCTTTGTGTTTGTGTTGGAATTCAACAGACGCTGGAATGGAATGGCTGTAATACATGTAGAGCTGCTGATTTCAGAAAAAAATGCAGTGATCTCTTATTTTTTTCCAGCGCTGTAGCTTTTACTGCTGCAACAGTTAAGAGTTGCTGATGAAGTTGTTAACAATGTTATCATATTGTAAAAAAGTTTATAGTAATAATACTTTAAAATATATGTAAATGTATCTCTTCCAACAAAATTTCTTGACTGGGAAACAGCATTTGTTTTTAGATGGGTAAATGGGACAAATCTGCCATATAAACTGTATGTAATCAATACATATTTTTTGTGGTTCAAAAATGTAACATCTCAAATGTTCAAATATACAAAAAATTAGACACCTCTCTGATAAAATGCTCCTTCTTGATATGACGGCTGATGTAGCGGACTGAATTAGTGGCCTTCTCCAACATCGTCAGCCAGTCCTCTTCCTCCTTGGCTCCCATGGTGCACCGCTGCTGCCCACTGCTGTGTCCCGGCACGCCCCTCCTCACCCCTCTCCGCGGTTTTGGCTCGGGGCTGCGCAGCTCAATGTCAGGGTAGTGATATCTGCAAAATAGTCAAATGTTTGGCTAAATAAACATCACCCAAGTTATTTAAATAATTACTTTATCTGTAAGTTATCAATAAGAATATTCAAGGACTTTATGGTATGTCAAAACAATCAACACAAAGAACATCACACAAACTTACACTTTAATCTTTTTCAGTTCTTTTCCAGATCATAAAACTTGTGAAACCAATACTGGAGTTTGAAAATTAGTCTAGAGACAATACGAATATAATGTCAGTAAAAGTAAAAAGTCCATGTGTTGTTACCTGTCAGTGTGTCCTCTCATACACAGGAGGCGGGGCAGTCTCTGCAGGAACAGGCTCTTTACCCAGGGGGCCATGGGGTGGTAGGTGGTGGAGGAGCGGTGGTGCACGTTGATGACAAACACAGTGACGATTATTGAGAAGGTGACGAAGATCATGATGAAGAGCAGGTACTCTCCGATTAGAGGTATCACCTGAGAAGAAAAAGACCAAACTGTGTGTAACTCACTGAGATGTGAGTCTGGAAGATTATAAATACCACGTAGTACATTTTTTCCCACTTTATTCATTTTTGTTTTTTGTTGTTCATCAGCAACTATTAAAAACCATAAATAAAAGTAAATATACCAAATATAATAGTATTCAAATAAAACAAAGTGCAGTGCAGTGTCAAATTGGACCAAAAAGTAAAACTAAATGCACAAATTTCCACTACAAAATATGTTAAAATAAACTGTAAGTATCTTCAACCTCTTTAAAAAATAAAAATTAAAAAAGAACACCATTGGTTTAAGTATTTCCACAGTTTATAGCTAATAATTAGATAATGTATAAGGCAATTAATGTATTAATTATGTGCAGTGCTATTAACAATGCAGGTAATAGCTTGTGGTGCTCTAATGATCTTTGTCAAACCAATTAAGATTTCAATTAAGATAGATAGTAGTGTTAATATTACCGTAATTATGCAGCCTTAGCATGTCTACAACTTTGAAGATGAAGGTATAAATTATTTGCTTCCTTGTCGTGCCTTGTTGTTTTTGACAGATATTGTCTTAACTCAGTGTTTCTCAAATAGTGGGGCGGGCCCCCCTGCGGTGTGATGCCGGGGGGGGGCGTGTGTGACCCTGGAAAACATGCTTTTTTGTCGTACATCCTCTGTCACAGAAAATCACATATACTCCACTGAGTCGTGTCCTTTAGCCTGACAGAAGCTGACGCATCAGCTTTTTTTTCAGTGCTTTGAGTTTATGTAAATGGGCCATGTGGTTTTTAAGTTTCATTTCTGTAAAACGTAAACAAATGTGCGCAAAGCTGCATTAAAAACACATTAATATTTGAGTCCTCAGTGCAAAAAGACAGTGCAGTCTTTGTTGGAAGTTTCTTTCTTTCTTTTTTTGGTTTTAATGTTAATAAAAGGATTTATAGTCGCGCGCAGGGAGGAGGGCGTGAAATTTTTTCTTCTTCCTAGGGGGGGCATCACAGAAAATAATTGAGAAGCACTGTCTTAACTGGTGGGTGAACTTACTCTTCCTTAAAGCTACAACTTAAGTTAAAGTCATTTTCAGATATGTTTACATTTTGGAACCATTTACAACACCTTAAAATAAATGCAAAATATAACTGTAAACTATTATCTATTATTATCTATTAGCTCTTGGATGGTAATTTAAATACTTCATAAAATACAGAAAAATCCCAATTTAATTTTTTCTTTCTGTAAACTCAAACAGCCATAATTTTTCCTACCTTTGAGGATGAAGGTATGATTTCTTCTATGACCAGAAGGAACACAGTTAGCGACACTAGCACAGACGTGGACAGGGACAGTTTCTCTCCTTCGTCCGATGGAAGATAAAACACAAGAACTGTCAAGAAGGACAATCCTAAACATGGGATAATCAGGAACAGAGTATAGAAGAGTGGCAGCCTTTTGAGAATAAATGAATATGTCACGAAAGGGTACCAGTACACCCCATCCCGCCTGCTTCCTTTTGCTCCAGTGGCGTTTAATATCTCCCACTCGCCATTGTCAAAAAAGTCTTTACGGTCTACATAATGATCCACCAAAACCAGGTCTACCATGTTGCCGTCATAAGTCCAAGAGCCAAACTTCATGGAGCAGTTTTGTCGATCAAAGGGGAAAAAGGTGACGTCCATGGTGCAGGCAGACTTGTAACTGGCCGGGGGTGTCCAAGTGATAGTCCCATCCCAACGCACTATGGCTTTAGTCATGAGGGAGCCTTCGAAACGTCCGTCAGCACTGGGATAAAGCAGAGAAGAACAGCATTGTAAGTTGCTGTATCATGTAGGATCAGTATATTTAAGTGTGGCTTACTTCTCATACAGGACAATATCTGGGAGCCATATTGTTTCAGATGGTACACGGATAGAAGTAATGCCGCCATATTCATCTGGATTCCACTTTAGTTTTACGTCAACCCATTCCTGTCCAAAATAACACAGAAATACAATAAAGACAAACATTTACCTCCTTTAACATTTAACTCTGAATTAGATTAACCCTAACCCTGGAGACATACAGTATATGACTTTTTCATGTAGTTATATAAAGGATAAACTTTATTAACTTCAATATAAATGCAATATTTCTGTAGTGTAAGAGACTTTTCTTTTTAGAACTTTTTTTTTTTTTAAATATTAGCAGAGTTTTAGTAAATGATGTGAATTAAAAATCAGTAATGACCATTAAACAGCCAAACGGATTTCAGCACTACAGACAGCAATAATATAACATTACATATTGTTGCAACTGTTTTGAGGTATTGGCATGTGACTCAACACAGTTACATATAGGATGAGTATATAAAAGCATTTTAATGGGCAGAGGCCATTTGATTTACCTGCCAGAGCCAGACATTAGTGGTCATCAGCTGGTTCTTCTCATCCTACAAAAAAGCAGACATTTGGTTCACAGTTTAGTAATTTAGAGACATACTGTGCAATGAAAAGGCTAATGAGGAGGTGAGCCTGGAAAGGAAATGTTTTTAATGAGATAAAAGGAAAGAAATGAGCCTTGTTGGAAGAGAAGTCTATTTTTTTTATCCAAGAGGGGCTAATTACCTCTCTGGACACCAGCAAAGCAGCAAACTGGAATAGCTCAGGGTTATGTGCTTTGCTTCAGGCACACATCCACAACAGTTGATGGAAACGAAACCTGAATTATTTTGTACTGACCAATAGTTCACTAATGCAACGCCATGTTCTTAAGAAATGAAAGGAAATTAGAACAAATACTGACTTAAAAGTAGATCTCACATAAAGGATTTTCTTAACTGTTCATTGCATCACATGAAACAGGATTAACAAAAGATTGTACGCATGTTAGACACAGTAAAAGCAATGTTTATGACTTCAGCACCATGGACAGCACCAGACCGTGGCTACCTCCAGATGTCTGTGGACGTTGTATTGTTGTTGTTTTTTTTGCTTAGTTTTTTTCAGTCACTTTATTCACACAAGACACAAAACAATTCAGAATGTTTGAAAATAAAAACAGAATGTAAAACACTCATGTAAAAAGGACAATTTATTGTTAAAATATAAACACACTTATCAAACCACCATCCAGACACCGAGCAGAGAATGCTACTACACTTTCAGACATGTAATGTGAGAGAGTCCGAGACCTGTAGGAGCAGTATCACACTGTTTCTGATGGTTTAAGAGTGAAACATATGCCCTAAATATGTGGCAAATATTTAGGTCACAAATTAGCAAAATTTTCAGATGTGTGCTTTTTAGCAGTTTGCATCCAAACTGTATCGGACTTAGACTTTGGAGTCTCTGAATGTTCTCACAGGTTTTGAGCTTTGTGTCTGCGGTCTTTAGACTTTGATAAGAACATGCTGTATTTAGGTACATAGAGTATAACATGAACAGAGTTTTACAGTTGGAATCTGTATTCAAATAGTTGCGCAAACTGTCATTAGGTTTGGGCCTCGACCTGCTAATACACATTCATTTTAGCCCTTGGCAGTTCAGTTGCCAGTTCATCATATTGTCCACAAGATGGCACTTGACTAAAATGTTGTGCTTAATCCAATACAGACCTAAAATGCTGATGTAGTCCAATTGTGGCCTTTAGTGTGATTGGGGGTATGGCCTGTGAGTGAGTGTGTAAATAATTAATGTGCAGTGGTTCCTTTCCAGCGATAGACTCATTACTACATGTTCGGATGATTTCAGGTTTGCTTTTTCACCTCTTTCTTCCTCTCTGCTCCTCTCTCTTTCTCACTCCCCCTCTCTCTACTTTTCTGCTCCTCTCTCCTCTCCGTTATTCGCTCCCTTTCTCACCTCCTCTCCTCTCCATTCCTTTCTCTTCATCTCTGCTCTCTGTCTCCCCCTCTTTCTTACCTCTGTCCATCTCCCTCTTCCTCTCTGCTTCTCTCTCCTTTCAACTCCTCCTGTCCTTCTCTCAGATCCTCTTCTCTATTCTGCTCACTCCCTCTCTGCTCCTCTGCTCTGGAAGACTTGTACTGCTTTTGTTCACTTCCTCTTAAGCCATACATCCCTGCACTTTATTCTTCAATTTTCTACAGGCAACCGACCCAAATAAAATCTCCTAATAACAACATTTGTGTAAAATAAATAAATAAAATGTGCCCAATCTATATTATTTTCATTCATTTTATTCAGTTGAATTGACATGTATATTATATCAAAACATGTGAATTTTCATATTTTTGCAATTAAATTAAAAGTAATCTGAAACCAAGTCATAATATTTTGTACAGACCTTATAGTATATCGGACTGTATTAAAACTATATGCATGAATTTTTCCTCAACAGCTGCCATATATTGCCACACTTTTATTACATCCTTCTCATTGTATTCTTCCAAAGTAATCAGACACATTGCCTTCCTTCATTTCCTTTGTGTCCTATTAAGTGCCTTGTGTAAGATAAAATTAATTTCTGCAGAAAGCCTCCTTAACCTGAGCAGCAGACTGGCTCCAGCAACATTATAGACAGGATTTGTGGCTCACATTTGCTTTGGCTCTGTCTTTACTTTAAATATTACTGTTATAATTGTAAATGAGCAGATTCTTTTGTCGCTTAAATTAACAAGGGAATACAGCCCTATCGTAACTGAAATAGAGAGTTGTTTTTTTGTAAATTGCCACAAAAGTAGTTCAATTTAAATTCTTCATGGCTTAGTTAAAAAAGTTAGTTAAATTCAAATTTGTGTACTCACCACATCTACGAGCTGAGAGATTTTGAGGCCGAAGCGGACAGTGATGGTGTCATTGGCGTGTTGGACTGGACGGACCCACTTCTGGTATCCATGAAACAGGTTTTTCAACAGAGCATCCTCCAACTCTGCCAGGGACACAAAGGACTCATCTGGGGCTGCAAGGCACAATCAGGGGGAGATTATAGTATATGAAGGTATGCACAGAAAACTGGTTATCATTTTGTTTTCTATTATGTCAATTTTCAGTTTGTCAGTGTCAGTTTGTCAGGTTTGTCAGTCTTTCATCACTATTTTTCCACAACATGGATTCTAGCATGTCCTGGGGATCTAGAGGTTCTAGAGGTTACCCTTTGGTATGTCAGTGTTTACCAAAACCAGAACTACATGCTTTTACAACCTTTCCATCTTCATGCAAGCAGAAGGCACATATACATTATTCAACACTCTTTATTGTTTTACATGTTTGAGCACACACAGTCCCAGTGACATGCGCACACATGGCTGCATTTTGCGAAGCGAGTTGTAGGTAAAAATAAGTCTGACACCAATCCCACACATCTGCCCCTCCCAGTGCAGGGCAGACCGACAGCTGCCTGGGCCCAGGGACTGCCTCTGTATCCCATAGGCCCGGGCTGATCCCGCTGACATGATGCCCTCAGATGGTGGTGGTCGCCATGGAAGACAAGGCTCTGAGCTCCAAGCGCAGTGTTCAATCAGGCAAGAGACACATGAGTGAGTTAGAGAGTGACACTGAACACTCCACTTCCCCCATAAGATCGTATGTTTGTCATTGTGGGGAGCATGCTGTGAGGAATCAGTATGTTGTGGTAATGTAATGTGGTAAATGTCTTACAACTCATTTGGAAGTGGACTGCCAGTGTTTATTTATAAACTAAGCAGACATGACGTTGAGGAACACCACTTTGTATTCCAAATGGACTTAACCTATTTAAGAACCAAGGCTGAACTAGAAAAATCTCACATGCTGTGTCAGTGTGACTGTAAGGAAGTAAAAGTAATACTGGCAAAAGTTTGGTTTTTGTTTTTCATTGCCCACTGCTTAATTTAATTTGTTTTTGTTGAGGTTATCAGAGAGTGGGGATGTCATAAAAGAGTGCCAACACTGATTTTGTCTTTTTTATTTTTTATGTTTTTATTTTTATTTTATTTATTTATTTTTGTACAAAATGCTGTTTTCCCCTAAAGCCCCACTGTCTTCCAGTATAACTGTCCATTCTTTGGTTGCATTGACATAACACTAGGATATCATAAATTGTGGATATTTACAGGTTTTTCCTGTTAAGGTAAAATTTTAAAAATATTAATAAAAATAAATCATTTTAACCTCAAATATCTATGTCTCTGGCCTACAGTGTGGACTAATATGTACAAATTGTAATGGAAGATACACAGTAAAAAGAAAAATATATTAAACATTTTTTTAAAACACTAAAATTTTCAACACCAAAGAATGAAAAATTAAACAAAAAGTCAAAATATACTGGGTGTGACCACGGGTGTGAGTATTTTGATCATAGACTGTTAATGTGATCTTGATTGGAAAAAAACACAGAAATGAAAAATACATCACAAAATACACAAACTGGCCAACTTTGGTGCTACTTGGTGCAATATAGCCAAAGTTATGCAAAAAGGAAAAGTTGGGTGTGTGAGGGTTAATGCCATACTGGGGAACAATCTAGGCAAAGCAAGATTCAAGATTCAAGATTGTTTATTTGTCATATGCCGAATCAACACAGGGTCAACAATGCAATGAAATGCTTAGGATTAGAAGAACCGCTGACTCGCTAAGATAGTCAGAAGTACTAATAACATGCAATAATAGTACAGTGGTACCTCACCTTACGAATGACCCAACAAACGAAAATTTCAAGTTACGAAACGCCTTCACGTCAAATTTTGGTCTCTAGATACGAATGAAATTTCAAGTTATGAAACACGAAATATCCAATCCAATCCAACTTTATTTATAAAGCACTTTAAAAACAACAAATCTCAAAAATTCAATTAATGCGCGCTCAGATG
Source organism: Paratrypauchen microcephalus (assembly GCA_036785185.1). NCBI lineage: Eukaryota > Metazoa > Chordata > Actinopteri > Gobiiformes > Gobiidae > Paratrypauchen > Paratrypauchen microcephalus. The sequence goes on from JAVJIX010000009.1 coordinate 42,689, forward strand.
CACACCCCGAAACGTAAATACACTTTATCAACACACATGGGGTTAGGTTCCAGAGGTGGCCCGGGGTGGGAGAGGTAGGACAATTTTGTATTTGGCAATTGTTCTACATGTTTTAGGGCTGTAAATGCCTCACCACACACATTCTACACTTTTCTCAGAGTGGAGTTGGGCTTTTCTCGCATTTCTCTCTCGTTTAAACACTAGAACTTTCATAGATTTTCAATGGAATGTGTTGGGGGGGACACGGCTCAATATAGCGCCAAACGTGCGATGGGAGCGGAGACACAACAACACATCATCAGTAGGGTAAAGCTCTCCTTTCTCACGACGGTCTAAACCCAGCTCACGTTCCCTTAGTGAGTGAACAATCCAACGCTTGGTGAATTCTGCTTCACAATGATAGGAAGAGCCGTCATCGAAGGATCAAAACGTCCATACGGCGCAAGGCCGCGCTACACTGATGGAGCCCACGCGGCTCGGCCCGCCCGCGCGGCTCACAGCTCACAGTGTCGGCGCCCCGGCTCTGGAGGTCAGATAGAAGCAGAGCCTGCCCCGCCCCGCTCTTATTCCCGCTGAAAGAGTGTCTTTCTCGGCTTCTTAGCTCTAGTGCGGAACGTGCAAGGTGCGCGGAGACACGAGGAACGCGCTCCTCCCGTGGCACTGCCATGTTATAATAATAACAGGTCCAATCCAGGTTTAGTTCTGGCCAGACCTGGTTTATTCCGAAACCACTTCTGGAATGAATTAATTTCGTAAGGTGAGGTACCACTGTACATGGTAAAAAAGTGTTGCAAAAGTGCAGGGGAAGAAGTAAACAATATATTAAAGGCACAGTGTGTAAGATTTTGACCTGTTAATTACCGAAATTGAAGATACCCATTCAAAAATACATTGTTTTCCAAGCCTTTTTACTTCCATCATGAAATCAAAGTATTCTTTTGAACTTAGATATAGTCACATAAAAGGGGGATCTTCCCCATGCAGAGGTAGCCATTTTGAATACGAGAGCCGCAGAAGGACATTTGGGCTCCGCCTTCGGCAAGGCTCGTGGTAGCACCGGAGGCAAAGCAGGCAGAGCGCTCGGCGTGCGCTGCGCAAGAGAGAGGGAGAGAGGTGCCGGTCGGGGGGGGGTCTAATGGATCTAACACGTGTTTTGGACTAAATTGTTTTACTGGATTTTATTCGCTGGATCCTTACGGACAGATTGATACCAAGCTTGTGGTGAAATACAGAGTTTGACCTGTGCAAGGCCTTCAAAGGTAAGCTAAGTAACAAACCTCGTTTTGTGCTTTTCCGTATAAAAGCCAAATGTGCTCAGGGAGTGATTGTTGTGCCGGGAAATGAATTGCATAGTCAAAAAGAGGAGACTGTAAGGTTTCATTTGATATGTAGATTGTCATCGTACACGATCGGGAATGTGTGTTTTCATGCGAAAAGAAAAAAAAAACAGTGAACGGAAGACCGCGTTTTATTAATACCGTTGTTGTCGGTGCGCGCGGGTATGCGCGCGGGTACACGCGCGGGTACGCGAGCTGTCCGCTACGGCGCGTCCGGGTGACCCTCGAGGTTTGCCGTAGCTAAAACAGGAAGTGCCATAGCCACTATCCACCTATGCGCCACGAATCCTACACACTGGACCTTTAAACAATATAATAAAATATGTACTAAAATGTAATAAAAATACAAGGTACAGTGTACAAAGGTGCAGGTAGGATTAAATCAAAGATCAAATAAGGTGTAAGTAGAGTATTTCACAGATAATACATAATATGGTGTGGTATAGGTGTTGCATGTGGATTTCGTATTGCACATAGTATGGTATAGATATTGCACATAGGTAATTGCACAGATTATTGCACAGGTAACAGTAGCATTTACAGTGAGGTAGTGACAAATATGATACATTCATACAGAGCAGCAGCCGTAAACATATTATGCATAATGAAAGGTAGTTTAGTGCAGTATTATTGAGAGTTCAGTATTATTTAGAGAGCACTAGCATCTCTATAAAGAGAAGCATGTGGCCTACACTCACCCAAAAGTTATATAGCACACCTTTACCTGTCATCTCTTACCTTTGCCATATATACTGGTGCTTCAACATATTACAGACCTACATTACACCAGAAGAAGCCTTCCATCTGCTGTCACTGTCATTTAGCCATTTATGGCCTTTTATCAAAGTCACTCAGGCCAGAATTCTTCACACTTGTATTTCAAGGACAATGTGTTTATTTACTGCCCATACACTACTCCAGCTGACATCTCTGATCATCTACACTCAGATCCTCATTTTTCAGCAGGTCCTGGTTTTCCTGACAGATTGTTCTAAAAGATGTTTCTGTTGATATGCTACGGCTTGAGATTTTACAGCTCAAAAATAAAACAGGCATTCTGACTGTGAGCGGGGTTGCGTCTCCACAGATCTGGCCTGTAACTTGGTCTGCTTTGGTCTCCATGAAGATAGAAATGTTTAATACCGTACTGTGAAACATTCCAGACAAAGTAATAACATCTCTATGGAGAAAAGTTTTTGACAGACCTTTTGCCAAAAGTTACACAATGCACATTTAAGTATCCCCATTCAGCCTGGTGAGACTGGTGAGATAATAACATGGAATGACCTCATTGCATGTGAATATTCTAAATTGCTCAGACTCTGCAGAAGACACACAATGATGAGAAGTCGCATACAAATCCAAGTCAATCCAAGTCTAGCCATGCTTACATTGGTGGTGTGTAAGCATGGCTGATGGGGCAGGTCATAGATAGAGCTATCCAAAAAGCAACGTCAAAAAGGGCCAAGCTGGAGATGTCCCAGCTTCTGCAGTGCATGAAAAATTCTCCATCAGAGTTCAGAGTGTTTTGTAGGGTGTTTTGTGTTTGTAGGGTAAAGAGACCATGTAAATCTCTGGTTTGTTCATCTACCTGCCAATCAACATTAGAATTCTGGGAGGTATTGTGAGGTATTGTTAAAAATTGTAGTCTTGGCTACCTAGTCCTTGTCCTAACATTCCCACTAGTTTCTTCTCCACATATATCTTAATTCCATCAAAAAAATACTACAAATTTAATAATAATGAACTCATTTACAATAATAATAAAGACATTTCTAGTTAAAGTACTTGTAAATGATCTTTTGTGAGTATTTTAACAGCAAAGAAGCACAGAAAAATCACTTTCTCATTAAATACTGGACATGTGAATGTAACATTTGCTGTACACAATATATATATATATATTTTTAGTTTGATTGTTTTTAGTTTGATTGCTGCTTCTCACATGATTTCACAGTGAGCTTTACAAATTCAAATGCATTAGTGCCGTAGTAGATTCTTGGCAAGGGCGTTAAGTAGTCTGAACAAAGACTGAGAGCCAAACCAAGTTCAAGTAATGGTCCAGCTCTCCATGGTGCAGATGCATGGAGAGTGCTGATAAGAGGCAGGAGCAAGGACAAAGTGACCCAGTGCTAGTCCTCCAGAGCAGGACAGAGGCAGGAGGGTGAGGGGCGGGGGCGGGCTAACTGTAGAGGCAGCAATATGCACTCTGGATTAAGCAAAAACAAATGAGGAATCTAGATACTTCTACTACTACTTTGTGTAGTTAATTAAAGGACCCATATTACACTATGTTATAATGATGTATCCCCATCAAAAACATATCTAGAATGGTGTTTCAGAATTTCATTTCATTTAACACATACAGCTCTGGAAAAAAATAAGAGACCACTGCAAAATTATCAGTTTTTCTGATGTTACTACTTATAGGTTTGTGTTTGGGCAAAAGGAATATTTTTGTTTGAGTCTATAAACTACTGACAACATTTCCCCCAAATTCCAAATAAAATATTATCGTTTAGAGCATTTATTTGCAGAAAATGACAAATGGTGAAAATAACAAAAAAGATACATGTTTTCAGATCTCAAACAATGCAAAGAAACAAGATCAAATTCATTTTAAAACAACATAATACTAATGTTTACACTTAAGAAGAGTTCAGAAATCAATATTTGGTGCAATAACCCTTATTTTTAATCACAGCTTTCATGCGTCTTGGCATGCTCTCCACAAGTCTTTCACATTGTTCTTGGGTGACTTTATTCCACTCCTGGTGCAAGAACTGAAGTAGCTCAGCTTTGTGTTTGTGTTGGAATTCAACAGACGCTGGAATGGAATGGCTGTAATACATGTAGAGATGCTGATTTGAGAAAAAAAAAGCAGTTGTCTCTTTTTCTTTCCAGAGCGGTAAATCCTGCATATTTAGTCTGAGTTCTTCATTCAAACACAAAACACTATGTTACACTTTGTGATGTCATGGGGTAATACAGGATATTCTATATTCTAACATGATTAAAAGCTAACAAGAGTCAATTTTGTGTAATATAGAATTCTCATTTAATGATTGTGTAAAAGTATGTAAATATATCACTTAATGGGCTTAATGTGCACAACAAAACTGATGCTATGTTCATGAAACGTCACATAATATCCACCTAACTGCGTCGAACAAGCTTCAATTACAAAACAAAAACACTGTCACGTGTTAATGAAGCTGTGAATACAAAAGTCAGATGTAGGTCATGTATGATTTTTTTTAAATGGTGCATTCTAAAGGTCATTTAGAATCACTATTAACATGCTCCAAAAAGTGATATAGACTGCAGCAAACTAGAAAGAACATCTAAATCCCACAATTAAAAGCAAGAATCAAAACTTTGATTGTGTCTTCTATAAACTTTCCTCCCCATTACGTAAGAAGCTGAACCAGTGATTTCTTCAAATTGCATCAGGCCGTAAGAAAAGCCCTTATTTTGGAAAGATGTCACATGCTAAAATCTTTCCTCTAATCTCATCAAGCTTCTCAACAGGAAGCAGCTTTGAACACGTGACGCTGATCTGTAAAAGCACAAAGCACAGACCACAGGAGTGCACAACGCGCTGCATCATGTACAGTGTGTGGCAAAGAGCTTTGGGAATTAACGATCATTCAAGCGACAACTTAATGACTTTGAGTTGTACCTTGTGAATTTTTAAACTGTGTGAAATGGCTTCGTTCACAACACAGTGTTAAAGTTACCCTAGACTGAGATAGATTATGTTACATGTATGGTCATTTAAATAAATAAATAAATAAATAAATATCTTTACTAAAATAAAACCGTTTTTTCTTAGAACCTACATGTGACAATTTTACCAGGCTTCATGAACCATTACTTATCCTAATGTTAAAGGCAAATTAACGTTTTTTTTACAATCTGAGCCTTCTTTCAGCAATAAAACAAGTAGTTTTACTCACCCATAGCAGTTTGCTGTCAATTGGAGCCGTATCGCAGAACTTATGTTGAGCCGTTCTGTTCTGTTCTGTTCTGATTTGCGGTGTCCAAATAACACAAACTTTAGCATTTTTCAAATCACAGAAGATCGCTGTGCCAGGGTAGACTTTCAGTGGATTCCAAAACGGCCTGAAACCCGATACCGCAACAGTTCAGAGCGGTGTTAGCCTCTTTCGGACTAGCTGTGTTTACAAAACAGCTGAGTTCACGCATGCGCACTGTCCTCTCTGATGACGTCATCAAATGAAACTATAGCTGGATATCGGGTTTCAGGCCGTTTTGGAATCCACTCAAAGTCTACCCTGGCACAGCGATCTTCTGTGATTTGAAAAGTGCTAAAGTTTGTGTTATTTGGACACCGCAAAGTAATGCCCCGAGCATATGATACGAGCACCATGTTAACGGATACGGGATCATTGGTAGAACAGAACGGCTCAACATAAGTTCTGCGATACTGCTCCAATTGACAGCAAACTGCTATGGGTGAGTAAAACTACTTGTTTTATTGCCGAAAGAAGGCTCAGATTGTAAAAAAAACGTTAATTTGCCTTTAATGCTAACCCAGACCTAACAATGTGGATACCAAAATGATGTAGTGTCTTGGGCATCTGAAAAACCTTATTGAAAATAAATTACAATATATTACTTTTCAAAATACAAAATTTGTTATTCGTCTTCAAATAGACCCAATTCAAGTGAGATATTAAAATTCCACTTTTTTCGATCTATGTTATAATTTTGTTTCCTGGTCAAAAACATGTCCGGAGAAGTGTTTTGTTTCATTTACACGTGTTTTAACACACAAACCTTGCATATTTAGGCTGATTTCTTCTCTCACTCTGTTTAACCTTGTGTTGACAATACAGGAAGTGCTCCACTGTGTTTTTAAACCCCATTTACCTTCAATAGAATCATCATCAAACCAATCATTTGGATGATTTCAGCCAAGCTCTTAACTAAAGGTAAAAGGAGCTGTTAACTTGAAAACTACCACTTCATGACATCACAGCAGAACAGGGCATTTTGAGCTTTGGAGATGTAGACAGACTAATAATAAAGGGTTTTTGATACAATAACATTATAACGTGGTTCACCAAAGTCAATTTCGCGTAATATAAGACCTTTAATGCTGAACTGGATGCATAGGTCAGCATTCAAAAACAAATGTGTGACTGAGGCTAAGGTGAGAGCGAGAATATTGATTTCCCTGTGCAGCCTGATGGCCTGGGGGATGGGGGAGCTTTCTGCTGGGGAAATTATAATGCAATGCAATGTGACTCTGTGTGTGTGCATGTGGGCACTGTGTAGGGCCTATAGGATGGGACAAACAGTACTGCTGATTGATACTGACGCAGGGGTGACCCAGCATCCAACCACAGCTACAGCCTCCTCCCCCACTGTCTGCAGCCTCCCCACGGGTAACACAGCGCTTTCATCATCTCCACGCTGCCTCCATATGTTAGTCATGGAACCACAGCAGGGCGTACTAGTGTAAGGGGTAAGACAGAAGGAGAACACTATAAGACTTATTAATACTGTAAATAATGATTGTGTTGCATTTATTGGTTGAAATTCAATTGTGTTCAAAGTATACCTTCTTGAACGCAAGAACTGATACAACTAATATGACATTTTATATTGGATGCCCTTCCTTAGCCTGCTTTATGTTACTAAAGCTATGATGCTGCATTTTAAAGGTGTTAGTTTTCAGATCATGGCACAGGATTCACCTCTACATATTGATCTGGGCCAAAACTGTGTGTTGTGAGTGTGAGCCTGGAGGATGTGAAGAGCCACTTTGTGTATTGGGACCTTGGCAAAGCAAAGGGCCACAGAGGGCTGATTATTTAGACACGATGGCCATTGTTGGTGTTTTGTTAAAGGGACAGTGTGTACGATTTTTGCCCGTTAACTACTGAAATTGAAGATACCCATTCAAAAATAGATTGTTTTCCAAGCCTTTTCACTTCCATCATGAAATCAAAGTATTCTTTTGGACTTAGATATAGTCACATAAAAGTGGGATCTTCCCCATGCAGAGGCAGCCATTTTGAATACGAGAGCCACAGAAGGACATTTGGGCTCCGCCTTCGCCTTCGGCAAGGCTCGTGGTTTTGGGTAAACAACACAAGCATGCTGCCGGATCAGACTCGTAATGGATCTAACACGTGTTTTGGACTAAATTGTTTTACTGGATTTTATTCGCTGGATCCTTACGGACAAATTGAGAGCAAGTTTATGGTGAAATACAGAGTTTGACCTGTGCAAAGCATTCTAAGATAAGCTAACCTCGTTTTGTGCTTTTCCGTATAAAAGCCCCATGTGCTCGGGGAGTGATTGTTGTGCAGGGAAATTAATTGCATAGTCAAAAAGAGGAGACTGTAAGGTTTCATTTGATGTGTAGAGTGTCATGGTACATGATCGGGAATGTGTGTTTTCATGAGAAAAGAAAAAAAAAAAAATAACCGGAACCGCGCGGCTCGTGCGCGCGCCCGGTTGACCCTCGAGGTTTTCCGTAGCTAAAACAGAAAGTGCAATAGCACCATCCACCTATGCGCCACGAATCCTACACATTGGGGCTTTAAGGCAAATGGAGATTTCAAACTCAAGTGTTGTTGTAAGAGCTATACATCAATTTTCCACTGACATTTTGAACAAACAAATGAGCCTGTCTGCTACTGTATTTATTACATTTGGTTTGACTTTTAGCTGTGTACAGTTTACACTTAGACTGGTTAAAATCACTTTTGTATGATTAGTGCTTTATAAATAAACTTTTGATTGACTGATTGATTGATATTAGATATATTGTACCATTACTATCAATAGTATGCAGTTCTAGTGTGGTAGTAATTATCATTATTAGTGGTGGTAAGGTAGAAATGATACTACTTGTTAGCAGTATTAGCACATAGCAGTATATAGCTAGTATTACATTTAGGGATAGCTGTAGTGGTGGTGGTGGAGGTAATATCAGCGGTAGAAGTAGTAATAGTAGTAGTAGTAGTAGTAGTATCATGTATCTTAAGATAAGATAAGACTTTATTGATCTCACACAGGAGAAATGTACTTGCCACAGTAGCTCCAGGACAGTTTGAACAAGAAAAAAAGTGCATGCAGGCAAGAATGGAATAAAATAAGTAATAAAATAAGTAATAATAAAATAAGTAATAATAATAAAACAGTAACTAGGAGAGTATGGAAAAAGGTATTGCACATTTGGACTATAGTGGATTTATACAGTCTGATGGCGGTGGGGATGAAGGATCTGCGGTAGCGCTCCTTCTTGCACTGGGGGTGCCTTAGTGGGCTGCTTAGTAGTAGTATTTTAGCATGTGTGTGCGTGTTATTGCTTGGTTGTGTGATGTCGGGCAGATGTGGTTGGGTGGGTGGAAGGAAATGTGGGATTGTTTTTAATCACTGTAAGGCTTTGTGTGACTTTTTTGTATGAAAAGCGCTTTTTAAATAATGTTTGATTGATTGAAAATATTATAACATATTATATATATTATAACCCACGGACAGAATGTCAGAGGTTACAGTTAAGACAGACAGAGCATATGTAATAAATTCCATTACTATTTTCCATTATTATTATTATTATTACGTATTACTATTTGTTTTATTTATTACTTACTTTATCCCCTCCCTGCCTGCATGCACTTTTCCCCTCTTGTCCAAATGTCCTGGAGCTACTGTGGTGAGTAAATTTCTCCTGTGTGAGATCAATAAAGGCTTATCTTATCTTATCTTATCTTAAATTGTCAAAAAGGGTTGAAATGATTTATGATCCTCCCTGTGTCAAAGCAAAGACGTACACCAGACTGTCCCCTACATTTAAATAACTTTATCACCAAATCCCACTCAGTCTAGCACATGGAACAGCTCATACAGTAATGAAATACTTTTTAACACATTTATTTTTACTCAAAGGTTCCATGGGGAAGGCTCCATGCTGTGCGCTGCAGGTGCTCGTCTCCAGGGGGCGCTCTGGTATCACTCGTAAATAAATCATGAGCCTCACACCTGACCTGGCCCCACCGTTTGTCCTCGTGTCTCGACCTAAACTCCAAGTATTCTACAAGGATACAACAACACACACGCCCATATGTGTACACCGCCCCTGGTGTGCATAACGATTTCCCTGTTAATTAGATTAATGAGGCGATAATATAGTGACATTTGCTCCGCTTTGGACGCATAAATTAATTTCAGTCTGTCGCTATTGAATTCTTTCTCACTTTCTCCACTTTTCTCTGTTTTTAATAGTTCAAACAGTTGGCTACTGTCAACAGTTTAGCGCTAAAACATCTCCACATTGCGTCCTTACCTTGAGTAGCCGCATCCGCGTGTAGAAAGCACAAGAAGAGCACCGCGGCCGTAAACTTCATGCTTCCTCTTGAGGGTGTGCAGTGGATCAAAGCATGTTCATGTCAGTGCGGTCACCGTCCCGTCCGGAGCATCCTCGAGCAGAGCCGGAGAGCTGTTAAAGGAACACCCGCTGGGCTCGCTGTGCGCAGTCTGCCTCCTCACACTGTGCAGCAGCCCGAGCACCAGCCGGATACGTGTGAGCTCCTCCGTCCTCCTCCTTTTCTGAGGCTTCGCCCTGCAGCTCCGGAGCGAGCGTGTCCCGCCTGGCGCAGGGACTGAGAGGGACAGAGGGGGAGGGACAGTGGATGACCCTGACTGAAAAAAGACACTCTGTAGTATCATTATGGATGTATTATATTCAGGGTTGGGAGGGCTACTTTAGAAATGTATTCTTGTACAGATACTAATAAGAGTAATCCAAGAACCATAATATTAAACGAATGTTATTTGATTACTTTCAATTGCTTTTGGATGACTTTAAAGATCCCATGACATGGTACTTCTTGATGCTTTTATATGGCTCCTTAATGGTTCCCTAATACTGTAAATGAATCCTTCTTCAAAATCAACACTCAGTGCATGAGAAACAGAGATAAGCTGAGAAAGAGTTTTTTTTTCTTTTCTCTCTGAACACTCAATAATGGGCGTTGTTGCTTGAATGCAAATGAGGAGAAAAGAGCTGGCCAATAGTAGAGGGTGGGGGCGTGGCCAAACTCTCCGCTTTCGGCTCTGAGCTCTCAGCTGATCCGTTTCCTTGTTTTTGCACGGGGGAGAGATTTGAAGCGTTCCATTGAAAAATAAACACATTTCCACATAAAATTAAATTAAACCACTGCTGTTCAAAGGTCCAGAGGCTCAGATAAAGGACTTCCGAGCCTAGAAACATTTGGACGTGCCTCCAGGCAAATAAAAAAACGCATTTCGCATTGCCTAGCGCATTCGCAGTCCAAACTCTCTTGGCGTGATTTACAGAGACGCTGAGTACAGACAGACGGGGGTGGAACTGCATTTGCATTTCTTTTTTCGATCTGACGTCAATAAGGTGCCTTGTTCAAAATCGCCCATTTGAGCTCCGATTTTTTGTAACGCAGAAAAGGATCGCAAATGCTCAGTTTAGACATTTCACAACTTTTAACCATGGGGGGGGCCTAAACAGGGTAGGGGAGCTCACATTAACGTTCAAAAACCTCAGAAAGTGAAAATTTCATGCCATGGGACCTTTAACACCAAATATCCAATAACAACAAGAAAACAATAACATTTTGTGCATTATAAAAGAAACTGAGGAAAGCTAATTTGAACAGTAGCTTATAGTGTGCTGTGAATGAAAGTGCTGTGAAAGTGTTGACCACATAGTACAGTTTATTAAGAAAAAAAATCCCTTTGTCTTCTTTAAAAATAAAATAATGCTAAATGCGTTCCTCTCGGTCGAAGCCATGCCAGTTGCAAGTTTGTTCCATAGTACTGCCATAGTGTACAACAGTTTGTTCTGTTTTCCCTCCATCTCCAGCTTTAAATTAAAAAAAACAAATGAATAACATAAAATGGTTTCAGATTGTAATCCTGCTAAATAATCTCCATTTTCACTAAATGTACCTTTTTTTTTGTATCCTTTTACTTAACGCCCTTCCTTGTATTCCGTTACTCCCCAAGCCTGATTATATTTTAGGTTTATTCATGTTGGCTTTAGTCTTCATACATTGCAATTTGTTATGGTTACTAAATGCTCTACATTTTCATTAATTTGATTGACTAGGATAGGATAATTTACACTTGATCTTGTTCTAAAAGCAGTTACTCAATTACTGAGCAAGTCTCAGTGTTTTTGGATATTTTCGGTATCCATAAAAAGTGTTTTGTTAGAACTGCTATGGGACATTTTACCCCAATTTACAGCAGCTGACACGAGTTCCTTGGGCACTATTCCAGTCTGTATCTCCAAGGAAAGTTTACACTAAGTCACTCAGTTTTAGACTATGGCAGAGGGCTAGCCATCTGGAGAGGGAAAAAATACAAAAATGTTTCTGTACCATTGGTTACTTACTTATTGACAAGAATTGTTTTTGTTTTTTTAATCAATATTGCTGCAATATAGTATTTCTTAACACTAATATTACAAGGAAGACTTTCATATCTTGATCTTTTGCCCATGCGCCTTCTTGACTCATTAAGACCTTTGTTGTCATTGAAGATAAACGCTACACTCTCAGTTAGTTTCAGTGTCGTTAGCTCCTCCCTTCACACAGTGTCCCACCAGCTCCATCTTCAGAAACATTTTCACTCTAAAACTTTTGTCCAGTTGACAGAATTTAATTTATTTTGCTCTGGAACCTACCTGGACATGTTTGGATGTCAGTGTGTCAATGATTATTAGTGTAAACAATAGTGTAAACAAGTTTATTATTGTCAGTGCCAAGTATAAGCTCTGCCAGGGTTTGGACACTAAGCACATTTTTAGTCAAAGGCTGAATGTCTAATGCAAGCAAAACAAGGAGGATTTGAAAACAAAACAGGATTATTTCTCAAGAACGAAAAAATGTATCATGAAATGTTGACGAGAGCAGATTTTAGAATCTAGATCATCCCTTCTTCCAAAATGCCCTTTTGACTAATTTAACCCTACAACACTTTCGCTATAAAAAGTAATACAATCACTTTTGCCAGGTAATTTTTACCCGATATAATATACCCAACAAAAAGTACTTTTCATCAAAAATAGATCAAAATATGACAACCCATGATAAATTAGAGTGGTTTTCTTTTATTTTCAACTGTGGTATGTGTAACATAGAAAGACCCTAAAAACATGCTCCAAAATTACTGAAAAATTAGGAATTTGAGAACAAAAAAAATCCTAAAAAAAACCAAACAATAATAATAATAATGATACTGTAAACTTGGTCTTTGGTCCACCCATTCCTGGGACATGTGAGACTTCCCTGGTGAAGCACAGACTCCTCGACACACGAACAGTTACAGGAGAGAGGAACAAAAAATTTTATTTTTGATGACCAGTTGACTAAAATATTGTTTTCACCCTTTGAAATCACCACTTTGTGATATTTATTCATAACCCCTGCACTAAATAAGGATAGATACACATTCCAGGACCACTCTTACTTTCCTTCTTTTTTTTTTTTTTTTTTATATTTTATTGTTTTTTCAAAATAGAAAGAAAAAAAAGGTAAAAAAAAAAATAATAAAAAAATAAAAATAAAAAGATAAATAAATAATATCAACAAAAACTATATACAATGCTGACAGGGGAGTAATTTTCAGATACACATATATTATACATTTAGTACAAATACATAGAACAATTTGGCCATTTGACCACTCTTACTTTCCTATTCCTCAGATCCTCTTACATTAAATTCATTACATTCTTACATTCCTCTTTCACTATTGCTGGGTGAAAATCACCCAAAAGCCTGTAGGGAAAAAGTGGGCTTTGGGGTAGGGAAATACCTACATATTCAAAGATGTCAAAAACAATGGTGAAGCTCCCCAGGGACCAATGACACTCAGAAAAATGCAACATATTGAAAATCATGTAAATAATTTTGCTCAGGTGAAAATCACCTGGCGATAATTCTCTAGGGTTAACAACATTTCAGTTAATCAGGGAATTTTAGTATCTATTTGTTTTTTCCAAAGCTTAAATTCCACCTTAAAGTCATCAGCTTGTCCCATCATTATCTGAATTCTACAAATGCTATTATGAAGGCCTTGGTTTACTTTTGTGTGGCGTACATTCAGGGGATGTTATAAAGCACTTTGGTTCCTGATAAATGGTATAAACTCATCTTTCAGGAAGCAGTGACCTATGATTTTCCCCTCAGAAAGCCATCACACTGTTTGATATGCAGTGAGGCCATGCATTATCGTAAATCAGCGGAGTGCACTTTGATGCCTGATTCATTCAGCTCCACACTGGCACGTGAAGTAATGTCATGCCATGTGTACTTAAGCATGTTGCGATGATGGGTGTGCCAGGCAGCTCACGTATGCTAACCAAATCTATGCTAATCATATAAGCTACCACAGTGGACAAATGGACACCCCCGTCTCATAAAAATATCAATTTACAGCCAAATGCATGTTTTGGCACAGGGAAGCTTTGCATTATATTATATTTCTCAGCAGTGACGATGTGTTGTGGGGACTAATAGATAAATCCTTCTGTTAAAGCATTTACCAATAAAGTAATGGTATAAGCTCAATATTGTCAATGTACATCTCTGGAAAAAAAAAAAAAAAAAAAAAAAGAAACCACTGCAAAATTATCAGTTTTTCTGATTTTACTACTTATAGGTATGTGTTTGGGCAAAAGGAACATTTTTGTTTGAGTCTATAAACTACTGACATTTCCCCCAAATTCCAAATAAAAAATATTATCGTTTTAGAGCATTTATTTGCAGAAAATGACAAATGGTCAAAATAACAAAAAAGATATATATTTTCAGACCTCAAACATAGAAACAAGATCAAATTAATTTTAAAACAACATAATACTAATGTTTACACTTAAGAAGAGTTCAGAAATCAATATTTGGTGCAATAACCCTTATTTTTAATCACAGCTTTCATGCATCTTGGCATGCTCTCCACAAGTCTTTCACATTGTTCTTGGGTGACTTTATTCCACTCCTGGTGCAAGAACTGAAGTAGCTCAGCTTTGTGTTTGTGTTGGAATTCAACAGACGCTGGAATGGAATGGCTGTAATACATGTAGAGATGCTGATTTCAGAAAAAAATGCAGTGGTCCAGAGCTGTATTTTAGTATTTTATGGTATTATTCTGCTAAATCAAGCTGACAATTTAGAATATAAATTTCAACTTTTAACATCAGGTATTTTCACTGTGTTCACTGTGTTTAAGGTTAGGTTGCCGACTTTATTCCTGTAAATGAGGCAATTTTGCTTTTCAAATCCATGCACAATATAATTTAAAAGGAGCACTTTATAACAAAATTAGACCACTGTGCTCTCTCTGCATCTAATATATTTAAACATATTTCCACTTTCCACAGTATGAAAATTGGTTAATACGTTCAGATGTAGTGGAAAGAGGGTATCAAGAGACAAATAATAATACCCTATGAATATGCTGTGTGACAGAAATTTTGACTTGTGTGTTTTCAAGTCCTACTGTGACATTTTGGTCAAGAAATAATAAAATCATAAAAATAACATTTGCTTTATTATACTGTAGCACTATTTTATGGCACTAAAAAGACAAATCAGTGTTCCTTTTACTGTCTGCTATCCTCAGAAACCATAAAGCTCATTTCGCCCAAGGGTGTTGCTGTCCGACCTTTAAAGCAACACAGTTGAGACAATAGTGCAATTAGCTCACTTTACTGTAATTCCTATGCTACCCCCTTTCACTGATGAAGGTGGAGTGAAAAGATGAACTCCTACTGTACACTCCAATCTATATAATTACCTGCTGTAGTCAATATCAATAGCAGAGTTTCCCCATCGTAATGGAGAACAGAGAATAAAGCGGTTCAGTTTACCTTCTGCTCGGGGTATGATGAAACCTCCCTTAAGTATTTGATCCAGCGTTTAGACCACACCACCAGGGAACAGAGTGAGGTGGGGATGATATATGGAGATGCAGGCGGCTGACAGCTAGGCCATGGGAGAGCCAGCACATTCATTTGCCTTGTGTCATTTATTCAGGCAATCAAATAAACCGCTTGTTGACTTGTGGACAAATCACGGCTTAGCTTTATCAGGAGATGGACTACGAGCACCCTCCTTCCTGATTAGGTTTTGAAGGACGGCTCTCTGAATCACGATGTACCCGCACAGAGGTAGCCCCAGTGCATACCTATGTACCGGACAATCTCAACCAGGAGCTGTTATCTTTGTCTTCATCTTTCTCATTAGTTGAACTCATTACCTTATCGTTTGTATTTGCAGAGATGTGCCCTATAGGAATTCATTGCTTATCTAAATACCCAAAACATTAAGAGAATATCATGTTTTCAGACCTCAAGCAATTAAACTCATTTTAAAACAACATAATACTAATGTTTACACTTAAGAAGAGTTCAGAAAATAATATTTGGTGCAATAACCCTTATTTTTAATCACAGCTTTCATTTTGGCATGCTCTCCACAAGTCTTTCACATTGTTCTTGGGTGAGTTTATTCCATTCCTCGTGCAAGAACTGAAGTAGCTCCGCTTTGTGTTTGTGTTGGAATTCATCAGACGCTGGAATGGAATAGCTGTCCAGCTTTTAAACTTAACCTGCCCTCCTGTTAATGAATATCAAAAGTCAAAAGACTGTCTCTCGATATGTTATTGCTTTGCTAGATATGTCCCTCAGTATGGTATTAAATGTACATATCGGGCTAAGATCTGTGGAGAGGCAAGCCCGTCCACCCACAGTAAGAATACATGTTTTATAATACATTTTTGAACAATAGAAACACCTGTAGCTTAATTAAATAAGGTTAGTCTGAAGGTTTTTTTTTTTCTTCCACATTTAAGATGCATTTTTGAAATAGCTCTTTACATTCACTGGCACAAAGAACTTGTTTATTGCGAATTCAACAAAAAGCTCCGGTAACACACCTTTTCCACGCCACCTGGATCTTACAATAAAATGTGTTGACTGCACTGCAACAGCTAAATATAAACACTACATGAATAAGGTACATTCTATATAGCAGAGGTATGTCAGGATCTACTTTGAAGAACATTTCTGTATAGCATGTAATTCTGTTATAGAGCTGGCACTATAGCGTACTTTGCTGTACCTTTTAGCCTGTGCTCAATGACCTTTCCAATGCAAACAGTGAGAAAAAGCCTGGGCACAGCTGGAAACAGGAGCAGGAGCCTGTGTACATATGAGAAGTCTGTTGGAAAACCTCCCAAAGCTGTGTAAATGTCAGAAGTAAAGATGAGGGTCAAAGTACTAACTTGGAACTATTGATTTAAGTTAAAATAATATTTCTACAAGATCCCCACTGATGGAAGGATTTGGATTACTCTGTTTATTTACCCTTAAACTACAAAGTAAGTCCTAGCTCAGATCCAAGTATTATGTCCGGTAACACTGTTTAATAACAACACCTAATTTGCCCAAGAAAAGCTAGAGTTTCAAAACACAATGGATCACTTCCTGTATTACCACATGACATTGCAAGGTAGAACAGAGTGTTTTCTGTTTGAGAGAAGAATTCCTAAATATGCAGAGTTTGTGTGTTAAACATGTGTAAATGGACCCAGTAAGGTGTAGCTAATTATGTCTGTATTATGTTAAGTGTAGACTTAGACTTAGACAAACTTTATTGATCCACAAGGGAAATTGTTTTGGGTATGGTAGCTCACTCATCAAATATTATATATAATATATAACAGAGGGTAAAGGAAAAAAGAAAAAGAAAAGAAAGGAAAAAAGAAGATGGAAATGAAGAATAGCAACCAAAGAGCAACATACTAGTGTCAGATGAGACATAATTATAATACATATATATGTACAAATCATATTTAAAGCCCCAGTGTGTAAGATTCGTGGCGCATAGGTGGATGGTGCTATTGCACTTTCTGTTTTAGCTACGGCAGACCTCGAGGGTCACCCGGGCGTGCACGAGCCGCACGCCGCTACTGTATAAATAAAATGCAGTCCCGTTTTTTTTTTTTTTTTTTTTTTTTCTCATGAAAACACACATTCCCGATCATGTACCATGACACTCTACACATCAAATGAAACCTTACAGTCTCCTCTTTTTGACTATGCAATTCATTTCCCTGCAAAACAATCACTCCCCGAGCACATGGGGCTTTTATACGGAAAAGCACAAAACGAGGTTAGCTTACCTTAGAATGCTTTGCACAGGTCAAACTCTGTATTTCACCATAAACTTGCTCTCAATTTGTCCGTAAGGATCCAGCAAATAAAATCCAGTAAAAAAAATTTAGTCCAAAACACGTGTTGGATCCATTACGAGTCTGATCCGGCAGCATGCTTGTCGTCGTTTACCCAAAACCACGAGCCTTGCCGAAGGCGAAGGCGGAGCCCAAATGTCCTTCTGCGGCTCTCGTATTCAAAATGGCTGCCTCTGCATGGGGAAGATCCCCCTTTTATGTGACTATATCTAAGTCCAAAAGAATACTTTGATTTCATGATGGCAGTGAAAAGGTTTGGAAAACAATCTATTTTTGAATGGGTATCTTCAATTTCAGTAATTAACGGGTAAAAATCTTACACACTGTCCCTTTAAATAGAAAAGTAGTAGTCAAATATAAAATAAAATATCAAATAAGATGTATAATACCAGCTATATACAGTTGTAGGGAGTATTGTCTAGGGAGTATTATATTATCTATTGCACAAGGGTGAGTTGTTGTACAGTTGTATGGAGTGTGGTACCCTATATCATTCCTTTTTACACATTTCACTTACACATTTCACTTTCTTGTAGATTTGAACTAGGTTGACCTTTATACACACTGATCCATATTGCACAATGCTGTTTAGTTTTAACATTAGATTACATATCAATATATTCATACAGCCAATCCCCATTTGTAAGGAAATAAACAGAAGTCATCTATCACACAGTGCCACCTCTGTCAACTGTAATTTCCCAGTCCACCTTTTGGATTTCACACTGATATCGGTGTATCTTTAATCTATGGCACTTCCCTCTGGAGACAGTGGCATCACACATCTCACTCTTTGTTTTTCAGCATGGATCACAACAATACTTTACAGTCTTGGTGAATCCCCATCCACAAAGAAAAGTGGTGGTTTGAAATCCTTGTGCAAATCCTTGTTGGGCTGCTCTGATCCAGGCAGGGTGTCCAAAAGATCTCAGTTGAACCCTATCAGAGTGTGTTGTCCGGAGCACTGGTGAAGATGGAGGAGGAATGTACAGTAACAGCTTACAAAAAGTAGAGGAGAGAGGAGGCTAATTAGGGAGAGGTGGAGGTTTCCAGAGGCGACGCTTCAATCTGAAGCAAATCCTCTTTTTTACGTGAAATGCCTGAGAGAGACTCATATCTTTGTATCTTTTAACACTTACAAACTTACATAATCTGATGTTTGGTTTTATAGTGATCTCTCTCATTCAAGAATCTGTATTGCTGTGAGTATGATTTCTAAAGTGCCATTTTTGTTTATCTTTTGTGTGTTCATATACAAGACTTTGTTTAGCTTAGTTTAGTGCAGAGATACACTGTTATAGACTTGGTTTAGATGTGGTGGAACTTATACGTATTTGGTGTGACAAATCTGAGTCAGATTCCAGTCTGATTACGCATTATACATGGCTTGCACTTCACATTTAATGCAGATAAGTGTATAGTTATCTAAAAGGTGCATTATGTAACTTTCTGGTTGGGGCTTCATCATGCTTGTCATTGCTTTGCCTGTGACATTAAACAGCTCTACCTTACATTTATTAAATTACAAGCTCAAAAATAATTACAAAAAGAGGATTCTGACTGTGAGTGGGGTTGCCTCTCCGCAGATCTGACCTGTAACTATTCTGGTTTGGTCTCAGTAAAGATAAAAAGGTTTACATCATCATGACCTGACGAAGATCCACTGATCAAAATGTTGTCTTTCATTAAAAGCAGTTGGGAGTTTGGGAGTAAGTGTGCAGGCTTTGTCTCACTTTACAAGGTTTACATCCATAACAAAAAGCATTTGATGGAGCCTCCAACAGAAAAGTTCCACAACGCTTTTAAGTTTCGGGACCATAACTCATGCACATTTCTTCCTGTCCTTATATCCTATTTATATCAACCCCTCTCTACTTCTCCATCTTCGTGTGCTCCAGCTTCATCCTTGACGGGGATTCTAGGCTGAATGCCTTTCCAGAAGCTCCAAATGATACACTTTGAATATTGCTTTGCCTACCATGAATATTGTCTTCAACAGTGACGTGCAGTCAGGGGAGATGACAGGTGAGGCCGTGCCTCACAGAGGAAAAAAAAAGTAAAATGAAAAATAAATGGTAATATTTATCCAATGATTTGTACTATAAAGTTAGTTTTCTATACAACTTTTTTTTTTTTTCACCATTTTAATTCATTTTTTATTCAAAATCGCTGAATTTTCACTTTTACCATTCAAATACTGAGAAGAGATGTGCGGAGGCACCAGCCATTCGTGCCTCACATGGACTGACTGTGCTGTAGCTCAGCAGTGACAGATTCTGCACTAAAGCGGCTGTGAAAAGGCGCTGAGTGAGGCACGTAGTTACCAGAGGGGTATTCCATCAACGCAACTAAGCGCAAAGGCTAGTTTTAGTGAGAGTTCGGTTCCATGACTCTCGCTAACATTAGTCCCCGCTGAGTTACTGGGGCAACTTATCAGCAAAAAAAACAAAAAAAACTTATGTTCTTGGTCAGTTTTGACAACTTTCCAGTAATTTAAAATATTCTTTTGAGCCGCTGTCTTTACGGCATTATCAGATAAAAGAATTCAAGAATTGTCATGGAGAAAGTTTTTGGCTGAGCAGTTAAGTACTGCGTCTGTCACGTGGGAGTCCCAGGTTCGATTCCTATTACTGACGGTATTCATGCGCAATCAATTATTTGTTATATTTTCATGAATTTACATTGGTCACACATTACACAAATGTGAATGAATTTAACCTATAATTATTCATATCATCATAGAACTTATATCAGCTGGGCCTAACATCACTCTCACTTGACGACATTGACACTTTATATTTTATGTGACATCTCTATCAAAGAATACAGTTAAAGGTAAACCTTTACTTTTAAAACAAAATGTACCCAAATAACAGGCACACTCCATGATGCAACATTTCAATGATTCAACAAATTTGCTTCAGAGATGCTGTGCAAGCCTCTTTAATGAAATCCTATTTATCAATTTCCATCAATAGGCATAAAACAATAAAAGACATTAGGTATGACATTCTGGTGTGAGGCCACTGCTGGAGGACTGCTGAGGGTCAGGCAAGACACTGCTGGAGGACTGCTGAGGAGGGTCCAGCAAGTGTACGTTATCTTCAGTAACTAGAACACAGGCATACTATTAAAATATACAAATGCTTGGATCACAGCTGAGGCAAGCATTAGCCTAGAGAATACCTTGAATATACTCCTCACAAAAACTCGCAGGAAGGATCTTTGATGGGGTCCCTTCTTCATTTACCTCCACCAGTGGGCGACCCCGGTTTAGGGCCAGTGCCAGCTCCTCTGCAGGTGAAAGATTTTGAGGGGGGCTCCCACCTCCTGTGGCTTGGTAGGTACTGTTCATTTTAAATTAAATTAAGGTACCATTTCAATAGTATTACTAATTTCACTGAATATTAATATTAATATTAGCCTAATTACCACTTTATGCTGTGTCTTTACCTGCAAAACAGTCCTCTTCACATTATTCCTGCTCAAAGACAAGATAAAACAATTTAACATATTAGTTGGTGCAAATACTTTTACACAGTAAAAAAAAAACTGACAAGACTGCTCTACGAGCTGCCCACTGCTCCTGAAGGATGGGTCAAATGCAGAGAAATAATTTTCCTACGGGGATGAATAAAGTCTGTCTTCTTCTTCTTCTTTACAAATATAAAAATTTTATGACATCAACTGCTCTCCTTGAGTATTGATCTCAGGTTTCCCACGTGACAAACTGTAGTGAACCCTCTCCACAGACTTGTCTTGATACTGATGGTAAAAACATACTTAAAAAACTCAACATTCAGCACTGTTATAGGACTTAACTTAGGCATTTAAGCGGTCGGCGATCTTCTGCCACGCCATGTCTCTCGCCTCGGTTATTGCAAGTGCTTTGCAGAGTTCCCAAAGCAACTTTTGTTCTGATGCGCTGAAATAATCTGCCCGAATCTTTGACATGATCGCGTTTTCGACAGTCGCTTGTTCTGGGCTTCTTACGTCCCCCGTGCATGTGCCTAGCGCAGGACTGGATAGGCCTGGCTGAAGTTAGCGCTGCTGAGGCGCAGCTAAACTGCGTTAGTGGAACGACTTCAGGCTTTAATCTAAGTTGCCGCTTCTTCAGGCGAGGCTTAACCAATTAGGCACCGCTATGTTTAGTGACGTTGATGGAATATCCCCCTGGCCTCATGGTAGAGGCACTTGTGAGCCCAGGGATTCTTCTGCAACTCCTGGGGCAGCAGATTAGAATAAGTGACAGACTACGGGACGAAAGACTCGCTCTTTTCAAACAGCGTGGTACATGTGAAAAGGCTGGCTGTGTGGATATCCTTCTTTTCTCAACCTGCTGTGACAACGTCTGGATTCAGATGGGATATTGTGACCTGAAAATTTTGCAAAGAAGCCTCATTAAACATTAAACATCCACCACTCACATTCAGAGCCAGATCGAGCTAAAAATATCACTATTTTAATTCATGATGCTACTCGGTGCGCTCTGGAAAATGCACTGAACAATAATAATTCATTTTCAGCTTCACATCAAAAATATTACGAGCTACCACTCACTTACAGGGAGAGAAATTGTTTACATATTTGTACATCTGTGATGACGTCAGTGCCTCACCGCACATCACTGGTCTTCAAGCATAAGTCTTACACTGCATTCTGAGTTTAACATGAGTTTACCAGCTGCTTGTCTCTACACACCTACTGCCCTCTCCCACTGGCCCCTACATGTACAGACCTTTGGGGCTTTTGCAGGACCTTCAGAGCTTTTCCAAATCGCTGATTATTGAGCTGCCCTACAATCGCAGCTGCTACTGGTTTCACCAACTGGAGCAGAAAAATCACACTTATTGCTTTGTCATAATAAGCAATAGATGAAGAGCTGTGATCGGCTCATCCCCTGTGTTTCTGCATTGCCATGTCATCTGACTCTGCCTCTGTCTGAGGTTCATTTGAAGATTGTATTTTTGTGTTTATATTCAGGCCTTCAAGTGTCATTTGATTCAACTCATGCTACACCATGCTGTTTGTGCATAATGTGAAAGACGCTCACAGCGAGATTTCAAAACTCTGAGATAAATGCAGTATTTATCAAGAGTTTTAGACAATAAGAGATTCATGTTTTTAAGACAGCACTCATGACTGTTCCCATATTGTCACCTATTATATTTAAAGGTGACTTGCAAAGAGCAAATAAAATAAATAAATATAGAGTATAGGTTTCTTGATGCATGTTCAAGCTGAGTGGAAGCATGCATTAGTATATTGATTTATTAAATGGCACTCTGTTTTAATGCTCAATACAGAATGGACCATTATTGACAGGAAGCTCTAATGCAAACAGCTATCTCAGTATTCTGCGAGATGACTTTGCAGAATGCTTGGACGGGGGCTTCAGAAAAGTATGTGAATTATTTTTGCGGAGATGAAAACCACTGAATGACAAAAGCAAAGGCCTTGGGTGAGGTACACTGGACAGCATAAGTCGGGCATTATTCATATCCAATGAGTTTGGACGTTTGGAGTCACCAAAGTAACCGTAACCAAGAGAAGATACTCTGAAGAAGACTCACAAACACAGACTCATTCATAAAGGTAAGGTGGGTGAAAGGTCTTTCTCAGGGAAACATCAGCAGTAGGCTATGCACTAGTGTTATGGCGCATATGGTGTTTTTAACTGTGGTTTTACATTTGCATGTTTAGATTGTGCTTTTTAATTGCATGGTTTTAGCTGATTTTTAATTATTTCACCAATTATTCATTTATCTCACCCCCAATACTGGTACTGGTACTGTGATCAAACCATCAGTAGTTTAATCTATGTCATAATACAGGGACTGTACATAATATACAACTTTATATGGAGATTCATACCAGGTTATAGCACCATAGTCTTAATTTCCACCTGCAGTCCCTGTCTACTACTGCACTTCCACAGTTTATCCATAATTGTTGACATTTACATTATCGCTTGGGCAGCTCATTGGTGAAAGAGTAGAGAATGTGAATATTGTTTATATAACCATCAGCAGTTCTTTATCACATTATGTAATGCTGACACTGTTTGTTGCTCTGTATGTCTGTTGACAGTGAAGTAACCTGAGCCACCCACGCAAATAAAATAAGTCACCCCAGTGAACCACTGTCTGCCATCTCTGCTGTGCATCTCATAAACTAAACTAGCAGAATATTGGGGCAGAGACAGTGATCTGAGTCACACTGCTCCTGTTGTGGTGGACTCGTCACGAAAATGGACTCTCTGAGATGACCCAGCCTGCCTCCTCTTTCCAGACCTACACTGACACACTAAACTACTTGAATTTATTCTCCTTTATATTTTGATAATGAAATTCTGATTCAACAAAACCCAGATTAACAAAGTTTTCTTTTAGAGTTTCTCACTAATCCGATTGTATAGTGGACTTTGATGCGTACCAGAGCTATATACCAAGATAGGGCAATTTTTAATTCGTTTATATCTTAAATGAGTTAGGGACAGTGCACAATATACATCAATCTTAACAGGAGAGATCCATTGTACCAGGTTGTAGCTGTAATTTCCACCTGTAGTCTGAATCAGCAGATGTTATAGTACCACAAAAGGTTAATAAAAATGTATGCCTTAAGTACTTTATTTTTACTATGTGTTTGACTGTATGTTGAGTCATGTACAGTAAATAACATTAACAGTCACAGTGAGTCACCATTTCCCATACGTGAATGTTACTATGACGTAAAAGGTCTCACTTGTGTTCTGTACTTTTGTAGGGGCAATTCCATGGACTTAATAGAGTGGTACCAATGATTTTACAATCATTTACAAACGTAACTCCATCCCTTACCAGTAACTCTTGCCATGTCTGATTTGGGGAAGAATAGTATGAGATCACATTAGAGGAAGAGAAAACTGTCTATATGAGAAGTCAGAAGTGTGTAATGACAGAAAACGCTGCACCTCCTGCTGCTGTTCTGAGGAGCTCCTGTGTCTTTAACAGATTCATAATGTGTTCACTCCATTAAGCCTCCATTAGATAAGGGGGGGTCCTGCTGGTGCACATCTAGTGTACTGTGATACAGACGGAAATATAGAGTTAAGTGCTTTCTCCCAGATTGTTAAAGCAACAACAACATTTTTTGCTCCCTCCAAAAAATGTCCAATCAGAATGCACTCAATTAAATAATTATGCATTTATCTTTAAGTGTCCAAGGAGTTCTATGGTGCAAACTGGTCCAGGTATATTCACCTTAGCATGGCAAAGTTGAGTCTGGTCAGTACTGGGATGGGAGACCTTGAATGCCAGATCCTCAGTGGTTAGAGAACAACCCTTGGACCAGTGGGCAAGACACTTCACCCACATTGTCAGTGTTGAAATACATTGATGTACTATGAATCATAGTCTGTGGGTGAGAATGTGAGTGATAACAGATGCCCATTGCTACAATCTGATGTTTACTTGCATATGTCTTGTGTTTGTTTATTAACATGTATAATAATAATGAATAATACAAATATTGTTTAGCCACATTTGCATGCAGTGAATGGACAGAATGGTTTCTGGCCTTTTATTCAATTTCTTTGAGCACCGTAACCTTGGTCCTTGGTCCTGTCATTTCTTGATGGTATGTGTCTGCAGTTATACAATGCTGGCTGGCATGACAATTGCCATACCATTGCCAAGAAGAAACACATACACAAAGCAGTAGTTTTGAGAGAGACTCATATACATAATAAAACTTGCTTATTAAAACTGAACAACTCTAGGCACATTTTTGATGAAGAGTTTAAAAAAATAACTTCTCGGTTTAGCTTATCATCATGATCATTAACTACATTTGATCCCATAACCTATAACCATATAAACTAACATGCATCTTTCTCTCTCTGTTTTTGTGCCTTGTGCTGTGGTCAGATGTTGTGACCTGTTTTATCTGTAACAGTCTGAATCCAGGGGATTTGGGGCTTTATCAAGAGGTGATGGACAGGAGATTGCTCTCTTGTTAGTTGCAGATAACTTTGTCTGTCTTGATCACAATCACTGAACTGTACAGAGCCTGGGGTCGGCCACACACAGATGTACACAATAGAAACATCAGTCGCCATGCATGTGTCTATTCAACAGAGAAGAAGCTATTGCCTAACAGTGGATGACAAAAAGCTTGATGGACTTATCATGTAGCTGGGCATGTGGCAAGAATGAGTCTGGTTCAGTTCCAGTGGGATTCCTCTTGAGATAGTAAGTCTTTTGGTTTGTGATTTATATTTTGTTACTACGGCCTTAATTCACCCAGAGTGGCTACAGATAAAGGTTTATGTAACAGTATTTCTTTGTGCATATAACCTTAATTTTCATTGCTTGGCAAATCCAGAATATCTGTTTATTTTATACAGGTGGATATCAGTCTGGTCCCCAAGCCACTGCATCTTAAGCCTGACCAAACATGTGAAACAAAGGAGCTCAAAGGTCCTTCATTATTTATAAACAAAATGACATTACTCTCACCTCAGTTCCTCTAGTTCAGAGCATCGCTATTTAATTCTGCAGAAATTCAGTAATGGCTGACTTTAGGACCAGTTTCCAGTAAGTCCCTATAAAAGCATGAAACCACAAATTGCGTGTAACTTTTTGATTGCTTATTGAAAAAACTGCAACAGGTTAGTTTTTGTAAATTTTTCATTAAAGCTGAAGAATTGTTGGAATTGTTGAGTGTTGCCCCTCGATGCCCCACTTTGAGAAGTGTACTTCAGGAGCAGCAGAGTTGAACAGAGCACTTTGTACTCTGTGATTTTTATATATATTTTTTTCTATTTCATGGTCCATAAAAGAAACTCCCCCACTGCTGCACATCTTTCTCTCCTCCATTTCAAAGAGCAAAGCAAAGGTGCTATTGATTTCTCACATCCTTCAAAATGTTTTACCCACATGTAAAATCCTACACTGTAACATCACTGTGGGGGAACATATTTGCAACGCATCTTTGGACAAGAAGTCAGTACAGGCTGGCAGACCAGGTTTGGGGATAACAGTTAGTATACCTAAAAGTAACAGTGAACTTTAAACTGAATGTTTTTATTCATGTAATTTGAAATAACAGTACATTAACTTTGCGCTATTGTACTGATTAAATAACATGTTACATACATTGCATCTTCAATAACATCAGTCGTTCTAGATGTTTGGTGGTATTTTTTCCAATCTGTCATTATAGGCAAACATGTTCTTAAAACATTACAGTGATAAACCATCAGTATATATAATCAATAGACTTAAAACAGTTTGTTATACACTGTAAAAATGACAACTTGAATTTGTTCAGATTACTAGGATTTTAGCGTTCATAGACAATAAAACAGCCAGTTGCATCCTACACTGTCTCAAATGAGTCATTTCAACTCACTTTTGTAAGTTTCTGTTAAAAAGTTTATCTTAATTCATATTTTGAGTTGACATGATATACAAATTCAAGTGGACGGTAGTTTGGGCCAGGCCAACTAATCTGTGCAATCTGCCGTTGTGATCTGCTGCAACGGGGTAACCGGAGGAGTTTATCAGGGGTTTTCCTTGGGTTTGGCTTTGGAAAAAAAACTTCCACCATTTTTCCCCTCAGAAGTGCCGGCTGTCTTTGTAGAAAACTTTGCCATAAAGAGATTAACGAGTCCTTTTGTCAACATTGATGTTGACGAAAACTACCCCCAAAAACGCCGGCGCCGTCTGGACGGCAGGCCCAAACGCACACAAACTTCTCCGTTTCCTCCAAAAAACGTTGTCGTGGGGACAGGGCCTAAATGAGACGTTATTTTATCTCCTCTTTGCGCATTATTTGCAGTTTTAAGTTGGTAAAATAGAAACTTGAACTTAAAATGATTGGCTGGCGTGGGTGGCAGTAGCTCAGTTGGTAGAGCGCTTGTCTAGTGATCTAGGGGTTGGCAGCTCGAATCCCGCTCTTGACGGGTTGACCGCGTGTGATTCCAGCTCCCACAGATGATGCCGTTGTGTCCTTGGGTGAAACACTTAACCCCACCTCGCCCCCAGACAGAGCCCCCATGGCAGAAGATACATCAAGGCCCGTTGTGACGTGAGCCGTCCTCCTGTGGACCCACCACCTGCGGGAGGATTCATGGGGGCTGGTGCATTGTGTTCTGGGCAGAACACTGCTTGGACTGCTGCCCCGTGACCCAGAAAATGGAAAAGAAGATGAATGAATGATAAGCTGGCACAACTTCAAAAGCTTAGTTGATATTACTTTAAAAGCTTAGTTTACCCAACTGGAAAAGCTTAGTTGGCATTACTTTAAAAGCTTAGTTGACACAACTTAACAGCAATACTTAAAAACTTAAAAATTTAAGTTGATACTCACAACTCAAAAACTCTGTGAAGTCTGTTGCCTTGAAAATTTGAGTTGAACTAACTATTTATCTTTTATAGTGTACTTCACATTGAACCAAATGTAATTTCTGATATTGCAATGTCATAATTCACTTTAGGACACATATTTGCTTGTTTAAACCAAATCTTTGGTTTACATCATGAATCCTTGACACCCTTGGTAGGGGAGAGAACTAATTATGTATAAATATAACATTGGTGCATGGGGTTGCTCCACTTCATCCATTTTTACAAGTTGCCTTTTCATAAAGTCGTATGATTTAATATGCCAGCTCGGCAGAAAAGGCAATTTTCCAGAGGGCCTCAGATGTAAATTTGTATTACGTATGATAATGTTTCTTATTAGGACCAAGAGGGCGTCATTTCTCTCTCCTTTGCAAATCCAGTGGGAAAGTAGAACATGAATTACATCTCATTCAAAGTCATTGCGCTCTGCTTGACATGCCACTTTGATATGACCTCCGCTGCACACTCTCTTCATGTGGAAGCACCATTTTGTGTTGCCTTACTCATGTTTCTTTTCACCTTCTTCCTTCAAGGTCTAAACGCAAAAACTTCTCATTTCAATCTAAAAGCAATCACTCACAAAACTGCTACAAAGGCAAGGAATATATTTCCTGGCAAAGAGCGCTTGTATTTGTTGTTCATATAAGTTTACTAATTAAGTACAGACTCCCTTCAAAATATCAGCAAAATGTGAAGGTTTTTTTACTTCACAGAAAATGAAAGATAATTTCAAAGAAGTTGTACATGATGTTGATTATGACTTAAATTCACTTAATTCGTATCACTTTAAAGTTCACCACATCAAATATTTGGCTCATTGATATAAAATGAACACTGATATTATGCTGGATGCCCTTCCTTCCATAACTTGCAATACCGAACACAAAGGTTAAGTCAAGGTGCGTCATTCCCACACGTGCATATGTAAATTTGCTGCCTTACTCTGACTCATTTTACTACACAGTCCTATTATAATATTTACGCAATGACCTCTTAATGTTAAAATTTGATCTTTTCATAAATCATGACAACACAAGAGCCTTAGATGTGACTGTACTTTGCCTTTGTTATCTCAAATGAAGCCATAAATCTCTTACACACCATTGGTATATTGGTATTGTTTTTTCTTTTTTTTTCACTAACTGCACTGAGTCTGGTCTGTATGATTTCAATTTGTACGATCCGTGTATTTTGCAAAATGTTGTCTATTGACTTCTTTATACAAATTGATAGTATTCTTGAAATGTATTGTATCAAGTCAAGCAAGTTAACATTCCACATAGTATTTGTGTAATAAGAAAACATAAACTTATTGATGGAATAATTATATATTATTAACTTTTGTGATTCTTTAATTTTTAGAAATGAAGTTTCAAAAGTGTGTACGTGACTTGTGATCATGTTTTGAGTTGCAGAAAGGCCAGATATCTGAGGGGAGACGTAAGCAGACAGCTTGGCTCCTCCAGTATCTGAGTCACAGTGACATTGTCCCTGTGAAAGATGTCATATCTGGGAATTATCTTATAAGTGTTTTGGTTTTAATGATTATGTTTTGGTTTTAATGATTATGTATTGTCGGCTGTCCTGCCACGTGTTCCCCCACCCCTTATGAGCAGGACTGCCCACGTGTAACTAGGGTTGTGAAAAACTGAATAAATACGCAAGCGGAGGGCACAGAGGGGCAGAACGCTCCGAGCAGATTGTGACCAGAGCATTTGTGATCTGGGCTTTCTCTCTGACTGTTCTCCGCTTGCAAGTGAAAAACCTAATCTGTCTTGTCTTCCTTTCCTTGTGTGCAGAATATGTTGGGTTTTTGCCAGCACCCATCACTTATGTAATATCCTCATTTTTGAAACAGACATAACTTGATGCGTCAGTTTGAGTTTAAAAACACCTTTCTTTACAGATATTGTTGTCTGTTGAATTTGTTTGGCTTGTAGTGCTGAGTGCTTCTCTGGGCTGCAGTCGGGAGCTTCGTGGTCGACTGTCACTAACATATGAGAGATTATCCAGTGAGTCAGTGCTCTCTGATCTCTCATCACTGCAGTCTGAACCATAGCACAGAGTTAACACGCCTCTCCAAATCAGCAGTGTGTTCTGTGTGCGTGGGTCACACAGGGGGACATGGCCAGAAATCAAATTATTGTTACATAGTAATTTGTCAGATAATATTACTGCAGATGCCCTTCCTGTCACACCTACACATGTACTATAGAAAATTATATATTTCCAAAAATAATAACTCAATTGAACAATACACTGATTTATTTCACTATTTATCTGTCCATACTGCCTATTTTAGAGTTAGATTTAATTAAATTATACTGTATGTAATAGCTTATTTTCAGGCATGCTTTTTTTTTACTTTATTTTCTTATATTTTTTGACTATTATTACTCCATGCTCACTAACATCTGGCAATAAAGCTTTTCTGATTCATAAGTAGGTACATAAGTATATGAATGGTGTGTTTTGAGCTTGCGCTGGGTGCAGAATGTGCCATCCCAAAACATGTAATCACATTTCTGCAACTTCAGATACTGACTCAGTCCTAAGGTTTGTCAAAAAGACATTCTGCTTCCCATCCAAAAGACTGATGCTAAACTGATCAGGAGACCCGTATTTAAACATATAAGAAACTTAAAAACTGAAATGATAATGAATCTTATTTTAGAAGGGCATTTTTTTCCCTTGCTCGTGCATAGGCTGCTACAGTAATTGTGACTGTCTAGTATTGTTTTGAACCGTAAAATACAGTTTGATTAAAACAAACATATTATAAATACCCATTTCCATTTAGCTTTAATTACACATCTGCTCCGTGTTTATATTTGTGGAACAGCAGTAACCCAAAATACCACTGTAATCCCCCAGGACTGACAAGGTGTATAGCTTGTTTCTTGTCCTTCATAAGCAGTGAACTTCTAAACAACACGAGTTTGAAGAAATATTGCATTTATTTTGAGCTCAAAGCCTGTCAGGCAAGAAAAGTCAAAGATCATTTTTACAAACATATGCAGAACTGAGACAGGAACTATATAATGTGCTTAAAGCAATCAAAGTTCTCATGCATTCTTTTCGCTACAAATAAAAAGTAAATTAATAATAGAAACAAAATCCACATTGGAATCCTTTCATTCATGTGGTGTTATTTTAGGAACATCCAATCAAGAGAGATTTTAATCCAATATATGAAGGGTCCAAACCCATTAGAGTGTGAAAATTAAACATTTATAAAGACGTGGTTTCTAATTACAAAAGATCATCAGCCTGCCCTTTTTTTAAATATATATTTTTATTATAAAGCCCTGCCCAGAATGTCTAACTGGGAGCGACATGAAAAGCGCTGAGTGTGATTGGCTGTGACAGTGCACTGCTTGATGAATTGGAACCAAAAAGAACCATGACAGTCTTCAGTCTCCTCATGTGTGAGGCCAAAGAGGGCCCTGGGATACTGGCACCACTCAGAATAGGATTCAAATTATCTCCATTCTATCATACTTTTTAAAATCTAATTGTGGGGTCTTTGTTTTTGGCATTATGTAATACCCCTAAAATAACCAAACCAATGATTCTTATGTTACTGACCGAGAAAAAATAAGATTTATTGGAAAAATCATAATTCTGTGGGTCCATAGAAAAGCATTTATCCCAGAACTTGATGTCTAACAGCCTTACAAGGAACATGAAGTTTCATGATTTTTGTGAGTTCACAAACTCTTGAGAGTCGTGTTCGGCTCTAGCTGAGGCATTTGCATGTGATTCTGTGGTTCTGCACCAACTGAACAATGACAGGGCAACACTGTGGTCAGTGCTGACCACAGTGCTGCCCACAGTGCTGTGGTCAGTGCTGAACAAACCAAAATATGACAACGCCAATATGCATTATTCAACATATTTTAGCGGAAATTCAGTCTACAGGGGGTCCTCGGTTTACGACGTTGATCCGTTCTTAAGATGCGTCGTAACCCGAATTTCGTCGTAAGTCGGATTTTGCCTTTGATCTTCCAACCAAAGCACCAATAACCTTTCCATCTCAATAATTAGACCACTACGCTGCTTGGTTATCACTGCCGCTTTCAGATCAGAGCCCACATCAGGTACTACCGCCCACATTGGGCACGCACACGAGGCTGTCTTCTTCTCCCTACAACCACAACAGAGCTTATTCTTCTGCCGTGCGCCGCATGCCGTTCGCGTTTGTTTACGTCCCTTACCACGCTAAACCGCGTAAGACGGAATGACACGTAATATTATTAATTTTTTAAATGGGGGGGCGTTCGTAACCATGAAACGTCGTAAGTCGAGACCGTCGTAACCCGAGGACCCCCTGTATTTTGTTTTTGAAAAACATGCAGAGGGAATCTCTTTGTGCATTTGGACAGATAAGAAACCTGTGCTTTTTTCAAGTATTTGTTTGAATGTTCAGTGGGTCTGATCACATTCAGCAAGATTAATGATGTAGATTAATGTGTAGAACTCAGATCAGAGGGCACACATATCAGTCTGGCAAGAGTCAGATTAGATGTATAGGCCTTAGATGAAGGATTCAAATTCTATTTGTGTAAACTGCTGTAACAAATAGTACGGACATATTGTAAAGCTAGCATTCATTGATAGCATTCAAGAAAAGCTCCCACCACTAAACAGTAATAAAGCAACAAACTGTGAGAACTAATGGGGATTAGTCAAGCTATAATCTAAATGAAAAGGCCAGTATCCAAGTTTGAATCATGAGTAAAGAAACTGTTTCAAAATCAATTGTTAGGCCCACTTCTCCCTTTACTCAGGCTGATCTTGAACCATGTCAGAGAAATAACTGTCAAGGATAGTCACAAGTAGTTGTCTCCAAATAATTCTCATGCAACAATGTCTCTGTTTGGATGTAGATGCCTGTTCCTGACAGGTGATTCTTTATGGTACACATCCATGGAGTAAAATATGTGCTTTTTATTCTGCATTATACTTGTCAAGAGTTCAACATAATTATGATATTTGTGATAAAACAATGGATCAACATAATTCTTTGTACTGGTTACAAATTGAAAACCTTACCATTGTTTTACAGTGTTGTTGTACAGAGTTCCTCTAAAATGTTACCAAAATCATTAATATCACACACCTTTTTCCACTGACATTTGAAATGTAATAAAAGTACAAGTACAGATTAAATGCCGGCACGTCCAGTTGTGCTTATAGGTTTCAAAAGTTTGTTCTGATTGGTCAAAAGTTAGGAGACAAATCCAAAGAGGGGCTGCATGAAGAGACCCATAGTCCCGAGAACGCACACGGTTACAAAGACCCACAGGAAGATCCGATCAATCACCATGGCAACGTACTTCCAGTCATCTTCAACCTATGAGCAAAGGGGAGGACAAAAAAGAAAAGTTCAAAAAGTTGCAGCAGTAACAAATCTAAGATGTTTATCAATTGGTAAAATTCATTCTCAAAAGATGGTGAGCTGATAAGGTGAAGTTGAGGTTTGTGAAAAAATAAAAGTACTTGAAACCATGGAGATTTCTTGATAGGGTAAATTACTATGATAATGGCATTCAAAGGAGCGACAGGCATTTCTAATAAAGCTAATGCTGAAGTGTGTGTTTTACATATCAAAGCTGCAGAAAGCCTGTGGGAGACTGTGGGACTTTGGGACTGACATCGAGACACAGGTCCCCGCTCAAACCAGGAATAATTCACTTCAACTCTGCCCCATTGTTGATATCTGGAGCAGGTTTGCAGCTTCCACAACGCCTACTCTCAAAAGAGTCAATTCTCTTTGTTTATGCATGAATGGAGTACATGTGAGA
This sequence comes from Paratrypauchen microcephalus, assembly GCA_036785185.1. Taxonomy (NCBI): domain Eukaryota; kingdom Metazoa; phylum Chordata; class Actinopteri; order Gobiiformes; family Gobiidae; genus Paratrypauchen; species Paratrypauchen microcephalus. Next base: position 76,496 of record JAVJIX010000009.1, read on the forward strand.
TACAGGTTGATTTGTTCATATTGAGGGAAGAGGTTTAAGAAAATGGCACGGTACAAATACAACTTTGACTTTATGTCCTGTGAATATCAGGCTTAACCTTTTAGGAAGACTTACAAGGTCATTTCAATAGGCTCTGATAAAATAGCTTTGCTTAGAATGTTCCATGGCATGACATTAAACTTCTCTATCTTGCATTGATTCAAGCACCGGAATCAAAAATCAAAAATGTCACTTGCTTGTGTCCATGGACATAGATACATTTAATGCCATACTGTGGAACATTCAAGGCAAAACAATACTTGGAGACAAGCCGGTTGAGGACACTTCACTCTTACATAGTGCACCTTTAATAAAAACAAACAATCAAACAGAAAGACTTGTCAATGAGCTGATACATACAGTATGTTTAGCCAACATTTTACACCTCTCTTCCTAATCACTTGCCTGGCAAATCCAGAATATCTCTCTGTTTTTTATACAGATCTATATCTGTGTAGCATGTCCCTGATTGGCCACTCCACCTCATGCCCATTTGAAAAAGGGGAGATTCATCAGTGATCAGACAGTGATCAGACTGACTGATCAGAAGTCTGTATTTTGGATCCCAGGTAACAAAAATACATTATTTGTGGGAAGTTTAAGACCTGCATATGTAATGCACAAAGGAGATTCAGCAGCTACTACAGCCATATTTTGACATTTTGAATATCAGTTGAAGGCAGGTGACAACAATATAAGAACATTATTCTAATGTAGTTCACATAATTTTGTTGTAGTACATAGTTTTCTAGATCAATTCCAACCAAACACACATTCACAAACAAACCACTGAGAATGACCTATCTGTTGCTTGGTTGCATGTGGTGGAAAAACATAATCCTTGACACTGATGTAAGTGGAATATGGCAGAGCATGTACAGCTGACCTCTTTGGCCTTGTTGCGACTCCTCATGTTTTCTGCAATGTACTTGACGCTCTCGATGGCCTGCTTGACTTCAGGCGACACCACAGAGAAGGCCACCACCGTGTTGATACTCTGCATACTCAGCTGGCGGCTCATCTTGCCCCCATCCATGTGCTCTGGTGTCTCCTTCCCGTGAGGGCAGGGGCAAGTGCTCTTCTTACCAGTGCAGGCCTCACTGGGGCAGAACTTGTCGCTGAAGTCCAGAGAGTTGAGAGAACCGACTCCCACTTGCTGCAAGACACAAGCAAAACAGAATACATGTTTATAGGCTAGCCATTCGGAAAGAATTAGCAGAACTGAGGAAGTGAAAGGTGGAAACAATTTTCTCATTTTAGATATTACTTGATTGTACTGATTTGTGTGAGTCTAGAATTTTTATTTTTATTTCTTATAATTATTTCTATAGTACTAAGACAATAACTTTTTTTTATTACCATTATCACTACTTTTTACTTACACTACTATTTCTGCTATAGCAACTGTTATTATTACGACTTTACTGCTAGTATACTAGTAATACAATACTATACTATATTTCAGTATTTTTATTTCAGGGGTTTAGAACCAAATTCTGTGCTTCGAACTACATGTTATCTAATGAAAAATGCATATTACACACTTTGTAAGGGGCCCCTCCCTGCACTGGACTCTGGGTAAACAGTTGCCTGGTTTACACCTGACCATATCACAAGTGATATGTGGTCTGGGAGCCGCCTTCGAAATATCTCATAGCGGAGGTGTGGTTTATGATAGCCAACGGCCGTTTATTGGGCATTACGAATGTCTATTATTTGGTGTATAGGTAGCCCATAACCAATCATGTCAGTTGTCAGTTCAAACTACAAGCTTCCGTTTGTCACGTAGTACGCGTCACCGTCTTGCCACCCCTCCCCGCTCTCTGATTGGCTCCCAGAATCAGGAGAGCTCGCTTAGCCTAGTTGCCAGGCTGTTTTTCAGATCGGAACGAACAAAAGCAGCCTGGGATTTCCCAGGTTAGGTAAACAGTACCATTTACCCCCTCTGTCCAATGCAGGATTTGCAATACTATCATAACATTAAAACACAATATTATTATTTTAATGCTTATTGATCTTACTGCTATTCATGATTGTGTCTTCTGTTTCTTCAGTTATAATCACTTTACCATTGATAAGATCACTAACTACAGTAACTACTACAAAAAAACTGCACAACTGTATTGTACTAAGACTGCATTATTTTAATTTTATATTCTAGTTCTTATAATGCATGTGCACTATACAGGACCTTAGATAAAGATGGATGTCAGCCCTGGAGATTTATGTGGAGAGTTATGATGTTAGTAAGAGTTTGTTTTATGTGGGGTTGTGTAAGGATTCCTCCCACTCATGGTTTGGGGATCACACTTCACACAGAGTTACAGTAACACTTGATTCTCTTCCCTTTAGCTGCTCTTCATATTTTTTTTTTTACTGCAACTGCTGCTGCTAGCTCTTTCCCCGCAGCCCAAACTCTCTGCTCTGATTAGATTCAGGCAGTGTTGAGCTTGCTTTAAGTCCCTATAATGTGAGTAACTAGGAGAGAAGAAAGGGCTTTTGCTATCAGGAGAATACTAAATAAGTACTTTCTTGTTTTATAAGTAGTTTGGCAAGAGTGTTATAGCAGCACAGCCAAGTGCTCATCTAATTGTGCCATTATATGTTATGTTATGTATTTATTATTTGGTATTGATAGGCCTGTATGGGGAAGGAAGCTCAGTTGTCAAAGTCTGGATTAAAAGATGGTCCCCATTTTTGTTCAACCAGATGCTTTAATTTGATTAATAATATGAGGTGCAAGTGTGCGTTAAGGCCATACACTGGTGTGTTTAGAGTCTGGTACATAAGTTGGGTCACCATATTTACGGTACATTAGACTGAAGCATCTTGGCTTGTAACATGTCTTTACTATGTTTCAGGCAATATTGGGGATGTCACAATATACAATTTTAGAGTTATGAATACAGTGAGGAGAAAAAATATTGTCTACATCTCTAAAGTTCAAAATACTTTGTTCCACCTTGTGATGTCGTGAAGTCATAGTTATCAAGTTAGCAGCTATCTTTCACCTTTGGTTTAGTAGAGATTGACAGTTCTAGGGCTGAAATTATCCAGCCTGGACACAGTAGAGCACTTGTATTACCACATGACATCACATGTGGGAATAAAACACTCTAGAATAATGTGGGCCCTTTAATTGCCTCTAAAATTATCCTCATTTTTATTATGGAGTTCTTATATTGTGACCTGTATAATTAATTAATCTTAACATCCCTAAGTATTGGCAAGTTCTGGTTTATTAAGTGTCCAGAACAGTGGTCAGTGTGTGGTCTGCCAAACAGAGCAGAAAGCCTTTTTACCAAAGGAGCATTTGCGTGGCTGCTCGAGGTGCTCATTTGTTATGACCTTCTCTCTTTGTGGTGGAGGAGATGGCGCTGTTTAAACTGGTCCTAATCTGTATTATATCACTGGTGATTCCTGTTCCTGTTGATACTTTGCAGCTGGTGTCATTAACGTTCCATGGGGTGTGATACTAACTGTAGGCACTGCTCTGTCTGAAGCCCCTGTTACTCAAGTTAGACGTTAATCTGAGTTATGTTTTCACACAATTTGACCACAAAGAACAAACTTAGGTGGAACTACAACAGGTGCTGCTCTTGTGCTGTTAAGTCTCTCTCAAATACAGCTCTGGAAAAAAAAATAAGTGACCACTGCATTTTTTCTGAAATCAGCATCTCTACATGTATTACAGCCATTCCATTCCAGCGTCTGTTGAATTCCAACACAAACACAAAGCTGAGCTACTTCAGTTCTTGCACCAGGAATGGAATAAAGTCACCCAAGAACAATGTGAAAGACTTGTGGAGAGCATGCCAAGACGCATGAAAGCTGTGATTAAAAATAAGGGTTATTGCACCAAATATTGATTTCTGAACTCTTTTTAAGTGTAAACATTAGTATTATGTTGTTTTAAAATGAATTTGATCTTGTTTCTTTGCATTGTTTGAGGTCTGAAAACATGTATCTTTTTTGTTATTTTGACCATTTGTCATTTTCTGCAAGTAAATGCTCTAAACGATAATATTTTTATTTGGAATTTGGGGGAAATGTTGTCAGTAGTTTATAGACTCAAACAAAAATGTTCTTTTTGCCCAAACACATAAGTATGTGTAAGTATAAGTATAAGTGTAAGTAATGTGTAAGTATAAGTATAAGTAGTAAAATCATAAAAACTGATAATTTTGCAGTGGTCTCTTATTTTTTTCCAGAGCTATATCATTACAGTCACAAGCTAGGTAGCATTAGCCAACAGTTTTTCAGTTAGTCACATTTTTTGGTGAGAATCAAACACCTAAACAGGACCAAGAACCCTCGTGTTGATCCCAGGCTCCTGAAAATGTGTTGTTTAAAGGTCCCATGACATGGTACTTCTTGATGCTTTTATATGGCTCCTTAATGGTTCCCTAATACTGTAAATGAATCCTTCTTCAAAATCAACACTCACTGCATGAGATATGACTCTGACAGTCTTCATGAGGCTAGATATGTGTCTAAAATGCTTTATTCTGGGTGTTGCTGCTTCAATGCAAATGAGAAGGACAGAGAGATTGGCTAAGGAGCGGGGGGGCGGGTTTCCCCGCTGGAAGCGCAGCTCTGCACCGCTGTCTGCTCGCTTCCGTGTTTAACACAGGAAGACAGATGGGAGACTTTGCAATGAAAAAAAGCATATTTACACAGAAAATAAAATTAAACCACTGGTATTTCAGAGGTCCAGAGGGTCGGGTAAGGGACTTGCGAGCCTAGAAACACTCGGACGTGCCTCCAGGCAAATAAAAAAACGCATTTCGCATTGTAGCGCATTCACAGTCCAAACTCTATGGGCGGGATATACAGGGACGCTGAGCGGAGACAGAGGGAGGGGCTGGAGCTGCATTTGCCGATCTAACGTCAAAAACTGGTTTTGTGTAACGCAGAAAATGCTCAGTTTAGACATTTCGCAACTTTTAGCCATGGGGGGTGGGCCTAAACAGGGTAGGGGAGCTCACATTAACGTTCAAAAACCTCAGAAAGTGAAAATTTCATGCCATGGGACCTTTAAATCTTTTTATCAGACAATCTTAAAACATTTTGACAGTATTTGGTGACATGTGCATTGTGTCACCATCGTAACATTCCACCACAGAGACATGTAGACCACCCCCAGCGCAACGTCACTGCAAATTATCAATAACCAGAATGACCAGTCTCCTCTGCTTTGCTCTCCACTCACCTGTATTAGACTGTTCTTCCTCTTATGCGCTCCTCTGTCACCTCCTCCGCCTCCCCCTCCCCCTCCGGCTCCTCCTGCCTCCCCACTGCAGTCCAACCCCCCCACCTTGGCGCAGTCATCGGCGGCCGCGTCCGTGGGCCTGCGCATCAGCATGATCCTGGGCAGCATGGTCAGAAAGACAGAGCGCACCCAGGCCGGCATGGTATGGGTCATGGGGGTGCGGTAATGAACGTTTAAGACAAACACGGTGATGACAATGCTGAGGGTGACGAAGATCATGGTGAAGAGCAGGTACTCGCCGATGAGCGGAATGACCAGCGACGTGGAGGGGATGGTTTCCGTGATAACAAGGAGGAAGACAGTGAGGGAGAGCAGGACGGAGATACAGAGCGTGACCTTCTCTCCGCAGTCAGACGGGAGATAGAAAACCAGCACCGTGAGGAAGGAGATGAGGAGGCAGGGGATGATCAGGTTTATGGTGTAGAAGAGCGGCAGGCGGCGGATGTAGAAGGAGTATGTGATATCGGGGTAGATCTCCTCGCAACAGTTGTACTTGATGTCATGTTTGTAGCCGGGAGCGTCAATAATCTCCCACTCTCCGCTTTCCCAGAAGTCTTTGAGGTTCACCTAGGCAACAGATGCACAACTTTAGCCAGGGTAATTTTCGTTCAAACTGGTATGAAAGGTCAACTTACCAACTTACTACTGTAAATGAGGGACTACAGTATGCACAGTATAAGGGCTCATTGTTTTTGGTTTTAAATTGGTTTGAATACTTGGAAAGAGTTAAAGTTGCACTGTGTAACTTTTCTGATGGAGCGTCTGCTACCTGCTTGTCTCCGTGGAGATGTTACTGTTTTGCCTTGATTATTGATTATTCCACAATATGAAAATAAACTTGGTACTCACAGTCGAGACAGGTTAATGGCCAAATCTATGGATAAGCAAGCCTGCAGATAGTACAAAATCATATATTTTTAAGTATTTTTGAATTATTAAACACCTGTAATTGAACAAATGCAAGGGAGATAGTGTGTGTGTCCTGTGGAACATCCAGATAAAGAAATAACATCTCCATGGAGACAAGCAAATAGCAGACCTTAGAGGTTACATAGTGCACCTTTAAACTGACCCATACAAGATATTACACCTGCAGAGATCATTTAAACAGTAAATGTCCTCTTACGACGAGCAGAGAAACAAAGAAAGCAAGCAGGAGCTTCTCTCTAACCAAGCAAAGAACAAGAAAAGGTTAAACATGCAAAGTTTAGATCACAGCACCAAACTATTGTCACACAGCATCAATACATATCGAGCACACACAGATTTCAACTGTGAACTGGACTGCTACTTTTCTTATGCATCCAGAGTTGTTTATTAGTTGTTTATCAGAGTGTGTTATTATACAATAATTACTACACTTTGCATAACCTATGGTGCAAATAAAATAGCATTGTAAGCTTTGAGAAGTTTACAGATATGCTATCAGAAGTGTTTGTGATATAATGTAAAGCAATTCTAAATCTTTTCTTACTTGTAAATTGCTGTGAATGGAATTATTGCCAAAAAAAAAAAAAAAAAGTGAGAGAGAGAGAGAGAATTGCTTTGAAAAGGTTTGAATATTCAGAAATGAAGTTTGAACAGGTGTATATGTAGGGAAATGAATACAAACTTCAAAGTAATACTGCTGAATATGTAAAAAAAATATATATATGTTCAGTCGTAAATAGTAAAACCAAAACAATGAGCTTAAACTTACTGTTTCTGAAAGCCATGCAGAATAATGAAGCCATGTTGCTCTTAAAGGTTATGGAGATTCATAAATGAGTCTGTATCTCTGTAGGACTTGTTTGGACTGACCTTAGATCCGATGAGCACCAGGTCGATCTTGGCTTTGTCGTAGGTCCAAGAGCCGAACTTCATGGAGCAGTTTTGATAGTCGAAGGGGAAGTACGTGATGTCCATGGGGCAGGAGGACTTGAAAATGGCTGGAGGCACCCATGTGATGGTGCCATCAAACTTCAGCAGCGCTTTGGTCTTATCTTCAACTAGGAAGTCACCTACAGCGCTGTGTGTGAGGCGTATGAGTGTGTTAGTGTAGACATGAGCCATAGCGAGAGCAGAGGAAAAAATATGAGGAATGGCGGATTTGAATCAGAGGAAAATGTTAAAGAAATGTCAAATGATTAAGGAAAAGGCAAGGAGAAAATGGAAGCAAAGAAAAGAAGAGACAAGACAAGATAAAAGGTGAGCTTATAGGGATTTAAATTATGACAATGGAGCTTGGAAGTTGGCTAGTGCTGCTTAAAATTGCCTTTGATTAATTTAATTTTCACATTATGAGTCAATAAGCTCTATATGATAAGGAAGAATGACCCACGCTAAGCACAAAGAGATATTAAATGTGAATATTAATATCAGTATGTTGAGGATTCATTTATTAAAAAATGTTGGAAATTAAAGTCTATCACAGAGAAAAACATATGAGTTATGGTATATGGTTTAACATATGGCTCTCAAATGCGGTTTTATTTCAGCCATCCTGCTACAAATATTGTAATACAAGTTTTAAGAAGTATTTTAAAGGTGCACTATTGAACATTTTAGGAGGTGGGTCCACCATCTGCTGTTGCTTTGCCAGCAACAGTATCTATCTTCCTGGAGACACTGTCAGGCTAAGTTTGACCCCAGATTTGTGGAGAAGTGACCCTGCTCACAGTAAGAATACAGGTATTTTTGAGCAATAAAAATACCTGTAAATTAATACATTTTAATTCCATATTGTGGAACATTCAAGGCAAGGCAATGACATCTCCAAGGAGACAAGCATGTGCCATATACCCCCATCAGAAAAGTTCCATACTGCACCTTTGGAATGATTCATCAGTGTTGGTGTAACGCAGTAATGTAACGCATTACAGGGAAGAAAATCGGTAATATATTACTCGTTACAATGCCAGTAACTCACATTACAATGCATTTTTAACCTGCTTTGTTTTTGTGGGTTTTGCGTTTTCTTCATACAAAGTTTGCGGATCACCGCGAGATCAGCTAGTGATATAAAAGTCCGCGCAGACCATTTCATTTCCTTTTACTTCGTCTCGAACTGGCAGGATAACAGGACCAGAAAAATCGGATAGTGCTAGCTCCTTTTCAAGATGGGCATACGCCCACTACTTTCACTTCGTTCAAAATAAGGACTCCAAGAACATTTTAGTTAAATGCACACTGTGTGTGAATCCCAAACCTCTTTCCACGTCGAAATGCAGTACAAGCAATTTGATGAAGCACTTGCAGAGATGCCATAGCACCACGAAATTAGTCAGGAAAGGAGGGGATGGGACAGGGAACGATACAACCCAGGTGAAAGTCATGACACATGAGAGATTTGCACTGTAGATTGCCAAATCCTTATTTCCAGTCATTTTGGCGAGAGTAACTAAAGTAATGCAAAAGTAGTGTAATGCCTTACTTTTTATTTAGAGTAATATTGTAATGTAAGGCATTAATTTAAAATGACAGTAACAAGTAATAAGTAGTGCATTACAGTTTTTGAGTAACTTGCCCAACACTGTGATTCATAGACTACAGAATGATGCATGCAGCGAGCACAGTGGCTTGTGTGGTCCACCTTAACTGGCAAATTACCCAATCATGATTGATGCAAAGGCTTGCTAGAACCTTAGTCATTAAAACAATGGCTGACTCCCATTATGAATTAATAAGCTGAACAAGAACATTATATTTGTAATGATGATAATGAATTGGCTCACTTGTTGTAGAGCACAATATCAGGTCTCCAGATCTTGTTTGATGGTACTCGGATGTACTCAATCCCATCAAACTCAGCTGGTGTCCATCTTAGTTTATAGTCGTTCCAGATCTGAAAAATAGAGACTTTCTCTTTACATTGAATTTGACTTTTCCACAGTTTTGTTTTACAGCAGACACTGAGTATGAGCCACAAGAGACGAACACTGGAGAGCACGATATTTATACTGCAGGCAACCCGTCCTTTGATGTAACACAAATATGGATATCACCAAAACATCTCTGATTTTCAAGGGTTCTGTGCTCTCAAAAAGATTCAACAACTAGAGATAGAGATATATTATACTTTTAGTCAAATGGAAGAGCAATAGATTGTTTCAATAAAAGAGTGTTTTGGATTGGCATTCTGTCGTTATATCCACAGGTAATGCTCACGAGCCATTCTGCCATTAGTCCCGGTTATTTGCATGTCATTCAAGATGAATTCATTCATTAGGAAAGAGGATTAATGCCCTGTTACGACCTGGGAGCTGTTTAATTAACCACTTCATGCTACACTGGTTTTTCTATTTATCTTTCCACAGAGCTGACCTGCTGATTGTTGTGCAAGGCAATTATTTGTGATAGCAGCCGCAGAATGAATTATTATTTACAAAATATTGAGATAGTTAAAACAAAAGAGAAATCTCATGTTACATATAGTTGTTTTAATAACCTTGTAAATTTACATGATAATTTAGTGCTGTGTGGTTTGGACTAAAGTCCCCCCATTTTCTTTCATGGGTCTCCGCAGCAAGTTATCTAACAAGACTGTATTTGACTCACAGCAGTTGTATACAGTGGTACCTCACCTTACGAAATTAATTCATTTCAGAAGTGGTTTCGTAACGTGAATTTTTCGTAAGTTGAGTAGCTATTTCAATGGAAAAAGCCTGATTCATTCCAAGGCCCCGTTCCAAGTTTTTTTTTTATAGTGTAACTTTTTTTTATAGTGTAACACTGTGTTCTGCGTCCTGATTGGCTAAGAGACTGCAGACTAGCCCGGACAGTCCGGTTTTAGAGCTGTCTGTCCGGCCGTCTGTCACGTGTCCTCCTTTTTTACATTTTGTCCTCCTTTCGGACCCTCGTCGCCCACCGTTGCATAAATCGCCATAAATCCCCACCCATTATTTACACTTGCTAGTAGCAAGTATTCTTATTATTTTTTGACATATCCTAGATGAGATCTATGGTTATGCGGTGGCACAGAGTGAGACTTCACACAGAAATATCAACGCGTGCGGCATGACATGCTATTGGTTAAATACACAGAAGCAGCTCGAAGCGCAAAGCGCGAGTACAGAGAGGAGACAAGAAGAGCACTATAATGAGTGCTATAAGAACGCTATAATGTTTGGCGAGTATGTCTGGGTCTGGAAATACTATAAAGTTGATGACAACAACATTGACATAGCAAACGGTGGGATATGTAAACTTGGGATTGTGAGGGGTGGAAAGGGCTACATTTAACACAACAAACCGATACGGCACCTCAAAAACAAACACCCGACACAATACAGCGAGTTACAGGCAACCCAGCCAAAGACGAGTCAGCTCACGCTGCAGGAGAGTTTGAAAAGGAGACAAAAAAAATTCCCCTTGACCGTGCGAAGGCCCAGGAGAACACAGCCAGGAGCACAAATGATCGCAATGAGTGACTTACCATTCGCCTTTGTAGAGAACCCTGGATTTCTAATGCTTATGGAGCACGTTGGACCTCGTTAATAATAATAATAATAATAAGCCCGTGCCGGGTCATGCTGCGCTATCACACACGTGTCCGCGCGCAGTCTTCTCCCCCCTCCCCCTTCCCCCCACACTTCACTATTAATACATTTTGTTGAAAATCTATGAAAGTTTGAGTGTTTAAACGAGAGACAAATGTGAGAAAAGTTTAAATCCAGTCTGAGAAAAGCGTATAATGTGTGTGGCTGAGCGCGCATTATTTGAATTTTTGAGATTTTGCGTTTCGTAACTTGAATTTTCTTTCGTATCTAGAGACCACAATTTAACGTGAAGGCGTTTCGTAACTTGGAATTTTCGTTTGTTGGGTCTTTCGTAAGGTGAGGTACCACTGTATTTGCATTCCTCTGAATCCTATATAGCTTGTTTAGTGAAAAAAAAACATTTCCCTCATAAATGAAAATCAGATACAGCATTTAAGGTACTTTTTTGTTTTATTCTTATTGAGCTTAAATATTATTATGCAGTTCCATTTGCAGTGACTCCTTTACATTTAAAATTATCAAAATTAATTTGGTGAGAAACCTACACGGTCCCACTATAGCAGCATGTGGCAGGCCATTTTACTCTTCCAGTTTGAATGTCAATACATGCTTAAAAAAAGCAACATGCTGCATATTAGGAGCTAATTATCCAGTGATGCAATTAACCTATGCAAGAGAAGACCCACTGACAATATAGCATCCTTATGGTTTCTCTTTGTGATATGGAAAACAAATGGCAAAACTGACAGAGAAATATGCAGCGGCATTTAAGCAGCATAAATACGCACAAAACACTACTGTGGTCTCCTTGCACAATTACTGTATGGTAATCATGCTATTATGTCCCTTATATTCAGTGTCTATTTTACAATGGCTAAAAATACAACAATTATCAGACAAAAGCAAATGATCAGTTCATTTTGCATTCTCCAGAGCTGTCAACTATATGTAGAAATATACAAAGGCAAAATATAGAAAAGCAAGCCCATAAAGCTATGAAAGCGGCATGAAAAATAATCTCTTTTGATTTCAAATGTACAATGACTAAACAACATATTCACAACAGGGATCTCCTATAGAGCTTTTGGCAGAGATGAACACAAATATGATCAGTGCACATGGGCGTGCCACTGTAAACCCTCTGGAGGCAGTCCAAAGCCTTTATCATTGAGTGTGCTGTTGACACAGTCTTTCATTATGGATGTCTTGTTACATTCAACAGCAGAACCACTACAAACAACCATTACCATATCAGCTGTCTCAGGCATTTCAATATGGTTTAATTGGAGAGCCCAGCTATCAGTAAAACATCACAATATGACTGTTTACGGGCTGGAGTGCAATAAGATGATATTCATAAATTCACGGGTATAAACAAGGCAACACAAAATGTATGTTATTAAGGAGAATTTTAGGAGAATGTTTGACTGAATAAAGTTAATACATCAATCAAACACAGACCTATATTCAGTATATTCACTATATGGTATATATGCTCTAGCAGTCACAAAGACACTCCTTAAAGGGCCCATATTACACTATATTCTGATCTGTTATGTTTTTTCCTCATCATAAACAGACCTGGAGTTGTGTTTTGTTTTATTCACACATGTTGAACACACCCTGCATATGTAGGCTAAGTTCTTCTTTCAAACAGAAAACACTTTTAAACTCCATACACCTTCTCCAGAATCATTTGCTGATCTCATGTTGCCACTCTGAAAAGTTAAAAGATCGCTGTTAACCTGAAAACATTCGCTCCATGATACAACTCCAGGTATGTTTATAATCATAATATTATTTAAACAAGGGTAAATTTTGCTAATATGAGGCTTTTAAATAGTAAAACGATGGTGGTGGTTAGATGACTACCAAAATGTATTGAGAAAGAAAATAAAGAACATAACAGTGTTTTGAATTACTATTTATGTAGATCTATGTAAAAGGTTCATATTGTCAACTGACCTCCACTTCCCATTCTTGTGATGTGATATAACCTAACATTTCAGCGGTGCATAATTTATATGTGGTATTTGAGTAAATACTTACATGCCTAAGCCACAGATTTGTCTCCATGATCTGGTTTACCTCGTCCTGTACATGGAGAAAAATTAAATTCAGTTACCAAACATAAATCATAATAAAAACATTATATTTCTGATGGAATGCACTTGTATATGTCTTAAAAGGTCACACACAGGAATATTTTAATAATAGATGGAGTCACAAGACTTGCAATTTCAATTCACAAAAACAGTTCCCATTCCCAAACCAAACATATGTGTAAACCGAACATACACACAGCACACACACTTTCACCTTTAGATTAATCTCACCTTGGCGAGCGCACATAGAGTATCAGTCTAGTCTCCTGCAGGCAATTTCCTATTAATCTGAGGATTTCCATTTGGAGCTGGAGAGTATGTGTGTGCCCCCCTTGGTCCCACCACCACCACCACCGTGTATATATATATATATATGTTAACATTAGCACAGTCTACTGACATTTTAGGGAAAGAAGAGGTCTAAATAAAGATTGTGTTTGTCATTCTATTCCACCATAGTAATTGCCTAAAGGCCTATGTCTCTTGGATTTTTTTTTTTGATCAAACTTCATAATTTATTGCACCAGTAACAAATTGTTCCTATTTTGGACACTGTTTATTCTGATTCTATTTTGATTCATAGCCAATATAAATGGCTATTTTGTCACAATCTGGTGTTAGATATGCTCAATTTGACCACCCCTACAGATCCCTATTGTTTTTTGTTTGTTTATTTTTTGGTCAATTTTGTTTACCTTAAATTTCTTCCACATTATCTTCATGGAGATATTCATGCTTTGGTTGTTTAATGTCATACACTATGACATTAAAGTAGCATAAAATAACTGCATTGTTACTGACTGAAATGTGTATAACCAATTGTTTTTTGTTTGTTTATTTTTTTGGGTCAATTTTGTTTACCTTAAATTTCTGCCACATTATCTCCATGGAGGTATTCATGCTTTGGTTGACTGGAGTGTGTATAACTTACCACTTTGACCAGCTGTGATATGGACACCTCAAACTCCACAGTGACCGGGTCAGACACATTTTCCACTGGCCTGATGAACTGGTTATATCTTCTGAAGAGCTTCCTGAACAAGCGGTCCTCTGCTTTGGAGGAGAAGCACACTGAGAAGGCAAGAGATGCAGAGAGAGAGAGAGAGAGAGAGAGAGAGAGAGAGGGGAATTCATTGAATCATTGGAAAAAAAAGAGATGAAGAGAGCACTACAACTTTCAGCCAACTATGTATGCATCACATACCTTTTAGTAGCATATTAATGGTATTCAAAAGCATTGACTCAAAGCATTGATCAGTAATTCTACACCAATTTTATTTGACAAGTTATAAACTGAAATGTTGCTTTATTTTAGATAGAGAGAGTTTGACTTTTCCAATCACAGTAAATGAAATGCCTTTAATTATTCAACCATTTTCATTTATCTAGGCAGGTGACCACCTTGTGACCATTTTGTGACTAAATGACAAACCTGAAATTCAAGCACTTCCCTTGGCAGCATTCACTATAAGAATATTCTATAATTTATTGAAGGACTCATCACTTTTAGTTGGTCACTGACCTTGGCACTGGATATGAATGCATTTGAAAGCAGCTTCTGAAAGTGGATAAAGCCTGTCTTTCCCCAGCTCCACTTTCACACTTGACTTCTCGGATTTTACCATACAGTAAACTCAACTGCAGGGCACATTTCCAGCCTCTCATTTGGCATTCATTATTTCTATAGCTCATTAATTTTGTCAGAGTCATTGTAAAATCCCCAAATACTCCTTTATGCTTCACACAAGTCACCAGTACCAGAGAGCCACAAGATTACATTTCAGAACTTTTAAAAGAACTATTTAAAAGAAACAATACCTCGTTAAAGGACAAAAATGATCAGTTGTGCAAGGCTTTTGAAGAAAACAGGACAACAAAGAAAACTTGCAGAATAGTTAAATTTCACCAAATTTTTGCTATAATCTTTTTCATCATGAATGGTCAGTGTGAATTCTCTGACACTTAATCAAAATACACATAATTTTAGAACTAGAAATTGTGAGCAATATAGGTGTTGCAGATACAGTTGATCTTAACATGTCTAAGTTCATGTAATTTAGTAAATCAAATTAGCTATACTGTAACTTGGGAATATTAAAAAAAACACACACACACACACACACAAAACTTGATAAAAAGTCAGTATAGGGGAGTAATGTATTGTATATTATATTTAGTCAGGTTTTGAGGAGGTGCTTGTTGTTCCATAACTTTTTTTCTGAGTTTCTAACTGCATTGCTAGAATTTGCAGTAAGAACATTTCAAGTTCATACCCAATTCTGTGTGGCTCATCTTTTGGGTTTCTGTACTATTTAGGATATTCTAATAAATAATATTCTAGTGCCAACTCAACTCCTGAGTCACACTTTAAAGTATTGCTGACAGTCAAATGTAAAAATAGACTGCTGTGGGCTTGTTTATATGCCTACTGGGGAACTCAGGGTTCCTTTGGGCGCTAGTATATAAACCAAAATATGGGTGAACTTGTTTACTAATTACCTGGGAACACAAAAAAAAACCTGGAAGCCATGTGGTAAAAATATCTCAAAGACACAGTGAAAGTTTTAACTACAGTGCCACAAGATAAAGTGGTATGTTTCTGCCCATCTAAGATCTGCTACTGCTACCTCATGTTGTGTAAAGAAGTGTTAAAGTAGGTTATGAGTCCATCAAACTCAACACTCCAGGTTTATATCTGACTATAACTAAAGATACACCTTTGTTGTTGTGGTGAAACAGTGGGAAGTGTTCAAAAGGCCTGTCAGTATGTTGGAAAGGCAGTAGGACTGAGTCACAAAGGTTATCTGAGTAGAGCTGCTGAAATCATGCCTCTGCTGTGTTATCACTGGGTCAGGCGTTAACCTGCTTCTTGCATGCACCAGCTATTTATAACTACAGCAAAGTGCAAAGGGAAGAAGGCAATGCACACAAAGGCTCTGTCTACATATGGAAGTAATTTGTGTGATGAATGAACTTGTTGAAATTTTTTATTTCTGTAGGCTCTCTGTACGTAAACATAATATGTTTATTTGCTTTTGTGGTATTTAGTGGAGGGTCTACCACGTAATTGTCTCCATGGAAATTATATTGCTTTGTCTAGAAAGTTCCACAGTACAGAAAAATTCAATCTATCACAAGGGAGACAATCAGGTTACAGCACTACATCCATCCACTTTTTTCCTCTTATTTGGGGCCGGGTTGTGGGGGCAACAGTCTAAGCAGGGACTCCCAGACTTCCTTCACCCTGGACACTTCCTCCAGCTCCTCCGGGAGGACCCCAAGGCATTCTCAGGCCGGCCGAGAGACATTGTCCCTCCAACATGTCCTGGCTCCTCTCAACATGAAGGAGTGGCGGCTCTACTCCGAGCTCCTCCTGTGTGACTCAGCTCCTCACCCTATCTCCACTCACTGGAGGAAACTCATTTCTGCCGCTTGTATCCTTGTATTCGGTCATTACCCAGAGCTCATGACCATAGGTGAGGGTAGAAACGTAGATTGACCAGTAAATCGAGAGCTTTGCCTTTCGGCTCAGCTCTCTCTTCACCACAGCGGTCCAATACAGTGACCACATCACTGCAGACCAGTGGCGGCTGGCCCATAGGGGGCGCTTGGGCGCCGCCCTTCCCAAAGAGGAGAGGAAAAATATAAAATGTATAATATATATATATATATATATATATATATATATATATATATATATATATATATATATATATATATATATATATTTTTTTTTAATCAATGCCAGTTTTAATTATTTGTGTGTCTCTACATCTGAATCTGAATTATTCAAACAACATTTCCACCAAATGACTCTTATTCAACAGTGAATTTCCACCAACATAGTCGTATGGAGCTTGCGTCCAAAGCGCCCTTGAAGTGTAGCGAAATAGCCAATCGTGTGTGGTTGCTAGGGAAAAATTTTAAAAATATGATTCCTATCAGCCTATCAGCATCGCCGAATAAAATGGTTTTGGGGCGCGATAAATTTTGCAGCTGCTACAGAAAGTTTGGATTGCTATTAGCCGTGTCCCAGACTGATTAGTCAAGTGATAGGCGTATCCACTTATTAATCCGTAGGGAATACGCAGATGAATTATTGTGAAAGGACGTCTGAATTATTGTTTTTAATTTATTTATTTTCTGTGCCATCTGTGATAAGATAATCACGAGCAAGTTGAAAGGTCAGTCAGGAAGTAATGCAGGGGATGAGTGCGGGTCTTATTCGGGAGATGCGCTTCTGGAAGAAGTCACGTTTTCAGCTTGTCCCAAGTCTTAGTAATTAAACTGATTCACGGAAGGTGAATTTGATGCTTTATTGCCAGATAAGTTAAGTTTTCGGTCTGAAGACTTGGTGTAACTTGAATGGTGATGTTTAGCTGCCTGTTGAGTGGACAATTCAACAGGCAGATTTCACTGCCGCTGCCTACGACTTCTGGACCAATCCGCCTGTCAATCTCATGCTCCATCCTCCCTTCACTCGTGAACAAAACCCCGAGATAGTTGAACTTCTCCACTTGAGGCAGGACCTCTCCACCCACCTGGAGAGGGCAAGCCATGCTTTTTCTGGTCAAGAACCATGGCCTCGGATTTGGAGAAGCTGATCCTCATCCCAGCTGCTTCACACTCGGCTGCAAACTGCCCCAGTGCATGTTGGAAGTCCTGGTCTGGTGAAGCCATCAGGACAACATCATCTGCAAACAGCAGAGATGAGATCCTGTGGTCCCCAAACCGGATCCCCTCCGGCCCCTGACTGCTCCTAGAAATTCTGTTCATAAATACAATGAACAGAACCAGTGAGGGCAGCACTGGTGGAGTCCAACATGCACCGGAAACAGGTCCGACTTACTGTCGGCAATGCAAACACAGCTCCTGCTCTGGTCATACAGGGACCAGACAGCCCTTAGCAAAGGGCCCCAAACCCCATACTCCCAGAGCACCCCCCACAGAACACCACAAGGGACACAGTCAAATGCCTTCTCCAGATCCACAAAGCACATGTGTACTGGTTGGGCAAACTCTCAAAACTCCCTTTAAGCAGCAGATAGAGCTTAGAGCTGGTCCAGTGTTCCGGGGCCGAGACGAAAACCACACTACTCCTCCTGGATCCGAGGTTTGACCATTGGTCAGATTCTCCTCTCCAGTACCCTCCAGTATGCTGCATTGCAATTCATATCTGTGGAGAGTCGCCCCTATTTTCAGAAAGAATTACTGTATTTTTGAGCAATAGAAACACCTGTAATGAATAAATGCTAGATGAATACGTTTAATCTCATACCAGGCAAATTCCAGGCAAAGCAATAACATCCCCATGAAGACAAAAAGTTGAGCAGTGCATCTTTAAAATTTATTAAACACATTTTGAAAATTATTTGACATTTTCTTTACTGTAAAATGCAAAATACATTTGTGAGTAAGCTAATGATGGGAAACTGTTATAATATGATTAAAACTCTTAAAAGTAAAATTTGCATACAATGTCTAATACAAATTGCAATGGTCCTAAGCCAGTATGTTCTACAAATGTGTTAACGTGACCTCTTTGGCAGAGAGTACAGTCCATACAGACCTTTAAAGTGCCCTCTTATTGTTGTTTAACTAATTTTTCTATTCACAACATGTCGCCAAACAATCCATTAGCAAAAGTACTTCTCTTATTGTTCTAAGTGCATTATTCTGATATGTAAATTTCGTTGGAGAACATATTTGAAAACCTAATAGATAAAAAAGAGCTCACCCTGTTACTTCGAGATGCTACTCAAAGCAGACTCAGGACAATAAACATTGATTCAGGCCACAGACTGACATGGTGCAGAACTGTGATAACGCAACAGTGACAGGCCCAGAGCCATGAGAAACACTTAGGAAAGAGTAGGTAGGAGAGGAGACAAGGGATGAGGAGACAATTATGTTGGAGCAGACGGGAGCCAAGGCCTGCTTAATATGTGAGTCTGGAGATTAAGTGAATCAGAGCTTTTTCTGTTTAGCATGACTCACATTGATGCTAAGCTCAAATAGATTTTAAAATAGAAGAAGACAGAGATGTTTTCCCACATAGAACTTTTCTGGTGGAGGTCTGTCCCCTGCAGATCACACTGTCCACAGTATGGCATTAGACTATTTCTATTTCCATGGAGATAAGTAGGTGATGCCATTAGACTGGGTGAGATCTGTGAAGAGATGAGCCCAGACACTAAGAATGCTTGTTTTCTGTGGTGTGGCGAACAATAAACAACATCCATGAACAAGGGATATGTTTCATGCTATGAACATTCCAGGCATCACCATCATCACCATGGAGACAAGCAGGTAGGAGACCCGTCACCGGAAATGCAACATAGAGCATCTTTAAGTTAAAGGGTTTAGATACAGAAATGCATTTGCATTCACCAAACTCATTAGTTCAAGTGCTCTGATTTTGTCATGCTTCCACAACTTTGACAAATCTGAACTGAAATATACAGTGCAACAGCGTTCAACTTGATGAAGACTCAGAAGGTTTGAAATTACTGTGAGTAAAATGGGCCGTCACAGTGCTTCATCACACACTATAAAGTAATTACAAAGGCGTTTCTCAATAGAGCCACATTCTACATGTCCACCGACTGCATGAGCCCTTTGATCAAACTCAAGCCTACAATCAGAAACTGGCACTACGCTGACACACATTTAACATGGTCAGATGAATTTTACGTTACAAATCATAAAAGAAGCAATTAAGTCAGAAAATGAGCTACAGGTCTGGACCATTCTCGTCTCGCTGGTACTGTAAAAAGAGTCCATCAGTCAGACGAAGATTTGGGTCCTCAAAGGTGAAATGGTTAGAGGCAAAATATGTTACTCTTGTAGATGACGGTCTGCCAACTGCTTATCTTCAACAAGATGTTACTGCTTTGCCTGGAATGTTCTATAGTATGGCATTAAACTTATCCAGCAAATGATGCCACTAGGTCAGTTCTGTAGTTACAGGTCAGATCTGTGGAGAGGAGACCTTGCTCTCATAAGGAATGCATATTTTTGAGACATTTTAACAACAAATACATGCGTGATAATACTGTGAAAGATATAGCAATAGCTTTTCCATGAAGACAAGCAGGAATGTTCTCTCCAACAGAAAGGTTACACAGTGTGCCTTTAAACACTGGCATAGAAAAGATGACTCAATAGAGATACATTTAGGTTTTGTGAATTGCTTTTGAAGAGAAGAAATGAAGCAAATTTCATTTTTAGTTCCACAAGGTTCCGGCTGTGAGCACAAAGCACCTGCTACAAGAGGATTTGGGAAGATTATGGACTACACAGAGTCAGGTGGAATTTGGGTGGGAAAATCTTACAGGCAGAATGCTAAAAACAGAAACAGTACAACTGTAGCTCTTTAACAGTGTTGTCAAAATGTAACATGTGGTTCAGACAGAATGTATGTATTTTGGAAACCAACATATATGGAATGGAATTACTGAAATATGATTTATATCTAAAACTAAATAAGTGTAAATATTGCTTCAAACTTCTAAATGTATTATCTGCATTCAGCAATAACTTAACAATTCAATTTTCATAATATCAAACTTTGTGCTGACACTAGACTAGATCAGACGTCAAGCAGCGGCAGAGGAAGATCATAGAAGGTTGAATTATATTTACTCTGAAGATGTACTATTTGCAGCCTAAATAAGTATTCAGCTACATGGGAAAAACAGAAGGGAAAAAATAATTGAATCTTACAGTAAAGTGCTCTACGTAAAGATGATCCCTAGTGAGATGCATTGAGAGATTTCTGAAGCAATACTTACAATATGTCAATCAAAAATAACTGCAAACCCCACACTTTATAATACTAGTAGATTGTGCGTGAAGAGTCCCTCAGTCGTCCAGGTAGAATCCATGATAAAAGGAGAAATTCAATTTGTCAACTGGACAAAGTTTGTTTGGTCGAAAACGTTTCGCCGCTCATCAGAGAGGCTTCGTCAGCTCTGGTTCTAGTGCTGGTTAGACCCTGTTTATATCTAGCTGCAGGGAGGAGCTCCCTACACTGAAATAGCTCTGAAACTATCTCCACTAATCTGTCTCTTTTGTATTACGAATTCCTCTGGCGTCTAGTATTAGCATATCCATTCAGCCCTAGGAGGCGCTCACTACACTGAAATAGCTCTGAAATTATCTCAACTAATCTAGCGTCTCGTTTAGCCTCCCTATTCAAGCCTAACGACCCTCTCCACCCCTCTGCCCTGGCTTGTCTGCCCTAATGTTTCTTTGTCTGTTTTTGACTTGGTTTGAGAATCGAATTATAAATGGGAGACAAGTTATGTCTAACTCCCCCATTTCTGTTTAACGATGGATTCTCTTTTTTGACAAAAATTGCCTCTTTAACTCCCCTCTCAAACCAGTTCTTTTCCCTGGCTGCCAGAGTGGACCGTCATCTGCCATACATCTTCACCTAGAAGCCACGGGCCATTCTTTTGAGGACAGTGAGGTTCAGATCTTAGCCAGGGAAAAGAACTGGTTTGAGAGGGGAGTTAAAGAGGCTATTTTTGCCAAAAAAGAGAATCCGTCGTTAAACAGAAATGGGGGAGTTAGACATAACTTGTCTCCCATTTATAATTCGATTCTCAAACCAAGTCAAAAACAGACAAAGAAACATTAGGGCAGACAATCCAGGGCAAAGGGGTGGAGAGGGTCGTTAGGCTTGAATAGGGAGGCTAAACTAGACGCCAGAGAAATTTGAAAAACAAAGAGACAGATTAGTTGAGATAGTTTCAGAGCTATTTCAGTGTAGTGAGCGCCTCCTAGGGCTGAATGGATATGCTAATACTAGATGCCAGAGGAATTCGTAATACAAAAGAGACAGATTAGTGGAGATATTTTCAGAGCTATTTCAGTGTAGGGAGCTCCTCCCTGCAGCTAGATATAAACAGGGTCTAACCAGCACTAGAACCAGAGCTGACGAAGCCTCTCGGATGAGCGGCGAAACGTTTTCGACCAAACAAACTTTGTCCAGTTGACAAATTGAATTTCTCCTTTTATCACCAGTAGATTGTGTTGAAATGAAAAAATGGGTCAGCTATTGCAGTGCAGACTGGAGCCGTATGCCGAATATCAATAATTTACCTCAGTGAGCAGAATATGTCAAAACTCACTTAGAAAACCAGGGGAAGGTCCCAAGAGCCAGCCCAGGCTTATGAAGGCTATAGGTCAGGTTAGGAGAGCTACTTGAGGCTTAATATGGACCAGTTATGAAGAAGACATGAGGAGTGATATGGGGGGGAAGGCAGTCCAGGCTTTGAAGGACAGACCAGTATAAGTGATGGAGAAGTGTTTGAGAGGATACTGTAAGAGCTTCAATTTAGTCTCCACCCTCTTCCCCCGAGCATGCAAAAGCTTTTAAACCAGAGAGAGAGTAGACGCTACATTTCCAACTCTTCATCTTGCACAATGTTGTAAATATTGTATTAAGATGCAGCCCCTGTGTGATCAGGCAAATCCTCAGTCAAACCGCATTGTAGCAATAACATTGAGATAAAGAGAGGTTTGTTTACTTCTGAGATTATGTGAGGGAAAAGAACAAAATATAATGTTGCAAGCCTCATGACAGAAACACAATTGGAAAGGTTAGGGTATAGAGAAAAATGAACATTTTCATGACTAACTTGTGCTTTTTGAGACAGGTAATGAAGAATTCAAAGACGTCCAGCTTTCTTTGTGGATAGCTCTGTGGCTTCAAAGCGTATAATACTCCGTACAATGGAAATCAGACTTGAAAAGATGATATTGGCATAAGTCTGTTGCAATTTATAGGATTACCACATTTCTTCATTATGGGCAGTTATTCTTATTTTGTATCAGATGCCCTTGCTGAAGCTACCACAAACAAAACTCCATAGAGGGTGAGTTTAGTTTTTTAGGGGAGTTCTGGCCCTAGAGGAGAGTCTGTATTTCCTTTAAATCAAAGTACACAGATAAAAGTTATTCTAGCATAGGAAGAACATTCAAACTACACACAGAAAAGTAAATGAACCCTGTTATTAACCCCTATGTCACCAGAATTATGCATATACTAGAAATTTTATTACATTTTTCATGTGTCTAATAAGTATTTTGTTCCTTCTTCTCTCTTGACATGAAGAATTGTTTTGACACTGCTCCTCCCTTGGTCCAGTTCCTTTTTTAGTCGCAGCTTTGATTCTCTCTCCCTCTCCTCAGATGATGGTACTATAAATGGTCCAAAATAGCTCTATTAAAAGCAGTTTGACTTTCACAGAACAGCGCACACATGCCTGACTGCTCATGTATTTTCATGACAACTCAAAATGAATTTATCCACTTTTGAAAAGAGCAGATCAAATAGAATGTGCACATCTTTCCCTCAAGGCATACTTCCCCCAAAAATGGGCTGCATCAATTTGAATATGTTTTATGTTGGAAAGTCACTGAAGCTACTGAGAGATAATCCAACAAAATAATAGTGATTTTAAAACTGTAAAATGTCATCTTCAGATATATTTAAAGGTCGTATATTACCCAAAATTGAGTCTTGTGAGCTTTCAATCATGTTATAATGTTACCTCACCCAAACATGTTTGAGTAATCCTTTATTATTAATCGGTGAAGCATTAGGTTCATGACATCTGCCTTTTACAGCTGTCTTTTACCTTTTGTTCAGTAGAGATTGTCAATCTCGGGGCTAAAATCATCCAAATGATTGAAGTGTTTTCAGTTTGAGAGAAGAACACAGCCTAAATATGCAGGGTTTGTGTGTTATCTTACATGTGTGAATAAAACAAAACACAACTCTGGGTATGTTTTTGATGAGGAAACATCAACACATAACAAACATTATAACATAGAACCAGAACTGACGAAGCAACTCGGATGAGCTGCGACCAAACGTTTTTGACCAAATAAACTTTGTCCAGTTGACAAATTGAATTTCTCCTTTTAACATGGATTCTACCTGGACGACTGAGAGATTCTTCACACATTATAACATAGATCAAAAATATAAAAATATAGGCCCTTTAATCTGAATTTCCTGGTCAGAATAAGGCAGAAAATGCTTCAGAATGAATCTACAACCAATCAGTATTATACATCTAATACAGATGTGTGTAGAATCCCTCAGTCATCCAGGTAGAATCCATGGCAAAAGGAGAAATTCTATTTGTAAACTGGACAAAAGTTTATTTGGTTGAATATGTTTCGCAGCTCATCCAAGCTGCTTCTTCAGTTCTGGTCAGACGCTGGTAGTGGGCATTGTCTACGAGCAAAATAAACTTTTGTCCAGTTGACAAATTGAATTCCTCCTTTAGACATCTAAAACAGATGCGTGAAAAGTCCCTCCGTCGTCCAGGTAGAATCCATGATAAAAGGACAAATTGAACTTCTCCTTTTATCATCTAAAACAGATGTGTAATGAACTCATGCCATTGTCATCTTATTATAATTGTCCAATAAATCTTTAGTGTTATGTTTTCTTACTAACAATTTATTGCAACAGCATTTTCTCCATCCAATCTATATTGATTTTTTCACAACTAATATTCCATTGTCTGTTAACTAGAGAGATTTTTGTCACACTGTACATTATGTCCTTGATGAAAACCTTTTGAATCGACTGAAATTTGCCCCATAAAGATGACCAAAATTGCTTACGTTAGCACTCCACTTTATAGCTCAAATCTGTGCCCTTAATAAAACTCCTTAAAGCAAATGAGCGGTTTTAGAGCTCATAAAAGCGCACAGAAGGGGGCCGTCATCGAGTGAGGCCTGTAAAATCTAACGTGGACAACAATGAGAATTTGAGACTTTGGTCGACTGTAGTCCACTTTGCTTTTTTTGCTCTATAAATGTTCATGTGACATAACCAGTGACCGGATCATCGCTCATGCATTCACGCACATTAGAGGAACAGGCTGTATTTGAATACAAAGGACAGCAGCCGCGTGAATGTACCTACAGGCTGTAGTAACACATCTGCTTTGGCCCACATTTAAGACCTGCAGCAGACTCCTATATACACTATGCAGTCTATATGTGAAAACATGGTGGAAGGACTTGACTATTCTGGGCCATACAATATAATATAGTAGACATATAGCCATGCATGGTCAAACAAGACAGCTGACTTTATATACTGAACATGCATTGAAGTATTTGATAAATGGGATGGGATAAAATCTGTAATAATGCATAAAAGTGAATACTTAGAAGTGAGAACATAGAAGGTTCCTTTTGACGGGTGATACTTTATGCTTCTTCAGTCAGAGTTTTGTAGAACTGTAGTTTCAAGTCACTGTAGGAGGTCATCTTTCATGTCGGTCGAATACGTTTTTCAAAGTCATTTGAAGTTTTCCATACTGAATAATAATTTGCCAGAAGTAGAAGAGTGAAGTTCACTTCCAAGGACACTTCCTCTGGCGTTTTAGATTAGGCTTTTTGAAAATGTCTTTTCCCCCCCAACCTGTGTGAAATAACTTTTCACAAATCCATTCAGAGAAATTGGGGAACACCTAGAGCCATGAGGGTCACGCACAGAGCAGAGTGTGTGGTGCCTGATAACGCACAGCACTGCCTCCATCTGCCACCATGCAA
This sequence comes from Paratrypauchen microcephalus, assembly GCA_036785185.1. Lineage (NCBI taxonomy): Eukaryota > Metazoa > Chordata > Actinopteri > Gobiiformes > Gobiidae > Paratrypauchen > Paratrypauchen microcephalus. The sequence goes on from JAVJIX010000009.1 coordinate 101,977, forward strand.
ATATCTGATAGCGGCTATTTATGCCTGCGGAGTAAGTGTTTACGAGGACGCTTGGAAATGCCGCAGCATAATTATGGCGCAAGCTGGAATCTATTTCACAAAGCGGTTTCAGGTCAGGATCCCGTCTCATCCGCCTCCTCTGGTCACTGATGAGCGCGCCGCAAAGTGCATTCCAATAAATTCAGATGCTCCTTCATTTCTCACTCAGTCTCTCAAGTGCATTTCCTTATCGACCAATCAGTGACAGCGGGGACCAGTTCTGTTTTTAGTTGTTGTTTTAGTCCCACCGCTTTGGTTAAAGTAATGCAACAACTTTTTTTGTAAAACCCCAATTCTCGCCTTCCTTCACAAGACTATCCCCTATCTAAACGAAAGAAACATTTGCACAAACACAAACCAGGAGCAAACTTTTCACTCAGTCAGAGAAGGAAATGGGTCCTCTAATCCTTGGGTTCCTGGGTTACATTAGCATTCATCTACATGTTTCCCTTTTCCACAACACGGTGGCCTATTTTGACCTAACAGTGACGACAGAGACAGAGAAATACATACCCTTATTCCATTTTCCAAACGTAAAACAATGCACCATATTTTCAAACCACTTTTACGCACAAGAGTTGAGACGTGCCCAATGACGCAGACTGTGAGCAAAGCAGGCAGACAACTATACAGAGAAAAAAAGTGAATAAAAGTGCTGAAATATATAAATAATAATCATACCTTGTGTTATAAGCGCTACTAGCAGAAGCAGGGAAGTCCATTGGTGCGCCGGCTGCATGTCTCCCCTGTGACGCGTGGGGGCTCCTGTTTCTGTCTCTTGCGCAACTCTTTTCACCAACTGAAGAAACGGACAGAGGAATTTCAGAAGCAATTCCACCAAAAAATATTGCGTGTCTTGCGTGGCGCTTTCTGCTTGTTGCTCTCTTGGCGTCGTTCTGCCGGTGCGCTCCTTCCTCGTCTGATCCCAACTTGATTTGGTTCGTCCCTCCCCTATGAGCGCGCTGCACGGCTCCCCTCCGGCGTATCCACACAGACGCACGCACACTGAGAGAAACCACCCGAAAGCTCCTACTGAAAGGGAGCACTGTGATTTTGTCAGCGGGTTACAATAAACGTCAGCAGGAAAATCACGGGTGGCCTAGTGTGCGCACTTTACGCAGGTGCGGTTTTGTCTTTGTCGCGATTCACAAAAGCTGTTTAAAACTGACCTGCAATCCTTGTGAACACGATAAACGTTCCAGTTTCTAAAAAGCGCAAAATCAAAGCGACAGTTGATGGGACGGTAAACAATTCAGCACCTTGGACAGTGCCATGACGCCCCGTAGAAATGAAAAGTAAGGACGCAGTTAATGGCAATTTAAACACTTTACGGATTACAAACTAAATTACTTTACTAGGCACTTATTGTTTGGCATGAACATGATTTAATGTGATGGTTTGATGATGTAATGACTATAACATATTTTGTACAGGACACCTCAAAACCTGCGCTTTCATAGTTTCTAGCTGCAGTGCGCTTTGCTGAGAAGTGATCTTGCATTGGCGCACTCGATGTCTTATTTCTGCTTCATTGGAAAGTCACTCTCTCGCATGACGCTCCCCTGATGCCTGTTTACCAGCAGCAGGATGGCGCTGATCAAATTTAATTTTAACCTCCATGCTCTGCTTGACGTCATCAAACAAAGCAATTAGGGAAGTCAAGCTTAACAGGGTTGAGCTAAAAGAGACAGAGGCAAGACAGTTGTACATGTAGCTTTGCAACTCATATTCAGAGTAAGTTTAACATTCAACATATTCATAAAGGACATGAGGCTGAAGGAAACAATTCAGACAATTCAGAGACAGGTGCTGTTGCCTCTGAATATACATACAGCTCTGGAAAAAAATAAGAGACCACTGCAAAATGATCAGTTTTTGTGATTTTACTACTTATACTGTACGTATGTGTTTGGGCAAAAGGAACATTTTTGTTTGAGTCTACTAAACTACTGACAACATTTCCCCCAAATTCCAAATAAAATGTTATCGTTTAAGAGCATTTATTTGCACAAAATGGCAAATGGTCAAAATAACAAAAAAGATACATGTTTTCAGACCTCAAACAATGCAAAGAAACAAGATCAGTAAGAAGAGTTCAGAAATCAATATTTGGTGCAATAACCCTTATTTTTAATCACAGCTTTCATGTGTCTTGGCATGCTCTCCACAAGTCTTTCACATTGTTCTTAGGTGACTTTATTCCACTCCTGGTGCAAGAACTGAAGTAGCTCAGCTTTGTGTTTGTGTTGGAATTCAACAGACGCTGGAATGGAATGGCTGTAATACATGTAGAGATGCTGATTTCAGAAAAAAATGCAGTGGTCTCTTATTTTTTTCCAGAGCTGTATGTCTATAGTGTGTTTATTAATTAAACCTATAAAATAAAATCAACAGTTACTTTTCTCACATGGCAGGAGGATAATCTTTAGAGGTGGTAGAATGTGCTTTTTTGTGTTCATTTTGGTACATTTGCACAAATTCTCAAACTGCATTTAGAAATACAAATATTTTCAGTTGTGTCATCAGCTCAAGCTAAATATAAGTTGTTGTTTTTTATGTTTTTTTTGTTTGTTTTTTTCATTTTTGCCTCATGGATTAGTTTACTCTCTAATCTCCACAGACAGGTGGCAAGCAAAACTTGTACACAGAGAGAACATTCACTGTGTCGCCATTGAACAACCTGGCACCATGATAAAGAGAAGGAACCAGGTGAGCATGTATGTTTCTGACAGGACTGTTTAGAGTGACGCACCATGTCCTGTCCCACTTCCCCGGATCATGTTTAATTCATGTTTTTGGTAAAAGCTGAATGCAGTGACTGGAAAAGCCATTAGTGTGCTTTTTCTCTTTAATGTCTACATTTTTATTCTTTCTTGTAACATAAAAATACAAACCAATCTTGAGCAGTTTTAACAATATTGTAATAATCATTTATGCTTGAATATAATGTCGTCAACTCTATGCAACATACACTGGTGCCAGCTTTCTGCCTCGAGTGAATGACAACACATAAAAATATCCCTCTATGCCACTCGCTACAACTTTTAGACCATCCTGAATTATTCACATGCAGATATCTGCAGCACATCCCTGACCCACAGAAGAGGAGTGCTTTTATTTTCATCCCAGAGTAATGAAATGTGGATGGCCCCCTTTATTCTCCCTGGCATGATCCTTTTTGTGGGATGGGTTTAATGGAGCGAAGGTGATCACCAGCCTCTAGAAGGGTCGGCATACAGCTCCGAGGTTGGATCTGACGTCTTTGATGACTAGTTGATGAAAAGAAGAAGGAAATTGCTTTAAAATGTAGGAGTAGGTGGATAATGAGAAATAATGTCATTAAGAAATGTGGTGTGTACAATATGAATGTACAAATTCCCATAACATCGGTTGATTTTGTCTTTTTTGTGCTTGCATTGCTTTATTCTTTTTATCAGTTCAGAGAGACAAGATCATTTGGTGAAGATAGCCTATTCATGGGTTTCAGGCATAAGCATTCCTGCCTGTTTTGAAGGATTTGCAATTCAAAATGAAATATTGTATCTTTTCAAATCAGGAAGGAATCATTTGCCTGAAACCCATGAACATGAGTTGTGTTAAAGTATAAAATAATTTGATACCATCCGACACAATTTTGTACATAAGAAACTTGAAATTCTCAAATTGCTGCAATAATATTAGGTAGATTTAGTCCTGCTCTTACTTTATACTTCTACTGCAAGCTCATTTTGGGGCCATCAGAATCAAGCTTATATCTCAGAAATGTGGATTTTTCCTTTGAGCTGCTGATATATTAGCCCATGTATTCTTGGAATTACTGCATACTGGAGCATTAAGTGCACAGTCAGGTGAAATTGAATTGGCCGACGGCTCTAGCCTTTCAGTAAAGTTATCATACAGGGATTGAGAGGTGCAGTCCAGTGTCTCCTATTAAACTCCAATCCACTAGGGTAACCGTCATTTTTGCTGAATGCTTAAAACACAGCAATGAAAACTATATCATTTTGCTATCAGTTATTAGTATATATATTACTAAGTTTCAGATAACATCACAACATTGTGCATTTACTTTTTTGATGTTTTGGATATCATGACAAAGTACAATGTTATCAATAGAGAAATCGACATCGTCACATTGAAGAATATGAAAACCACCTCCAGTCACTCCTCAGTATATGGTATAACCTATGGGCTTTATGCTACAGACACTGTGTTTATCAGAACTATCATACCGTTCAGTTATTATTTCCCAGTGCCTCATATGTTTAATCAGAAACCATGATTTGACTTCCTCTGTCACTGGTTCACTCTTCTACTCTGAGCACTTTTAACACTGACCACATGAGGAGTAGTTTTGATTTTGATCCAGTGCATTCATCAAAATTTAGCTATTATCAAATTCGCCTTCATGTTTACTTTTGTACGTGGTTTTACTTGCTATGTGATCAATCTTAGTCAATAACACATACCTCAGTGCTATATGCATGGCAAACAAACTCCTCTGCTTTATATTTTGTAACAAAAGTTCTTGTTCCTGGATGAATTTACAGCTAACCCACCTACACATGTTTTCATTTGCTTGATTACTAAATGCAATAATATGATTGAGCTACAGAGGGAGTAATCCAATGCCACTCTACACAGACCTAGATACAGTGAGGATGATCAAGTGTCTGAAGCAGGTTCCATATTTAACAGGGGCAAAACACGCAGAAGTGCTTGCTTTTGCCAAGCTAATTTCCCATGGGATGGAAATGTTAGGTGTGCTTATGCATAGGTTGTAAATAGGTTAGCTTACTCTTCTAAATATCAATGTTACGCAAAGAGTGTTAAAGAAGACCTACTGTGCTTGTGTCTGCTATATATTTGCTGTATAATCTATGACAGCCGTGGATCTTTATGTAATTTGGACATTTTAAATTGCAATATTGATCTAAAAGGACTTATGATCAAAGGAGAAGTTCAATTTGTCAACTGTTGACAACTGTTGGGCCCTGTGTTGTAATTACAACACAGGGCCCAAGTGGTTCCCACAAGCACAGAGGGTAAGGAGAAAGAAGAGCAACATGTGCAGGAAGCCCTCTCTGTTTGTGGATATCCTAAATGGGCTGTCAACAAAACCAAGAGAGACAAGGGCAAGAAACAAGACAACAGAGAATCCGAACCCAGGAGGAAAGGGGTAGCGATTCCGTACCTGGCCGGCGTTTCGGGAAAAACTACAGAGGATTTTCAGACAATATGAAATTCCAGTTTATTTCAAACCCACAAACACTTTAAGACAAAAACTCGTCCACCCAAAGGACAGAACACCGAGCCACAAACAAAGCAATGTGGTCTACTCCATTCAGTGTAGTGAAGACTGCAGTGAGCGCTACATTGGGGAAACAAAACAGCCACTTCACAAGAGGATGTACCAACACAGGCGGGCGTGCCAGAGTGGACCGGCATCTGCTGTACATCTTCACCTAGAAGCCACGGGCCATTCTTTTGAGGACAGTGAGGTTCAGATCTTAGCCAGGGAAAAGAACTGGTTTGAGAGGGGAGTTAAAGAGGCTATTTTTGTCAAAAAAGAGAATCCGTCATTAAACAGAAATGGGGGAGTTAGACATAACTTGTCTCCCATTTATAATGCGATTCTTAGACCAGTCAAACAGAGCCAGGGCAGAGGGGTGGAGAGGGTCGTTAGACGTTGAATAGGGGGTCGAAACTAGCCGTCAGAGTAATTTGAAAAACAAAGAGACAGATTAGGGGGGATCGTTTTCAGAGCTTTGTCATTGTAGGACGCGCCTCCCGGCAGCTAGATATAAGCAGGGTCTAACCAGTACAATAACCAGAGCTGACGAAGCCTCTCGGATGAGCGGCGAAACGTTTTCAACCAAACAAACTTTGTCCAGTTGACAAATTGAACTTCTCCTTTGATCATGGATTCTACCTGGACGACTGAGGGACTTTTCACGCTAAAAGGACTTAATAAAAAAAACAAGTCCACTGACTTCTGCATTAGAAAATGGGGGTGCCCAGTGGGGGTTGGCATTGCCGTAAACGCCATCATAACAAAGAGCGGTGAAGTTATTGGCACCTCCAGTGAATAGCTGCACATCACTCTTTTAATTTCTACCAGAACAATTATGTGATGCTGTCGAATCCTACGCGTATTACATATCAAGAAAATTGGAGAACAAAGTTAGTACAGAGTAATGGGCATATGCCAGTGGCAGTGAAAACAGGGTTTGTTTGGAAAAATGTTAATCACTCCAAATAATAAAACTCTGGGTGAGTAAATGGCACGGGAAAACAACTATAACATAAAAGCTCCAAAAAGTTGATTTTGCATAATAGGTCTGCTTTAAGTATGTAATGTTCAGAACTTTTTATTTACCCCTGGTTAATGCGTTAGCGTTAAGTTCCTGAATGTAAAACAGTGACCCTCTTGATGTGGAGTTTTAATGGTAAGTATGAAAAGTTTATCACCACTCTGAGGTAAAAATAGGACACAATGGTAAAAGGAAAAAAAAGTATTTGTCCTGAATTACACACACTTTTAGAATAATACATCATGGCTAATGGAGGCCCTTGGCGTTATTGTTTGGAGAGTGAAAGATACAGATTGACAAAGGAGAAATTCAATTTGTCAACTGAACAAAAGTTTATTTTGGTTGAATAAGTTCTGCAGCTCATTCAAACTGCTTCTTCATTTCAGGTCAGGTAAGGTGGACATTGCCTGAATGGTTATGCTAATATGACCCCACACTCAGTGCAGTTCAATAGGCCTACCTAACAAACAGAAATTGTAAACAAGTAGGTGTGTTAGTTTTGAGAGTAGTTTCAGTGTATTTAGCTCCTCTCTTCAAGCAAATATAAAGAAGTGTCCACCAGCGTCTGACTAGAACTGAAGAAGCAGCTTGGATGAGCTGCAAAATGTATTTGACCAAATAAACTTTTGTCCAGTTGACAAATAAAATGTCTCCTTTTGCCATGGATTCTACCTGGGCGGCAGTAGCTCAGTTGGTAGAGCCTAGTGATCCAGGGGTTGGCGGTTCAAATCCCGCTCTTGACGGGTGGACCGTGTGTGATCCCAGCTCCCACAGATCCCAGCTTCCCTTGGGCAAGACACTTAACCCCACCTCGCCCCCAGTGTCTGCGGACACTGGTAGCCCCCATGGCAGAAGATAAATCAAGGCCCGTTGTGACGTGAGCCGTCCTCCTGTGGACCCACCACCCGCGGGAGGATTCATGAGGGCTGGTGCATTGTGTTCTGGGCAGTGGACCACTGCTTGGACTGCTGCCCCCGCGACCCAGAGAATGGAAAAAGCGGAAGAAGATGAATGAATGAATGATGAATCTACCTGGACAACTGAGGGATTTTACACACAAAGATACAGACTGTAAATAGATGGGGATAAACAGCGGGGCATTACTTTGACTATTACAACTTGTGATCACAGTCTAACACTCTTATGTACTTACCCACCAGCCAGAGGAATACTTGAAACAACTAGAATCTGTAAGTCTTCATAAGTGCTGTCTAAGTGCATCCCCTTCACCACTTTCTGCAGAGCTGGGATTTTTTATTCACAGAGGAGGCAGATGGGGACACACAAGGGACGTTTTACACTTAACTGTGTACAGTATATCTATTGTTGAGTCAGATTTGGTTGATTAGGTCAAGTATTTTTACTACCCAAGTACATTTAGTGAGTACATTTCAAAGCAAAGTTTACATTCAAAATCTACTTATACAGTCAATAAGTATATTTTTTAAATGCTTTCTAAACACTCAAGGACACCAAACAAATTATAAAATAATAGTTTTAATGGCAGTTCTATTTGAGATACATACAATATACATTATTTTTGCATATTTAGCTATAGATTGAGTAATTATGAACAGTATCAGATGTGATTAATAAAGCTATAGGGGACACAAGCCCAGGTCTATTTTGAGCTGGCCCGAAGCCCAGGGAGTTGCACACACTAAGACGAGATAGTAGGAACAATGTACAGTGGACACTATATAACATATAGAAAATCGTAGTCTAAAGTAGGCTAATAATCAATGTAAAACTAAGTATAAAACATTCATTAATTAAACCTCATGAATGCAGTGGTTTGTTTTATTTAGAACAGTATACTTCTATGGACTCATGTTTAGTAGACATTTTGTTCCTGTTTGTTCCTGTGGTCAGCAGAACTCACTGAACACACACAAGCACACATGCGCACACACACACACACAAACACACACACACACACACACACACACACACACACACACACACACACAGGAGCTGACATACAAGCTGGTCAGACAGTGCACTGACTGGAGAGTGTGATCCCACGAGACAAGCTGACTCCAACCATCATACTTATCATTTGATGTCTACAGAGGAGAAGACCACAAGAAAATACTGCACATCCATATCGGAGTAGGCTACTGCATACTTAGGTGTTATAGCTTACTATAGACATTTGAACACTAGCGGTTCTTTTTCTAAGATGCACACTGAGTTCATGGTTCTTCAAATACAGAAAAATAATGCCTTAGAAACACCTTTATGAATGCTGTATAACATTTTTGCAGTGTCATATATTATTAGGATTTAATTACATTCATTTTATTTTTGTTTTTATGCTGCTGTTAATCAAACAGTTTACACATGAATATCCGTAGTGGAGAGTATTGCCTATTAAACAGTTGGAAGTGAAAACACAATTTCATTTCTTTGGGAGTCATAAAGGTCAGACCAGATGGATTCTGCCTGCAGATCTCAGCTGTGCACTGGTTCACAAGAAGAAGAAGAACCAGATCCAGAGAAGGGTTACTGGAAATTTGATCTGGGTTGGTGCAAATATGTTGCTTTACTAGTTGCAGGAGTCTACAGGGGTCTACCAGCCAGTGTATAAGCCCATTATGTGGATAAGTGGATAAGGTTTAGTCTTGATGTAGACTTGGTTTGGTCTTGTTCTAGTCCTGGTTTGGTTGCAAGTTTAGTTGTATTTGGTCCCAGTTTTACACACACTTACAAACTCCATCTAGTAAAATTAAAAAAGCCTTGTAAATTCAACCCAAACACATTACTGTTTTAAGAACATTTTGCTCAACATTTTTGTAGTTTTCTGAGGTGATTTCATCTTAAGTGTACTGAAAGTTTTCTCTCTCTGAACTAAAGCCCATTATCCTTGACTTGTGCTTGAAAGCCTTTAATACAGTATCCTTGGTTATTATTTATTTTTTGAACCCTCTGAGCTTCAATCTTTTCATTTTGATTTACACATCACTTGTTCAAATGAAGGCAACAACGGACATTTCACCGAGGTCAAGACTTTTCCTGTGAACATAATAAAAATGCCTGAAATTCTGAAAGTTCTTGGTTTGTATAACACTTATTATTTTGTAAGTGAAAGGTTATTGTAAAGCATTCAGGTGGTATTGAAGGCATATTGTTTAGTTTGGGGCACTCAGTCTGGCCCATGTTGCCAGCCAGTTGGGCATGACCATGACTGTTAATTATGTTTAACCCCAGCATATTTTTAGCCCTCCTATTTTACTTAAACTTTAAAAAGTGTAGACGGAACAATGAGTGCATGCAGTTGGTTGGAAAGAGAGAAAAGAGAAGTGAAGTACAATGAAGAAAAGGATAATTTTGTCCAGATTTGGTGGAGCATGACCCTGGGGCCTGACACAAGTGGCACTGAGAGAGACCCTGCTATGACCCCATAAAAACATTATGAAGATTTTTTTCCCCCTTCATGTGTTTTATACCACAGGCCAAAAACACAGAGTATAGATGTCACATCTTAGGGTTGTTATAGGGCAAGTGGCAGCACGTTATGCATTCTGGGACAAAGCAAAACTAGAAATGAAAAATATTTAGGAAACAAAAGCAGTAACTGTGGAAAGATTTGGAAGTATAGTGTCAAAAAAGAATATATATAGTGTGAATTATAAATCTAGGGTGAGGAGTTCAGTCACACGAGAGGGACTCAGAGTAGAGCTGCTGCTCCTCCATGTCAATAGCAGCCAGCTGAGGTGGCTCGAGCATCTATTCCGGATGCCTCCTGGACGCCTCCCTCGGGAGGTGTTCCAGGCATGTCCCACTGGGAGGAGGCCCCGGGGAAGACCCAGGACACGCTGGAGGGACTATGTCTTTGGGCTGGCCTGGGATCGCCTTGGGGTCCCCCCGGAGGAGCTGGAGGAAGTATCTGGGGTGAAGAATGTTGCCCCTGTAACCCGGCTCCGGATAAGCAGAAGAAAATGGATGGATGAATTATAAATTAAGTAAAGACATTTGGAGTGTCCTGTATAATTATTTTCAGTATCTATAGAGGAACTGCCATCTGCAGAAAGAGCCGCGGTCCTGTATTGTATCATGTCAGTGTCTTGTAGCATTTCAGGCTCTCCCAGGGGGCGGGGCTAGGTGTGTCTATCTGGTAAGAATGAATGTCTGACCACTGAAGTTTGGGCCATTTACCCACTCACATGCCGCCTATGGGTTATTAAGACATCTCCTATTCACTAATGTTCATTACAGAATAACTTATTTCATCACACTGTGATAAACTGTTTTAGTGCACTGACAACATCATTAGCTAGCATTGCACCATCATGTTAACCGTGCAGACAGTGGTGCTTTCTGCACTCAAGTGCGCACACCTGCTGTGTTGCTGAAACAAATAATCTGTCTATAGGAAGACCAGTTGCTAAATAGTTTTAGATAAACATACAGTATGTACGAAATTCACAATGAACTAAATCACCACATTCTAAATACTAAGAAAATCTGTTTAACTCTAATGCCAACATCACTCTAAAAATAATGTAAAGTCAAAACAGAAAGATCAGAATAAAGTTCAAAATCATGGGCTGTGTGGATTCTTTATGAAACGTTTGTTCCAGGAAATAAGGTTACACATCGTCAATGATGCAATTGGTGAATAACTTACATGAAGAGGGGGTAAGGCCTGATAGAACATTAGAGTGTATTCATGACATTACTTTTCTACTATGGCAAAAAATACAAATTAAAAGTATCTTCAAAGTGAGATTTGCCTAAACTAGTCTGGCCCTTAACTGCACATGGGACATGGTTGATAAAGGAAGGTGGTTTGGTCCATCTGGAAGCAAACATTAAACTTTGTATCTCGATGAGACAAGTGATTCTTACACTTCTGAATGGACACAACAGCATGCTGGTATTACATTCTGGAACCAATTTCCAGAATGTAATACCATTACATTCTGGAAATGTAATGGTATTACATTCCATTACATTTAATCTTTTGAAGTTAATTAAACCCTTAGAGCCAAAAAAAAGTTCATTGTGCATGACTTCCTCTATTGCATTAGACCACTGCATTATGTTTATATCAATAGGATTTGCTCTTCACCTTGATTCAAGTCCCATTAACACATTGGCTTGAAAATAATGGCCATAATGCTCGTAAAACCACTGGAGACAACCTGCAGGTCCACTTACAAATAAATGGACAAATGGCTGTGAGAGTCTGTGAAATGTGCTGATGTGAAGGCCTGGATTCACTTAAATTAAGGCTCCAGGGGGTCAGTTGAGGGCGGTTTGGACAATGGCAGGACACCAGTCACACGAGCCCAGGCAGAAATCAGTTTGGAGTCAGTGTGCCGGAAAAGTGCTGCTCTGGTCAAACTGATAAAACCACTCTGTAAAGTCCACCACTGACAAACTGGGAGTCATGTTCCTGCAGCTCAATCAGGGGCAGACAGACAGTAGCTACAGACAGCGATTAGAGGCCACAGTGAAGTAGAATGTAAATAGTTGCAAGAGTCAGAATGTGGGTTGCATGAGATTTTAGTTTACCTTTTTGGCTTGTTCATTCAGTGATTGATTTTGTTATTGTTTATGTCCTTTGTCTTCACAGTTGGCTGACTCTCATCCTAGAATATTATGGGTATTTACACTGAGGACAATGATTAATGGGCTTCAAGAATCACATGCATATTCATACAGGAAATGTTGCTGTAACATTTTGCATGTGTATAATCATTAATCTTAAATTTTTAAAAATAAATTGTGTTTTTAATTACACATATTTTAATATTATGCCCCACATGTGTCGTAAATTGTGCAATAAATATGTTTTAAAACTCTTTATAAAAGTTTGTTCTCCTGGTTACCTCTCCAACTTTCAGAATGACTGTATGTATTATTGTTCTGGATCATATTAGATACACTATTTTCTCACATTCATGAATGATATGCATGTGCAGAAATGAAGAATCATTATTGCTGCATTCAGCCTGAGGCAACTGTGTACATCCAGCCTTGTACAACTGTACAAATTAATATGTGTTTTGAAGGAAGTGGGTCAAATGAAATGGATCCAAATCAACAATGAATGAAAACATCATGCTATGTAATGAGTACACAGGATGGCTATTACACTTGAATTGACACAGTAATTGCAGTTACAACACGTTTTCCATATCAATTATTAAATATAAATATGTGAACATGTTTTTTATTATTCATTTATTCTTCAAAGACATACTGGCAGCACATATTTGTTAACTCGGTGGAGAAAAGGGCCCTCTTGTATTTCAACATTATACATTACACAATTTAATGGTACAAATAGGACAGCTGGCAGGCTCTGTGCTCCTCTGTCTTTCCCCAGACACACCACCACCACATCTGTCATCTTTATGCTTCACATAGCCTTATATTGATAGGCCTGGGAGGTAGTGGCATCTCACACACATGCAGACAAACAAGGGTACAACAGTAAATATGGTCTTTGTCAATAGCTGTCGACAAGCTCGCGGCCCTGCCCATTTCTGCTGACATGCACAGTTTGGGAATCAGTGTTTGACTTTTGCTGAGATAAAGGATTTGGGCCAGTTAAATCTTATCATCGCCTATTACTCGTGCAAGCTGCAATACACGCCAGAGTGCTCCAAAAGTAATGGTAAGAAGAAAGGAGAAAGTGGCTGGTCTCACAGTAGTGGGGATATGATATTCTTCTCACCCAGTATTACCTCTGTATCGGCAGATGGACTTCACTGAGGCTGAGTGCACTTGAGAAGACAGAGAAGGAATCTGGGCCACTTCTCTGGGACAGACACAAATAGGACTAAAAGGATGTGTACTCATATGGGGAAATATTGAAGTTCTTTCACTGCTCTATATCAACGCAATATGCATGCCAAAGAGGTTGACAAAATTTGTTCTTTGTTTTTTTGTTGAACAAAAACTAGTTAAATGTAGGCTGTTTTCTTGGTGTTTGTTATTTGCCAACAAATACACACACACACAGACACACACACAGACACACACACATATATATGCCCAACCCAGACCCGTCATGCCCAACCCGGACCCCTCCTCCTCCCCCACTGCTCTCACTGTCTTGGAGCAGGACGTGGCTAAACTCTTTATTAAGCAGAACCCCCGCAAGGCCCCAGGCCCGGACGGTGTCTCCCCCTCCACCCTGAGACACTGCGCTAAAGAACTGGCTCCTGTCTTCACGGACATCTTTAACACCTCCCTGGAGTCATGCCATGTCCCTGCCTGCTTCAAGCAGTCCACCATCGTCCCCGTCCCCAAGAAGACAAGGATCACTGGACTTAATGACTACAGACCTGTGGCGCTGACGTCTGTAGTCATGAAGTCATTTGAGCGCCTGGTCTTGACCCACCTCAAGTCCTTCACCTCCCCCCTCCTGGACCCTCTGCAGTTTGCCTACAGATCTAACCAGTCTGTGGACGATGACATTAACCTGGCCCTCCACTTCATCCTCCAGAATCTGGACTCCCCAGGAACCTACGCCAGGATCCTGTTTGTGGACTTCAGCTCTGCTTTCAACACCATCCTCCCTGCTCTGCTCTAGGACAAGCTTGCTCAGCTAAACGTGCCTGACTCCACCTGCAGGTGGATCACTGACTTCCTGACGGATCAGAGGCAGTGCGTGCGGCTGGGCAAGAATGTCTCGGACCCCCGGACCATCAGCACAGGATCTCCACAGGGCTGTGTACTTTCTCCTCTGCTCTTCTCCCTGTACACAAACTGCTGCACCTCCGGCCATGACTCCATCAAACTGGTTAAGTTTGCGGATGACACCACCCTCATCGGGCTCATCTCTGATGGCGATGAGTCTGCCTACAGGAGGGAGGTGGACCGGCTGGTGTCCTGGTGCAGCAGCAACAACCTGGATCTCAACCACCAGAAGACAGTGGAGATGATCGTGGACTTCAGGAAAGTCAGAGCCCTCCTGCCTCCTCTCTCCCTGACAGACTCCCCCAGCACCACAGTGGGCTCCTTCCGGTTCCTGGGCACTTACATCACACAGGACCTCAGGTGGGAGCCAACCATCAACTCCCTCATCAAGAAGGCCCAGGCAGAGGTTGTACTTCCTGCGGCAGCTAAGAAAAGCCAAGCTGCCAGCCCAGATGATGGTGCAGTTCTACACGGCCATCATTGAGTCCATCCTCACCTCTTCCATCACTGTGTGGTATGCTGGAGCCACTGCCAGGGACAAACAGAGACTGCAGCGCATTGTGCGCTCTGCCGAGAAGGTGATTGGCTGCAGCCTTCCATCTATCCAGGACCTGTACATCTCCAGGACTCAGGGGCGAGCAGGCCGGATAGCAGCTGACACTTCTCACCCTGGACATGGACTATTTGAGCCACTTCCCTCTGGTAGGAGGCTGCGGTCCATCAGGACCAGAACCTCCGGTCACAAGAACAGTTTCTTTCCCTCTGCTGTTGGACTCATGAACAATTCAGAACATCTGCACAAAGCTGGACACTTTATATCACGAGTCACTTTAAGTACGTCATGTTTGCACTACTGTTCTGATGCTGCTCATCTGGACCTTTTTGTTATTTGGATTGCTTATTGTTTTTTACTATATTATAGCTATATTTTAGTTATTACTATTATTTAGTGTCTATACTCTAGTTATTACTATTATTATTTAGTGTTTTATGTTTGCACCTTATCACCGAGACAAGTTCCTAGTTTCTGTTCACTTGACAATGGCAATAAAAATCTTTCTGATTCTGACAATTTAAGCGCAGTATTTTTATAATAATAATAACATGCACACAATTACACTAATGTGTGTATATATATATATATATATATATATATATATATATATATATATATATATATATATATATATATATATATATATATATATATATATATATATATATATATATATACACACATTAGTGTAATTGTGTGCATGTTATTATTATTATAAAAATACTGTGCTTAAATTGTCAGGAAAACAAACATGCTGCATGTCTTGACTGCTAGTCTTTTTTTATCATTATGAACAAAGGTGTTGTGAACAGTTCAAAGCATATTCCAGGTCAGTAAAATAAAACACGTGCCATTATATGACACATTATTGCAAACTTTCCTGAAATATAAAAATATACACATTATTCTGACAGCGACCTTGTCTCATGATGAACCAGTATCAAAAGTCTCTCTACTTGATGTTGTCAGCAGATTTTTCCAAATGTCACTTATCCCATCTACAAAAGCAATAAAATATTTTCTGCCTCACTAACACTTTCTCACTCTCATACTGTGTGAGCGCTTAACTAAATTTACCCTGCAGCACAGAGCTCCTGCTGTCGACTCAGACAACACCGCTCTGTCCCACTGTTCTCAAGGGAATCAAAAGTCAAACACAGAATCAACCAGTAATGAACAAACATTGAGACAGGTGAAAAATTCTATTAACTGAAAGGACTGAATATGTGTAGTACAGTAGCCTACAGGAAACACACAAAATGGTCTCTTTTATCCATGGGCTAAGATCAATGGTTACTATACAAAAATAAAGTTTACTAGTACCTGATTCTTATTATCGCCACAAATATAGATGGAAAAATACATGTTCCACAATAAGACAAGTGTGTTTCAAAGTAAGAAAAAAAAACTGTTTAAATGAATGTGACAGTGTTTAATGTCACACATTATTCCAGGCAAAGCATTAACATTGGAGCCAAGCAAAGGTGGTGGGCCCTTCTCATAGTTACATAGTACAACTTAAAAGACTAAATCAGGACTTGTATCTTGCATTGTGCTCTCCAAGTGATTCTAGTATGGATTTATTCAATTAATTATTCTTAGTTTGTTTATAACTAATTAAAAAGTTTTTTTATACAACCCACTATAAGTAATCTAAGTAAGTAATCACTATTAGTAATCTAGTCACTATAAGTAAAATAGAAAAGGGTGGTGCACAAAATACAGCATGTAATACAATGTAATAGATGTAATATAATTCATTTCGGATTTCATATCAATATTATTTCTTAGGTGTTGGTGCAGTGAAGTTGAAGGAGGTGGAGTTTGCTGTAACCTACGTTTTTCCTGTTGGGGATTTCTAGCTATAATCAGTAAAAAATAATAATAATAAAAAGTGCATCTTCAACAAGGCAACAGCTTACAGAAGTTTCTGTGCTGGAAAATAAGAAACTACTTACTTTTTATGACTAAAAGTGAACTTTTAATTCAATATTTAAGGCATTTTATGACAGGGTGAGCAACATACACATTGTGTACACATCTGATAAACACATCAAAGTCGACCAGTGACAAATTCAGTGTGTATTTTGTGATTGTTCAGTACATTGTGACATGTTAAACAGACTAAAATAGATACTTTACTGTTACAGACAACAAAGTGGTGTGTTAATGATTATGCTACAGGACTAATATTATTCATATGAATAATCCAGCTAATATAATACAGAAAATAATATGAGCTACTTGTCCATGACTTGCAAATATGGCAGTTGAAATAGTATTACTATGCTGTTCTTGATACATTAGGTTTAGAGTAGAAATAGATATTATTATTATCAAAAACATCTGTAGCCCGCCGTCTGGGCATAACAAGTAGGGGAATAAAAGTTTAGCAGGCCACAGCTTCATGTCCAACTTGCTGTTCCCACTCATTGCTGGCTGGCTACACTTACACTCCAAAGCACAGGAGCACAGTGCAGTCCATAATGCTCCAGCTTAATAGTAAATAAAACCCTTTTATGCTGCCAACTGCATCTCCTAGAAATCTCCATACCTGTTGGAGGGAAAGAAAACAGATAGGGTACATTTACATGGCCAGTAAAAATCAAATAACTGGAATATTCCAAAACAACTGTAAGAAGGTTTTGTGTTGTGTTTACATGCCTAAGAGAAATCAGTGTCAATTAATCAATGGATTTTTGAGTAATTGATTTGGAGGACAAATTATAAAGAATTTTAAAATATCTCTTTCATTATTTAACATTTTTTTTCCTTTCATTTGTTTTCTTTGCCACATAAGTTTGCTTTTTTTGTATGATTTTCTGTGTCAAAAGAGGCACAGGTGTGAACAGTCAGAAACATATGAGACTACTCACATCAGAATAACTGTTTACGTGATATATCAATGACCTAATAACTCTATCAGATTTATGGCGTACATGTTAACAGCCACTGTCAAAAAAGGTTTATTAGTGTGTTGCTAGGAAGATGGGAGCTGTGCTTTTAAGCATGTGGCTGACTCACTCTGCGTCATCGGCTGTGGGCGTGTTCCAGCTTTGAAACAATGGCTGCATAAAGAGGCCCAGGGTCCCCACCACACACACCAAGATGAAGATCCACAAGAACATGCGGTCAATCACCATGGCCACGTACTTCCAATCCTGAATGATCTGAAATGAGACAGGTTTGGTTGTGAGTCATAATTAAGGAGATATAATGGAGGGTAAGCAAAAGTGGTATGGAACATTTCAGCGGGTTTATTGTTGATTTTTATTTTATAAGATCAAATGAAGCCATGTGAGATGACTGTTTTCACTGGCTTATGTAGAGTAATTTTGAGTTGTTAAAATGACTGACACCTAGATTTTAATCGAATTTGTACAAATTATTTTGTGCTAAAATGTATTATGTAGTGTGTCCAACTTTCATTGTGAATTCAAAATTACTACATTCCACCTAAATAACAAAAAAACAAAAAAAGGCAAAGAGGATTATTGTTTTAAAGCTTTGTTGTATTAACTGCTGCTGTGTGGACATCAAATACGTACTGCATTTATTTATATTCACAGTAGAGTCAGTAAAAGTGAACATGAGACTGGCAGCTTGGTGAATCTGCCATGAGTAATTACAGCACAGCAACCCTTTTTTAATATTTATACAGTGGTACCTCACCTTACGAATGACCCAACAAACGAAAATTTCAAGTTACGAAACGCCTTCACGGTAAATTTTGGTTTCTAGATACGAAAGAAAATTCAAGTTACGAAACGCGAAATCTCAAAAATTCAAATAATGCGCGCTCAGCCACACACATTATACGCTTTTCTCAGACTGGATTTAAACTTTTCTCACATTTGTCTCTCGTTTAAACACTCAAACTTTCATAGATTTTCAACAAAATGTATTAATAGCGAAGTGTGGGGGGAAGGAGGAGGGGGGAGAAGACTGCGCTCTGACACGTGTGTGATAGCGGCATGTGTGACAGCTGACCCGGCGCAGGGGCTGTCAGCAGGTCTAGACCTGGACTAAACCTGGACTAAACCTGGACTAAACCTGGACTAAACCTGGACTAGACCTGGACTAGACCAGGTGGATTAAAGCGCCGCGCGTGGGTCTATTTCCTGGATTCGTTTCGAGTCACAGCTGAGGCGAGCCGCTGCTCGCATGCAAGAGCCGCGGTCTAGACCTGCTCTCCAGGGCCCCTCCAGGCACAAAGCCCCAGACATCCAGGGACCCAGGGGGACACTGCCAGCCCGCCTTAAGAGCTCCCTAAGCGGGCATGGGTCCGGGGATTGTCCCGGTCACCGGCCTGGAGGCCGACCTCACGGTTCTATCCAGGCCGCTCTGTGAGCACCTTACGCGGCAGGTCTAGAGCAGGTCTAGACCGCGGCTCTTGCATGCGCCTCAGCTGTGACTCGAAACGAAACCAGGAAATGGACCCACGCGCGGCGCTTTAATCCACCTGGTCTAGTCCTGGTCTAGTCCTGGTCTAGTCCAGGTTTAGTCCAAGTTTAGTCCAGGTTTAGTCCAGGTTTAGTCCAGGTCTAGACCTGCTGACAGCCCCCGCGCCGGATCAGCTGTCACACATGCCGCTATCACACACGTGTCAGAGCGCAGTTTTCTCCCCCCTCCTCCTTCCCCCACACTTCACTATTCATACATTTTGTTGAAAATCTATGAAAGTTTGAGTGTTTAAACGAGAGACAAATGTGAGAAAAGTTTAAATCCAGTCTGAGAAACCAATCAGGAGCAGAACACAATGTTACACTATAAAAAAAAGTTACACTATAAAAAAAAAAACTTGGATCGGGGCCTTGGAACGAATCAGGCTTTTTCCATTGAAATAGCTACTCAACTTACGAATTTTTCACGTTACAAAACCACTTCTGGAACAAATTAATTTCGTAAGGTGAGGTACCACTGTATAACCAAGGATGTTTTGGGAGCCAAGGTGCTTAGAGCTATAAATCTGCGGTTAGAATTCAACGTTTAATGTGGATATTTTGTACTTTTGGAAGACGTTATGAGAGCACAGGGAGGCAAAAGGCCCCTATAATACAATACAAAGTTTAGCAGTTTAGCTTTGATATATTGTAGTTTATTTAATGATGCCAGTGCATATTAAAAGTGTATTGTCCCTACGCCTGTCGAAGTAAAATACCACACACAATTTTACATGCATTTACTGGTGCTGCAATAGGGAAATTTGTTTGTGTTTTCCTAATTTCTTCTGGGTTTTAATCTGCTACACTGCATACAATTATTGTCCTAGAATGGTCATTATTGAGAACTTTTTCTTCTTCTTAAACTCCTTTGTACATTTACACATGAGACAACTATACAGTAAAATAAAAGTAAAATAGCTTGATTCCTTTCTTTACAAACAAAACAAAGTATCCTTACCCCTTCATCATCATCTTCAGTCTTCATGTGTTCAGCGATGTACTTGACTCCCTCCACAGCCTCCTCCAGAGCGGGGTCCAGGGGATGACCCAGCGACCTGCCAAAGTCCGAGAATCCGCCCCCTCCTTCTGGCAGTTCAGTTCCTTTCCCGCAGTACTTCTGTGAATAGTCCTCCTGTGCATAGAAGTCCCCTCCTAATCTTATACTGGAGAGCTGTGAGTTGAGTGTCGTGGTACTCCGGATTGGGAATTTCACCTTGAGCTTGTCCCGGTGGTTGGATCGCGGGCGGGTCATAAGCAGCAAGTATGGGAGGCGCACGAGGAAGATGTGTTTGACCCAGTCGGGCATATAGTGGGTGGAGGGGGAGCGGTGGTGAACGTTCAGGACACAGGCACAGGACACGATGGAGAATGTGACCAATACCATCGTGAACATCAAGTATTTACCTGAGGAAACAACACACACAATTATTCAGCATCATATTTTGAGTCAAAAAAAGGAAGAAAAGAACACATATCTGATATACTGTATTTTAGTGGCATATACCAGAGTACATTCGTTATTATATACTAGTTATCACTCTGGAACTAAATATTATAGTTGCCAACTTCTTATTTTACTAAAATGTTAAATTAATATTTTACTAATACACTTTTTTATTGTAGGTTATTTGTGACTTTTAAATACAGCCCTGGATAAAAATAAGAGACCACTGTATTTTTTTCTGAAATCAGCATGTATCTCTACATGTATTACAGCCATTCCATTCCAGCATCTGTTGAATTCCAACACAAACACAAAGCTGAGCTACTTCAGTTCTTGCACCAGGAGTGGAATAAAGTCACCCAAGAACAATGTGAAAGACTTGTGGAGAGCATGTCAAGACGCATGAAAGCTGTGATTAAAAATAAGGGTTATTGCACCAAATATTGATTTCTGAACTCTTCTTAAGTGTAAACATTAGTATTATGTTGTTTTAAAATGAATTTGATCTTGTTTGAGGTCTGAAAACATGTATCTTTTTTGTTATTTTGACCATTTGTCATTTTCTGCAAATAAATTCTCTAAACGATAATATTTTGATTTGGAATTTGGGGGAAATCTTGTCAGTAGTTTATAGACTCAAACAAAAATGTTCCTTTTGCCCAAACACATACGTATAAGTAGTAAAATCAGAAAAACTGATAATTTTGCAGTGGTCTCTTACTTTTTTCCAGAGCTGTATATGGTCCCTGTCCGAGACTACTCAAACATGCATGAAGCACTCAAAATACAACAGTGGGTGAGTAAATGATGAGAGAAAACAACCACAGCATGGTTAAAAGCTCTGGAAGGTCATTTTGTATTGTTGTCCACCTGCATGTGGCTCAAAGTAGCTATTATAAAGTAGTCCACTATTTGTCAGTTGTGAAAAAATGCATTTAACCTAAAACAAACCTCAAATATTAAAATATATCAAATTTATCTCTTGCCATTTCTAACAATAGAACAGTTTTTTACATAAAGTAGATGTTATTTCCAGCACTTGCCAAACTTCTCTTCAAGTCAGATTTATGTTATAAAAATTCTTTAGATGTTTACAGACATTTTTAAAAGCAGATGACAGACCTATGAGGGGCACTGCCAGCGAGGTGGGTGGTACTATCTTTGATATTAGCAGCAGGAACACAGTTAGCGCCAGGAGCACTGAAATACACAGCGTCATCTTCTCTCTGCAGTCTGATGGCAGATAGAAAACCAAAATGGCCAACGACGTGATCAGAATACAAGGGATGATCATGTTAATAGTATAGAACAGCGGCTTCCTCTGAATAATAAAGTCATAGGTAATATCCAGGTAGGTTATGTCATTGGGGTCTTCATTTTTGCGTGCTGGTAAAGACACAATGTCCCACTCTCCACTGGGCGTGAAGTCGTCTCTGCTGGCATAGTCACTGGTGAGGACGATATCGATCTCTGTGTGGTCATAGGTCCAGGAGCGGAACTTGAGGGTGCAGTTCTGTTGGTCGAATGGAAAGTTCTGCACCTCAATGGGACAGGCCGACTTGTAGATGGCCGGAGGGAGCCAGACGATGTCCCCCGTGTTGGAGACCAAAGCGTTGCAATAAAAGGAGACTTCATAAACACCATCCGCACTGGGAAAAGTAGACAAGAAATAACCACAGATCGAAAATTAATGTTTTCATATTACACATAATTCATTTTGTCATTAATGAATATGTCTGTGCTCCATAAATAAAATGAAAATTAAATGAAAGTAGATCTTGTTGAAGCTAATACATACAATATATAAAATGTGACGAACTATGATAAGTACACATTTGAGATGAATGACGGCCAAGCAATAGATAAAACTGTTTAAATGAAATGTATTAAAGCTTATAACACAACTTTTCTTGGCTGTAAACAAAAAGGAGTAGACTATAACTAAAATGAATACAATTTTTTTTATTAAGCCTTATCAAATTAACCTGACTTGCAAAACAGGCACGGGCTAATAGCCTATAATAGTTTTTAATAATATGGCTATGCAGATTTGACTATGATTGCCTATAATGTACGTTTTTCTTTTGTTTCTCCCACCAACTCAGTTAAAAGTTCTTGAGGAGAATGACTTGGGGAAACTTACTTGTTGTAGAGCACGATGTCCGGGAGCCAGATGAGTTTGGATGGTATTCGCAGCTTCTTAATGCCACCATATTTTTCTGGGTCCCACCTGAGCCTGTAGTCATTCCACTCCTGTATATAGAATATAGCACAAAGGAAAAATCCATGAGTAAGAGTTTGCATAGCTGAGAAAAGGTCATCGGAAGCAAATCAGCACAATACTGCACCTGGGAGAGCCACACATTGGTCGTCATTATCTGCTCCCGTTCATTCTGAAAATAGAAACACACTTTGAACAGAGATATACTACATAAAGGCCTGTCTGTGTAGTTAAACTGTACAATTTTTCACAAGGTTTTGTTCAATAGTTAAAAGATATTTGTTACCGCTGAGATGGATTGCTATGAAATGACTATCCATCCATTTCCTAAATGTCTGGCCTGCTTACTGACAACTGTGCACTGTATCTGAGCATAGTACAATGAATGAAAAAAGGTGCTCTATGGCTGAATAATCAATGCCTTAAATCTAAACGCAACACATTTCTGACTGCTGGACCGGGAGTCTTTTGTGTTTAAAATAGGTGGAAATTAAATTTGTCTGTAATATGTTCATGTTTAATTCAAATAGGTATGACAGCACCTATTTGTTCTCCTAGTGCAGTGCTTCTCAAATAGTTGGGCGGGCCCCCCTGGGGGGGCATGGCGTGATGCCAGGGGGGGCGCGTATGACCCTGGGAAACATGTTTTTTTGCTGTACTGTACTAGAACTAAGTGTAATTGCACATCAACAACAGTAGTTGGCAGTGGCGTTCTCACATGCGATTTACGCATGTCTCACCATTAACAGAACATCCTCTGTCACAGAAAAAACACGTATATTCCACTGAGTCGTGTCCTTTAGTCCGACAGAAGCTGACGCATCAGTGGCACAAGGAGAGAGCGTTTTTTTTTTTCAGTGCTTTTAGCTTATGCAAATGAGGTGGTTTTAAGTTTCATTTCTGTAAAACGTAAACAAATGTGCGCAAAGCTGCATTAAAAACACATTAATATTTGAGTCCTCAGTGCAGTCTTTGTTGTAAGTTTCTTTCTTTTTTTGTTTATAATGTTAATAAAAGGATACAATGGTGTTCTAATAACAATTTTCTAGACAAATAATACTATTTATAGTCGCGCGCAGGAAGGGGGGCGTGAAATTTTTTCTTCTTCCTAGGGGGGGCGTCACAGAAAATAATTGAGAAGCACTGTCCTAGTGTATGAAGTAAACATTCAAATCAAATATATAATTGCACGCATGAGAATTTAAATGATTTATTTTTACTAAAAATAATAATAAATATAGCTGCAAGCAGCAATGTGGGTTGGCAGGTATGATTCCAGCTCCCACAGATCAATGCTGCCGTTGTGTCCTTGGGCAGGACACTTAACCCACCTCACCCCCAGTGTCTGCGTACACCGGTGTGTGAATGTGTGTGTGAATGGGTGAATGGTTCCTTGTTGTAAAGAGCTTTGAGTGCCTTGAAGGTGGAAAAGCGACCATTTACCATGATGTGACCATAACAGTCTGACAGGGTCTAACAGGGTCTGACAGGGTCTAACAGAGTCTGACAGGGTCTAACAGGGTTTAACAGGGTCTGAAAGGGTCTAACAGAGTCTGACAGGGTCTAACAGGGTCTGACAGGGTCTAACAGAGTCTGACAGGGTCTAACAGGGTTTAACAGGGTCTGACAGGGTCTAACAGAGTCTGACAGGGTCTAACAGGGTCTGACAGGGTCTAACAGAGTCTGACAGGGTCTAACAGGGTTTAACAGGGTCTGACAGGGTCTAACAGGGTCTAACAGGGTCTGACAGGGTCTAACAGAGTCTGACAGGGTCTGACAGGATCTAACAGGGTTTAACAGGGTCTAAAGCCCTATTCGGACGGGATTAGTTTTACAGGGGGATGTAGAGTAATGTCGGTTTATCACAGGACCTCTGTCATATAAATGACCCCATTCACACAGGACAAGAAATGTCCGTAATATTCATTTGACATGGGAGGAGTTTGTTTACGCTCTGCCGTCACGTATTCGTTGCCATGCATGTCATGATTAGCCTATGTGTAATATTAGCGAACTATGCAAATTATTGCCCATAATCAGGACTAATAGAGCATACATGACCTAAAACAAGCAGAAGTTTCATGCCTCTGACGACTGATTTATACCTCTTGGTCTTTTTCATTGGTCGATGTGTGCGTTTGTTTGAGAGTACCGGTAGATCATTTTGTTTGCCGGCAAAACAAAGCGCTTCAAGCTCCTCCGTGTTTGAAAATTGCGGTAAATTATTTCTTTAAACGGATGTGGCAAAATATTACATACATCTTTACCGAGGGTCGCATTCGCACGGGATTAATATTACCTATGGTAATACCCCCAGACCGTTTTACAGAAGGTGAAACTCGCTGTAAATTTCACAGACATACTCCGTTATGTTTACGGACATGGCGCGTTCAGACAGGACTAAATTCCCTGGTAATTATTACTTCACCCCATGTCACCCCATAAAACTAATCCCGTCCGAATAGGGCTTAACAGGGTCTGTTAGCCAGGCTTCCCAGGCTTCCTATGAAGGGTTCCTGAGATATGAGCTCACTTCGGCTAGATCAAAGACACATCAAAGACAGATCAAAGGTACATTTCCTGAAAATTCCTGCAACTTTGACCTGCTGGTGGCACTAGACGGTTGGGGGTGGGGGCCTATAAATTGCTGTGGGTAATAAGGAGACTGGCTGGAATGTGCATGCAAAATTTCACAACTTTTTACCAGACGGTTCTAGGGGTTGCCATAGACTCCCATGGGTCGAAGAATAATGTTTAAGAATCAGTAGAAACACTATGGTGCCTCGCACCTTCGGTGCTTGGCCCCAAATATGTGTGTTGCTGTTTATCCAATCAAAATGCAGTGAAATGTCCTTCACTTTTGGTTAGGATTACAATGAACAGACATTTATTTGTCCTCAATAAGCAAGTTAAGGTTCTGATTTTAGTCCTCTTTTTAATCCAGTAAGAGTGCAAGCATATTTTCTCTGTAATGTAGTTATTAAAGTATTATATGAATATTTTCTTTATCTGGAAATATTGGATACACTGTTCTTCATGTTGCCCCCAAGCAGTGTCAGATTTATGTGTTTTATACTTCAAGGCTGATCTAATCTAATCTTTATGTTATTATTCTTTGGAAACACCTGATCTCCTAAAGCTATGTTTCTTTCTTTAAACTGTATACAAAGAAGGGAGCAGCCACCATTTTAGACAGTAGTATACAAACAGACTGAAAAAGTATAAGTATATCATTCAATATAGTAATATTATCATGACAGGCCTACGTTCAGTATAATTTTAAAAGTGTGTACATTTTGCTATATGAATCTGAAGTACTGACCACACTGATGAGCTGGGACAGAGACACCTGTATGGAGATGGTGACCTGTTGGCTTTTGTTTACTGCAGGTCGGATCAGTTTGTTGTAGCGCTCTGGCCCCAGCAGATGGTTCACCAGCCGCTCCTCTGCGTTCTCTGCTCTGCTGCCTACACACATAGACACAAATCAGATACCGTTTGCTGTGTTTATTTAATATGCATTGTGCTCGATACAGTCTGGGATGAAAGCTTTAAATGTTAAAAAGTTGCAGTTCAAGAAGAATATACTATTATATGGTGACACTGTAGCACAGTGGTTAGAGCACCAACCCAAAGTTGAATGTCTGATCACTGCTCTGACCAGTGCATGTTGTTTTTGTGTCCTCAGGCAAAACACTTTGCCGACCTTGCTGTTTGAGTGATGGTGGTGGTTAGAGATTCACTAAAATCATTTGGATCATTTCAGCCCTAGAATTGCCAATCTCAACCGAAAAAGGCTAAAAGACAGCTATGTGCATAACTATCACTTAATGATGTCACCAGATGGGACAGAGCATTTTGAGCTTTGGAGATGTAGACAGACTAATAATTATGGATTACTCAAACATGAATGAAACAAAACACAACTCCAGGTATGTTTTTGATGAAGTAACAACATTATAATATTACATAAAGCTCACATGAGTCAATTAAGCATAATATAGGACCTTTAAATTGCCATTCCAAACATAAAAAAAACACAAGTGCCATTTTTGTGCCTTTATGTTTAACACAAGGGGAAGGGTTGTGTTACTGAATGCCAAACGTACTTAAAGATAAAAGGCAGTTGCCCTGTGGTGGCACATGTTCTTTTCCTTGCTCTAGTTTATGGCCTCATAATTAATGTTTATACTCCCAAATGATGAGCAATAAACAAGTTATCTGTGAGTAAACTACACCACGGGGCATTTAAATTGTCTTCTAATGTATGAGTGGTTTGTGCTTCAAGGTTTAAGCACAAATGAACTAAATCCAGTCAAGCATCTTTCCCAATGTGCAGATCTCCATAACTTTGTGTACTCAACTTGAAAGTATGACTTATGTAAAACTGATTAAATACATGAATAATTTTAGTGGAGTAGCAGAAGAGCCTCCAGCCCTGGCTTTGATCTCCCATTATGTCCACATTGTCAGAGCAGAGTTGACAATAGCATCAGGGAGAAGACACATAATATCTGAGGATATGCAGAGCTGCACTGTGTCACATGAATTGTGGGTTTCAGTGAATTTACATGAAGCACTGGCCTGGAAAGCTTCCTATTGGTCCCACTTACTGCCAGTAATGCAAACTGCTCCGGTCATACAGGGACCGAACAGCCCTTAGCAAAGAGCCCCAGACCCCATACTCCCAGAGCACTCCCCACAGGACCCCACGAGGGACACGGTCAAATGTCTTCTCCAGATCCACAAAGCACATGCGGACTGGTTGGGCAAACTCCCATGAAGCCTCAAGCACCTGATGGAGAGTATAGAGCTGGTCCAGTGTTCAAGATATCCCACAAAATCCAGAGACTTAAGATACTCAGGACAGATCTCATCCACCCCCGGAGCCTGCCTCAAGTGCAGGAGTTCAAGTATCTTGGGGTTCACAAGTGAGGGGAGGATGGAGCGTGAGGTTGACAGGCTGATCGGTGCAGCATCGGCAGTGATGCGGTCGCTGTACCGGACCGTTGTGGTGAAGAGGGAACTGAGTCGAAAGGCAAAGCTCTCGATTTACCGCTTAATCTACATTCCTACCCTCACCTATGATCATGAGCGTTGGGTAATGACCGAAAGGACAAGATCGTGGATATAAGCGGCCGAAATGAGTTTCCTCCGCAGAATGGCTGGGCGCTCTCATAGAGATAGGATGAGGAGCTCAATCACATGGGAGGAGCTCGGAGTAGAGCCGCTGCTCTTCCATGTCGAGAGGAGCCAGCTGAGGTGGCTCGGGCATCTGTTCCGGATGCCTCCTGAGGTGTTCTGGGCATGTCTCACCAGGAGGAGGCCCCGGAGAAGACCCAGGGCACACTGGAGGGACTATGTCTCTCAGCTGGCCTGGGAACGCCTTGGGATCTCCCCGGAGGAGCTGGAGGAAGTGTCCATGGGTGAAGGAAGTCCCTGCTAAGACTGTTGCCCCCGCAACCCGGCCTTGGATAAGTGGAAGAAAATGGATGGATGGATAAATGGACATAGCTAACCCACTAGACGCCATGCTCCAAATTAGAAATGAGCATGGCTCCGGCTCAAATTGACTTTACATTAAAAAACAACATGTTCTGACTCGAGCTTCCAGTCTACAAGGAAACAAAAACTTACAACAACAACAACAACAACAACAGCAATAAAGACAGAAGAGCAACGTACTTTCTCTGAGTATTACATCAGCTGAATTATTTAACATTTCACTGTTTCCTTCCCTTTGATGGAGGCTCATGGGTAAAGCCTCACGGTGTCATCTATTTGATCTTTGCTACAAGGTTTAGCTGAAAATGAAAAAAGAAAAAGAAAAAAAAAAAAACATAATTAATTGAAGGATAATGGCAGACAATATTGACATTATTTTTCCTGATAACAATAATCAGACAGTATTTTGGCAATCCAACAGTCAACAGATTTCAGCTCAAATGTGCCATTAAATGCATTACAGTATTTGGTGTTTAAAGGTCCCATATCATGCTGTTTTCTGATCTATGTTATAATGTTGTTTCCTCATCAAAAACATACCTGGAGTTGTGTTTTGTTTCATTCACACATGTTTAACACACAAATCCTGCATATTTACACTGAGTTCTTCTCTCAAATAGAAAACACACTGTTCCATCTTGTGATGTCATGTGGTAATACACACACTTCCACTAGAGTCAGTTGGATAATTTCAGCCTTAGAATTGCCAATCTCTACCGAGCTAAAGGTAAAACGTAGCTGTCAACTTGAAAAGTACCACTCCATGACATCACAAGGTGGAACAGAGCATTATGATCTTTGGAGATGCAGACAGATTAGTAATGCAGGATTACTCAAACATGTGAATGAAACAAAACATAACTCCAGACATGTTTGTGATGAGGTAACAACATTCTAACATGACTTAAAGCTCACAAGAGTCAATTTTGTGAGATTATTTGTTATAAACGATATTATTTAAATTCAAATTCTGAACATTTTCAAAACAATTCTGGACTTTGAGCTATGATATATTGTTAAGTCAATATCTAGGTATTTTCCACCTCTATTTAACTGTGACCTGTATAATTTCTACTAGGAAAGCAGATATTAAGTAATTCCTGATATGCTTATGCTAAATGTGTAATATTTTGTACATTCCTTGTTATATTGTACAGCTTAGAGAAAATAGGTCAGGATAATAAAAGACAGCTCGTTTTATAAGAGAAGAGGATATTTGCTTCCTAAAAGACTGGGCCGGGCAAGAAAAAAAGGTCCTAAATGAATTATTCAAACCCTTTTACAGAGTTGTTTCAGTGGATGACCTATGCTCCAATATAAAAATAAAAACTAGTTCTCTGGGGCAAATGTTTAGAAAGGTTTACAGGTGAATGCACTTCAATAAATTTGAATATTGTGGAAACAGATTTTTTTGTTTGTTTGTTTGCTTTTTTTTCCCTATTGTTTCAAGGGCCACAGATTCTTCTTTACTTTGCTGTTTTTTTTTATTGTAGACTGACATTACATACAACTGCATATTACTAATAATAGTTCAGATTGTTCATTCTAATTGTCACTATACTGTTTTCTAACAGCACTTACAACTCTTTGTTTTGCTCAAGGGCAGTTCACAATATGAATGGAAAGAGATTTTAACACTCAACCTGATTTATTATCAGCCTTGAGCACCTCTGTAAAAAAATGTTTTATAAAAGTTATGTCAGTGTTTCTGATGGCTGTGTAGTTTTATGAGGCAAGTGATCATGTTTTCTGCCAATCGTACTTTGAATTTAAAGAATTTAATAAGTCACTGAGTTTTGTTCAGGGATCATCACAGCAATTGTAGCTACTACCTGACTTTCATGTGCAGTATTACAGTACTAATTGTACTGTAATACTGTAATACTGTAATACTGTAATACTGTAATACTAACTGGGTTTATCCAGACTTGGAACCTGCATGTTTTGTGAAAATGTGTAATCACACACAAAATAAAAGAAATACACACTAAAGTACATTAAATCAGCGACATAAAATACGCACAGAGTATTTAAAGCACAGCCTTAAACTTGATGTATCTCCCTAGTGACAAGCAGCTGACACCACCAGGTTTCTGATCTATGGAGAGGCAAGCCCGCTCACAGTTAGAATGCATGTTATAATGTTGTATCCTCATCAAAAGTATCTCGTTTGTCACGACCTCACTGTAAATTACTGTTACCTGTGCAATAATCAGTGCAATAACCTATGTGCAATATTTATACCACACTATGTGCAATACGAAATCCACACGCAACACCTACACCACACCATATTATGTGCAATCTGTGAAATACTTACACCTTATTTGATCTTTGATTTAATCCTACCTGCACCTTGTACATTGTACCCTGTATTTTTTTATTACATTTTATTACATATTTTATTATATTGTCTATTATATTGTTTATTATATTGTTTACTTCTTCCCCTGCACTTTTGCAACACTTTTTTTTACCATGTACTATTATTGCATGTTATTAGTACTTCTTGACTATCTTAGCGAGTCAACGGTTCTACTGATCCTAAGCATTTCATTGCATTGTTGACCTTGTGTTGATTCTGCATATGACAAATAAACTATCTTGAATCTTGAAAATCCAACTTAAAGTCCATACACCTTTACTAGAATCATTTAGATCATTTCAGCTCTAGAATTGCCAGTCTCTATTGAACAAAAACAGCTGTAATTTAATTAATGATATGTTTAATGAGATAGTGTGGAACCTCTAAGTGAAGTAAAGTAATAAGTCCTCTATGGAGACAATGAGAAAAGTGACATAGTGCATGTTTTAAGTTGTATGCACCTCGCCGTGACTCAGAGGCTGTATCAAAGAGAGGAGGACTACACTGATAGCCTGTTGTATTGATTGACAGTGGAGCGTCATCTTCACACACCTAGATGAGTGATGGACTCAATATGTGGACATCTGCCACAAGAACATCAGTCCATCACAAGAGGGTCAATGTCGAGATTTCTCACTCTACCGTGCAATTAGCTACTTGCTTTCTTTCACAAATGGGGTAAAATTATTGGCTACATTTGGATCATTTTCAACACAAACTTGGTCTGTCCTACCCATAATAATGATTAACTTACTTGCAAGACATAGAACGAGGAGTAGAAGACAGGAGCTGGTAGTCATTTCCATCCGGCTTGTAAACTTTCTAAATTGAGCAAACACCAAGTTACATGTTGAATCCATAATAATGAATAATAATTCCAACGATGATGAATTTGAGTATCGCGTCTTCAAAAGTCATCGCTTCCCTCTCCTCCGCTCCTGCTCCATCATCCGCGCGCTTTCCATTCAGAGATCTCCCCACCAAAATGATTTTCCTCTGATACACTTTCATTAGCCGTGAAGTTCATTGTGACCGTGCGTCCGGTGACACGTCAGTCTCGCGTTAATGAATGTAAAGCGCGCTGAGGTTTGGAAAGCCCCGGATCCAAGGCGGAGGGACGGAGGGAAAAAGTTTGCCGTGCGTAAAAGGCTCTGTCTTTGAAACGTGAACGAGAGACACGGAGGAGGAGGAGGGGTCACTGTGAACAAGTCTTATGGGTTTAGGACTTTAGGACACATCAGTAGCGTATGAAGAGGATTCGAGTGTTGCAGTTATATCAAGTAATTTACATAATAATAATAATAATAATAATAATAATAATAATAATAATAATAATAATAATAATAATAATAATAATAATAATAATAATAATAATAATAATAATATAGCCCTATCTACCTCAATTAATCTAAAAGAATATGTTACCCAAATTTGGGTCTCCTAGATTCTCATGGGGTCCCCATGGATTCTTAGAAATGAGGTCTAAACTATTGTGAGAATTATAAGGAAGGATTGACAAGATAAATGCCTCTATAAAGTATAAAGTAATAATCATTAGCCTACTGTTCCATGACATTTGTATTAAATGACAATAGTTAATATTAGTAGCTTCTCAAGGAGAAGGATGTTTAGTCGTCTACGTATCCATGGGTAAAATAGGGGTCACTGGGGAAAAAAAGGCCTAGCAGAGGTATAGCCTAATGTTTGTATCAATGGACATAACAGCAACAGTGTTTTAAGGAACTGTATGTAAGATTTTGATTTTAAAAATTCATTTAACTTGGCCTATCTGTGTCACCGGATAATAGGTTAACATGTTCTTATCAAATATACCTTTTATAGCTATAAATATTTCTAGCTTTATAGCTAATGCTGATTTATTCTTAATTTCAATGCTGAAATTGAGTTGGTTTAAATCTTAAATGGCCCCCTCTGATCTAAACCCTCACTACCTAAACCCCAGCATGAATCAGTGCTAGTGCAGCCTGTGCAGCTCAGTGATTCTGGAGGTTCTGAGCCTTCATGTGAGGCATTACAGCATATTTTAATACACAAGACAAATGAGAAAAGTAAAACCTCCTCATATCTCATAGTATTACGCTCTCTATTCAGTCCCCCTGATTACTCACTCATGCATGTGTAGGTACATTTTCCTGGTTATGTGGGTACACATGACCACAGTTTTCCATCACAGAGGAGGAGGAGAGAGGAGATACAAGCCTCAGTGCCGCTCCAGCCTCACGGGGAGACATAAAGGCCGGGTGTGAGAGCAATGAACAGCACAGGACAAGAGCAGGAGGCACTTCTTTTAGACTTTTCTACTCCGTTCGTCATAAATATTACAAGCCACATTCACTGGATACTGGGTAGTAGCACAGATTCTGCTGGTCTCAGGACTGGAGCAGCTCTTATACGCTGATTTATTTATAACAGTGCACAATGGGATAGTCAAGAACTATGCTTGTAATGAATAAAAGTATTCAGTGGCTTATGGGTGGCAAATTATGAAACTGAAAGGAAATGTTTCTCTTAGACTAGTATCATTCTGAAGCAGTGTCTCACACTGAATGACAATGACAAAACACTGTTTAATCTCATGACAATCAAGAATAATTAGGACATTAAAACAAAATACTATACACAATTGTTGGTTAAACTTACTTGCTGCCTGTTACACCTCTGGCATCTAGGGTAGACTTCTTTAAAGGGCCTGTGTTGCACAAAATTGACCTTTGTGAGCTTTAAGTCAGGTTATAATGTTGTTACCTTATCAAAAACATGTGTGGTGTGGTGTGGTGTTGTGTTTCAAATACGCAGGAATTGTAAATTAAGAAGAAGTGAACTTTATTGATCTCACACTGGAGGAATTCTTCTCTGCATTTTAACCCATCCTATATATATGTATATATATAAGGGGCAGTGGGCAGCACACATTAGGGCGCCCGGGGACCATCTCCATGATCTTCTTGCTTCGGCTTGGTCAGGACCTAAGCTGGAGTACCTATGGTGCATGTTTTGGGTTGGTGGGGGAAACCGGAGTGCCCGGAGGAAACCCACCCAGACACGGGGAGAACATGCAAACTCCACACAGAAAGGCTCAGGCGACCCAGGGATCGAACCCAGACCATGCATGCAAACTCCACACAGAACACACACAGAAAGGCCCGGGCGACCCAGGGATCGAACCCGGAATCTTCTTGCTGTGAAGCAAGAGAGCTAGCCACTCAGCTACCGTGCTGCCAAAAGACTTGTGACAACTCCAGGTATGTTTGTGATGAGTAAACAACATTATAACATAAATCAGATAATAGTGTAATATGGGCTCTGTAACATATTTTCTTTTTCTGACTCAGTTGTTATCCCTGTGCTCAACACCCAGCGACTCAGAGGGTCATTGGTTTTCTTCTGTCACTGTCACACTGCTGCCAAAGCATTACCAAGATGTCCAAACAAGGAGTGTGACATGTGACTTGTTAGCAGAGCCTATGTAATAGGAAGGGCAAGCCACTTGAGATTTGTATCCATTATCAATATTTGTTCAGATGATTATAGCTACAATATTTTTAACAACTCTAGTCTAAGTAATCATACAGCATTGTCTGTGTCACCAAAGTCCTGTACACCATTTTTTTTCTATACAGCTTTTGGGAAAGTCTTGGCATAATACTTTTCTCCATCCAGTACACAGGAACAGTCATGAACAAAATGAATTCATGAATTATGACCAAAATGTCTACTATGATTATATAGCTGTGAGACTTGAACATGCACATGAATGGGGGGATTTGGCTGCAGTGCAAATCCCTGACTGTGCAGCCCATATAACTAACACATTACTTTCCCTGCACGGCCCACTGGACATTTCAATCAGCTGTAATGGAGGTGGATCTGCTCCTCACTCAACAGGAGCAAGGGCACCTGCACATTTGGCTAAAGTCTACTGTTGCTATCGCCACTTTTACACTAGAGATAACTTAGACCCTATAGAAAGTACACAATATGTGTACATAAGTGAAAGTAGGCCTACCACTATGTCAAAATTTCACTCCAAAGTTTGGATATATATCATATGACAGTTTGCACTACTACTATACATATTCCACTACTACAATATAATTACAAATACTACAAATGCTATTATTGACTTATTATGCTTTTCATCATCTAACATCTCTATGGAAACAAGCAGATGGGAGACACTCCACCAGACACGTTACACAGCACACCTTTACATTCTTAGGTACACTAAGAATATTTTAGTCTGAGATCCAGACACTGAATTTAAGAGTCTTGATAAGAAAAGCAAAGAAAATGTATTTTAAAAAATACTTGAGGTCAAAGTGGGGTTGAGCTGCTATTGTTTGTAAGTGGGCTCGCCTCTTCACAGACTTGGCCTGGTGGGGTTGCCTGCTTGTTTTCATAAAGACATTTTTAATGCTTCACTGTTGAATATTCTTGTCAAAGCAAGTACATCTCTATGGAGACAAGCAGGTGTACCTCCCAATTTCTAAACATATATTGGGAACTGGAACATGATACAAATATCAGCCTGAGAAAATGAGTGGTTTAATCTTTTTATCCAGACTGGGGTTTGCTGAGTGTGCATATATTACTGTGAGTGCTGAGACTGCAAAAAAACAACCACCACTGATGACTCTACCAACACAACGGCAGCTGCACATGAGGTTTTTAGGTCTATAAGAAATATGGAGGGGGTATATGGACTAGTATGATATCTACATACAGTGTACGTGTCTTACTAAACATATCTCGTTTTCCCAGGTGCAAAGACAGAACAATGCCACTATGCTTTATACGCCATACACTATACTTGTAATTGCTGTGGCAGCTGAAATGCTCCATAGTGTAGCATTAAACTTATCTGTATCCATGGAGACAAGCAGATGACACTGTGTTGATCATTAGACAATAGACTGATGGAGAGATGTTTCTTAAGATGTTTTTGAGCACTAAAATCAATTGCAATTGCAAAGATACATAGGTTATCATAGTTATACATTTAGAGTTATACATAGGTATTCCATACTGTGAAATATGAGCATAAATATATTAACTCCATGGAGACAAGCAGGTGCCTACTCTTGCAGAAAGTTGGGGGGAAAATTGCTCCATGGGTGTTTTTACGCTTTAGTAGAGTCTTCAGCTATTGCTTACACTAAGTTGGGACCTCTCTGGGTCTTAAAGTATAGGCTACAATATTGTTAGCTGATCTTAATGTGACATCACCATCATTTTTTCTTTATTTATTTATTCACATTTTCTAATTAAATGAATGAAAATAAATTAAAAAATAACACTTTTAACTGTATATTGATGATGTGCAGGCAAAAAGCGGCAAGACTGACCCTGAGTCTACCCTGAGGTACTACAGTGTGTCTGGGCATATGGAGATGTGACTTTTTTCATAAAACTTCTGTTACTCACCAGCAGATGGCAGAGTTATGCAAGAATTAACTAGGCCCAATTTTCACTAAAGGAGAAAACATTTATTGTGTCATTTATTATGTCATTTAAATATTACATACATATAATGGACAGTAGAACATACATGCAGCAGCCAAGAACAGTGTGTGTTTGGGATCACTTCTATTATTTATTTATTCTTTATTTATAGGGACAGTGCATATTAATGAACATTTACAACATTGCAGCGTAAATACACCAGATTATGGCAAAAATGCTCATTTCCATCTGTAATCCCTAGGCAGGTGACACCACAGCAAAAACAATAAAAACAATGACAATAGCAGCAGTTAAACATTATAAGTGTCCACAAGTCTGGTTTTCCTTTAGCCACTGTTTCAAATATGATTTGAAAGTGTCCAGTCTCACTTATTGATAAGAGAGTCTCTCTTATTGATAATGGGAGTGTGTTCCAGAACTTAGTGCCTCTGACTGAGAGCACACTTTGTCCAAATGTAGTGCGTCTGTGTGGGACTCACTGTTACCCTGGGCTCTGGCCCTAGTTCCCATCCCACTGACAGTCTTTGTTTTAATAAAATCCTGTAACGGAGGAGGAGCAAGTCCATGTAAAACTTTATATACAAAACAACCATATTTAAAATGAACAAAATTATTAACATTAAGCAAGTTGTACTTGTCTGAAATAGTGCAGTGGTGAACTGAGAATGGTTTCTTGTCTAATATTTTCACAGCTTTTTAAAAAAGTGATTCAACTGGTTTGAGTGCAACATCTTAAGTGCAGACAGCAGCAAGAGTGTATCAAATGTATTCATGACCAAAGATTGAATTGAGAGTCTTAATGGATGGAGGTAATGTTGAACAAATTGTTTAAGTGCAAGGCATTCACTGGGTTTTGATGAGAAAAAAATCTATGTAAATCTATCCAGTGCAAAGTACAGTGATACAGAGAGCAGCCACTTTGAGACAGATGGGTGACATCCAGGCAGATATGCCACTGCAGCCCGAGGCAAGAAGCTCAGATGTGGGATTTGAATTATAACAGCCTCATAATGGTGTGATGATGTGGGCAGGGGCTGACTAAACAATGGGGAGTAAACGCTATGGAGGCTTTATATGAAAAAAGCTTTTCACCACAGCTTTTCACTGATGTAAAGTGTAGTGAAGATCAAACTAATAAATGAGGTAGGTTTTTGTGTTAATGGCAGCATTATACTGTACTGTATTGTAGTTGTACATAATTTCTTTATCTTTATTGGGAGATAATACCTGTGGATTTATGGAAAGACAGCGGCACTAAAGCTGCAGTTGTGGTGATTGTAATCCTGTCAACAAAACTCAGATGGCTCTGCTTCATTGTTGTTTACCCTAAGAAACATTATACCCAAAGATGCAATTATAATTTAATGTTTTGGTTGTGGTCACTTTAATATATTGAATTTTATGATTTTAAGCAGAAGTTTCTGTTTCTCTAAAAATGTTGATAATATTAACACAAAATTAATCATGAATTCACCTGTGTTTGTTTACTTGTTTACATTTGGGGGCTGATAGCACCTGCTGTTGTTCTGAATCAGTTCACACACACAGCTGAGCCTCAATGTAAACAGCGCCCACGTCTTGGCTCTTACATCCTGTGTCTGGATCAGTTTCAAATAATGTCTGTTTTCTTTTAAATTATTTTATTAAGGTATTTTCACACTCTACTCCTGAAGCAACACACTTCAGCTGTTAGTGTTCAGGACTCAACCAAATAGTGAATGGGGATTTTGGCTTGGTATCACTGTTAAATCATTTCAAACATGTAAATGCTGTGTATTCTACTTGTTGTGACGTTTTGTTTGTTTCATTGTTTATTTTTTATTATATTGTTTGTGTGGCATTTGTTTGTTTGTTTGTTTGTTTGTTTGTTTGTTTGTTTCGTAAATCATGGTGTGATTTACCTTGCCAGAAGGTGGCGTCATTGCTCTGCACAAGACCAAGGGTGACGCACATAAGAGTAAAATGTTCAAAATAGGAGCGCTAGTTGAAAACAAAGTGTGCCTGTGACTGAAGTAATATAACTTTGAGGAGACAGCATTTTTGTATCCATATTTTCCTGCTGTAACTTGTGTACGTTTGTTGGACGTACTAAGTTAGCACGGAGTTGGTGATAATACAGTATTTGGAGGCACAGCTATAGTGCCACCTAGAGGAAAAGTATACACCCGCATGTGTATCCAGACTTCTATGATGCAGAGATATGAAACTCAGTGTTGCCAACTTAGCGACTTTGTCGCTATTTTTAGCTACTTTTTGGACCCCCCTAGCGAGAAAATTAGACAAAAGCGACTAGCGACAAATCTAGCGACTTTTTTTGGTGATCAGAGGCTCCAAGATCGCGGGAGGGGGAAAAAATAATTGCGCCGTTTTCTCTCTTTCCCCGTTCAGAGAAAGAGACAGAGAGACAGAGAGGGGCAGTGGAAGAGAGACACAGGCAGAGAGGGGCGGGGGCGGAGTTGAGAACAGCGCGGACTGTTGTGGACTGTCGCTTCCTTGTTTTTTTTCCTCACTCACTCACAGGCAGACAAACACCACTCACCAGTCTCTCCTCTGCTCCCTCCCATCTCGTCAGATCGCCTCGGAGTCTGGTCATTCCTCTGCCATAGGCTCTGATTCTCAATAAGTGTATGCCTATGCGCTCTGATTTGTTTTCTTTTTCTTTTTGGTGACACAAAGTCACATGTAGCACTGCTTAAAAAGCTAGTTGTACAGCACGGAAAAGTTTAAAAAAGCTAGTTCTTTAGCACAAAAAATAAAATAAAAAGCTACAGTTTGCTCACTATAGCACAAAAAAATAAAAAAAAAGCTTTAGTTAAACTACAGCACAAAAAAACACAAAATAAAAAAGCAAGCTATAGATCTTGAACTACAGCTCAAAAAAATAAAAATCTAAAAAATAAAAACCAAATAAAAAAAATAAAAAACAAACAAGTACAGTATATGTAATAACCACACCAATAAAAGGTTAGTGTCACGGGGTAAGGAAGGTTAGGATGTGCTGTCTGGAGCCCCCCGCTCGTCTAGCTACTTTTAGCTACTTCTGGGCGGGCCAATAGCTACTTCCGATGCTGGGGAGTTGGCAACACTGATGAAACTGTACAGCTGCAGTTGCTTTTAGTTTCTCATAGGTCTAATCATTACCATAAAAAGCACTTGTCCATTGAAAGTCAGAATTGACTCACCTCTAACTTGGACTTGAACTGAAACTGAAATACAGTATTTCTAAATCAGGTAATAAAGGAAGTAACGAGGAAAAACCGCAAAAAAGGACTGAGGTAATTCCTCTTGCGCTGGACAACAGAAACAATCCTGCAAAACTTTCTTTACTTTATAGTATGATATAGCCATTCACAGGTGCTTTTTTTCTGTAAGACACAGCAGGTTTCAAGCTGATCTTTTCTAACACATTTTAAAGGAAAAGTAACGTTTTTTACAATTTGAGCCTTATTTCGGTAATAAAACAAGTTGTTTTACTCACCCATTGCACTTTGGTGTCATATGGAGGATTTCCGGAGACGTTTTAGATTAGCGTTAGCCTAACGCCGGGACCCAAACATGGAATGCAAAGCTGTAAACTATGGATAAATCTCGGATTACAGGCCACTTTTGATTTAAACAAAATCGTAGAGTAAGACATCGAGCTTCTATGATTTGAAAAGTGCTAAAGTTTGTGTTATTTGGAGCCCGCACAGGGCATATTACATGCTCGGGGAATGCCCCGAGCTATGGCTATAAGTCGCGCTAGGCTCAAGTCTCACGCATTGAGAGTGTGACACACGCAATTCGACGTGTTCACACGCTCACACGCCACACATGGCATTTCTCACGCTGATTTTTTTTTTTTTTTTTGTGCCCAGAAAATTGGTCTGTGTGGCTTTGTTTATGCAGGCTCCGCGCGTTTTCAGCGAAAAAAACTCCCCCTGCTCCGGGCGCACGGTCCGAGCGGAGGCCGGAGCAGACACGCCGTCCCCCGGGCACATCCTGAGCCTCAGTCCCGGTGTCTCCATCTGTGCGTAACGTGTCCCCCCCCCCGATGGCTTACGCGCGGAATACGCATGGCCCAGAGCCGAACTGCCCATGGTGAGACGCGGTGAGCCGCGGGCCCGGTGCATTAACCAGACTCTTACATGAATCCGTTAAAAATGTCCCGCTCCCCCCCGCCCCGGTCCCTCCTCCCCGCCCCTCTCAGCGCACACTGACAAAGTGCGGTGATGTCATATCAGATTATTTCTGCATCTATTTCGGCACTAAACCAGAACTAAACCAGGACTAAACCAGGACTAAACCAGAACTAAACCAGGACTAAACCAGGACTAAACCAGGACTAAACCAGGACTAAACCAGAACTAAACCAGGACTAAACCAGAACTAAACCAGAACTAAACCAGGACTAAACCAAGAGTAAACCAGAACTAAACCAGAACTAAACCAGAACTAAACCAGGACTAAACCAGAACTAAACCAGGACTAAACCAGAACTAAACCAGGACTAAACCAAGACTAAACCAGGTCTAAACCAGGACTAAACCAGAACTAAACCAGGACTAGACCAGGACTAAACCAAGCCTAAACCACGTCTAAACCAGAACTAAACCAGGACTAAACCAGAACTAAACCAGGACTAAACCAAGACTAAACCAGGTCTAAACCAGGACTAAACCAGAACTAAACCAGGACTAGACCAGGACTAAACCAGAACTAAACCAGGACTAAACCAGAACTAAACCAGGACTAAACCAAGACTAAACCAGGTCTAAACCAGGACTAAACCAGAACTAAACCAGGACTAAACCAGAACTAAACCAGGACTAAACCAGGACTAAACCAGGACTAAACCAGGTCTAAACCAGGACTAAGCCAAGACTAAACCAGATCTAAACCGGGTCTAAACCAGCACTAAACCAGGTCTAAACTAGGACTAAACCAGGTCTAAACCAGGACTAAGCCAAGACTAAACCAGATCTAAACCAGGACCAAACCGGGACTAAACCAAAACTAAATCAGGTCTAAACCAAGACTAAGCCAGGACTAAAACAGGTCTAAACCAAGACTAAACCAGGACTAAACCAAGACTAAACCAAGACTGTGTGTGATAACATATCCTGTGCATTATTGAATAATATGGATTCAAGCATTTCCATATTAACAAAGTACCTTCAAATTCTTGAAGTTTTGATCACGCATCTCTGTATGTTAAACTTTAAAAAAAACAGAAAAAAAACACGCATCAAAGATCAATTCAAAATTCAAATTTTAATGTTTAGTAAAAAGGACAGTTTCTGTTTGTTATGACAATTCTCACTGTATTAACAACCAGATTAATAACAATAAAGGTATCTTAGTTATAAAAATTCATAATCTTTGGACTGTCAATCCTCCCTCTGGGGTGTTAGTACAACTATACAATATGTTTTCAAAAATCTTTTCCTGTCCATATGGTAACAGACTGAGGAAGTTACATCATTTTAAAAGAGCTTTTAATCAGTTAAAAAATACAACTTTAAATATCCACCAACACATGACACTGCGGCGGTGAGAGTGTTTCAAGGCCATTTGTAGCAGAAGGCAGAGTAACAGGGCGACAGTTCAAAGGCCTAAAATGAGCACAGTCAGTAGAAGATTCCCCAAAAACCGGTCCCGGAATAACAGTTTGGAGTCTGGTGTTTGGGATTCAGAAGCACTGGTCCACAGAAAGTAGGAGATGTTCACTCCATAGGTTAGCATAAAAACACAGTTCATTGATTGGTTTGTGCATCCACATTGGAGTTTAGGTTATAGAAAAGGTGGGATATGAGATTACTCCGAATCCCGCTGGACTTCAGAGGCATCCGCTCGGCAAATAGGACAGGTCCGATTTGCCTGAAATCAAAGAAAAACATTTATAGGAACTGGAATAGTAAGGAATGTAGTAAATAAACTGTGCAGTACAACAAACTAGAACTACAAATATTACCAGTGCTACTGCAACTATTACTACTTCAACACTATAACTGCAGTTGCCTTGCAGTCAGGCTTTACAAAAACTGTTGATTTCACCAACAGAAAGTCAGAAAATCAAAGAATTAAATAGTTAATAAAAAAACAAGCATAAACTACTGCTGTAACTACAATACATCTTATGCTACTGGAGCCGGATTGTAAAGTACTGACTATTGATCACTCACCTTAAGCCACTTGTCCACACACTTTGCATGAAACTCGTGGTTACAAGGCAAAACTCTCAGGAGCTGGCGTGACTCGAAGTCACACATGCACACCACACACCTGTAACACAAAGCAGCGTTTCAGTCAAGTCAGGTCAACATAATTCCACTGAGCATACATTTAAGAAAGCAAATACATACATGGTTTGCTCAGACTGGTGGTTGTTGGGGTTAAACCTGTATGACGGCAGCTGTTCTATGTCTGTCTTTGTTAGACCTCGTGGTT
Organism: Paratrypauchen microcephalus; assembly: GCA_036785185.1. NCBI lineage: Eukaryota > Metazoa > Chordata > Actinopteri > Gobiiformes > Gobiidae > Paratrypauchen > Paratrypauchen microcephalus. Next base: position 144,435 of record JAVJIX010000009.1, read on the forward strand.
TGGCCTCTCCAAGACGCTCAGCAAGATTCAACAAGGCCTGAAATGGAGAGCAAAGATATTATATTAAATGAGATATTAGCTAATTATATTTAGTCACAAAAGTATTTCTGTTTTTATTGGACAATAGATCAAAACTGCTCAAACTAAATTATAATTACTAAATGATGAGTTTTGTCCAGTGATGGTAGTAAAAGTTTTGTTTTTATTTCTGTTTTTTTTATTTATTTACTTACACATACATATGCTAGTAATACTAATACAAATGTACAAGTAATACCTCATAGTTTTCCACCTCCCCATCCTCCACATCCAGCTCCAAACTTATAGCGGGGGCAACATTTGGGGGAACAGGAAGCATAGACCTGAAATTAGAAATATGTGAGAAACAAATGAATAAAGAAAACCCTCCAACAGATAAATATGCAGGTAAAAATGAAAAGATTCTTGAAGTTACGTACAAGAAATAAGGCAGGAAGCTAGGGTGGTACGGTGACGGAGGTACAGTTTGTTGAGAGCGGTACCGACGACTTGCTATTCTTCGAGGCATGAAGTGAGGATAGGGCTGTAGAATATGAAGATTTAAAAATGAGCACATTTTGAGATTGTTGATAATAATTTAGTCATAGCAAAATGATCAAGAGAACACCACCTAAACTGATCTACTGACCATTGTGAAGAGCTCCTGTGATAGCGGGTCATGATGGGACAGGAACTGCAGTGGGGTGGAGGGGGGCAGGGCGGAGGGGGGCTGGTGGTGGTGGTGGTGATGGCGATGGTGACTGAAGCTAAAGCCTCCACCAACAGACAGCTGCTCTCCCAGGAGCTCCACCTCATTTTCAATTCTTTGTAAAGGCTAAAGAGAAAAGGACATATTAGAGAGGGCACTGAAAATTGTTTTAAAAAAAATACATAAAAAAACATTATTAAATAAATAAGTTATTGAATAAACTGATGACATACTGATCGTGGTTGCTGTGTCTGGAAAGGCAAGAACTGTCCGGGCGCGTGAATGTGTGGAGGATGGTGGGCGAGGTGTGGGGGAGGGGGCAGCAGAAACTGAGGGTCACTGGACAACAGAGAGGGGAACGCATAGGGCACCGGGAGATGCTGCATTGAGCATGTCTGAAGCATCTGATCGGGGGGAGAGAAACAATAGGTTTAATTATGTTGTTTAAAAAAAGGTTTACTGTTGTTGTAATTGAACTACAGTTCCACAAGGTGGCATTCAAGATCATGGAAAGAATATTCAATCTCTTGTAAGGAGTAACATTTTCTACTTTGTTATTGTTCACTAGGCACTTTGGCTTTCCTTGACAAATCGTAGGAGAAAATGTGCTGTACAAAGTGTACTTTTACTACCAAGCCTACACCCAAGAACAGATAGCACACTGCAGTGTTCCTCTCACCGGGTGGTAATGCTGTCCAGTGCTGAAGACCACTGTGCTGCAGGCAGGGACCTGCTGTTGAGAGGAGCAGGCAGGGGGGAGGTGCTGCCCACTGCACAGAGGCGCCGCCAGCCCATGAGGAGGCACCGGGGTCACTGTGTATGAGACGGGGACACTGCCCTGCTGGAGCTACACAACACATTAAGGTTATTCCTCTGCTGCCCATGTCTGCTTTAATTATTGTGATTACATGATCCGCCATGATAATAACTGATGTAAAGTTTTCTACACAATGTGCACTCACTTGTTCGTGTAGGTCCATGAGCATGGCTCCTTGTTGCTGTGTGGCATGATGCTGCTGCTGATTATGGTGGTGGTGGTGGTGGTGGTGGTGGTGGTGTGCAGCTGGGTGTAACAGTCGAGGGGACAGTGCAGGGGGGTGGAAGGCTCGAGGCTCCTCTGACCCAGGTGCTGGCCCAGCAGAGGGGGTCTGGCCATAGGCACTAGGGGCATGTGCCGGGTATGTTTGGTGTGTGGAGAGGTGTGGGATGTGGTAGTTCTCATCCTGGAGGTCTGAGGACAGCCTGACGGGCCCTGGTGTGGCGGGGTGATGAGGAGGAACCTGACGAGATGGTCTGGAGAGACGGCCACGCTGGCGCCTTGCTGGTGGGCTGGAGGGAGAGGGAAATTATGAGTATACATTACCACGATTCAGCGCTAAAGGTTACTTATAAATTAGGAGAGCCCTTCACCTGCGCCTGAGCCGCGCTGGGGTGAGGCATCGCTCCTGGTGGTAGTGGGTATGGGGATGAGGTGGTCGGCGGTTGGCAGGTCCTGACTCCCAGGGGCGAATGGGGGGTGATGGGGTGGATGGTGGTGGGGCAGAGGAGGTGAGTTGCTCCAGGACAGACTGGCTGGACAGCCTCTGGCGTTTCGGACTGGGGCTTTCCTCACTCTTCATGACAGAAAAGGGGGAAAATAAGAGGGGACTGTTGTTAGTGACCCATAGTAGTCGCATCATATATATCAGTTTGTTCATGCTTTACATATTCTCTGGCCAACAATCTATAATTCTCCATAGACACTAAGCTCCTTTGTGAGTCATGGTATTTCCTGTATGATCCGGAGTGTGAAAAAGAGCATATTACACCAGCAGGGCCTCAGGGTCAAAGTCACTTCCTCTTGGAGAGGAAATGTAAACACTAGACAAGCTCTCACAGGCCATTTGACTCACACACACACACCCTAAATGTTTCAATACACAATATAGTGCAAACAGGAGTGAGCCTGGTTGGCATTGCCTCATATTAGTGAAGAGATCATAAACCAACTATGTTTAATCCTATTGACGCAGTGACTCACTCGACTTACTGTCAGAGGAGTGACTCTCACACTTGGCACTAGGCATGAGCACACATGTTGTGTGTCAGCTCTTAGTCACTGTCTTAGGCCCAAATGTGCTCTGAAGAAACAGGGCCCTCTGAAGTGCACACAGACTTCCAAACAGTTCAACACTTTTCCCTTCAGACTGACTTGATCCCGGCTCTCACCAGCACTCTTCGTGGGAGAGACACGTTGTTAAAGTGTGATAAAAATGACTCAGCGGCTGTGACTTTTAACACACACATCCACACAGCTCAGCAACCTTGAGAGCAGCGTGATAGCTAACAGGAAACAGCTGGAGAGCAGGCTGCCGAAATGCACACACGTATGGAAACGCCTGCAGACATGCGCACATTCACACATGGTCAGCTGCCACTGTTTGCGTCTACAGCCTATAAAGAACAATACCTCCCAAAGTTTCAGAAGCTACACTGTGGGGTATGTAGCGTCATGAGCTACCAAGATTTCACTTAACACTTTAAAACAGAGGTCTTCAACAGGGGGGTCGCGAACTCTTTTGATTTCACTTTAAAATAATATAATTTTATATTTTATAGTGTAAAATACAGTATTAACCTGTGTATTATTTCCTTGTATTGGATGTACCATAACAGAGTAGCAATGTTTATACATGACACTAGGCTCAATTTAAAATAAAACACAATTCTATGCCGTATATATAGAAGGGGGTCCCTGGCCCAGTTCGCCATCTGTTTGGGGGTCCCTGGCCTGAAAAACGTCGAAGACCCCTGCTTTAAACAAACTGGCCCACGTTCAAGTCTAGAAAACCTATGTGAGGAAAACATTACAACAGTATGGCCAGCTACATGCACAGATAGTACTGATAAGTTGTTGCAACAGAAACCATGAATAAAAAGAGACGATGAAGTCAACTAGAGCAAACGTTAAGAGTAAGTATTTGTATTATACCATGCAGGGCGTACACACAAGAAAAATAGTGTGAGCAATGTACTAAAGTTCTATTCCATCTTTCAGTGTCTTAACACTGTTTCAATTTTATGGGTCATTGTTATTACAAATATTGCCCAATTAAATCCAAATGTACACACATAAGAGTATATGAGTAACATAAAAACCTCCCTTACACAATTCAGTTTTACAAGCTACATGCCCATTCTTAGGGCACCACTATACACCCCACCCCCACTGTCTCTCTAAGGCCCACCCCATTCCCCACCCTGCCTTGACACCTCACTCCCATCATACCAACAAACCCCAAACCCCTAGGGACATCTACTGTGCCCATTTTCATATCCAAGCCAGACTCTTCCATCGCAGGACGACATATCCCCCCTCCGCCACACCCCCACCCAATCCAGCATGCTCCTCCCCCTCCCCCCATCCCATCTAACAGATAAGCTCAGGCTCTTCACAGGACCCCTCTTCCTCTTTGGTCCCGTCCTAGACACTTGGCTCAAATCTGAAGGGACAAGACGAGAGGTTCCTGGACAGGACACATGCTGTAGGTAGACACAGTTTGTCCAGGGACGCGGAGACCATTGGCCATTAGTATGAAAGTTTGATGGGGCTGTCTACCCGTGTCAGTGGGAGGGAGCAGTGCCAGACAAAGAACTGTGTGTGTGCGCATGTTTCCCCAAGCTATACACTTTCTTCTTCTTGTGTGCAACTCTTTCCCCAGTTATTTGGTCTATTTCTGTTTGTTTGATGCGTTATGTCTATGTTGTATTATGGCACTGTAATTATAACTGTGGACATTACAATTTTGAGAGTAGTATGTTTATACACTATAACACAATTATAATAATCATGACTGCGATATAACCAAATTCTTCATTTTTCGGTTGGGATAAATCCTACGCTTCTCTAATCTGCTTCTTCCTGAAACAGTCCGCTACTTTTTTCTAGGCCTAGAATTGGGTTGAGACCTCAAATGAACGGGTTTGTAAATTCAACAATACGAGTTGTTGAATTTTCAAATGTTGGCAAAAATAAACAAAAAAAGATAAAAGGCATTTATAGCCAACAGAATTGGGTACTATATTTTGCTATACCAAATATACAATTTTATTGTTCATTAAAAAAAATTAAAAAAAGATCAAAATGCTGCAAAATGCAATGAATAAAAATCTAATTGAAAAAGACTTAATGCAAACTTCCAAACAAGGGTATAGTGAGTGATACTTAAATTTCACCTTGAAATACTTTTTAGAAGGCATGTTTTACCACATCTCTGTAGGATTGCACATCTTCTGAATAACATTCTCATATAATCAAAAAATAGAGATCTTTGTCAATGTCTGCCAATGTTGAGACTTAAAATGCCTTCAGAAGACATTTTGTTTCATGCTGCACTGCTACATGCATGTTTTAACAGTCAGTTTGTTGTAATACACTGGTTGTTTCCATTAAAGCCTAAATACACAGTTAAAAGCACAGACTGGGGACAAATGGATACAAAGAGTGACTCCCAGAAACAGAGTGAAGCGGTCCACCATGACTGAATATTGCATTGTGCAGAGCCCACACACTCTCCCTCTCAGTCCCCCTCCGCAGACACAGTGCACTGGACAGATATTCCCGACACACCCTGCCACTACCACGTCCTATTTCACAACATTTGGGATATGTGCATGCGTCCACAGAGAGTGTGTGTGGTCACCAGCTGTTGTGGCTTCCCAGAACTGGAATAAAGGGAGGCCAGAGCTCTGAGGATGTACTGCACTCCTAAGTAAAAATGAGATCATATGAATTTGTGACTAAGCAAAATTATAAGAGTCAATGCATGATTCACACATACTGAAAATGAAGCCTATAGGGCTTTAGTCGTTTAGTTGATCAATTGGTCGATGGGGTCTTAGTTAACCTAGTTAACCATTAATCGCCTGATTATTTTATCAAGATTATTTTTTCAAGATTATAAGGATTTATTTGCCTGGGCTACAGAATATACACTTTTACAATACTTAAGAAAATGTGAGATTACCGTCGGATCACAGATTTCTGCAGAATTAATGAGAGGTATTTGATTTTGTTCAAAATGATGGATGGCCACTGAGCGCCTTCTTTCACATGTGTTATTGAAATAAACAAATCTGATTAATAGCTTGATTAAATCATGTTGATTTGCTCTTAATAGACTTTTGATGTAAGCCATTCAAACATAAAAGTAATACTTGGTTTTGATTAAATAAAATAAACGTATCACATGATTGGCTATTGGAGAGTTTGTCCATCAGATTTGCATTTAATTGATACTCAAATTCTTTTGATATTTTCAGTAGATTTTTTTTTTTTTTTAGAATTTACTTTCTTCTCAAGCACACAAGTTTCAAGTGTACTGCTTACCACACACAAACAGGCCCGAACCAGCTCTCAGCTTTGCACACAGTTGAATGTATGGCCATTTGCTTTTACAAATTCATTAATATTTGCAGACATGCTTCCACTCAAACACCCTCTCCCTCCCCCACAGATTTTCTTTTTCCATCAACAATTTTCAAAGCCCATTTTGTTTCCTGTGCCACTGTTCCTCCCTTCCTTCCCTCCCTCCTCACCTCCTTTCCTCCTCTCTCAGTCCAACCAAGTCCCACAGCTGGAGGTGGAATCATTAGCAATACCCCCTCCCAGTTTAAGCCTCGCCTTTGCTGCTCCTACGCCTCTCTCTTCCTCCCAGCTTTCTCCAACACCTACCCCGAGCATCCTGTCTCCCTGTCACCGCTAACAAATCATCCCTTTCCTTTGTAATTTAAGGTGATAATAACTGTAATGTTTCACGTTGTAAAGTTAAGACCAGCACAAATTTGCTCCTCGTGAGACTTGTGAGAATGGTTTTCATGGGCGTGTGCACTTACCTTATCACTTTCTTCTCCGTATGTGTGGTCCGGGTGGCAGTGGTACGACCCACCAGCAGCTCCTTGAAACAAGAAAAAGAATAAAAAGCCTTATTGCTATGATATGATCATTAAAGTTAAAAAATATATATTTAGGCCAGTGCACTGTTAAGAATTTCAGGGTCTCATGATTCACTGATTTCTAGTAATTACTCTTTTCTTCAGCTACGCTAAAAGTTTCTTTTAAAGCCTCACTTGCCATAGGGCAGATTGGCGAAGATGTGGCTGGCATTCTGTACATAACTCATTTTAACCCAGCAACCCAACCCAGAAGAGAAATACGAGTTAGGAGATTTCTGCTTTCTAACCGATGGGAGCAGATCTAGTCCCATTATCTGCAATAGACAAAACCTAAGCAAAATAAAACATTGGTACCAATTATCCTACACTGAGTATAGGTAAGACAGAAAAGCTTCATGTGACAATATGGCAAGCCCTTGTAGATTAGAATGTTTTGTAAAATTGTACTTAACAATTCAACAAAATTGATAGCAAACAATCTGATGGTTTATCTGCATACATTTAATCCTTTTGTTGTTTTGGATTGCATACAGCAGCATGAAATGACAACAACAACATGTTTGTGAAGGTCTACTGACTGGAGAGCCTCAAACACATATGGGATAGGCTTGCAGCAGATCAGAGACAGTAGTAGGTACACACACACACACGCACGCACAAAATCAACACAGTAATCCTGGATTAGAGGGGCTCTCTGATGATACCGCTGCTTGCATCGTGGTTAAGACTTTTACTCTTTTGTTTTCCCCACAATCCTTTCATCTTTTTATTGTCTTCTCTATTTATTCTGGCTTTTGTTTTTGCCTTTGTCATGAGCCCAGTCTTTAGCAGGGGACATTCTCGCCGCAGATGGTTGCAGTGGTGCGCGCGGCAAGGGTAAGCGCTCCCAAGGGCGCACCAGACACCTTAACCATACAAGGGAGAGGAAGAAAGCAAAAGTCAAAGCAAACAGATGCAGAAAGGGTTGAGAAAAGTGTTTCTTCGCCTACTGGTTGTTTATTTGTGGGATTTTTCCTGCTCACTGCCTTCACTTTGAAGAATAACCCTGATTGACAACAAAGAAAGAAGCAGGTGAAAGAATAAGAGATAGGTTTTTGCAACTGAATTTATCATTTTCCTTAAAAAGGCACTTTCTCTCCAAGCCTCAGAACAGCCACAAGAAGTTGACTGAAAAGGTTGAGGTGAGTAAAGCTTATATTAGCGGAGGACAAACTAGCTAAGAGGCTATTTTTACCAAAACGATGTGGGAAGAAATAGTGCTGAAGCATTCATGAGACTGGCCGGCTCCACTGCACTCTTCTGTACAGCTTTCATTCACTGATCACAATGGGCAAAACCCGAGCTGCTGTCTGAATATGGGCTCTGCTTGTACATTGTCAGAGTGAGGTAAATTGAGTCAGAGCGCAGTCATTGAGCGCCAGTGACTCTATGGAGCACGACACAGAAGCTACTGAACAGGTTTAGGTGACATCATGTCCACTGTGGGCCTGACACACACTGCACTCAGCCAGGCTTGGTTTCTACGCTCAGGGCCTCTCAAGACGCACTGAATAGGACAGACTGCAGAAGGAATTTTAATGCATGTGAACACTGTCTTTTTCCTTTTTTTTCCCCTCCCCAAAGGTTAATTTCCAAAGGGCTTATACGGAGGGCTTAATGAATAGTTTGAAATTTGAAATATGTTAATGCATTTTTGTCTGCTTTTCCACACAGCAAGGAGTCTGCTTGTTTGTGATAGGTGCAAAGTACAGCTCACACCTCCACTGACGCAGTGTTCATAATTTTCCTTTCTAAGTCCAAAGTGAGCCATGTATTTTTATTGTTGTATAAAGAATTCAGTGAAAGGAGCTGTGCTATTGATTAAACTGGTTACAGTTAGGCATTGGTCAAACAGTAATTAGTCAAGTTGTCCAAACTTAAACTACAACATATTTTAGTTCAGCTCTATATAAACTATAATATTAAAAACCTCTTTATGCCCATGATAAATTAACTCCAAATGGCAGAGCAAAACATTGTGAGATGTTTTATTATTCAACAATCAACACCTTATATGTTAAATTTCTTATTTTTTGTTTTAAATTAAGTTCTGCAAGAAAATGTAAGCAATACTGAGCATCAAAAATACAGTTCCAGTCATTTACTGAAGAATGAGTCACTGAGTCTTATTAAAAACATTTCCATTGATACCTGGACAAACCAAAGTATGATTTATTAATCTGTTTAAAACACTATTCAGTGCATCATTTTGTCCTTTAAGGCTATGTGGTTTTATCAATTTTTACACTTCCAGAATTGTCTGAACATAACTTTAATCTTCATAAGCGATCAACAAGCAGTCAATAAAAGTCACAACATAGTCCTTAAAATAGACACTTTCTATGCTCTGTGGACATTGCACATCACTTTTATAGAGTGGGAGGAGATCTGTCACCATAGCAAATGTGTACAAGAGGAAGAAAATGGCAATGCACAGTTTTAACATTACTAAATATCTCAATTTGATTTGAAAGGGGTCAAAATGATTCTATATGAAAGAGAGGTGGACAAAAGTGTGAATGTGCTAAAGAACCACAAAGCACAAACAAGAAGGTGGTGGTGACGCGCAGGTGAAGAGCAGTGAAGAGATGGAATAAGGATGCATAGTCTTTGCTCTAAAATGCACTGTACCAATACAGATATAGTTTATAAGATCTGGATACTTTTACAGGCTATTGTTTAAGGGTTTTTGTAATTTGTATACCAATTTGAGTGTACACAAATATACTTATTTTTATACAGAGTAGGGATGCACAGATATGGTTCCATGATACTAGTTAAGCAGATATCCTGATTGGGCCTTTAACAAGGGTTTTGGCCTGGAACAACGCATATTTGAACTTTTATTCATACGAAGCTGTTCAGTAGTTATCTGAAGGATAAATAGCAGATGCATAACTCACTTTGTAAGAAGTTCTGTGTTCTGAGAAAAAAAAAAAGCCTTTTCCATCCCTATACTGGTATCTGTTAATATCGGGTATCGGCAGATACTTAGTCAAAGTATCTTTTTGCATATCTGCAATCGCCCTTAAAGCTCCAGGGACTCTTGAATTCTAAATAAAGGTACTGGGTAATAGTATGGGAGGAAGGGAAGGCATTTCAGTTGATCTCTAGAATAATTTTAAAAACCATAAAAAGGTCATTTTTAATAAGTGTCAAGAGTTCAATTATTGTATGTATCATCTTCATGTACTTCTTCTTTTGAACATTTACATTAATAGTTTTGACTTCTGAATGTTAAACTTGTATTGGCAAACTACAAAGTCAACATAATTTTGGCATGTTTTGTGCAGGCCTAGTATGGATCCAGAGAGAGGAGTGAAGGGCGAGCAGAGAAGGAGAGAGGGAGCTAGGTGGGGGTAGTGGCTTCCCCTTCTGACTACTATTGATTTTCTGTACGCCTCAGAGTGCATCAGCTATTTCTATCCATTTCCTCCGCCCTCTTCCTCACACACCCTCCTCCTCCTCACACTCTCCATCACTTCATCACCAGCCCTCCCTCAGTCTCTCTCTCTCTCTCTCTCTCCCTCTCCCAGTCACCGATCTATTTCCCTATCTGCCGGCCCTGTCTGTCCGCCATATATTCTCACCCTTTTATCTCACCGCATCCACACTTCCTTCTGTCTCATCTCCAGATCTGCCTTATATGAACACTTCCCTTTTTAAAAGGCAAAGCTCCACACCAACCAATAGAGAAAATACAAATTGCAAGTGGCATTGGAAACAAATATTTTCTAGCTAGGTTGTTTGAATAAGTTAGGATGAAATAACCAAATTTGGGCTGCACTAGTCCTCTCTAGCAGTAAACACCTGGATATGTGCCATAGACTTTGACATCTATTCCCAACTCTGACAATGTCTCTCAATCTTTACCCGCTTTCACACTATGGAACAGTGATACCTTGACATATGTAGATAAAGTTTAATTATTAAAGCATTAATTTTCCATGAATGCCAAGTCTATAGTAAAACATTCATTATTGAATTCAGATTAGATCCAAATAGAAGAATTCTGTAAGTGGTGTTTCACTATCAGAGAAGTTTTATAGTTACAATTCAATATAACAGACCTTCTACAATACAATATAAAGCAAGACCTTCTGGCTCCAATCTTGGCACCAAAAATCAGCATAATATATTGTGCCCATGTCGTAGTCTACGCTTTCCAAGTTAGTTTGATTCTCCCATTTTATAGTTTCTGCAATTAACATGAAGACAATTCCAGCAGAGCATGCGTAATATTAGCGTCACCCCGCCCCCTGAACACATGTCAGCGCACACTTCACACCTTAACGCCAAGCAGCGCCGGGCAACGAGTTGCTGCGCTAGCTTAAAATAGGCGCACAATGTGGAACGCCTGCCCGGTGATTACCTGCTTAGCACGGCTTCAAACGGGGCTAGCGCACGTGCTACCTCACACCTCCTCAGCCTCCCCCACCTATTTAATCCTCTCACCTCTCTCCTCACCACTTCTTCTGTTTACGTCTTACATACAGCTTCTTTAAGTGGAATGTAGGATCAATGCACGCTGGGACTATACCTTTAGAATGGCAGCTTTTTACAATACCTCTTGATTGCATATGCTTTTATCTTGAACTATACTGGTAATTGGTTGGCATTCTTTAGCGTTTTAATTGCATCTTTTACTTCTTTAATATTGTCTTGATCACTTATTTAATCAAGTGTAGATGAGGGTCACAAACTGTATCCTGTGGCGGCAGTTCAGGCTTGAATAAAGTTCAACTTGAATATATTTGGTATTGTGTTAGGAAGGCAATCCAATATCTTTTTTTTTTAATGTTTTAAAAGTATATTGCTCTTGTTGTTTGAGAATTGTTGTGTGCTTTTTCACCTCAGTGAAATATTCAAGATTGTACAGACTATACTGGTTATAAATCAAGTGCTCATCAATCAAATTAAAGAAAGAAACAGGCTTTTTGAAGTGGGTTGTAAAACACGTGAGTTTGCCAAAGAGGAATCCATCTTGGTTATGCATTTCATGTTTTTAAGGCTCATTTTTGGAACAGGTTGTTGATGTGACAAATTAAAATCAACCCAGCGTGCTTGACAGTATGGCGCCCAATCAAAACCAAGAGACACCCAACAGATAAAGTTGTTGACATGTTTCTTACTGGAGAGACTGACTTAAATGCAATCCCTAATTATGCCTCATTTGAAATGCAAAAATTATGATAATTTTATGTGGCGAGATCTTTGCCAATATTTTTTTTCTTCACAATAAAAATTTAACAAGCTTTATAACATCTACATCTAAGAGCAAGTGTAGTGTTCTCTTATTTCAGAGAGATAAAGTTATAAAAATCAAAAATGCAAAAATTGGCTTCATACAAAGACAAACTGGACAATATGTACAGTGCAAGAAATACAATAAGACCAAAAATGCTGGAGCCTTTAGTTGTTGAAATGTGTGTTGAAATGACAAGCAGAAGTTGCAGATGCATATAGTGTTGAAACAGAACATCAACGAGAGCTTAAAATACCAGAGTGACAGTCTAACCAGGCTGGTTCTCGCTCTGTGGTTAGACCAGCCCCATCTCAACTATGATCACCCTCAAACCAGTGAGAAGGACTTTAGTACCAATGTAGGACAAAAGCTTTCAAGTCAACTAGTGATCCAGTATAATGAAAGAAAAAGTAAAATTAATGCGACTGCAAATAAATTAACCAATTATAGCATTCACAGTTTAAAACAGATCAACAAGAGCACCCATATTTCAATAAACTTAAATATTCTATACCAAATCTCATGCATTGTATCTTGCAGCTCTTCCACACACTAAACAGCCTAGGTCGGCCTGGTTCTAAGCTAATGACTACACTGAAGAGTATCTGGTTAACATTCCTATATTAAGAGTGAGAGACCGACATGTAATGGCAAACACCAGCCCTCCCTCTGTCCCTCAGCATTCGCTAGGCCCTGGCTTGTAGTTACTTCCTTGCACGGGACACACCCCCTGGTTTAACTTCAATCTTTTCCTTCTCCCTCAATCAGCCACCAGCCAATCCCAGCCCTCGCCCCATTCGCTCACAGCAGCTCCCCGCCTGAGGCTGCAGCATACCTGCTCTGTGAGGCACACCGCCTCTGCCCTCATATCATACTCAGGTGTCACTCACATTCAATTCTTCTTTTACCCTTTCCTTATGCGCTTCCTTTAAAAGCCAAAATATGGTCCTTCATAGAGACCCCAAGGCTCTTCATGTAAAAATGAGGGCCAATAGGAAATTGTGCTGAAATATTCATGTACTCTTCCAGATAAGAACTCTCAATAATTTAAAGGGTCCAGAAAACTGGAAAATATATCAAACCATTGTTTATCCCATTTTATTTGATCTTTGATCTTTGATTTATTATGCAAAACTTTAAGCATTCTACCATGTTATAACATCACCAAAAGCATGTCTGGAGATGTTTTAGTCATCCAAAAGCGTCAAAAATGAAATCAAAGCTTATTAAACATGTTAATGGTTTTCAACAAATATAGCATTTTCAAACAGTAAAAGGTAACATTGATCTAAATATGTTATGAGTTAGCAGTTAATACCCCATAGAAGTGTAATATCTCATCTTCAGTGCTACTGGGTTTAAAGAAATATACATGTTCATTAGTTTGTTTTTAGTAAGAGGTATCAGTAGACCTGATAAGGTTTTTCTTTGTTTCATGGTTTGGTTCGTTGTCACTTCCCGTTTTATAGATTGAGTGGTCAAAGATACATTCTGAAGTGCATGAGCCCGCAGCATCTTTCCTGCTGACCAAATGGACTGCTTTGTCATTCATTTGAAGTGACAGAGAAGGGGAACCCCTGCTACTTGGTCAATCCAACCAAAGGACCTTGCCTCCAAATCAGAGGGGGTTGCCTGGGTGACAAGACAAAGGGAAATTAAAAAACAGAGCATGTTTCCACTTGTGTCAGAGACAGAAGGATGGAGAAGATGGCTGTGGAGTGCAGGGTAAAGGTATAGAGGCAGGAGTGGCTGGCCCTCTGCTGCTTTGGGCGATCCATTAAAACGATCCCTCCATTAGACAAATGGGAGGGAGGAGGCCGCAGCAAATGGACTGAAGGGGAGCACAGAGGGTCGGCCGATCCTAAAGGGAGCTAGTGTTAGATGGGACGAATGGGGTGGGTCATAACAGATAGGATAGCACCGACTACAGGGGATATTTTAGCAACTTCAAGCTATTTGGCAGCAGTCATGAGCATTTGGTGGGCACATTGCCCAAGCACTTCTACAGCTCAGAGCTTGTTTTTAAAAGTTTTTCCCCCTTTTAAACTGGTTAATGTTTCCTGGTATCAGCCAGTTAGCCTCCATAACAGGAGCACAATTGTAGAGTTTAATACATTTGTGAAAGAACAGGAGAAGAGAGCCCAGAAAAGCTTGAAGAGGGAAGAGGGGGTAGATGAAAGAGTACAGTACCATAAGCTTTCAAGCTCAACGCAGGTGACTAGTATGGAAGAATAGACCAAGGAGGTCTCCTTGTCTTTCACTGTACCCAATGAGCACAGAGTATTCTTCAAAAAGAGCCTCTAATAAAAGCTATGTGTTCAAATGGGTCCAGCCCGCCAGCTGCTTACTCTTATTCAAGAAGATTCAAGTAGAAATTAGTCCCAAGGCTTCACCTGACTAAGGACAAATTATTACTCATTGTGACAAAGCGGTTAGCCGTTAACTTCATAGCGATAAACAAAATAAAGACATCTTTCCATGTTTGCTTCTAATTGATTTAAGTATTTACAGCTTCCCACTTAAATCCCGGATACATTTATTTGTTTTGTAAAAATCAGATTTAATTAAAATATTACAGACAATGACTTAGCCTCCATTAAACATCAGCCTGCACCTCTTTCCGTGAGGTTGAAATCCGTTTAGATAGACATACAATACAGCGATTCTGCACATTGATCTGTGGTATCCCAACATAGCCAGGTCCACTGTGATGGAGCACAGGTCATGGGTCACCAGTGTCCAATAATCCCTCCCCACATACAGTCCGGTCCAAAAGGCCTGTCCATAGACCACACTATATCTTGCACTGTAGTCTAAACCAGCTTTGGTCTGTGTGTGCACAGCTGTTGGATCTTTGTTTCCCTCTCAGACCAGTAATACCTGTCTAAACTGAGGCGCACACACACCTGCAAATTCTATATGTCGTTCATTTCATTCAATTGCCAAAATGATTTAATGCTTTCTTAACTGAAAAATAACCATGTATGACACAGACAAACAGCAATAATATGCTTTTTGCATGTGTATTTTCAATCTTCACTAATGACAAACTAAAATTTAATCAAACCACATGAGGCCAGACAGAACAGCCTGCTGTACCTTTAGTGAAAGAAAAGCTTTCTCTTGGTCCTGAATGTGAAACTCTATCTGAGGTGTTTCTATGTGCATGGCTCCACTGCACTGGCTATGACACTGCCCTCACATGTACTCTCCACATGCACCCTTGGACAAATTCTCATTCATTTTTCTTATTTTACTCATAAAAACTACAAATATATAGTTAACAGAGTGAGGAGTTAAAAAAACAGCACCCTTCTTTTTTTAAACTCAGTCATCCACTTTGTTGTCAAGGCCTGTTTAGCTCTACGAACATTATTTTTTGCATAATGCTTGCTGTCAGACTTGTTACCTGGTTACATCAATTATTCAAAAGTCATCATACATGTACACATCACACACAACCTGCTATTCACCCGCACACATAGTGTACACAGCAGTGTTTAGATTGCACCTCTCCTTATATTCTGACCAGTAATTGTGATGTCAATAAAATGGTTTCAAAACACAGGCGATGTTAAAATAAATACACAGCATTACTGAGTTAAAACTAAGATTTTTCTTCTTAAGAAATAAAGTTCTTGTGATTTTACAAAGATTATTTAAGATAATGTGTCCAAAAATGGGTTTACCTGGTGCTGAAATGCGGTGTGAGCCATTTACTGAGGGGAGCCTCTGGATACCAGCTGAGGAGTTACTTCCTGGGGCTCTGTGCTGGTCTGTTTGGCTTCCGTGGGCTCCAAGTGGTGCGCAGCCGGCCGGGTGCAGCTGCTGCGGATGGACTTGCTGATGGTGGTGGTTGGATCCCATGACCGTACTCCCGGTAATCCCATTGCCATTCACACTGTACTGCTGGTAATATCCGGAGCGAGAACGCGATCGAGTCCTTGGGGGCTCCATAGCCATTTGGTGCGGGTGAAGGGGGTGGAAGAGAAACGAGGAGGAGGACGCGGTCGGGGACTGCGGCGGAGAGCTGCTGGATCCGGGGTGTATGAAGCTCCGTGCACCGCTGTGGCTGTAACTAAAGCCGCTCTCTGCACCCCCGTAGTCTGTCCGCTCCGCAGACTCCGCCGCCCCCGCCTCGTCGAATAAATCAGCCCCTTTAGGGACAGGTTCTGGGGTGGAGGGCAGCCGGGGGCAAACGCGAGGCTCCTGAGTCGTGGGCTGTCCAGCGGCTGCGATTGGCATTTCCTTTTGGGGGATTTCCTCTGTTTCTTATTGCCGTTTTCCTCTCGTTTCCTCTAACAGAAGACGCTTTCTGTCACTGTCCAGAAATAAAGTTGAAGAGTGAGCACTGATACCAAGAAGCTCTAGGCGTTTTCAGTTGAACAGTTCAACCCAAAGCAAAAGACTGATGATAAGATTAAAGTATTGACACAAACGCATGACTCTAAACTCACTAAACTCACTGTTTATTTTGACAAGCGCGTGTTTTGAGAGAGATACTTCCACCCAGTAACGTATCCAAACACAACATGGTTTAAAACTGGTCTGGCAACTAACTAAAGACGCGTATAGCACGATTTGGGGTAAAATAAAGTAATCAGAGAGCTGTTTGAAGGGGTTATAATTCTACTTTACGAGACGAAAGTGTCTGCCCCCCAAAACTACAGAAGTTCAGGGCAGCGGTAGCTCGCTAGAGGCTAGTAGCGTCGGAGGCATGCTAACGTTAGTGCGTAAAAGCACTATTACTTGGTTCCTCACCATGCAAGAGCATTGGATCCTCTCCTGATAACCTCCTGGCCAGTGCTGTTGTCGTCTAAGAGAGTTTATCGCTACTTTGATCACTTTAAAAACGAATTAAACTTGTTTAGTCCTTCTGCGTAATGTCGTTCGCTAGCTTGGAAAGCAAGACCAACCCCTCCTCCTCCTCTGGAGAGAGAAAGCCCATTGCTTAGCCACCCACGCCTCGGTTCCCTTTAAACTATTCGGTTAGAAAAATAAGTCATCTTTGAGTTTAAAGTATATGTAGAGTGTAAATTAGGGACTCAACGCTATCGACTTTGTTTTCCACCGTGGGAAAGCGAGAGAAGAGCAAAACGCGCTGATGAAAGATAAAAGTGGTCAACCTAAAATTACAAAGACCGAACCAAGGGAAAAATTAAAACAATCTTACGGAAAGGACCCGCCTATTAGCTTTCCACTAAAACCGGCCTCATTTTCTGCCATTTAGAAGTACTTTTATAGCAAAGCCTTACCTTGAGCGTGCTCTGTACGGATGTGCTCAGACTTGGATGTGTCGATAATATTGTGAGCTGCTTGTGTGAGTGGATGTGAGTGTGTGTGTGCGCCCAGTGTTCGCCTGGTGTCAGCGTGAAATGTGACAGACCGTCAGCGCGAGAGTCGGATCTCTCTAGACAAGACCAATCGAAACCAGAAACCAATTGGCGTTTGTACTTGTATTCATTTTTGCGCATTTTCTTTTGGAGAGGAGGACATAGATTAAAATAACATACCAATCACATTTCTTTAACATTTAACTAGTCTGACCATTTCAAGTTAAATAAATAGTCAATTTAATATTATGTTTTTGTGATCATTAGGAACTCGATTATTAATCCTGTTAAATCAGAAGCTGGGGATAGGAGAGAGGCAGGCTGAGGGGATCTTTAAATTATTTATTTACAAATACCAAGCCTACCCATTGCAGCTGTTTCCTTTGGAGCTAGGTTTTAAAATAAACTTAGCTGCTCTTAGCTGGCTTTGCAAAAGTAACATAACCATTTTGCAGAAGCTACAAATAGGTCTGGTAGCCTTTGTGGAAAAGAGTGAGGCTGATTATTATAGCATTAATAAGAAAACCTTTTTGCCCCATAGTGGGAAATGCCAGTGTATCTATCTCCCTTTTATACAATACATTTTAAGTTTATAATTTTTCCAAACTGACACATTTCTAGATGGTTCTCTCTAATTCTGTTCTTTTCTCCATTTGCTGCTTACATAATTCAAAGTGGATGTGTAATGCATGGCTATAGAGAACGTATTTCTGCCTGTCTGCCTGTCCGTCTGTGCCCTCTCCCCACCTATAGCCCAGTCCATTTCACCTTCTGTTGCCTATAGGTTCTCCTGTTTCACACACACCCAACCCAAAATCAACACCACTCCTAATACACACACATACACACAGACACACATACTCACTCACTCACTCACATATTCTCTCCTCATTACACTCCCATCCCCTACTTTGATGATATGCAAATAGTGCCTACCTCACCCCCTCCCCTCTCTCTCTCTCTCTCTCTCTCTCTCTCTCACACACACACACACACACACACACACACACACATTACACACACACACACACACACACACACACACACACACACACACACACACACACACTACTACCACATGGGCTAATACACTGTGGCAGCGTCCACAGACAGCCAGGGAGGATCAATTTTTCACCCAGTGTGCTACCGATATTCATAAGATAAGGCCACAGAGGAGAGTGGAAAGAGAGGGAAGCAGGATTGGGGGAAGGAGATGGGGAAAAGGAAAATGGCGAATAGGTGTAATATACAGGACGGCTGATTGAACTAGAGATCTGAGCTAATCAATGTACAATGATTTATAAATGATGCCAACTCTAAAAGCTAGATACAATCTGCTCTGTACTCCACTTTCTGTCTGTGACCTTTATGGGTGAAACGATACAGCATTGACGTTATTTTGGTATATTCAATAGTTCTGTGCAGTGGAATAACAGTTTAGAAAAAGTAGATCACATGTAAGAATTCAGCCGTGTGGGTCAAAAATAGACGACTTTTTGTGCCAGTCCCAAAAAATGGATTGGGTTATGACAGAAACCTCTCAGGTGATTTTACACAAGAGGATATGGTTTTGGTGGGAAAGATGATAGTGAGGCGGATTTCAGATATGAACACCGCTGTTGTTGATTAAATCATTTTCAACATTATAGTGAAGAGGTTTGTTTAAGATACAATGATTTGGAATAAATACATTTTCTTTTATGTTCATTGTGAAATTATACCTACAGTGTGAGTCATGACCAGAGTCACAATGAAAACAAGAGTGATTCACATCTTAAGTCACATAAAAATGTATTCTATTCGAAACAAAATATACAAAAATAGGCTGGGTTTGATTCAGAATGGTCAAAATAAAGCATGGTAAAGCATTGAAAACTATGAAGACCAATTGTGCGTCTGGCTGCTATGGGGAAGTATCAGCAGCTCGGGTGAGAGAGAGAAAGAGAGCGAGGGAGTGGGAGGGGTGTGGAGACAGGAGGAGTAAGTGGGTTAGGGGGTGGGGTGCGCAGAGAGGGAGAAAGGGGTGCCTCTGGGGGATGGGGCTGGGAATGGATGGGCTGCTGGTGTAAAGGGAAAAGGGAGGGATGGTGAGTGTGTGATGAGGAGGGGGCCATTTCCCTGACGTGCTTTCCCATTGGCTCGTTCAAACGCTGGGGGAGGGGCAGTCCCAGAACTCACCAGCTGTAGGGAAGAGAGCAGTGAAACAAAGAGGGAAGAGGAGAGAGCGAGGGGGGGGCAGATATGTGTTTTAATGTTGATATTCTGGTCTAATTAGATTCTTGTCTAAGTGGCGGAATGAATGGGGCTGTGCCGATAGAGATGGGAGTAGGAGACAGAGGAGCAAGCCTTTGTCTCGTGTGGAGCATTTTGTCTTGGGGTTCTTGATCTATAATTTAATTTCATTTGCAAGACAAGGGGAGCAAATTGCCAACACTGTCAACCATATAGATATAGAAGTTACATTTATTTTAATGCACTACAGAAAGTTACTTGTATGTCTTGTTTACAACTGTGCCATAGTGCAACTGATTCATGTTCTTTTTATATTTTTATATAAGTATGCATGCATGCATTGCCGACTCTAATATTGGATATGAGGAAATGCTCACATATTTCAGCCAAGGACAATTTCAAATCAAGGGTTGGTTTAATGGTTACTACAATTTTGAGACACTCATATAAGATTAAAAAAAAAAAAAAAACTAATGTATGTGTCAGTTTTACTGTTGCAATATATGCAGGTCTATAGGGCTACTTCAACATGTCTAAAAAAAATACAATCTATTTTTTCTGTAATTTTGATGTTTAGTTTGCAAGCAAGGCCTGTAGGTTATAAGTATTGCTCCCGTAGGGAAATTAGTCACCTGCTTTTAACTCATCCTTCAGTGCCACTGGGGCAACATGTCAGGAGCAGTGCAGTGTCTGGGGACCCATGAGCCATGAGTTCACGGTCAAGACTGCCAACTGAAAACTGGAGGGATGATATAAGAAAAAAAAAATTATTTTGTAACATCAGTAAAAACTGCAGCACAATTACAAAGCAGATTGGGAGTCATGTGCTTACGGAGCCTCAAAGCTTCAGCAGTGCTCCTCTGTGACAGACAGACTGGGAATGGAGCGAGTGCTATGGGTTATGGTTAAAGCAGATGAGAAATTAACACAAAGCAATTACCAAACCAGTGTGGAAAAAAACAGAACTGGAGTATGTTGACCATGGAGGGATCAAATGGTTGGTCTAATCACTTTTAATCTTCTTCTTATTGCCTTATATATCTTTGTGCTAATTGCCTTCTATTTCTAGTTATAAAATAAAATAAGACTATAGTGAATGTAAGTGCTACAGAATAATACAATAAAGTTAACAATACAATTTATATGTTATTGTTACATTACTGTGAAACTCCTACTTGCATTATATTATAGAGAAACATGTTTTTATGTTTATATGTTTTTATTACAAAATTAGATTGTGGAAAAAATTTCAAGAGCGGAAAATCCAAAAAAACAAACCCAAACATGGTGGTGGTCTTTTTTTTTTTTTTTTTACTTTGCTTCCCTCATATTTAACACAGCCTGTCTTGTTTGATTACACTTTTGTAGCTCCCCCAATCAGCATGTATTCAGATATCAGTTGGAGTGTACATTTTTGTAGCTTGGCTATTTTCCCTTACTTAAAGCATGCCATGTTAGTGTGCCTTTATTTTTTATTTTTTTTTAAACAAAATTATTTAATTCAATTATTGAATTATCTATCTGTAAAATAAGCTGATTGTTTCACCAATCCAATGGAATGTGGTTTAATTTCCATACATTATTATTCTATTAGCATAAACTGTAATTTATCATAGATCTTATATAGACACCAAGCTAAATACAGAACTGACCATGCTTTGAATAGGACAGCAATGAACAAGTCTTATTTTCATCTAAAAGTTTGGGTTAGTAACATGGCTTGTTGACTACATTTCACTGTCTTTTTTCTGTATGTATAATAATTATTTTTTTTAATCCAAAAGGAGAGCAAAGTATAGCCATGCACTGAGAATGAGAAGGAAAAGCTGAGAGGAGGAGGAAGCCAGTGTTTCTGTGGCTGATCCAGGCTGGAGCGGTGGGACTTGGCTGGCGCTGGACCCTTGGCTTCACCATTAAAGCGAGTGGAGAGAAAAAAATCACAGTCAAAAAATGAAAAGGGCAAAGAGCTATGCCAAGAATGCACAGGCAAGAAGCAACACATTGGCTCTTCTCCTCTGCCTGCCTCTCTGTTTTCCCCGAGTACAGCCAAACAATAGGTGGGACTGGCCTGAGAACGGACCACTATAGAATCAGAACCCCACTGTGAAACTTAAGGGCTTTTAAAGAGGCTAAAGTGCCGGCATGGGGGGCCTTTTAAGTTTGCCCTGTAGATTGATGTGCGTTTCCCCTGATGTTGTTTCAATTGCTATGACACTATGACTCTCTTGTCCCTAAGAGCAGCAAAGCAGATTCAGGACAATTTCATCTATGGCTTAAGTTTGTACCAACTTAGAATTTTTATTAGAAAAACATGTGTTTTTACATCTTCACAAACCTGACTCTATCATGGCCTGAAGGAGAGCCTCTCCTGCCTGTCTCCATGGAAATGTTCCTTTTACTATAAAAATTACACAGTATGGCATTAATCTTTATCTTAACTCTCCATGAAGGTTCCAGAACATGGTTTTAACTTTCTCTTTCCATGCAGGTGACATGTCACCTCCAAAAAGTTATGCAGTGTTGCTTTAAGAAACACTACTTGAGCTGTAGAGAAATAGCTTTAACTACATTTACTGAACACATAAGATATAATAACACCCTTCTACAAGATAATAAAACAAATATAACCTAATAATAGTAGAACCGTGTTTATTAGAGGGACAGGGCTTTATTTAGGCCAATGGGCCTTTAATACTATGCTCTTTATTAAATACATTGTACATTAGAACCCTCCCACATATTTTAATAGTTGAAATGCTGTATATGAATAACATGTCTATCTCAAAGTATGTCACATTTAGCCCAGTGTTGCCATTATAAACATGGCCAGTGTCAATGAACATGTGGGAGAGAGTGGGAGGAACAGTGGGAATAATTATCCTCTCTGTTGTGCAATGGGCCAAAATAGATCAAATAACATTAATGTTTCTAAACAATATTGCATATAAGCCTACCATCGGGGAACTTGGAAGTAAAATACAGGAAAATAATTGTAAAATACAGGAATATTTTTGGAACTCTGTGATTCATACACACTAGCACAACATTATAAAATTGGATTGTAGAAAGGTTTTCACAGAGGGGGGTAAAAATGGCAAAAAAACAAAAAACAAACGGCTTTCCAAATAATGCCAAAATATCCCTCAAACTGGGCCAAATGAAAACCTATTTTCTATTGTCTGTATGTATTGACAGAAATATTTTTAAAAAATGTGTTCATATTTATAAATATGTTTTTTAAGTTGCTTGAGTGATTTGCAAATGACTAAAAATAACAAGAAAAAATTAAATAACAAAAATCCACTAAAATGTCTTTGTTCACTTTTTCGGTTATGGTTCTGTGTATCTTAGAGTTTTAAAAAGGGACAAAAGATGAGTTGTAAAATGCCCTCAACTACACCTCAAGAACTATTTCCTGTTTTTTCAGCTGAAGTAAACCACTGAATTTTGCATTTCTGGGATGTTAGGAGTAACTATTTGCCTCTGTGAATTAAAGGTACAGTATTTAACTTTCTGGAAGTGGTACATTACCTCCATGTTTTCATGCCATACTGTGAAAGAGTAATCCAAAGGAACAACATTTCAATGGAAACAAGCATGAGGATGCCCTCCTTCAAGCCAAGAGTCAGGTTTGTGGAGATCCAAGCCTGCTCAGTATATGTTTTTATACTTTTTTTTTCAGTGCAATGAATACAACCTTCAACCCTGCTTTTATTTTCAGTCTATTTTTTTGCCTAAAGTTATACAGTGGTTTTAAATGACCAAAAAACACTGAAATAGAAATCATAGTAAATATTTACCCCACTGAAACTTTGCAGTCTCAGCTTTTTCTCCAGCTTTTTCTTGTTCATCCAATCTTCATTTAAAGACTACTTTATTCCACTGGCCATATGTCTTGCAACACAGGACTGATTGTGTGTACGCAACCGAGATGCAACCCCAAAGCCATGTCATATTCTGAGCTTTGAGGCGAGCAAAGGATGCCAAGAAGTGAAACGTGATGATGAGTGGGCGTGTGAGAACCAGTGAGGCAAAGGGAACCTATCCAAGCTTCCATTTGAGTGTGCATCCTTACAGTATGTGTGACATGTGTGCGCACATGTGATTGAGACTGCATTTATGTGTGGGAAGAGGAGCCCATCCCTGCAGCCTTCCCAAGTCTGTCTCAGAGGGCCCAACCTCCCAACACACACAACACACAAGCAGACGAAGGGATTGGCCTTAGTAAGTCTTTCCTTTATAAGAGACTGCTGAGGATCAGTCTTTTCCTCCTTTTCTTTACTATGAGCTATGCGCACTTACCAAATGTTCCCAGACAGAGGCACAACACAAGCCCCTCGCACAAACCTCATGCTGGTGGATCTATGACTTGGCAAAAGTGGAGCATGCGTATGGACTGCACATGCCAGGAAGTTGGAAAGTTTTGGCAGTTGTTGACTCACAGACTTACCAGATAACCACTTTCTCCCTCTCGCTTCAGTTTTAGCAACTTATTTTTGTTGTAAAAACGTAATTCTTTCTTAATAATTGAGACACACTCCAAAATGTTGAGATGTTTCTACATTTGATAATATCACAAGTGCTTGAACTACTAGTACCAGCACCACTACTTCTGCCACTACTACCACTATTATTAAAGATAGATTAAAGACCAATATGTTGTTGTTGTTTTTTTTTATGGCCAATACCGCTGACACCAGCAGTTTAGAATTCAGTGAAGCCAATAGGCGATAAGATCTAACAATACTTTTGGGCTGATATTTGGATTATTTTCCTCAAATTCTGTAATTTTACTTTTCTATACATTCACCCACAGCAATTTTCCCTCTAAGCTGCACGCCTGCGCAATTGCGCACTGTTCGCACATTCTCAGCGCACAAGAAAACCTATGCAGTGCACTGTAAAAGAATTTGCTGTGTAACTCAGTAAGTGACAGGTGTCCAGCCAATCATACGATATGATTCAATTATGCTACGCAGCCAATCATGGCATTGACAGTACTTGTGTACGTGCCCTGAACATACACGCTATATAACCAGGGCTCTCAAGTTTTGAGCGGGGCCGTGCGTGAGACTGCGTAATTTTCGAGGGGGTGAGTGACTTTTTTCGCTGAAAACGCGCGGTGCCTGCATTATCTAACCGATTTTCTGGGCACAGAAGCGCTGTGCTCTGCGCTTGAATTGCGTAACTAAATTTCAGCATGAGAAATGCCATGTGTTAGCGTGTGAACACGTCGAATTGCGTGTGTCACACTCTCAATGCGTGAGACTTGAGAGCCCTGACAGTAATAACAGTGCAGCGAAGTTAAGATACGCTAATGCTAACCAATGCTCCCTCTAAGGTGCGCGGGTGCAGTGCATAAAATAAAATCTAACCTGAACTGATAAACAAAGCGCTTGTTAGACGCACGGAATGACCAACCTGATAGATTGCACATGTGAATATGACACGCGTTAGGGAGAAGCCAACTACAAACAGACACATTTCGACCGCATTTCTCTCACTTCCTTCAGTATGACTGTAGTTGAAGTTGCACATCGCCGCGGGTCAGAGCGGCAGGTCCGTCGCCCGCACACACTTCACGGAGGGAAGAACAGAAGAGGAGACAGGTAGAGCCATAATGTAATCTTCCCCTGTTTACTTTGTTTTCATAGTTTTTTGTGAGCCAAAAAGACGGGACTTTCTCACAGTGTGAATCCTCTCCCCAGAGCGTTACCACAGAGCTCTGTCACTCACACAAAATTACTGAACTAGGCTAATGATTAAAAAGCAAGATACAAAATGATAATAATTTATACTTATTTTGGTGATCATTATTTTGGGAAAGACCCATCTTATGGCCTATAGGTCCTATAATCCATTAAAAAAAAAAAAAAAACTGCAGCTATATGCAGGCTATATTTATCAGGCTGAAAACATCACTTAATGTAATTAATTTTACAGATTTATACACTGCTCATTTATGGGCCGATATTTTAATTATTTGAGGTTATTTTTCAAAATATTGTACTGTTTAATGTTTCACTAACCGCAGCAGGACCCTCACACATACACAAAGCTCATGAACAGATTTTTCTCTTTGTCATTCTAAGTGGACCAAAAAAATCAGTTATATTAAAAGTAATCTAACGGAAATAACTGCAGTAATTTGAGGAATAACCTGTAACTTGTGATGATCTCAGGTGTGATACTGGTGTGGCCACAGTGTGCATGTCGGATGTCGCTCACAGGGGTCCAAGGAACGCTCAGGGAGTTAGTGTGTTTGCTCAGACACAAGAAAAATTAGGGGGAACATTGACCCACAGCACTTTTTTTAACCACAAAACTAAAGGATATCTGTGTAGTCATATTTTCAGCAGTGATCTCTTTGCACTAATGTTTAATCTAATTTGATTTAATGTTCAAATCAAACGTCTCTTTTACAGAAAAAAATCTAATTATTCATTCTTAATTACAAAAAAATTGGACATAGCCAAGTTGTTAAGGTTAAGTATAAGTTAAGTATAAGTATAAATATAAAATTATTAAAACTATTAATGTAATTACAGAACTTTTTTTTAGATGCTCATTATATTGTTTATTCTGTAATGTTTGGTTCACAGAGGTGGTAGAGAATATGGTACATGTAATGTCCATCAGTAGGCCTGCTCCCAAACACTGTCCCACATGACCACACTGAAAAAATGGTCTGAGGAGGGTTGCTCAAATTGCAAACAAATATTTGACAAGAATAACATGATTTATAAACGATTCTCTGTCCAACATGTTTAAATCTTACAAAGGTCGCTTGATTGGTCGATGTTAAACCTGCGTATTTTAATCAGCCTGAGGAAACAGGACTTTGTTATAATCTCTGGTGAAGCTCCTCCCTCAGGAATTCCCCTCCACAAAACTTTGGGAGGGAAAATTCAAATGTGGCAGGACACAGGAGCAGAGGACACACTCAGGACACAGGACAGGTACAGGGGCAGAGGACACACTCAGGACACGGAACAGTTACAGGAGCAGAGGACACACTCAGGACACAGGACAGTTACAGGAGCAGAGGACACACTCAGGACACAGGACAGTTACAGGAGCAGAGGACACACTCAGGACACAGGACAGGTACAGGGGCAGAGGACACACTCAGGAGCAGAGGACACATTCAGGACACAGGACAGGTACAGGAGCAGAGGACACACTCAGGACAGGTACAGCAGCAGAGGACACACTCAGGACAGGTACAGGAGCAGAGGACACACTCAGGACAGGTACAGCAGCAGAGGACACACTCAGGACAGGTACAGCAGCAGAGGACACACTCAGGACAGGTACAGCAGCAGAGGACACACTCAGGACACGGAACAGTTACAGGAGCAGAGGACACACTCAGGACACGGAACAGTTACAGGAGCAGAGGACACACTCAGGACAGTTACAGGGGGACAGGAGACAAACTCAGGAGCAGAGGACACACTCAGGACACAGGACAGTTACTGTACATGAGCAGAGGACACTGCAGTATAGTTGTTTTTTGCACCATTCTGAAAGTAAAATAAAAAGACTAAAACAAAATAAAAAGCTCTATTTTTCAGAAGAAGAAGAAGAAGAAGTGAACTTTATTGATCTCACACTGGAGAAATTCTTCTCTGCATTTTAACCCATCCTATATATATATACATATATTAGGAGCAGTGGGCAGCACACACATTAGGGCGCCCGGGGACCATCTCCATGATCTTCTTGCTTCGGCTTGGTCAGGACCTAAGCTGGAGTACCTATGGTGCATGTTTTGGGAAAAAGGAAGATGTTTGAGAACCAACAAATGACCACAGATGAACAAAGTAAACCAACTAAAATTATTTTAACAGAATTATATATATTTTTTCCAACATTATTTCCTAGTGAAACAGTCCTCCTACTGCCACAACACAGGGTGATGTGGCAGTAGGAGGACTTTATACGAGATGCCCTACCTGGAAGGAAGCAGCACATGGTGGGTATTTTTTCTGCATGTACAATTCTAAAGTGCATATGAATTTGTTCTGGTCCA
Organism: Paratrypauchen microcephalus; assembly: GCA_036785185.1. Classification (NCBI taxonomy): domain Eukaryota; kingdom Metazoa; phylum Chordata; class Actinopteri; order Gobiiformes; family Gobiidae; genus Paratrypauchen; species Paratrypauchen microcephalus. The sequence goes on from JAVJIX010000009.1 coordinate 171,980, forward strand.
GTATTGTATTAGAGAGTAATAGGTGCTTTAAGTATATTTAAACATGTGTGTAAAATCCCTCAGTCGTCCAGGTAGAATCCATGGCAAAAGGAGAAATTCAATGTGTTAACTGGACAAAAGTTTATTTGGTCAAATACGTTTTGCAGTTCATCCAAGCTGCTTCTTCAGTTCTGGTCAGACGCTGGTGGACACTGCCTATATCTGCCTGAAGGAAGGAGCTAAATACAATGAAATTACTCTGAGACTGCCACACCTATTTGTTTACAGTTTGTGTTCGTTAGGTAGGCCTATAAAATATGCAGTGGGAGGGGAGTGTGGGGTCTTGTTAGCAGAACCATTCAGGGCCATAATGGGTGTTTCACACCTCTGGATCTGACCCTATTGTTTTCTTTGTTTGATTTGATTTAGGTTTGAGAAAAGAGTTATAAATGGGAGACAAATGATACATTTCTGTTAGTTGGCTTTCTTAGATGCAGTAACGTTAGGAGAAGACCGGTGACTCCAAGTAGAGGTCTTCAGGAAGTCCACACACACTGACCAATACCTGCCTTTTCATTCACACCACCCACTGCAGCACAAACTTGGAGTTATTCAGACATTACAACACAGGGCCCAAATGGTTCCTACAAGCACAGAGGGAAAGAAGAACAACATGTGCAGAAGCCCTCCCTGTTTGTGGAGATCCTAAATGGGCTTTCAACAAAACTAAGAGAGACAAGGACAAGAAACAAGACAACAGAGAATCAGAACCCAGGAGAAAGGGTGTATCTATTCCTTACCTGGCTGGCGTTTCTGAAAAACTACAGAGGATTTTCAGACAACATGAAATCCCAATCTATATTAAACCCACAAACACTTTAAGACAGAAACAGGTCCACCCAAAGGACAAAACACCGAGCCACAAACAAAGCAATGTGGTCTACTCCATTCAGTGTAGTGAAGACTGCAGTGAGCGCTACACTGGAGAAACAAAACAGCCACTTCACAAGAGGATGTACCAACACACGGGTGAACCAGAGTGGACCTCAGGCTGCCGTACATCTCCACCTAGAAGCCACTGGCCAATCCTTTGACAGTGAGGTACAGATCTTGGCCAGAGAAAAGAACTCGTTTGAGAGGGGAGTTAAAGAGGCTATTTTTGTCAAGAAAGAGAATCCTTCCCTGAACAGAAGGCATCATCTGTCTCCCATCTATAACTCTATCCTCAAACCTAAATCAAAACAAAGAAAACAATAGGCAGCCAGGTCAGGTCCAGAGGTGTGAAACACCCATTATGGCCCTGAATGGTTCCGCTAACAAGACCCCACACTCCACTCCCACTGCATATTTAATACCTAACTAACAGAAACTGTAATCAAATAGGTGTGGAAGTCTCAGAGTAATTTCATTGTCGTTAGCTCCTCCCTTCAGGCAAATAGGCAGTGTCCACCAGCGTCTGACCAGAACTGAAGAAGTAGCTTGGATGAGCTGCAAAACGTATTCGACCAAATAAACTTTTGTCCACTTGACAAATTTAATTTCTCCTTTTGCCAACACAGAGTAGATCATCATAATGTGTTCATCATGTGATATTCCTGTGTCCACATGCAGAGACCAGAGCTTCTTCAATGGAATAAATCTTCACACTGTCCAACTCCAAACTGTGTGTCTCTGTACCTGTGATCTCTGTGTGTTTGATTCAGTTTAAGACAATACAGACTGTTTTTGTATTATTTTACTTTAAACCTTTTAAGGGCATTTGACATTGCATGTTAAAATAATTGTGAAGACAGAATTAAATGATACATAAAAAAAATAAAACCATAAAAAAGGCAAAGAGATAAACATACATATTCAGCATGATATGATCACATTTCATCAACATGAAATAATGACGTTCATGTTCTGAGAAAAATATGTGTAGAGGGGATCGAAATAAGTTTCAAAGCCTAAAGATAACTTTATTGCATGCAACCGTTTTACATACTTTTTTTAACGCAAATTCAGCAACCTTTTTTTTTTCAGTGCAGAGCTCTTGTTTGGGACATCAGTGTAGATACAAAGTGTGTGAAAGAGGATGGACAATGAGGCAGAGAGAAAGAAAGCGCAGATATCAAGTTTCCTTTTGCAATTCACAGATTCAACAGGTAGTTTTAATCTCAGAAAGAGGGTGAAAAGAGCTGGTAAGAGGAGAGGAGGTGGGAACTTGAACCGCTGATAACTGCTTTAGTTCTTTTTGACAGTGCTAAGGCTGGACTTCCATACTGTTTAATAAGCACAGAAACAAAGAGGTGGAGATATTTGAATGGTTATGTACACACGCTGTTGGTATAGAGGAAAAATCAAATTAGCTGTCTCAAGCTTCTGCGTGGCTCACTAATCCAAAGGCTGAAGGTTTGAACCCAGCTCTACCCTGTGCATTCTGTGGTTGTGTCCTTGGGCAAAGCACTCCACCTGCTCTGCTTCCATTATAGTTAGTAAGTACATTAAAGAGAATGTATTTGTGAGTGAAAAAAAAACAGGACAAGGATGGAAATTATCCTATAGAAACAATCTGAACCAAATGAACAAAATATACAAATAACAAGTCAAATCTCTCAATGGCAGCCTCAAACTTATGTAACCATATCTAGTTCAGACGTGCTCTTCCTCTGTCCATTGAGCTGAAAAACTCCATCACCAAACAAAGAATCTACTGTATGAAAGATAATTATTTGCTATGGGTCAGTAAAATCAATGATAGTCAATTATTTTGAAAAAAGAAAGAAAATATTGAGTAACACAATATTATTTGATCCTTTCCTAAAACTTTTCAAAACCAAAACTAACTAAATAAATAAATCTCTAAAACAATTATGCATTTTTAAAAATGTTGTTTTTACGATAGTGTCATGTCCTCAAATCAAATTACGCTTGTCTCCGTGACGTGTCCCTCACCACATCCTGGCCCTGGCTTCAAAAGAGGATGACATGTCTGCTGCACGTTAGCACTTTTCCTGTTAATTTTCAGCTCACAGCCTCACACTTATGCCAACGTATAGGGAAGTGAACATTTTCTCACCATCCCTCACACACTGTGCTGTACTCATAAAATCATATCATGGTTAGCTACTGTCCAATCTGTGGGAAGCCTGTCTACTTTGGTGAGTGTGTCCTTTTCATTTTGCTTTCATTTTGCAACCAGATACTTGTTTTATTTTACCAGTATTTTTTCTAAATGTATTCATATTTTTTATATATTGCCATTGAAATATTGAAAAATAGTTTCACTCCTTTGCCCACTGTTTTGAATATTTTACTATGTGAAAAAAGGAGTATAAAGAAGATCTGGTTTTCTGCACAAGCACTACAAACAAGTTATTGTGCATATTGTGAACAGGATGCGGGCTACATTCTCGGTTTTAGGGGTTCGTTCTTTCTTATTTGAATTTCTAGTTCACCATAGTGTATGTACATCATCAATAACTTGTGCATGGACAATGTGTATGACAATCTTAATACAAAAAATGAATTATTAAATCAGCATCAACTAGATTCAGAAAAAAATTGGTTAATTTAAATATGATAACATAATGATTTTCAGATTTTGCTTAAAGGCAAATTAACGTTTTTTTTTACAATCTGAGCCTTCTTTCGGCAATAAAACAAGTAGTTTTACTCACCCATAGCATTTTTCTGTCAATTGGAGCAGTATCGCAGAACTTATGTTGAGCCGTTCTGTTCTACTAATGATCCCGTATCCGTTAACATGGTGCTGTATCATTTGCTCGGGGCATTACTTTGCGGTGTCCAAATAACACAAACTTTAGCACTTTTCAAATCATAGAAGCCTGATGTCTTAATCTAGGATTTCGTTTGAAGCAAAAGTGGCCTGTAATCCGAGATTTAGCCATAGTTTCGAGTAGATGAGGACGCTAGTGCGCATGCGCGGACTGCTCCTGGGCCCCAAACATGAAACGCAAAGCTGAAAACTATGGATAAATCTCGGATTACAGGCCACTTTTGCTTCAAACGATTTCTTACATTAAGACATCGGGCTTCTATGATTTGAAAAGTGCTAAAGTTTGTGTTATTTGGAGACCGCAAAGTAATGCCCCGAAAACAAATGCTAATAGTTACGCTACAACATAACTTTCTTCAAACAGCTCCAAATGACACGAACGTGATATGGGTGAGTCAAACGACTTGTTTTATTACCGAAAGAAGGCTCAGATTGTAAAATAACGTTACTTTGCCTTTAAAATATTGCTTGTTTTTCTCTAGCTTTGCACTGAAGTTTATCATTTAAATTCTATTTGGACTTTAAAAAACTGCTGCTAAGGACTACTGTTGCGCTGTTGCACTGTTGCACATTTACATTTACTACTGGATTTTTACTACTGTTGTACTGTTGTTTACTCCTGTTATTGCACTAGAATTACTACTGTTGCACATTTATTTTTATCGTAACTTCAATGCACATTCTATTGCACGTTACCATTTCACTGCTGTATCTGCCATTGCACATTTTGATGCACACTGCACATTTTTGGACATCTGTATATAGGTATTTATTTATTATGTTGCACTGCTGTAAGATTTGAGATCTTAGACTTTAGTTTTAACTTTAGATCTCTGTCTTAGATAGTTTTTGTTGTGTTTTGTCTTTATATTTTATTTTGTACACTGTCTTTTTTGCACTACCTGGCCAGAGAGAAACGAAATTTCGATTCACTGTATGTTGAACACATATGGCAGAATTGACAATAAAGCTGACTTTGATCTTTTGATCTTTGACATGAGCAGCGTACACTAACCATACATCAACCAATAGCCAAAGTTTGTCTAATTTACACAGTTAGAATTTGACAAATACAATCACATTACTGTCAGAAAAATGTGTTGCTTGTGCATAATTTGTTTTTGTGGAATTTTGTGAATCGATAGCACAAATATGTGTGATTTTATTTGATTTTTTCTGGATAAACACTAGCCAACTTCCTGTAATTTTCAATATTTTCATTTTTCAACATTTCTTCATAAAACACCACTTGTCTGGTATATATAGAGATGTTCCAGTCTTATCCCACTAAAAGAAGTAACACGTACACAAACACAAGAATCTGTCATATGCACACGTGTCCAAATCCAGTTAATTTTAGTTAACTGTGTGTGCAAAAGTACAGTTTGTGCACGTTTCCATGGTTACTGGGCACCTCACAAATCACTCAAAACACAACAGCCCTCAGACCTGCTGTCGTAGTGCAGCTGGTTTTACTTGTGGATTCAAGTAGCAGCTAAGTTCAAACTCTGTGATGTGACCTGGCCTACTTACCTCTTTTCCTCCACTAACGCTGCACTCTCAGCCTCTTTGTACTGCGGCGGGCAGGAGCTCTGGAGAAGACAGCAGCTAACAAGCCTCACACTGCTGCAAAACACATGAAACAGACCGTAAATGCACCAAAAATGCTTAACTTCTTTACTTATTCATTTGCAGTTCTATTTCAGTCCAGTTTCCTGATTAAAGATGCCATTTTGAGGACTTCTGGCCATTCAGAAGATACAATAGCGTACTTGTTAAAAATGTCTATGGCGGTGGTGCTGATTTTTCATTATTCCAACACCCATGGCTAACGCACTTGGTTCTCAAAAATACAAACAAGCTACAATATTGGTGGTGTATGGTTAAAGGTGCTCATTGTTATTTTTCTGGTAGAGGGTCCTCACCCTACTCATATCCATGATGTTATTGCTTTCCCATGTTCCATAATATAGCATTAAACCTAGCACTGTCTATCACTATGGGGACAAGCAGGTGACTCCAAGTGGCCACGCTGTAACTACTTTAATCCTAACCCATTTAGAAAGCATATTTTAAAGGCGTTTTTAGATAAAAGCAAAATTGAATTGTTTACTGCCAAACTGTGGAACATTCCTGGCTAAGAAATAACACATAGTGCACCTTTAACATTTTTTTATTCTTATGCAGGAGAAAGAAAAAGGTCATTAGGAAGAGACTACCACCCGCTGTGTCTCAAATGTCACAAGTGTAACAGACAACTCAACGCTGGACAGCACGCAGAGGTATATGGCAAAGGAAATATAAGGCCCAATAGAAATTTATGAATTATGAATATTTATTTATTATGTTGCACTGCTTTAAGATTTTAGATCTTAGACTTTAGTTTAACTTTAGATCTCTGTCTTAGATAGTTTTTGTTGTGTTTTGTCTTATATTGTTGTGTCTTGTCTATATTGTATTTTGTACACTGTCTTTTTTGCACTACCTGGCCAGAGAGAAACGAAATTTCGATTCACTGTATGTTGAACACATATGGCAGAATTGACAATAAAGCTGACTTTGATCTTTGATCGTTTAGAATTAAATTAATACTATTGTTTTTTATTTCAGTATGATGAGAAGCCATACTGCTCCTACTGCTACTTAAAGATGTTTGGTCCTAAAGGTATAGCTATAAATTGCTATATACAATGTGATTTTTGATGAACACTGACGTTCTTTCTTTGCACAGGTAACAGGTAACCATTGGTAACCACCTGACCTACAAACCAACCATTAAAGAAAAAAAAAAAATCACCAATAGATTGAGATTTCTTCATGTTCCAAAGATAGACAACATCGACCAGCCATGATCTAAAAAGTGGAAATTGTACTCCAAATCTGTATTGTAATGACATGTGATTACTCTACAAATCGGACCACCTACATTTGCCCCCAAATACTCAAAATGGGTGATACGTATAAATAAACATGTTATTGTTTGGATTTATTTAACATGCTTAAACATAAAATATGAACATGAAAGTTAAAAAAAACATCAAGTAATAAAGACAACTACCTTTTTCTTACTTCCCTTTTTTATATTGTTATCAGGCATGGCCATAGGTGCAGTCTAGATGAAAGCAAGTCCCCATAACCTCCTCACGCCCCACTCATTCTATATATTTATGTAGTAGGTCCACAAATTGGTTCTTTTGTTGCCTCACTGACAAAGAAAGAAAACTGGGAATATATCCATAAGGCTATTAGACACAAGAAAAGAAGACCCACAGTAATGTAGTTTGCATAAAGAGACTACGATACTGATTTAAGATATGTACAACTCCTTGTTAAAGAGAAATATTTTGTATATAGTATCATTTATGTCATATCTCTCAAATAAGAGCAAAGTCAATGTGATGTAAAGCATGTATTTGCATAACACCCAATGTGCCTGAATTCATGAATAATTTGCCATGTGTGCATTTGAGTATGGACCCCCAGGTACCTTTGGCACGGGGCCCCTGCATTTCCACACTCAAGGGACTAGGGTAAAAGAGTAGGAGAAGAGGAATGGAGGAGATGGTCTCTGTTGGCAAGGCAGAACAGTTATGGTGCCAGCAGAATCCACTGGAATGGAGCGGGCATCGATGTATCTCGGGCACGTACACACACATGTTCATACATTGTGCGGGGCTGCAGGGGCCTGTCACACTGTGCTGAAGGAAGAACACAGCCGCACAAGCACAAAGAGAAGGCACTGTGTGTGTGTGTGTGTGTGTGTGTGTACTGCACTGAGAATGTCATCTGGATACAGGCACATTTTCAATCCTACTTTTTATGAATGAGGATCTATTGAGATATGATTTGTTTAAAGGTCCCATGGCATAAAATTTTCACTTTCTGAGGTTTTTGAACGTTAATGTGAGCTCCCCTACCCTGTTTAGGCCCCCCCCCCCATGGTTAAAAGTTGCGAAATGTCTAAACTGAGCATTTGCGATCCTTTTCTGCGTTACAAAAAATCTGAGCTCAAACGGGCGAGTTTGAACAAGGCACCTTATTGACGTCAGATCGAAAAAAGAAATGCAAATGCAGTTCCAACCCTGTCTGTCTGTACTCAGCGTCTCTGTAAATCACGCCCAGAGAGTTTGGACTGCGAATGCGCTAGGCAATGCGAAATGCGTTTTTTTATTTGCCTGGAGGCACGTCCGAGTGTTTCTAGGCTCGGAAGTCCTTTATCTGAGCCTCTGGACCTTTGAACAGCAGTGGTTTTATTTTATTTTATGTGGAAATGTGTTTATTTTTCAATGGAACTCTTCAACTTTCTCCCCCCGTGCAAAAACAAGGAAATGGATCAGAGAGCGCACAGAGCAGACAGCAGAGTGTTTAGCCACGCCCCCACCTTCTACTATTGGCCAGCTTTTTTCTCCTCATTTGCATTCAAGCAACAACACCCATTATAGAGTGTTCTGAGTGAGAAAAAATACTCTTTCTCAGCTCATCTCCGTTTCTCATGCACTGAGTGTTGATTTTGAAGAAGGATTCATTTACAGTATTAGGGAACCATTAAGGAGCCATATAAAAGCATCAAGAAGTACCATGTCATGGGATCTTTAAAGGTCCTATATTACGCAAATTGACTCTTGTGAGCTTTAAGCCATGTTACAATGTTGTTAGCTCCTCAAAAACATACATGGACCTATGCTTTGATTCATTCACACATATTTGAGTAATCCTGTATTATTACTCGGCCTATATCTCCAATGCTGAAAATGCTCCATTCCACCTTGTGATGTCACGAAGCGGTTATTTTGAAGTTAACAGCTGCCTTTTACCTTTAGTTCAGTAATGATTGGCAATTCCAACACTGAAATCACGAGATGGAACAGAGTGTTTTTCTGTTTGAGACAAGAAGTCCGCCAAAATGTGCAGGGCTTCTGTGTTAAACATGTGTGAATAATAGCTCATTCACAATAGCACAGAAAATAGCACAACAGGCCCTTTAACTGGATCATTTTAATTCATTCAGGAAATGCATTTGTTATTTGCTTAGAAGGCTATCTAGTCAAGGAATAAAGTTGAGGTGTGCATTATGAATCAGAACCGGTTAGACATAGACCAAAGTTTAACGTGGTGCAGTCTTGGAATAGTGCTCATTTGGCACTAGTTTATATCGCATGTATTACTCCTTTATTCAGGTTTAGTCATACCAAACTCAGGTAGCTTGGCCTTTGAGTGTATTTTGACCAAAGATGAGACACATAAATGAATGCAACAAAATCACTTAAACCATCAATAACCACACCAGTGAACATGATACAAAACCTTTGAGTCTTCTCTGCCTGTTCCCCCACTCTCGTACCCGCCCTCTCTCTATGCTGGCTTCACCCTGAACCCCCTACCTTGATAGATCACATGGCTGTTGTGATACCAGCTGGCTGACTGCTCATTTGCATGTGTTTCAGCTACATTGCCTTATTAGAGAAATGGGTGGCAGCGACAGTGGTAAAGGTGGAGAGAGGCTGGGGTGAAGGAGAGAGCCATGGTGAGACTCTGTAGGCTTCTATAAGACATTTGTAGATTTATGAAATTCAAATTAGTGCTTAAATAATCAAGCTTTGGTTATAATGCTGAAATGCAGTCCCTTTACTGCATCCAAAAATGTGCTTTGCTTTATCCTGTGGTTATTTACTTATTTTTCATTATGTTCTGTTCATTTGAAAATATACGCCCAGCCCTGAATATGTGACTATGGGTTGAGCGTAGTATCTGAGGCTAAGTCAAAGTTAAAGGATTCAAAAGGTAAAGTAGTTTATTCATAGAAATAGAAATTCAAGAAAATGGTCAAAACCATATATCTGTACTAGAGCATGCGTGTCCTAGCTCTCTACTTCCATCTAGTGGCACAATTCAAAAACTGCAGTTAAATCGCCATTCATTGCTCAGAATACAGGGCACAATGTAGCCTACTAATACTAGCACATGCATAAATCCCCAATAAACCCACTGTGATTATATGCCATAGTTGAATTATATGACATAGCTGAATTTTGTTCTGTTGCCCAATGTTGGAATTAAAAAACAAACAAACAATTATTACATTAACAGCTTATGTGAAAAGTCCCTCAGTCGTCCAGGTGGAATCCATGATAACAGGAGAAGTTCAATTTGTCAACTGGACAAAGTTTGTTTGGTTGAAAACAGGCGTGTAGGGATGAATAGGGATCGTTAGCTAGACGCCAGAGAAACAAAAGACAGAAACCAATGAGATAGTTCCGGAAAGTAGTTAGCTAGGTAGCTCCTCCCTACAGCAAGATATAAGCAAGTGTCTTACCAGTATTCTTATTAGAGCTGACGAAGCCTCTCGGATGAGCGGCGAAACGTTTTCAACCAAACAAACTTTGTCCAGTTGACAAATTGAACTTCTCCTGTTATCATTAACAGCTTATTTCAATCTATTTGAGGTCCAGGGAGTAAATACAATCATTCATTTGGCCTTGCTTACTTAAATGACTTAGACAGGAGATGTATTTTTCTTTACCCTTTTGTTTGTAGGCCTATTTCTAGAAACTTGGTAAGGTAAGAGACTTTGATATTATCCTCATCACCATTTAGGCTAATGCGTAGAAGTGAAATACGCACGGAAACATAAAAAAAACGGTCCAATTCCCGGTTATACCGTAATTCTCAAATGGAACAAAAGTGTCGCGCCGCAGATTTCCAGCTCTCACCTGAAAGCCTCTTCAGCGGGCGTCATGTTTGGTGGTGCGCATGCGCGGTCCGGTGAGCGGAAGCAGACAGGCTGGACAGATTATGTGGACAGATCCGCGCGGAGGGACCGCTGTTTTAACCGAACTGGACAGATTTAGGTAGTACTGCCTGAATGGAGGTAAATGTTGTATTGTGAACAGTAAAGTAGGTCCTAATAGCTGAGCCAAGATGATGTTAGAATGCGACCCGACAGAGACAGAAGGCGAGCCCGGGTTGGATAGCACCGGAACAGCGGCGGAGTGCAACTTTCCCCCTGGAGAAGCACACACGGTGTTATTTGACAAGAACCGGATAGGGCTCGGGCTTATAGCGAACCCCGGAGGCGCTGTCCGTATTTCGGACTCTCGGGAGAGTGTCTTAACGGAGTTGGAGACAGATGGCTCCGGGGAAGAGGCGCTGCTGTTACCGTGTTTAGCAGGAAGCTCTGCGTCTCCGCGGACTGTACGGGAGAAGAGGGGCAGGCGGAACAGACACAGCTCATCTTCGGATAAGGACACCTTGGCCTCCCCAGGTAATGGCTCTGGGAGACACGTGATTAAGACCGGTCCAAGTGTTGGACATGTCAGGCACACAACACGCTGACCAACCTCAGGAAATTACTGTTAAATAGATTTCTAAAAAGGATCGGCTAACCGAATCGAAATAATTATATAAACTCACTTTTTGAACACACTCTTAGACCAGTACATGTTAGAGGACAATCCCTTATTTTGCACAATTATTGCAACACTTGCACTTTACTTGCCCATTTTTCCAATTTTATACAATGTACTTGCTCGGTTCGTGATAAAATGCACTTTAATAAAACTAAAACATTATTTTCATAAAATGTATTTTTTAAAAAATCTCATGTCATCTCATCTGATTAAAAGTTGCAGCAGACTGTGAGGTTAAAGATCCATTCTAGTCAGGAGACAATGGTTGTCTCTTCAGTGAGTGCATGTCATACAAATTAGATAAAGTTAGGTGAATATGACTATATCCTAAAAAGCTTGGCAGAATATTGAGGCTACAGGTTAAATGTTCAGCAGTTTTGTTGCAGGATATTTTAAATTCCAAACAATCTTCCTTCCTCCTTTAGTGTAAACTTGACTTGTTGTTTAGCCATGTTGGAGTCTGTACTTTGTGTATTAACAGTGATATGAGATATCAGTGGTTATGTTTGTGATATGAGCTGGCACTTTTCAAACCTGTGATGTAACTGGAGTCCTGTCACAACTATATCTGTACATGCAAACTTTCCCATTCTAAGAGCATTTTTACTCAAGTCATGACACAACAATTGAGCCAAAGCAGCGTTTGTTTCTTTCCAGAAATAGTTTAAAAACAAATCACACTTGAACATCTAGGAACTAACTGAAGACCAAACCTCCTGTCAGTGACTGGCTTTTATAGCAAATGTCTTTTGGACAGGAGAGGATTTATCAGACACAGATACGGGATTAACAAGACTAGGCCTATAATAATTTAGAAGTTTGTAACCATTTAGTTCTATTTAAGCTTGGTTTACCCAGGAGAATCTCGCTGAGATCCTTTACCGCATAGGCCTGTCCACAGAGCAGACACAGTTGTACCTGTTTTAAGTGGTGAAAGCAGAAGCACTTGGAGGAGATGAGCAAAATCATGGAGAAAAGGCAAAGTCCTCACAGTAAGAAAACCCAGTACCCTCTGGCAGTAACTTGGCAGGAATGCCAAGCTACTTTTTCAGGAAAAAAATAAAAAAAATATTATTATTAAACTACATTGTATACATTACTGTATACAATATACTTAAATATAGAACAACATGTCCCTATATTTTGACATCAAATATCTTTGAAACGCCAGCGTACCACAATGTGGTCACTGATTGTTTTGTTACAAATGAATAACTGATAAACGTTCAAATAAAATGTGAAATGCAAAGGTTGTACTGGGGCATAGCAAGATGACAAGGTGGTCCAGTAACCATAGCAGCAGCACATTCTGAGTCCTGTCAGCTAATTGCTTTTAACACTACACCCCCGCTTCCGACTCGACCTTGTTTCTCTGATAGATCAGTTTTAGATCATTGTTTTTCATTTGGGTTATTTGGGTCTGTCTCTGGCCCCTTTTACATGTGTTCTGGTTTTGTTTGACCATGTCATCTATCACATGTTGAAATCTAAGCCAGAAAACTAAGACCCAGTTCTTGAAGCTAGAGTTACCATGCTTTCAGCAAGTGCATCAGACATTTGAGCAAGCCAGGTTTTTATGCCTGTACAGTTGTACATAAAGTTAGAACCTTTTTAGGCATAACCTAAACTAACTTGGACTTAAGCAAAACTTGTTCAAGTTGAAGTTGGTTTTACTTCCTGGATTGTAGAAAACCCAACAACATATTAATGAGACAGTAATATTTATCTAAATCAGCATTTTCATTAATAAAAGGTGTACTATGTAACATTGTTCTGGTGAAGGGTCCATCACCTCTCTCTCTCTCTCTCTCTCTCTAGAAATGTTATTGCTATGCCTGGAATGTTCCACAGTATGGCATTCTACTCACTATACTCCCTACAGATCTGACCTGTAACTTGGCCTGGTGGTGTTGCCAGCTTTCTCTATGGGGCTACACAGAATTTAAATGTCAGACGAGGGAAAATGTGGCCAAAGCGATAAAATCTCCAAGGAGCTGGGCAGCAATGCTTCCACCAAAAAAATATCCATAGTAGTGCTCCTTTAAATGTTGCTATTTATTTTTACAAATTCACCAAAGAAATATGAAATACAGTGGTACCTCACCTTACGAAATTCATTCTTTCCAGAAGTGGTTTCGTAACGTGAAAAATTTGTAAGTTAAGTAGCTACTTCAATGGAAAAAGCCTGATCCGTTCCAAGGTTGTTGTTTTTTAAGTGTAACATTTTTTTTATAGTGTAACGTTGTGTTCTGCGTTGTTCTCTTAGCCTGACAGGCTAAGAGACTAGACCAGGACTAAAAGAACGTGGAATAAACCAGGTCTAGACCAGAACTAAACCTGGATTGGACCTGTTATTATTATAACATTGTAGTGCCGTTGGATGAGTGCGTTGCTCGTGTCTGCGCTCCTTGCCAGCCCCGCGGGGCGGGGCAAGCTCTGCTTCTATCTGACCTCCAGAGCCAGGAGGCTGACACTATGAGCTAAAGGAGCTCTATCGGCCGGCAAGACCGCGGGGTCTCGCTCGGGGTGGGCTCTGGTTCTATGTGACTTCCAGAGCCGTGGGGCTGAGACTGTGAGCTGTGAGCTGCGCGGGCGGGCCGGGCCGTGCCTCCTCCTCGGGGCCGCGAGCACGCGCAGCTCGGCCCGCACGGCTCGGCCCGCCCGCGCAGCTCACAGCTCACAGTCTCAGCCCCACGGCTCTGGAAGTCACAGCGCCACGGCTCTCCATCCCGCAGCCCCGGTGTAGCGCGGCCTTGCGCCGTATGGACGTTTTGATCCTTCGAAGTCGGCTCTTCCTATCATTGTGAAGCAGAATTCACCAAGTGTTGGATTGTTCACTCACTAATTGAACGTGAGCGGGGTTTAGACCGTCGTCAGACAGATGAGTTTTACCACACTGATCATGTGTTGTTGTGTCTCCGCTTCCATCGCACGTTCGGCGAGCCGTGCCCCCCCCAACTACAATCTATGAAAGTTCGAGTGTTCAAACGAGAGAGAAATGCGAGAGAAACTCCAGTCTGAAAAAAGCGTATAATGTGTGTGGTGAGGCATTTACAGCCCTAAAACATGTAGAACAATTGCAAAATACAAAGTTGTCCTACCTCGTGGACCTCTCCCACCGCGGGCCACCTCTGGAACCTAACCCCGTGTGTGTTGATAAAGTGTATTTACGTTTCGGGGCGTGCATCTGAGCGCGCATTAATTGGATTTTTGAGATTTGTTGTTTTTAAAGTGCTTTATAAATAAAGTTGGATTGGATTGGATTGGAGATTTCGCGTTTCGTAACTTGAAATTTCATTCGTATCTAGAGACCAAAATTTGACGTGAAGGCGTTTCGTAACTTGAAAATTTCATTTGTTGGGTCATTCGTAAGGCGAGGTACCACTGTATATTGGTCAGAATATTTTACTGTCGCTAAAAGCATATGACTCTATTTTTACACCATATCGAATCCTCTTAGCACACACATACCTGTAATTATCTACTTGTGCTCTCACACTAAATGTGTATGAATTGATTGGCCACAGATGTGAGGAAACTGAGGATGGAAGTTTCCAGAGGGAGGAGTGGTCTGTGCTGTCTGCCTGTGGCTCTGACTTCTGCTGGGAAGAGCTCATGGACCCATTAGCTGACCCACAGCACAAAGAGTGACATTAAATATGCACAAGTCCATTCTATGTGCGAAAGCATTCAGTAAAATACAATGTATATCTACTAAGTCTGGTCTTTGGTTTTTGTTATTATTGATTTAAGAATTTCAAAAACACTGTGCACACCCATTAATTTCCTATATTATTTCATTATAGAAGATGCTTTATACAGTGGTACCTCACCTTACGAAAGACCCTACAAACGAAAAATCCAAGTTACGAAACGCTTTCACGTTAAATTTTGGTCTCTAGATACGAAAGAAAATTCAAGTTACGAAACGCGAAATCTCAAAAATTCAATTCATGCGCGCTCAGATGCGCGCTCAGATGCGCGCTCAGATGCGCGCTCAGATGCGCGCTCAGATGCGCGCTCAGATGCGCGCTCAGATGCGCGCTCAGATGCGCGCTCAGATGCACGCAAATACACTTTATCAACACACACGGGGCTAGGTTCTAGAGGTGGCCCACGGTGGGAGAGGTCCGTAAGGTAGGACAATTTGTATTTTGCAATTGTTCTACATGTTTTAGGGCTGTAAATGCCTCACCACACACATTATACGTTTTTCTCAGACTGGAGTTGGGCTTTTCTTGCATTTCTCTCTCGTTTGAGCACTCGAACTTTCATAGATTTTCAACGGAATGTGTTGATAGTGAAGCGTGGGGGGAGACAAAGCTCAATATAGCGCCAAACGCGCGAGGGGAGCAGAGACACAGGATTACTATCGCAACAACACATCATCAGTATGGTAAAACTCACCTGTCTCACGACGGTCTAAACCCAGCTCACGTTCCCTTAGTGAGTGAACAATCCAACGCTTGGTGAATTCTGCTTCACAATGATAGGAAGAGCCGACATCGAAGGATCAAAAAGCGACGTCGCTATGAACGCTTGGCCGCCACAAGCCAGTTATCCCTGGAGAGGTGCGCGACACAGTGCGAGGCCGCACTAACACCGGGGCTGCGGGTGCAGGATGGAGCCGCGGCGCCCGGGCCGTGCCTCCCCCTCGGGGCCGCGTCCATGCGGGCCGAGCATGTGCGGGCGAGCGCAGGAGCCGCACGGGGTGATTTAATCCTGGTCTGGTCCCGGTTTGGTCCGGGTCTGGACCTGGTCCGGTCCTGGTTTAGTCCAGGTCCAGTCCAGGTTTAGACCTGGTTTAGACTAGGGGTGGGTATTGGCAAAGAAGTCACGATTCAATTCGAATCACGATTCATATGCCACGATGCGATACTATCACGATGCATCACGATACTTGAATTATTGCGATGCATTGCAATATATTCAACATACTTCAGTGAAAATGTACCAAAAACAAGAGGATAACTTAAATATCAGTGGCTGTGTATCTGGGTAGTGTTTTCAGTTGATACATACGTAACTTGGCAACTAAATTCATAACTGAATTTATTGAATAACAAAAACAAATAAACCAAACCAATAACAAAAAAAGTACATAGGTTTTTTTCTAAAACAAAAAATGATGTTCAAACATTTGCCATTTTGGAGGTAGCTACCATCATAACAAACAATACCCTTTCACAAAGAAAAAAGTGCATAGGATTTATAAAAAACAAAACAAAAACTAATCATGTATTTATTTATTAACATGAAATATTAAATTATTAAATATTAAATTATTAATTAATAATAATAGTTCAAGTTCAAAAGTTCAAAGTCAGCTTTATTGTCAATTCTGCCATATGTGTTCAACATACAGTGAATCGAAATTTTGTTTCTCTCTGGCCAGGTAGTGCAAAAGACAGTGTACAAAATACAATATGAAGACAAAACACAACAAAAACTATCTAAGACAGAGATCTAAAGTTAAAACTAAAGTCTACGATCTAAAATCTTAAAACAGTGCAACATAATAAATAAACTATACTATATACAGATTTCCAAAGTGTGCAGTGTGCATCAAAATGTGCAATGGAAGATACAGCAGTGACTTGGTCATGTGCAGTAGAATGTGCATTAAGATAAAATAAAAATAAATGTGCAACAGTAGTAATTCTAGTGCAATAACAGGAGTAAACAACAGTACTAAAATTCCAGTAGTCAATGTGCAATAACAGTAGTAAACAACAGTGCAACGGGGGTAAAATTCAATAACAGGAGTAAACAACAGTACTAAAAATTCCAGTAGTAAATGTAAATGTGCAATAACAGTAGTAAACAACAGTGCAACAGGAGTAAAATCCAGTAGTAAATGTAAATGTGCAACAGTGCAACAGTAGTCCTTAGCAGCAGTTTTTTAAAGTGTCTAGAGTGATATGTCTTTTATGGAATACAGGTTATGCCAATATGGGGGGTGGGGGGGGGGAGATGGGTAAGGTGGGAGTTCGGGTGTGAGTTCGGGTGTGAGTTCAGCCTCCTGACAGCCTGGTGGATGAAGCTGTTTGAAAGCCTGGTGGAGTGGGCCCGGAGACTCCGGTACCTTCTCCCCGAGGGCAGGAGGCTGAACAGGCTATGTGCGGGGTGGCTCGGGTCACCCACAATGTTGGACGCTCTGCGGGTGAGCCGGGTGTTAAAAATGTCCAGGAGGGAGGGAGAGAGACACCAGCGATCCTCCCAGCTGCATTCACTATGCGCTGCAGAGCTTTCCTGTTCTGTTCAGTGCAGCTCCCGTACCACACAGTGATGCAGCTGGTCAGGACGCTCTCAATGGTGCCTCGGTAGAAGGTGGTCATAATGGGTGGAGGGGCTCCAGCTCTCCTCAGTTTGCGGAGGAAATAGAGGCGCTTCTGAGCCCTCTTTGCCAGTGATACAGTATTCACTGTCCAGGAGAGGTCCTCACTGATGTGCACCCCAGGAATTTGGTGCTGCTCACCCTCTCTACAGCAGCACCATTGATGGACAGTGGGGGGTGCTGGGTGGGGCCTCTCCGGAAGTCAATAACAATCTCCTTGGTCTTTTCAACATTAAGAAGGAGATTGTTATTGCTGCACCACTGGGTCAGAAGGCTCACCTCACTCCTGTAGTTTGTCTCATCGTTATTAGAGATGAGACCCACCACAGTCGTATCGTCCGCAAACTTCACTATGTGATTGGTGCTGAACGCCGGTGAGCAGTCGTGGGTCAGCAGAGTGAAGAGCATCGGACTGAGCACACAGCCCTGGGGGGCTCCTGTGCTCAGTCTAATGCAGCTTGAGGTGTTTCTCCCGACCCGCACTGCCTGTGGCCTCTCACTGAGGAAGTCCAGCAGCCAATTACAGAGTGAGGTCTGAAGCCCCAGGTGGTCTAGTTTGATAATGAGCTGCTGTGGGATTATAGTGTTGAATGCTGAACTGAAATCTATGAACAGCATTCTCACGTATGAGTCTTTATTGTCTAGGTGGGTGAGAGCCGGGTGAAGTGCAGAACAGATTGCATCCTCGGTAGAGCGGTTGGCCCGGTATGCAAACTGGTATGGGTCTAGGGTGGGGGGGAGGATGGATTTGATGTGTGCCATGACTAGCCGTTCAAAGCACTTCATGATGATGGGGGTCAGTGCAACAGGGCGATAGTCATTAAAAGTGGCCGGAGTGGGCTTCTTTGGCACGGGAACGATGGTAGTGGTTTTGAAGCAGGAGGGAACCACAGCCTGGCTCAGAGAAGCATTAAAGATGTCTGTGAAGACATCTTTGAGCTCCTCTGCACAGTCTTTCAACACACGACCAGGAATGTTGTCCGGGCCTGCAGCCTTGCGGGTGTTGATCCTGGAGAGTGTCCTCTTCACGCTGGCTGCAGACACACACAGGGGCTGGTCGTGGGGAGGTGGTGGAGTTTTTTGGGGCCGGGTGTCATTTCCTGCCTCAAACCGTGCAAAGAAGCTGTTGAGGTCATTGAGCAGGGTGATATTATTGTCACAGGTCTGTGGCAAGGGTTTGTAATCCGTGATGTTCTGGATGCCCTGCCACAGACTCCGTGTGTCCCTGCTATCTCTAAAGTGTCCGGTTATTTTCTGTGTGTATTTGTGTTTGGCTTTCCTGATTCCACGGGACAGGTTGGCTCTTGCTGCCCTCAGATGGGGGACATCCCCAGCTCTGAAGGCAGCGTTCCTGGCTCTCAACAGCCTGTGAACCTCCCCTGTCAGCCATGGCTTCTGGTTAGCCCTGGTGGTGATGGTTTTTGTGTGTGTGACATCACCAATGCATTTGGTGATGTAGGAGGTCACAGTGTCTGCGTACTCCTCAATGTCAGTGTGATTGTTGTATGTGGCGGCCTGTTTGAACACTGCCCAGTCTGTTGTACCGAGGCAGTGCTGTAGTGCAGACGAGGCCCCCTCTGGCCACACCTGGATCTGCTTCAGAGCCGGCCTAGAGACCCTTACACGGGGTCTGTATGCCGGTCTGAGCACAACAGAGATGTGGTCAGAGAGGCGTATGCGGGGCGGTGGTTAAGCGTTGTGTGCTCCCTTGTGTGTAGTGTAAACCATGTCCAAAATGTTGTTTCCCCTGGTTGGGAAATCAACATGCTGATGCATTTGTGGCATGACAGTTTTGAGGTCTGCATGATTGAAATCCCCGGCAAGGATAAAAAATCCGTCCGGGTGAGCAGTCTGTTGCTCGCTAATAGAGTTATACAACTCATACAGTGCCTCCCTCCTATCAGCGCTGTTCGGTGATGGGGGGACGTAAACAACCACTAGCAATATTGCCGTGATTTCACGCGGGAGATAAAAAGGCCGGCACTTCAGAATCATAAACTCCACTAGGGGTGAACAGTGTCTACATACCACCACAGCGTCCCGACAATAAGTGTCCCGAAGAAAAATTATTAAACCCCCTCCGCGGGATTTAACTCCGGGGACACCGCTAGCTCGGTCCGAGCGGTAGCATGTTAGCTCGTCCAGGCGCACCGCTGAGTCCGGGATGTTGTCATGGAGCCATGTTTCCGTAAAAACAAAAACACAGCACTCCCTCACGTCGCGCTGGGCAGCCCTCAGTCTGATGTAGTCCATTTTATTGTCCAGAGACTGCACGTTGGCGAGGAGAATGGATGGAATGGCCGGCCGGTGCGGGCTAGCCGTTAGCCTAGCTCTGATACCGCCGCGCTTGCCTCGCTTCTGACGCCTCTCACACCGCTTGCGGCGTCTCCTCTCCGGGCGGGGGGCGGCAGGCGAGTCCGGTGTAGCAGCGTTAGCAGCATTAGCAGCAGGCCGGCAGAGTAGTCCGAAGCTCGCCAGCTTCTCCTCTAGTACAGTGTCCAGGGAGTTGTGCTGGCCAGTTCTGCCTATGTCCAGCAAGAACTGCCTACTGTACTTGTTAGAAAACACTGAAGACGAACAAGATAGACTAGACAAAGACGGTGAAAACACTACGCTAGATTTTTGGCATCAAGAATCGATGCTGTATATTGTGAAAGTTAGTATCGCGATGCATTGTCATGACGATTATTTTGCACACCCCTAGTTTAGACCTGGTCTAGACCTGGTTTAGTTCTGGTCTAGACCTGGTTTATTCCACTTTTAGTCCTGGTCTAGTCTCTTAGCCAATCAGGACGCAGAACACAATGTTACACTATAAAAAAAATGTTACATTATTTAAAAAAAAATAAAACTTGGAATGGAAAGAACGGAGCCTCGGAACGAATCAGGCCTTTTCCATTGAAATAGCTACTCAATTTACGAAAAATTCACGTTACGAAATCACTTCTGGAACTAATTAACTCATTGAGTGCCGGCCTGTTTTCAGAATTCTATCCCCCAGAGTGCCGGACGTTTTAGTGCATTTTTACTGATTTTCCAAGACCCACTGAGTTCTTTGACTATATAAACATGGCACACATCAAAATAAAGTGTTGACTCTCTTCTTTCACCTAGAAAAAAAAATTATGTTTTTTTTTACCACAAAGTGGAGAAAACGAGCATTTTGTACAAAAAGTCATTTCGAGCAGATCGGTGATTTTGACGTCTATTTATGGATTTAGTGACACCTCAAACATCTAAAACAACAGAGAAAGAAATTTTTGATGACAAAGTAAATTTTTTATTTACAAATATAAGAATATAAGGCTCTGTGAATTGAAAATTCCTTCAAATCAATTGTACCAAGAGATGTTTACAGGATATAAATAATCTTTTCCTATAAAATAGAACTTTGTCACTTCACAACAATATTGAGGCATGCTCAGAGTACAGATCCATAATAAAAACTAATACACACACACACACACATATATATGTACATATATATGTACATATATATGTACATATATATGTACATACATATAGCTTCATTCATTACAATTACCACACAGCAGCATCATGTAAACTTAATTCTTCTCATCTCATGCCTCTTTGGAGACCAGGATCTACTGCTCAAGTCAGTAAACTTCTTCTTTGGCGCTGTCGTAATTCTGATCAGAGTCCCTGCTCCGCGCAGCGCATACATGACACGTCCCCTGCCTCGGGCACAGCAGATCTCTGCTCCGACCTCGCTGCTTGATCCGGCTTGTCTCTGCGATCCTCTGATCCGGGATCCTGGGTCCCAAGAGCGATCAGATCGCTCCATAGGCGCTGATCAACAGTCCTCTGCTTTTCCGGATTCCCCTCGCCTCGCCATCTTGCTCCTCTGGCCAATACACAGTACACAAACTACACTCCTCCTCTCTTCCGCGTCTCCGATCGGCAAATAATGATACAAGATCGCTACCTACAGGTTGGGAGATGTGAATTACACCTTCAAAGTTGCTCCAGGTCGTATTCTAGCGATCCCCGCTGAAAAACGACCTTGACGAATATATTGGTCACGGCACTCAACGTTTGGTTTCAACATGACGAGAAAACTCGTCACCAGCACTCAATGAGTTAATTTCGTAAGGTGAGGTACCACTGTATTGCTAAAACACCTCACCTTCTGATTCAGCGAGAACCTTGTCTGGTAATTGTGGCAGAATCGCATGATCTTGCACATGGCACCTACCTCCAACTTCTCAGTGAGGAGGTTGAGGGTAAAATTTTTAGGCCTGATTACGCGTAACTTCAGTCTTGATGTTCTTCAAGTGTAGCATCTCGTCCTCAGTGCTAATTTGAGCAAGACATGTTTATTATTTTGTCTTTGTAACTTTTAGTCCAGATGACCACTGCGTGTCCCATTGCTTAAAACATACTCTATTTCTTGCAGTTCTTTCTTTTAAAGGGACAGTGTGTAAGATTTTTACCCGTTAATTACCGAAATTGAAGATACCCATTCAAAAATACATTGTTTTCCAAGCCTTTTCACTTCCATCATGAAATCAAAGTATTCTGTTGGACTTAGATATACCTGCATAAAAGGGGGATCGTCCCCATATAAAGGCAGCCATTTTGATTACGAGAGCCGCAGAAGGACATTTGGGCTCCGTCTTCGCCTTCGGCAAGGCTCGTGGTTTTGGGTAAACGACGACAAGCACGATCGGGAATGTGTGCTTTCATGCGAAAAGAAACAAAAAAACAGTGAACGGGACCGCGTTTATTCATACCGTAGTTGTCGGCGCCGGGGGTGCTTCGCGAGCTGTCCGCGTTACGGCGCGCCCGGGTGACCCTCGAGGTCTGCCGTAGCTAAAACAGGAAGTGCAATAGCCACCATCCACCTATGCGCCACGAATCCTACACACTGTACCTTTAAGCCTTTAAAAACAAAGTTTCTCTGCTAAAAGCTTGCTGCTAAACTGCCCAGCAGAAGTCAGACATGAAAGCTCATGAAGGTGTCAAAGAGAGTGTGAGGCCCTGTCTACACGGCAACGTTGTGGAGTGAATCCGATAAAGGTTTTTATCGTTTCGGACTCACGTCCACATGGCACCAGCGTTCTGGGTACTAGACGTGCCAAAAGAAGGAGATTTTGGGGGAGACCTGGAAGAACAAGTAGCTGGTGGGACAACTTTGTGAATGGCGTTGTGGACGCAGATGGAGAGAACTTTTGGATGCCGGTCCGGTGGGACAGGCTTACAGTGCACATAGAGGCATGGCATATGTATTACGTCGTTTTCAGCAAGCGCTCCATTGCCATGTGTACGTGATATTTTACTGATCCGTTCTCAGTGTAGACGTGATATTTTTTTTACACGGTTAAAAAAAATCCTGCGTTGCCGTGTGGATGTAGCCTGAGTGTGGTTCCTCTGTGAGGCTGAGCCAACAGGCCACAGCTCCTGAGGTGCTTCTAATCCCTCATCCATAACATTTGATTGATGGATCAAACGCATTTTTGTGGTCCACTTTAAGAAATAAACTGTACTGTACCCTTTTATTTTTCAATTTGCATGAAAATTTTATGTCAAATGCAAGTAAATTCAACGCCATAAATGTACATGCACCATCAGTTCAGTTTTGTATTGCAGTTAAAATGTAATTTATATAGTTTTAAAACCTTTTATTTTATTAGTATTTATTCAATCCTGACACTGTTTACTCAATTTATTCTGACATTTCACATATAAAATGTGTATTCGAAGATTGGATTTATTTCAATCTTTAAACAAATCTGCGGTGTCAAAACAATCAAATTAACAGTGAATTGTAATTGCACATATCACAGTTTGTTCCCCCTAATTACTGCAGTTGATTAATTGATTTTATAGGTACTAGTTATTTATTATTTTATGCTTTTCCCAGGCTCTTTGGGATTATCTATCTTTCCCATATCTCTCTTATCTTTGTGATAAATGGTGCATCATCTCCTTTTCTTTTGTTTCTTTGGTGTTCTCCCCACTCCCCTCCTGAGTCTGTCCTTTCTTCTCCCTCAGATCCCGCTGTGACACAGAGCGAGCATATGGAGCCACTTCCCTGTGCCTCCATGTGACAGCAGTTTGCACTGTCAGCTCATGTGATTGGGCAATGGGCATTAACTGGATGAATAATTATTAGCTCAAATCCATCAGGGAACTGTCATGTTTATTGAAATGCTATAGGATTCTATCATTTGTCTCCTATGGCAATTTATTTTATTTGGATGCACTTTGAGGTGTAGCAACAACTTAATTGATTATTTCTTTGTTAAACCAAATTATACATTTTAAAATAAAACACTATTATTTGTAATGTTTAATTAAAATATTGATAATATTAAAAATTGGCCCGAATGATTTGAGAAAAATATCAAATTGGAATTTTTCTGGCAGGCATTGGCTTAGATTTGCCATGTATGGAACTGCTGCTTTCACAAACCCCATTAGTGTCTTAGGTCCTCATTTAGTACAATTATCTTAAATGTATCATAATTACATAGTGTCAACACAGTCTTGTGTGCTTTTCATTCCTAGACTATACTCCCCAACAATCCACTTGCTTAGTAATTAATAAATGATGATAATAATTTGGGTACAGTAGCTAACACCTCAAATATAATATATAACAGAGGGTAACAAAAAATAGATGGAATAGCAAAAAAAAGAGCAATAGACCAGTGTCAAATGAGACTAATAATTATAAAAATAAAAAATAATAATGAATGTATATGTACAAATCAGAATAAAATAGAAAAATAAGTAATACAATACAGTAGCAAATAAAATATCCAATCACAGCTATATACAGTTGTAGGGAGTATTATCTGTTACATAAGGGTGAGTTGTACAGTTGTAGGGAGTATTATCTGTTACATAAGGGTGAGTTGTACAGTTGTAGGGAGTATTATCTGTTACATAAGGGTGAGTTGTACAGTTGTAGGGAGTATTATCTGTTACACAAGGGTGAGTTGTTGTACAGTTGTATGGAGTATGGTATGAATGTCGTCCTGTATCTCTCGCTGTTTGAGCGGAGCTGTAGGAGCCTGTTGGAGAATGAGCTCCTCTGTCCCTCTATGGTCTGGTACAGTGGGTGAGCAGTAGTGTCCATGATGGAGAGCAGTTTGTCCAGTGTCCTCTGTCCCTCACAGCTCACAGCCGACCATGTGACCAGATTTGCGGATCAGTTTGTCAATCTGTCCAATGTCCTTTTTACTGGTGCTGCTCCCGAAGTACAGGACACTGGCCACCACAGACTGGTAAAAGATCTCCAGTAACTTGCTGCACACATTGAAAGACCTGAGCTTTCTCAGGAAGTAGTCTGCTCATGCTCTCGTTTAGATGAACTTTCTCCAACTGCCTTCTCACCAGGGCAGGTGACAAAGACACTGATCTGGGTTCCTGTGTGGGGGTGGGGGCAGGTGTGGGAGCAGAGGTGATGGGCATGATTATTTCTCTAATATAGTTGATTCACTTTTCCCTCTAGGTACACACCACGGTGATGTCAACCATTTTCCAGATGATCCGGAGTTTGCGGATATCATCCAACACGCAGAACAAGCTATTGAGAATGGTGTTAATCCAGAGAGAATTTCCCAAGGTTCAAGTGGGAGTTATTTTGTCAAGGATCCTAAAGGGGTACATTACAAAATTACAAAAAAAAGAAAAAAAAAAAATCATAACATTCATCATAAATTGTTGTTGACTTTGTATTTTGTGATTCTTGGACAGTTGGTAATTATTATCTTTTAATGCAGAAAATCATTGGTGTTTTTAAACCAAAGTCAGAGGAGCCCTATGGTCACCTAAACCCCAAATGGACCAAATATTTTCACAAGGTAAGTCTTCTGTCTTTCCCTAGTATATGCTTATGAACGGTTACTCAAAAATGGCTTATCTTTCAGTTATGCTGTCCGTGCTGTTTTGGCCGAGGCTGCTTGTTGCCAAATCAAGGGTACCTGTCAGAAGCCGCTGCCTCGTTGGTTGATTCTAAACTTGGCCTTGGTGTAGTGCCCAAAACAAAGGTACACATTTTATTAAAGGAATTTGCATGTTTTAGAGTTTTTAATTTTTTTTATTTACTTAATACTTTTGTTAATCAGGTCGTGTATCTGGCCAGCGAGACCTTCCACTACAGCGCGATAGACCGAGCCAAATCCAGAGGAAAGAAGTATGCCTTAGAGAAGGTCCCTAAAGTTGGACGTCGCTTCCATAGAGTGGGCCTGCCTCCTAAGGTAAAACTGTCTTTTAAGAAGTAAATATGCAAAGTCTGCAGTTATTTCCATAAAATGTTCTGAAGTTCCTGCCTTGTTCATATTTCAGTCTTCTTCCAAATGTTAATACTTCTTGTACTGTTCTCATAGATATGGATCATCCAGCTAAACTCATCTCTTCAACCAATCCCCAAAGTAACAGGCCGGTGTTGTAGTTTGCAAGATTTATTAAAGAGACGGTGAAACTGAAATAAAAACAGAATAGACAAGATAAACAAAATAATCATGTATCAAATGATATACATGTCTAATACATGTCAAAACGGCATAGGCTACTTAGCTTCCATGCTAGTTATGCTGTGTCACACTTAGCACAAAGAAAACACTAACATTTTAGCTCTGACAAAACACAGTTTTTATATTTTCTAATGAAATGTTTCCCTAAACTATTTATGATGCATTTTCACTGGTAAATGAATTGTACTTACTGGCAATGCCACATCAAAATCAAAAGAAAGTGTTCCCAGGAGCTGAGCTGAACTGCTCACAGAATAACATTGTAAAACATGGCTACCTCAAAACAGGAAGTTAAGGAACTTAAGGAAGTACAAGTGTCCAAAATAAAGGTGTCAAAATAAAAGCTTTTTCAAACTACGTGTCTCCATTACATCACACTTCTCGAGTAGGTTACAATGTGCAGCACTAGTCTACTTCCAATAAAGCAAGCAAACATAGAAAACTAATCATATACAATAGCCTTTTGCAGTTATTTATCATGCTTTTTGTTCTACAAATTTGTTGCCCTGTAACCAAAGAGACGGCTCAGATAGATTTTCTAATAGAAGAAATGACTGCACATGATTATTTGAAAATCTAGTTTCTTGTTTCTATGATCAAATTTGATGTTAAAAATACTACACACTGTCTTACTCTCTGTGTAGATAATGCTACAAATAACCGCTTGAGGAAATAGGTTCAGGAAGCTGATTTCTGGCATGGGTTGTTGACATGTTTTGTACGACATGTTATGCATGTCAACAACCGGTGAGCTACAGTGCTCAAAAAAATTCCCTTGTGGGTCAATAAAGTTGCACAGTTAGTACATTGTGTGCGTGTGTTTGGCTTTTTCAGGTGGGCTCGTTTCAGCTGTTTGTGGAGGGGTACCGTGAAGCGGATTACTGGCTGCGGCGCTTTGAGGCCGAGCCGCTGCCGGAGAACATCAGGAAGCAGCTACAGTCTCAGTTTGAGCGCCTGGTCGTGTTGGATTATGTCATCAGAAACACAGGTAACTGAAGGTGTGCGTATGTTGACAATAAGCTCACTGTTTACTAAGACCTAACATGGTATTTGACATGCTGGGAATATCACTGATGCAAAAACATGATGATCACTTAAAGAAAATTAGTAGAGTATATGTTTATCAGAATAATGTTTAGGTCTCAGTTAGGAGTGGCAGATATTGACAAATGAATCAGACATTTGCTAAAACCACTTAGTACCACAGAAATATCACTTTCTACCCTTAAAGGGATATGCCACCCCCAGGTCAAATTTGGGCATCTCCTCACAGTCCAGAGACTAAAATAAGTGGTGGAAAGCGTTTTCCTGGTCACCCAGCCATTGTCCGAGTCTGTCGCCACTGACCGCCGCGGTATCTGCTGCTCCTCCGCGTTAGACTGGAGTCTAACGGCGCCAGAGAAAGATTTCGGCCAAAAGGAATTAATTTGCTCGATGCGTTTCCCAATTACTTTCTGTGTAGTGTGCATTCATATCGAGTGCAAATAAATGTGCAAATCAACACGGAGAGCTTGCCTTGGTCATTTTGGGTGGGAACTATTTTCCAGTGCGGAAGAATAAAGCCGAATCACGCAGCACGCTGCCAGGGGAATCCCTGTTACGCACCAGGAAGGGAGTTCCCCTGTTGCACAGCGTGGTGCGTGATTCGGCTTTATTCTTCCGCACTGGATAATAGTTCCCACCCAAAATGACCAAGGCAAGCTCTCCGTGTTGATTTGCACATTTATTTGCACTCGATATGAATGCGCACTACACAGAAAGTAATTGGGAAACGCATCGAGCAAATTAATTCCTTTTGGCCGAAATCTTTCTCTGGCGCCGTTAGACTCCAGTCTAACGCGGAGGAGCAGCAGATACCGTGGCGGTCAGTGGCGACAGACTCGGACAATGGCTGGGTGACCAGGAAAACGCTTTCCACCACTTATTTTAGTCTCTGGACTGTGGGGAGATGCCCAAATTTGACCTGGGGGTGGCATATCCCTTTAACATGAAAAGTTGATTTAATTATTTCTATTGTTTCTGTAACAATAGAAAGCTGTAAGAAAGAATAGAACTCTTACGTAAGCCATGTCGTCCGAAATTTGAGGTTAAATAAATCCCTCAATAAACCATACTTCCTCTGAACACACCTTTATTTGTTTTTTCAGATCGAGGAAATGACAACTGGTTGATTAAGTACGAGAAGCCAGGTGATGGTGAGGAAGAAAAGGTATTCAAATCAATTGTGACCCAGTTATTACAAGTTAAAACGGATTACTCACAGGCAGTCTTGGGAAGTAACTGAATACTTGCACACATTCTAAATGCTATTTTTGAGTAACTGTGTTTTGGTACTTTTTCATTAGGTGGTATTCAGAATACAGTTACTTTTCTCAAAAGAATACTTGGCAGTACTTTTATTAGTGAAAAAATATAAAACACTGCACTTGTGGTTCATGCAAGTGTGATTTATTTTAGGGCTGTCAGTTTAACGCGTTAATTAGATTAATTAATTACACTGCAAATTAACACGTTATAAAAATTAACGCAATTAATTATGAGCGGCAATTCAATGCGCGCACATTTTAAATTTGGCGCGTGGCAAGCAAATCGCTGCCAGGGCCTTTGAACAGCAAGTTTATTTATAAAAAGAACGAAGACAGGACTATCAACAAGAAAGCGGTGATTTGTAGCTTTTATAAAAAAAAGAATTTTCCGATCACTGATGCTGCTCCAGCCTGACGGATCATATGAACGATAAACATGTCCAGACAAGTTCCATCGTTAACGGTGATAATGCGCACTTCACCAAACCACCAAACCACCAAACCACGCTTGCAGAATTTTGGAAACAAATGAGCATAGCGACCACTTAAAAATTTACAAACTCAATCGCAAAGTGGGTTCATTCACTCGCTCGCTCACAATCCCTCTCTCTCTCTCAATCTCTCACTCTCTCTTTCACGCTCTTAAATGCGATTAATTAGATTAATTAATTACAAATCCTGTAATTTGATTATTTTTTTAATCCCTTGACAGCACAAATTTTTTTTTTCCTTCTCTGATCAGCATACCAATACCATAGAGTTACATATAGATACATATAATACTTTTTTTTTTTTATAGTACCAAGCTCAACCCATGTCCAAAACCATGTACGCTCTCTTTCATTAGAGAGGCCCACATAGGCAAACAATAGGTTGTGTGTAACTAGAATAAACCAGTGGCGCTTGTGACCAGCCTAGTCGTTCCTTTGGGGGTCTGTGACTGAATTGAGCTGATGTATATTCTCTGATTGCTATAGGGTGCAGAGTGGCCTGAGAGCAGCACAG
This sequence comes from Paratrypauchen microcephalus, assembly GCA_036785185.1. Taxonomy (NCBI): domain Eukaryota; kingdom Metazoa; phylum Chordata; class Actinopteri; order Gobiiformes; family Gobiidae; genus Paratrypauchen; species Paratrypauchen microcephalus. Next base: position 201,298 of record JAVJIX010000009.1, read on the forward strand.
ACTCTTGCATCAAAATTGCAGCGATTGACAACGGATTGGCCTTCCCCTTTAAGCATCCAGATGAGTGGAGAGCTTGTATGTTGCTTTCACTATCTTGTCATTAAAAATGTCTCAGCTGTTTTAATGAAATGTGGCTTTGTTCTTCGTGTTTTAGACCCTTTCCACTGGGCCTGGCTCCCTCAGGCTAAAGTGGCCTTCTCCCAAGAAACCAGAGACTTGGTTCTGTCGCGTCTCTCAGATATGAACTTTGTACAAGACCTCTGTGAAGACCTCTATGAGATGTTCAAGGTATAGGCCAATGTTGCTTTATCAATAAACACAAACTACAATATTAGTCCTACTCTACTGACAGATGGAAAGTGAGTCATACAGATCTTTTTATTGTGGCATTTTGTCCACAATTTTGTGCATTTTGTGTTGGAGAATTTGCAGATGTATATGTGGGAAATATTGGCTTGACTATTCATAGCATGTATAATCTTTTCAACTTTTAATGCATAAAATAGTGGATTAATAAATCATGTCACCATTTGTGTTACAGTACTAGTAAGTCCAAAAGAACTTAAGGAAAATGGCACCAAATTTGCTATGTCCCTTATTTAAAAAAATAAAAAAAAAGATACTAGCTTTAGTAATCAGTAATTAGATTTTTTAAATTATTTTTTTATTTATTTTTTTTGCAACTCAACACCAAGCCTATTTACTATATTTTTCTCTTCAGACTGATAAAGGTTTTGACAAGACCATGTTTGAGAGACAAATGTCTGTGATGAGGGGGCAGGTGAGTTTTTTTTTTTTTTTTTTTTAATGACACTTATTTTTAGAGCTCTTCGAGTTTGAATAGTAACTCGTCCTGTATGTTTTCTGTAGGTGTTGAACCTTACCCAAGCCCTGAAGGACGGAAAGAGCCCGATCCAGCTTGTGCAGATGCCACGTGTGGTTGTAGAACGCAGTCGGTCCGGAGGTCAGGGTCGTGTGGTGACTCTGGGCAATGCCTTCACACAGACATTTCACTGCAAACGCCCGTTCTTCTCCTCCTGGTAGACTGTGTGGGATGCCACCTGCATTTGATAACGCTGAATACTGTGAAAGACTGAATGTATGTGCAACTAGGCTTAGCTCGTTCCTTTTTTTGTAAAGCAGGAGTGATACCCATGTCTCCAAAAGACGGTGAGGATGTTTGGGTTGCCATGGTGACTTAAAAACTGAAGAGGGATTTGTTTATTGTGAGGCCGAACATTTTTTCGTACCCACTTAAAGTTCCTGCTAAAATCTTCCAAGTGGGATTAATGGCCAAAGAACAAAGCACTTTCCGCATATGCTTTTTTGGATTACCATGGAGACAGAATTGCTACTGGATAGGAGTAAATGATGACATTCTTTGCCTTGCGTGATTACTTATTGAAGCAGGCATAAGTAGATGATGTGTTTTTTATCCATTGGGATGAGCATACCAGCTTTTTCCCAGTGTTTAATTTAAAGTTACACAAGTACTATGATTACAACAGTGTCTTTTAGTCTCACTACTGCCAAATATGTGGTTGGAAGGGATATTCCAAGCCTCAAGAATACGAAAACGTAGAAACTTGAAACTTGACTATTGGAGAAGACGAGGAATGCGTATTGCTTGAATGTAAGCTGTTTACGGTTTCTATACACTTTAACTCTGAAACATTTCAATATAAGGAATCAAAAAGATCTTGACTCTTAATGAATGTATTTGTCATTGTATTTAATTGCTGGTAAGTTTTGTTTCTTTTGCTCCTTACAGCATGGGGCTGGCACCTGGCCTTTTTCCTTTACAGTAAGTTGTATAAAGATGAAATGTTAAATTTTAAAAAAACGTTTCTCACTTGCTCAAAGTTGTTGTGCTTTATGTCTGCATCTTTTTATGAAACTCAATGATTGTATAAATAAGTTGTATATTTAAAAAATAAACTGTTTTCTGTTGGCATTTGACTAAATAGCCTATTTTGTCTACTAACATCTGACTAAGTTGTGTTAAAACCAGCTTTTACAGACAGAGCTCTGACAGGACCATTAAACTCGGAGGTTGCCGTCCAGTACAACTGAGCATTTCTGTCCTTAAGTAGAAGAAGAAGAAGAACATTGACTTTATTGATCTCACACAGGAAAAAATCTTCCTTGCATTAAACCCATCCTTACTATGAGGAGCAGTGGGCAGCACATTACTGAGCCCGGGGACCATCTCCATGATCTTCTTGCTTCGGTTTGGTCAGGAACTAAGCTGGAGGATTTTACCTGGTGCATGTTTTCGGTTAAGTGGAACATTTCTGAACACTTTCGCAACGGCCTACAGTTTTATTTAGTTACAAATGTCTTATTTGTGTCTTATGTGACAACTTACTCCTGAAGTATAACAAAAGCAATAACCTTGATTGTCCAGTAGATGTCGTCATGGCGCATATTAGGTGAGACCTGCCCGCAGACGGTGTGTATGTCCAGTCACTGTATAAATATTGAGACAGGGATGATGTGCGCCTCGCAGCACACACTCAGGTGCTTCACACCTGATAGTCTTTCCAGTCCATATAGACATGAGCCCTTCTCAAGATTAAACGTGGTATGAGTAACTGATTCTGCTATTTTTGCGACAATGCAGTTACTTTCACTAGCAGCCTTTTTTCTTTTCATCAGCGACCTAAGCGGGGCTGATAAGTGCGCGTCCCCGTGTGATGTGAGCTCCTGTCCGAGTCCCAGCTGTCCGGGAGACTATGTCCCTGACCGGTGTAACTGCTGCCTGGTGTGTTCTCCGGGAGAAGGGGACCCCTGCGGCCGGAGAAATGACCTGCCCTGCGGCGCCGGGCTGGAGTGCCGGCTGCTGAGCGCGGGGAGACGGCGGGGCCCCAGAGGGACCTGCAGATGTCGGAGCCAGCATCAAGTGTGCGCAAGTGACGGGAAAACTTACCCCAGTGTGTGCAAGATGAACTTGGCCAACCTTAAAGCCCAGCACAGAGGCAGACCGGAAGTCAAACTGAAACACAAAGGGGCCTGTGCCAACCTGAATACAGGTGAGAAAGCGCCAGGTAGGCTTTTTTTACATGTAGGTTACATGTAACCTTCATAAATCAGACTGGTATGCCATGCTATGCATGCATAATTAGTTAGGCTTACCATTCTTGGTAGACTATTCAAGTTTTCATCATTTTGCAACCCTAAATCATAATTTATGTGGGTATTACATGATTATGTGTATCTGTTTTGGGCCCCAAACCAACAGAACACCCCAACAGTGCTCGTTTCAAGTTCAATTTTATTGCTGATGTGGTGGAGCGGATAGCCCCTGCAGTGGTTCACATTGAACTGTTTGTGAGGTTTGTAGAGTTAATCCTTTTTTTTTTTTCTTTGTCAGTCTTTTTGAAGACTTTGCAGTCTCATTTTCTTTCTGTCTAGACACCCTTTGTTTGGCCGCCATGTGCGCCTCTCCAGTGGCTCTGGGTTCATTGTGACTCATGCCGGTGTGATCGTCACTAATGCTCATGTTGTAACCACATCCACCTCTTCAGTGATCGGCAGACCACAACTGCATGTCCAACTTCACGATGGAGACACTTATGAAGCTGTGCTCAGAGATGTGGACAAGAAGACGGACATCGCCACAATCAAAATTACTCCCCAAGTAAGAGAAACACAACTCAAGAATTTTCTGACAGACTTGCATAAGAGAGAGTATAAACATGTGCCTTGTGACTCAGAGGCCTCGCTCTAGTGTGTTTTCTCACACACTTGTCTCAAATAGTTGGACAGCGTAGTCAGGGTATTCTTTCCGATCCTCACCACATGACTGGTTTATCCAACAACTGTTACCCAGTTATTCGCCAGGAGTTGTATTTTAACATGACAAATCCCTGTTCATGTCTTTATTTGATGTTTTGTGTCTGTTTATGTCCCTGTAGTTTGTGGTCAGAAGTTAAATCTTGTGTAGGCCTAATTGATGCGTTCTCTATTACAACTATGATAGCTACACAATTTGAACTATTCACAATACTGTTGTTACCTACTAGTAATGACCTCTTGCAAATATGTTCATTGTTTATCTTTGTTTTAACAATTGTTCTTGTTATTCCATGTCTGTATTTGTAAGCAGAAGAAGCTCCCTGTCCTCTCTTTGGGCCCTTCCTCAGACCTCAGACCAGGAGAGTTTGTTGTTGCAATCGGCAGCCCCTTTGCTCTCCAGAACACTGTGACGACGGGCATCATCAGCACTGCCCAGAGAGATGGGAAAGAGCTGGGCATCAAGGATTCAGACATGGACTACATCCAGACTGATGCCATTATCAATGTAACATTCCTAATCTACTGTATATAGCTGTGTACTGTGTCTACCTGTCTTTATTCAGATGTGTTTTCCTTTTTTTTAGTATGGAAATTCAGGAGGGCCCCTTGTGAATTTGGTGAGTCTAAACTATGACTTAAGAATTAAACATAACAGCTCTACTTATTTTTACATTGTCCTACCATGCACCCAAGACACTACATATAATTTCCAAGTCTCGTCAATGCATACTGTCATTCTATCCTTGGGCAAGACACAAATATATATGATATATCTGTAAGTAGCTTACAGATGGTGTCAAGAAATGTATTCGCTATTTTTGCGCACACAAAAGTCCATACATGTTGGAATTCTTGTGAAGGGCTCACAGGCATTCAATTATAAACAGTTAAGAGTGCATTTGAGAGAAAAAAAGAAACACATTCAACAAAAGAAATCACATAAATACATAATTTGAGAAGGCTCGTTAGCAGTAGTGATGTAAAACAGTGTTAACAATAAATATATTACATAGACTGTATATTGCACATAAAACCATATACTGGGGATTGAATGAATAATGCATTTTTCTTATAACTATTAAAACATCTTTTATCACTCATAACTTTACTGTGCGTCAACAGGATGGAGAGGTGATCGGTATTAACACATTGAAAGTCACTGCTGGGATCTCCTTTGCCATACCTTCAGACCGGATCAGTCGCTTCCTCACCGAGTCTCAAATCAAACACAAGAAGAGTCGAGGATTAAAGGTTATCAGGAAAAAAGGTGACCGTGATGTTTTTATGTTATATATTCTGTTAGTGCTCCTTAACTAACCAATATGCTTACAGAAAAGATAAGACAGCAAAGATTTACCAGCGAACCACAGTCTGATGATGGTAAGACTCTATAGGTGAAATTTCTCTCCTCTGTTCATACTATGGCATTACATCACTAACAACTGTCATGTTCTAATAGACGCCTCACATGTAAAAAGGCGATTTCTAGGCATCAGGATGCTCACAATTACAGATGAGTACGTTTACGAAAAACACAAAATCTATTTTATAGTATGTTTTTGCTTTTTTTCCCCTACTTTTAAAGATCCCATGACATGGTACTTCTTGATGCTTTTATATGGCTCCTTAATGGTTCCCTAATACTGTAAATGAATCCTTCTTCAAAATCAACACTTAGTGCATGAGAAGACACATGTACAGAGTCAGAGTCAAAAAATAACTCTCTGAACACCTCATTATGGGCCATGTTGCTTGAATGCAAATGAGAAGGACACAGATTGGTTAGAGGAGGGGGGGTGGGAGGGGGGGGTGGGGGGGGGGGCCGCAAATGCGCCGCTGGTTCCTTGTTTTAGCAGTGCGCTGTGCCTGGCCCCACTTCCGCGTGTGTAAGCGCGAAGGAGGAAAGGAGAGCCTTTTCAATGAAAAAAAAACAACACATTTTCACAGAAAATAAAATTAAACCACTGCTGTTTCAGAGGTCCAGAGGGTCGGGTAAAGGACTTCCGGGTCTAGAAACACTCGCATGTGCCTCCAGGCAAATAAAAAAAACACATTTCGCATTGCGTAGCTCCTCCGCAGTCCAAATTCTCTGGGCGTGATTTCCAGAGACGGGGGGTGGAGATCCAGACGGTGGTGGAACTGAATTTGCATTTCTTTTTTCGATCTGACGTCAATAAGGTGCCTTGTCCAGAATCGCCCATTTGAGCTGTGTTTTTTTTCAAACGCAGAAAAGGATTGCAAATGCTCAGTTTAGACATTTCGCAACTTTTAGCCATTGGGGGGCCCTAAACAGGGTAGGGGAGCTCACATTAACGTTCAAAAACCTCAGAACGTGAAAATTTCATGCCATGGGACCTTTAATAATTTCTCCTTTCCACTATCTTTTTTAAATTTCTTTTTTATATAGTCTAGTTGCTGAGTTACAACATTTGAACCCTCATTTTCCTCTGGTCAATTATGGAGTTCTAGTGCAGCAGGTACTTCCTGACAGTCCAGCTGAGAGGTTTGTTGATGTTGTTGTTATCTGCTATTAACACATTTCAGATTCCTATTATTATATGCAATTTTTCCCATTCAAAACATATATATTGTTTTAAATGGTCGTCGGTCCTAATTAGGCCTGTCACAATAACAATTTTCAAAGCATTGTATTTCAACAAAAACAAGAAAAATCTCATCACTTTTGTAAAGAACCACGATAAATATTGACCTCCAAAATATATTGTTTTTATATAGCTTTCATATACTGAATGATAAGTCAGTATTGTAATTATCGTGACAGATTTATTCTAATTTTTCATCATTCTGAAACCCATAGATTTGCCCTTTTGACATGTTATTAGACCTCCATGTACAGCTATATTCTTAAATATTAATTATATTATTATTTTTGATTCAGTGGAGGGCTGAAGGACGGGGATATAATTGTCAAATTAAATGGACAACCAGTCTGGAGCATTGAGGACATCTGGCAGGCTTTACAAGGTCGTCATCCACTCCTGTTTGAGATTCTGCGAGCCCGTGAGATGTTTCTCTTCCACATTGACCCACAAGAGTGAATCAGAACAAACTTTTCACTTCAAGAACACCCTTTGAAAATAGTGTTATCAATGGTATTCAAACATGATGTACATTTCAATTTCGCTCTAAATATGATTTGCATTGCAGGGCTACAATTGTCTACTGTTAAATCTTATGCAATGTTGTAATTGCAGTAACAACAAATGTGTTATTCTTTATCAAGCACCATTATATGAAACAAGTTTACATTCAAATTTATGCTAAATTATAATGACAGATAATTAATAATAAAGTCTTTGATAATTTCCTTGTCCATAAATGGAGTCTTGAGTGTTGGAGTGAGAGCATGTGAGCAGCAGATGCAGCACAGACAGAAGACCTCAGTTATGTGTATATGTCTTGTCCATAGTTCCTCTCTGCTGTGACAGATGTGCTGCTAATTCAAACAAACCTCCCACTAAAATACAGGGCTCATACTGGAAAATTATTTCTTTCTGCTCCTGTTATGCACTCTGAAAGATCATGTACATTTAAATAAAGTCTTTCACTACAGAAACCTTTTTCATTAGTGTACAGCCCACACATACAGAAAAAAACTGTACCAAATTATACAAAATTAAGTACTGAATTAAATTGTTAGTAGCAAACTACCTCTATTACTTTTATATGATTACTACAGTTATCACACTGTTGCTTTAATCACTACACATATTATAAGTTCAGAAAATTGTAACAATCTGTTCAGCTGAATATATTTTTCTTCTAGCAGTGCTTCTACTACTATAAATGCAAGCAAATAATCCAACTTGAATATGTGCTGAAGTGGATTTAGAACCTACATTGGCTTCTTCAAATTGGGCGAAGTTACAAATGGAAGAGAAACCAAACAAGTACTGCATGAGCTCAAGAAAGTTACTCATGTTTTCAATCAAAGTATTTACCGGCTGCAGATTCATTATTTGAGCCTGTGTGTGGAGGCTGGTTCCTGTTAGCTCGGTCTGTGTCCCAGATATATTTGTGTGTCTGGGGATGTTGATGTCTGGCCAAGACATGTGTCATACTGTACACAGAGTCTGAGTGGAGCGGCCAAACACGGCAGTTTGCCCTTAGAAAATAAAATATATACTTCACTTACCTTACTACTGCTTCTACTAATAGTGCTAATTCTACATTACTGTGACTTATACAGTATAAACACAGTTGACTTTACATGGTATTTTTGTGTGTTTGACCTTAAATATTGAGTTAAAGTTATGTTTTCTGCTTGTTAGAGGCTGCTTATATATTTTTTTTCAGAGTATGAACCGTAAGTAGTAGTTTTTTTTGTCTTTTATGATCTAGCTGAATTTCAGTCACTAGAAATGATTCATGCCTGATCCTCTCTTCACATGGTCATGTACGTCTACAGTTTGAGCAGTAGATGGCGTATGCTGCATGAGCTTTATCTGACGTGGCAACAGCACAGCACATGAGAAAAACTGAACTCCATGTGACTGAATACATGAATATTGAATACCAATAGTTGGAACATTGGTAAATGGAAAATATGTGGATGGGAAATGTTGGGAAATGAATCAAGGAGAATGAAGGGCATGTGAGACCAAAGAGGAGCTTAATTATATAAACATTTGTGTGAAGAATCCCTCAGTTGTCCAGGTAGAATCCATGGCAAGAGGAGAAATTAAATTTGTCAACTGGACAAAGTTTATTTGGTCGAATATGTTTAGCAGCTCATCCAAGCTACTTCAGTTCTGACTAGAGTGCTGGTGGACACTGCTTATAACTAGCTGCAGGGAGGAGGGAGGCTATTTTTGTCAAGAAAGAGAATACTTCCTTGAACAGAAATGGAGTTCTCAGACATCATTTGTCTCCCATCTATAACTCTATCCTCAAACCTAAATCAAAACAAACAAAGAAAACAATAGGACTAGCCAGGTCAGGTCCAGTGGTGTGAAACACCCATTATGGCCCTGAATGGTTCTGCTAACAATACCCCCCACTCCCTCTGCATATTGAATAGGCTTAACTAACAGAAACTGTAAACAAATAGGTGTGATAGTTTCATAATCATTTCACTGTAGTTAGCTCCTCCCTCCAGCTAGTTATAAGCAGAGTGCACCAGCACTCTAGCTAGAACTGAACAAGTAGCTTGGATGAGCTGCGAAACATATTCGCCCAAACTTTAGACCTTTGTCCAGATTACAAATTGAATTTCTCCTTTTGCCATATATAAAAATTTGACGATAAATCAGGGCATTGTTATGTACTCTGTAATCCCATAAAATATATTCAGTATAAAAAACAAATTATTCAAATTGGGGTATTGTCATGGGCTAGTGGTTTCTGTACATGACAAGAACTAAACACACTTCATGAACACTTATGAGGCCCAATGTGAAACTATGAGACATGGCCGACCTCTCACTGACATCCACCTTCATCAGTGCCTGGTGATAGATTCTAAACCACTATACCGAGCAAACACACTGCAGGTACAGTATAAAATAATTTGAATTAGTTTAAATGTTCACAATAAACATTTACTTCACATCAAGGAACCACCTGCTTATCTCGAAGGAGATATTATTGCATTACCTGGAATGTTCCACAGTATGGCATTAAACTACTTGGGCTTAGACAAACTTTATTGATCCACAAGGGAAATTGTTTTGGGTACGGAAATTGTTTGGTAAATTTGTTTATTTTGCAATTTTTCTAATTACAGGTGTTTTAATTGCTTAAAATAGTCTTTCCACGAGCTTGTTCATGGAGATAATTTAATTGAATTTAATACCATATAGTCTGCAGTTACCTTTAACCTGAATCTTTTGATGATTCTATGATTTCTTTGTATTCTTTGGCTTCACTAATGCAATTCTACCTTTTGCAGTTTTGTATTAAGTAGCTAGATTTTGTAAGAGAGCTTGCAAAGTGAGAGCAATTGTAACCTATTCAAACAATAAAGCACTTAGAAAGTATACACAGAACCAGGCACCCCCACCTTTTGCTTCCACTAACAGAAAGTAGCAGTAGCTGATACTGGGTTGAAACTCAGGAGTCACTGGTCATGGCACTCGGCCTGTAGCAGCACAGATTGGATGTATCAGAGAAGTGTGGAGTTACAGGAGTTGAGTCTAACTGTTTCCATCTGTCAGACTTCGACTGCATGAGTCAGAGCTGATCAGGGCACTGTGGCCTCTCAGTGCACTCCATAATGTAAACTTGTTGTGGTGCAAGTTAATGATAGGCCTTAGCCAATAAACCTCTTGCATCATATAACTTTTAGTTTAAGTTCAATGACTAGTCATCTGAAGGGATACAATGTCAGTTGTCCACTTGTCAGTTTCTATTTGGCTTGAAGACTTATAAAGGTCCCATGGCATGAAATTTTCACTTTCTGAGGTTTTTGAACGTTAATGTGAGCTCCCCTACCCTGTTTAGGCCCCCCCATGGTTAAAAGTTGCGAAATGTCTAAACTGAGCATTTGCGATCCTTTTCTGCGTTACAAAAAATCGGAGCTCAAACTGGCGATTTTGAACAAGGCACCTGATTGACGTCAGATCGAAAAAAGAAATGCAAATGCAGTTCCACCCCCGTCTGTCTGAACTCAGCGTCTCTGTAAATCACGCCCAGAGAGTTTGGACTGCGAATGCGCTAGGCAATGCGAAATGCGTTTTTTTTATTTGCCTGGAGGCACGTCCGAGTGTTTCTAGGCTCGGAAGTCCTTTATCTGAGCCTCTGGACCTTTGAACAGCAGTGGTTTAATTTTATTTTCTGTGGAAATGTGTTTATTTTTCAATGGAACGCTTCAAATCTCTCCCCTCGTGCAAAAACAAGAAAATGGATCAGCTGAGGGCTCAGAGCGAGAGGGAGAGTTTGGCCACGCCCCCCACCCTCTACTTTTGGCCAGCTCTTTTCTCCTCATTTGCATTCAAGCAACAACTCCCATTATAGAGTGTTCAGAGTGAGAAAAATTACTCTTTCTCAGCTTATCTCTGTTTCTCATGCACTGAGTGTTGATTTTGAAGAAGGATTCATTTACAGTATTAGGGAACCATTAAGGAGCCATATAAAAGCATCAAGAAGTACCATGTCATGGGATCTTTAAAAAATAATAAATAACCAATGTATGGCAAAGATATGCTTAATGGAGTCATATTTATTGAGAATATTTATTTCAGTGATGAGTTACTATTGTAGCCACAGCTGACCTGGGGCAGACTGATGCAAGGTCTCCCATCCAAATACTAACCAGGCCTGGCCTTGTTTAGTTTCTGAGATCTGACAAGATCAAGCTTTGCCAAGCCAATATGGCCAGGTTACAATTCACGATTAACTAAGAGTCATCTAATATTTTAGTTTTGGACAAATCCAGATTAATAGTTGTAGCCCTATAAGAAATCATAACAAAAACAACATAGTATGGCCAAGTCATAAGATCTCAGTTCCTCAATGTTTTTTTTTTTTTCATTTATAAATCGTTTTAAGCCAGCAAATGTTGACAACTGTTTAAAATGGCTTAAAATGTTCTCTTTTTTATAAAAATAAATAAATAAAAATAAAAGATGCTTAAATTGCTGGCACTCTCTGTTCTTGTGCCATGATGAGGTAGTTTGCCTGTGTCCTTGTGTAGGGCAGGTGTGAATGACTTGTCAGATTTTCGCTGCTGTTTCAGTGCTCCCCAGTTATTACTTACACCCTGTCTTCTCTCTTTCACACTCTTCAGCTGCACTCTTTTATTCTGCAGTCTGAGATGAGTCTCCTGTGATGACCTCATCACCTCCACATTTTTAGAAAGTGAAAATGAACTGACAAAAGTGTAGAGGACACTGTGGCCTTTTTCATTTATGTCGCTCTAACTTAGTCTAAGCAATATTCTGATGTATAATTCTTACAGAATGTATAAAAGTGTGTTATCTCTTCTGTCCTTTATTCATTGTCCTATAGCTTTTTATGTATTTCTGTGCAAAGCTTAGGACCGTTCCATAGCTATATATTTTGAATGGTAAAAAGTCCTCACAATATTGCATATAACATGTAGCTGATCTTGAGTTGGTCACTAAATTGACATTGAAGAAATGATGCAAACAATTCACTGTGGGTGATATACTAGTAGTTTCTAACACATGCATGTTGCTGGCTTCATAAGAACTGGACCCACAACCTCCAGAATACTAACCATACATACTCACAATTATAGTGTAAACCTTGAAATCACGTTAACAACTTGAGGCGCCGGTCCCAAGTAGAACAGAGATTAGATCTTAATTCGATTAGGCCAACTGCCAACTGCTTGTCTCAATGGAGCGGTTATTGGTTCATCTGGAATGTCCCACAGTAAAGCATTAAACTCGTATATGTCTATGCAGATAAGCAGAAAGAAGATACAGGTGAAATCTGTGGAGAGCCCACAGATAATTTAAAGATCCCATGACATGGTACTTCTTGATGCTTTTATATGGCTCCTTAATGGTTCCCTAATACTGTAAATGAATCCTTCTTCAAAATCAACACTCAGTGCATGAGAAACAGAGATAAGATGAGAAAGAGTCATAAATATCTCTCTCAAACTCTTTATTCTGGGCGTTGTTGCTTGAATGCAAATGAGGACAAAACAGCTGGCCAATAGTAGAGGGTAGGGGCGTGGCCAAACGCTCCGCTCAGAGCTCAGAGCCCACAGCTGATCCATTTCCTTGTTTTTGAACGGGGGAGAGATTTGAAGCTTTCCATTGAAAAATAAACACATTTCCACATAAAATAAAATTAAACCACTGCTGTTCAAAGGTCCAGAGGCTCAGATAAAGGACTTCCGAGCCTAGAAACACTCGGATGTGCCTCCAGGCAAATAAAAAAACGCATTTCGCATTGCCTAGCGCATTCGCAGTCCAAACTCTCTGGGCGTGATTTACAGAGACGCTGAGTACAGACAGACGGGGGTGGAACTGCATTTGCATTTCTTTTTTCGATCTGACGTCAATAAGGTGCCTTGTTCAAACTCGCCCGTTTGAGCTCCGATTTTTTGTAACGTAGAAAAGGATCGCAAATGCTCAGTTTAGACATTTCACAACTTTTAACCATGGGGGGGGGGGGGCTAAACAGGGTAGGGGAGCTCACATTAACGTTCAAAAACCTCAGAAAGTGAAAATTTCATGCCATGGGACCTTTAAGCAATAAAAGCGCCTGTAATTAAATAAATGCAAAATACCCAAGTTGAATACAGTACTGTGGAACATTCCAGACAAAACAATCACATTCCCATGGAGACAAGAAGTGCACCTTTAATTCCTGTTTTTTTTATTTGAAATTCACCTCACACATACACTCCACTAGCTGCTGTACAAATGATCCAGAGCTGGTAAAAAGTGGTCCCTTTCTAAAATGTTTGGGCTGCACATTTTCTTCTAAAAAGTTCAGTTGCCTTTGAGATTCACGTTGTTTCTTCCTCATGCTCTGAATAAAACTATGGATAAAAGCCAGTGCATTGCTTCACTATTACACAATTCCCTGGAAAATGATATTCTACTTGCACACAGCCACTCTCCTACAGAAAAGTGAGTTAAAGAAGGTTTTTTTTGTCAGGTTTGATAGCTAAATCTGATGTGCTTTTCCCTCTCTGTCAGACTGCCTTTTATCCAAGAAGCTGAGTCATTTCTCTCTTTTTCAAAGCTCCTGCCTTCTCCCTCCCTGTGCTCCCCTGTGTTGTTAGCGAGGCATTTCACCACAGTTTGAATAATTCAGCACATTTTCTCATCTCATGACCCTTGTGTGGGAGTCCATAGGCGGTGGTTTACTATATTATTGTATGTGTGCAAAAAAGTGAAGTAATTGCCATCTACTGCTGGCTGTATACCTGGTTTAATGAGCCTATTGGAAACCGCACATACTGTATAGCTGGCAGTGTTTTGATGACTACTATGTATTTCTCTGGGAAAAACAGTATTCCTTGTTGGTGGTTGTCGTTTTTCACACAAGTAGTGGAAAGTCATGGCTGCTGCGTTTTCTCGTAAACATTTTTTTAATTGGAGAAGGTGGAATTTCTGGGATTGTGTCGCTCCAAAACTCCTAACATTTTGTTTAGCAGACAGGACACATCTGGAAGGAGCTTGTGTGGAAGTAAACAAAAAAAAGCAGCCAAGTCAAAAGGCTGTGGTGTCTCGGAGAATCACACAAACACCAAAATAAAATCACTGTCCTTTACTCAGTGTTAATTTTTTAAGTGCAAGTATAAAGCCAGATTCCCCTCCTTGAACCACCACCTTAACGTGGTGGAGGGGTTTGAGTGCCCGAATGATCCTGGGAGCTGTTGTTGGGGTCTTCATGCCCCTGGTAGGGTCACCCAAGGCAAACAGGTCCTGGGGGACGGGTCAGACTAAGCGCGGTTCCGAAGCCTCTATGATGATAAACACGGCAAGGCCAGTTACATCGCCCAGATTGGCATCACCGGGGCCCCACCCTGGAGCCAGGCCTGGGGTGGGTGCTCGACAGAGAGCATCTGGTGGCTGTGCCTTCCCCCACTGGGCCTGGCCGGAAACACCCCGAAGGAGCGACGTGCAGCCGTCCTCCCATGGAACCACCACCCGCAGGAGGATTCATAGGGGGCCGGTGCAAGGAGATCTGGGGGGCAGTCGAAGGCAGGGGCCTCGACGACCGGATCTCCGGACATGGAGACTAGCTCTGGGGACATGGACCGGGCATGTCCCACCGGGAGGAGGCCCTGGGGAAGACCCAGGACATGCTGGAGGGACTACCTTGCCTTGGGGTCCCCCCGAAGGAGCTGGAGGAAGTGTCCGGGGTGAAGGAAGTCTGGGAGTCCCTGCTTAGACTGTTGCACCCGTGACCCAGCCCCGGATAAGTAGAAGAAAATGAATGAATGACAGAATAAAGCCAGCATTTTTCAATCAATCAATCAATCAATCAAATATTTATAGGGCGCTTTTCATACAAAATTGTAGCACAAAGCGCCTTACAGTGGTCAAGGATTAGAAGATTGACCTTTATTGATCTCGCACAGGAGAAGTTGTTTCTATATTTGACCCGGGGACCATCCCCATGACCCTGTTTTGTTATTTATGCTTTGGTCAGGCCCTAAGCTGGAGGACCCCACCTATGGCGCATGCCTAGGCCGGCGGGGGAAACCGGAGTACCCGGAGGAAACCCACCCAAACACGGGGAGAACACGCAGCCTCCACACAGAAAGGCCCGGGCAACCCGAACCCTCCCGCTGTGAAGCACGAGCGCCAGCCACTCAGCCACCGCGCCACCAGGGGAGAAAAAAAAAAAAAAAAACAGGAACAGCAGCAACAACAGCAACAACAACAGCAACAACAGCAGCAGCAGCAACAACAACAACAGCAGCAACAGCAGCAGCAGCAGCAGCAGCAACAACAACGGCAACAACGACAGAACAACAGCAACAACAACAACAGCAACAACAACAGCAACAGCAACAACAGCAGGAACAACAGCAGCAACAGCAGCAACAACAACAACAGCAGCAGCAACAGGAACAGCAGCAACAACAATGACAACAGGAACATCAGCAACAACAACAGCAGCAGCAACAACAGCAGCAACAATGACAGAAACAACAGCAACAACAACAGCAACAACAACAGCAGTAACAACAACATCAACAACAGCAGCAACATCAACAGCAGCAGCAACAACAACAGCAACAACAAGAACAACAGCAACAACAGCAACAGGAACAGCAGCAGCAACAGCAACAGGAACAACAGCAACAACAGCAACAGGAACAGCAGCAGCAACAGCAACAGGAACAGCAGCAACAACAGCTATAGCAACAACAACAACAGTAACAACAGCAGCAACAACAGCAGCAATAACAACAGCAGCAACAACGACACTATGGTACAGCAGAGTGCACAGCCAAATATGTAATATTAGAAGAATGCGTTGTGGAACTTGGCAAGTTTGTCACTAGCATTACTGAAATTGGTTGCAAATAGGAATAATGCAGTTACTTGAAATGAAGCATTTTGTCCATCGAAAAAGCCTTCAGGGGTTGGGGGAAAAAACTGATGGTGATCCTATATTTAACTATTATATTTTGGACCCAAATATTCACAATAGCATTTAACATGGCATTGGAGTATTTTGTTAATCATATTTCTAACCTTGAGGCAAATAGCAATACTGTACATGAATATTTTATGTTGACAGTTACATCCAGATGTAGAGTTTCTCAAACTTTGTACTACTTCATGATAACTACACCTTAAAGGGCCCATATTATGCTATTTTCTGATCTTTGTTATTTCCTTCGTCATTTCCTCATCACAAACATATCTGGAGTTGTGTTTTGTTTCATTCAAACATGTTTAAGACACAAGCTCTGCGTATTTAGGCATATTAGCTTTTCTCTTAAACCTCCACCTCTATTAAACAAAAGGTAAATGGTAGCTGTCATCTTGAAATCTATCGCTTCATGACATCACAAGGTGGAACAGCATTTTGAGCTTTGGTGATGTAGACAGACTAGGGGTGAGACAAGGGTTACTCAAACATGTAGCAACATTCTAAAGCATGAACAAAGACCTAATTCAGAAAAAACAATTAGTTTACTATAAATGATTCAGGCTTAGTAACTGCTTTATCAATACCCCAACCCCAACAGCTAACCCATTAAGTAGCTACTAAGCCTAAAGTCTCAAGAAAATTCATTATGAATTAAGTGTTTTATTGTGTTTTTATTAAACAGGCTATTAAACATGTAGTGTTTTTTTTTTTTATCTTGTCTTGTCGACAGTGTTGCTAGTAAAAGAGCAGATGCATTTTTAACCTTTACCTCTACTTTTCTACCACCTACCAAACCAACATGTCCATTTTCACATATTATGTCTTAACAAACACCACAGTCCATTGTCCTTATTTTACCTCAGTAACTCCTATATCTCATGGTGGTTGATTCCCAGTATACATTACGCACAGTGGGATAAAAACATGTCAAATCAAATGCCTGTCTCTGTATGTTATTCTCACACGCTGCTGCTGCTCTGCCAGGCTGCCTTACTGTGGGCACGTGAGGGCGAGCGAGCTGAAGAGGCAGGGAGAGAGTGAGAGGAGGGGGGGTCTGGGGGGCTCTGTGTGGCTGGACATGTGAGTGTCTATAAGCGTTAGCGTTCAGGAGCTATGTCTCTCTGCTCTGTAGCTTTTGGGCTCTGGGCCTATTTATACACCCACTCCCATGCTCCACTGTGACATTTGTGCTTGTATCAGTTCACCTCATCCTCTCGTTCCTGTCTTTCATCTCTTCTTTTATCTTCTTAAGATGTGTGGTCCTTAGATGTGGGGGCTCACTCACCCCCTCTACAGCCTGACTCTGGGGTCTTGTAGGAGGTAGATTTGAGCTGAAGAGAGCGGACAGATCAAGGCCACTGCTCATAAAGGTGCTGTATCCCAACAGACTTGCAAGGCTACATTGTCTTTCGTCACCTTTCAAATACAGCTGTTGTTAAAAGTGCACAGAGATACTATACATTATATATTATTCGTGAAGAGTCCCTCAGTCGTCCAGGTAGAATGCATGATAAAAGGAGAAATTCAATTTGTCAACTGGACAAAGTTTGTTTGGTCGAAAACGTTTCGCCGCTCATCCGAGAGGCTTCATCAGCTCTGACGAAGCTTTATATATTATTATTATTTAACAGTGCTCCCTCATAAAATGACTCAAAGTTGTATTTCGATTGATTAATGCATGTTTGAGTCATCCTTTTTTATCCCAGTTCTGTATTTGAGTGTCTGGGTGAGGATTAGGTTAATGAAAAATGCCTAACTACTCAAAAAAGCATAACATGTTTTTCTTTAACAAAACATTGTATTTATCCGCACATTCAGTCTTCGGCCAATAGATTTGAGAACATTGCACTGGAGGTACAGTTTCAAGCATAGGTGTTGCATTACCACCTCCATCTACTACTATCCACAAAGCAAAAGGAGAAATTAAATTTGTCAACTGGACAAAAGTTTTATAGATCAAATACGCTTCGCAGCTCATCCAACCTGCTTCTTCAATTCAAGTGACAAATTGAATTTCTCCTTTTGCCATGGATTCTACCTGGACGACTGAGGGATTCTACACATACTGTCCACAAGATTTTCCTGTATTAAATGTGATATGTTTTATGTTTTCATCTGGATTAGAACAGGTCAGACCAGGAGACATTTTGTGTGTGAGAACGTGCAGTGTTTGACAGTCACCACACTTGATTCATTACCTCATTATCACCTTGGTCTACGCTAGACCATTACATAACACTCTGTTCATGCAATTTTATTCAGCAACCACATTACATCACTGAAGCTACAAAGACATTTTGGAAAAATTATATTCATTTTTAAGGAAGAACGCATGTTATGTATTTAACTATCCTTCAGTTGAGTCATTCTGTGTTGTATACACAGTAGATTTTACCTAACATTACATGGATCTGTACTGTATGTAGCCTACATTTAGCGGAGCTGCACTATCACTGATTGATGATTAGCGGCCTGTGCTGTGGTTTAGATAGTGAGGATTCAGATCAGAGAGAGTCCTTTTCATTTTAACCCAACGGGATTTCACCACTGAAAACAGCAACCCAAATAAGAGGCTCAAGTGAAGCTCATTGTATTTTCTGGTTGGATAATCATCTTGAGAACCAAAACACACAATTTTAGCATAAAGTATAAATCTGCAGTACAATTATTTAATAGTTGAAAGGTATATTTGATTTTAACCTATCTATTTCATATTTGGGAACACAGACAGGTCATCTTTATGGAATTTAAAATCCAAATTTTACATACTTACATACATACATACATACATACATACATACATACATACATACATACATACATACATACATACATACATACATACATACATACATACATACATACATACATACATACTTACATACTTACATACATACATACATACATACATACATACATACATACATACATACATACATACATAAGTATAGCATAATATATATTAATAATAAAACCAGATTTGCCACATATACCAAAAATATGATATACTGATGTTTAGAAAGGTTTACTTGAGTGCAACGAAAGCAGCAGACAGGTTATGAAGCCAATCTTAAAATGATAAGTAGCTCCATATTGTGTTGGCGGGGGCCGTGGGAATTATGGTGTTATGTAATTGGCATAAACAGAGTCGCTGAGGCCCGTGGCGACCATGACTGAGAGCGATGTGGGACCTACCCTGTCTGCTGCTGCTGCTGCTAAACGGACTCTACTCTTAAGTGCTCCTGCCTTTAGCACTCTCCTTGGCTCTTGCGTAACAGTTTCTTCGGCCCCACCAACCCAAAGGAAACATGTGACCATGCGAAGGGTTCCTTCTGGCTTTTCTTCTCCCTCTTTCCTCCCCCCCTCTCTCTCCTTAGCACTAAAGGGTTTTTCACATGCACCAGCTATAGAGTCATTATGTTAACACACACACACATGCATCTCCACTCAAGATAGAGCTTCAGCTTATTGGCCATCAACTGTAAATATAATCTTCTAAATACCTGTTAATGATTAAATAAAACAGCTGCCTATAGGGATGGGGTTGTAAACCGTGTAGATAGATGCACCTCCATGCACTCATACAAACATGGATTATGATGTGAATATGGTGCGCATGACAAATCACAACAAACCCACGCATTTAAACTCAAGCACTGAGGCTGTAAGGCTATCAGTACACATGGTTTAGCCCTGGTTTAATTAATTTATCTATGTTTATTTTTGTGCTGGTTTGTCACAGCCTTTTTATAATTGGTTTGGCAGGCCTGGTTTGACGCTTGCTTAAACCTGGTTGAGTTCTGGCTGGCTTAGTCTTTTAATAAATTTAAAACTAAATTTAACTCAATATAATGTGAGGTTATACTTGCTGCCCAACTCACTGAATGGATAAAAACTAATTGCATATGAGATGGGAATGACAACAAAGTGTAGTCCCTATCCCTCTTTCCAGCTGTCTGTCCTATAAGTGTCCTTTACTTTTAATCCATTTGTCCTCTCTGCACTCCCCAACCCTTTCAACATACTGCACATGCAGTATAAACCACCATGCATGCACCTATATGTGTGGGTGTGATAATATAGATGGGAATTTAAATCAACACGCTGAAGTAAATGAGTTTTTCTTGCATCATTATTTAACGGAGACATCAACACAAATCAGAACTGTGAAGTTCAAAGAGGGATGAAGTCAGCAGAGACTGTGTTGCTATGGAAATCCTCTGCCTCTGTGCTTCACCTGCTGGTTTTGGGGGGTACACTGCGTGGTGTGTTGAGACAGGTCCACTAAAGAATTATCATTACAGGTTACAGCAGCAATTAAATGACAAGATCCACTACCATGCCATATGTTTTTGGTTTAGTTGTGATTAGGAGATAAAACAATATAATGCCCCTGCTTGGCATTAGGCCTATTTCAACTGAAGTCATGTGGTAAACGATCAAATACTTGAGAAGCTTGTCATGCCAGCACTGCTCTATTTAGGCCTATTTGCCAGCTGTGAAGGAATGCTACATTTAACGTACTTCCATAAGGCATCACTCTTATTTTATGGGCAAAACTTGATTCTGTTTGTTTGACATCTCAGATATTAACTCCTGCTTGCATGAATATTGTCCATGTGGCGTCACATGAGCCAGCAGCCGACTGCACGTGCAGGGCGCACGGCACTACTAGCGAGAGGAGGAGCAGCGAGTGCGCATGATCAAATGTAAACACAGAGCACGGGCACATCCAAGTCCACAATTGCACTTCTTTTTACAAACGGACCAGACACCTGGAAAGTAAAGGGAAATAAGATTCTCGCGCGGCTGTAGTTACTTTGACCTTTCAGCACTCTGGACAGCGCTCCGCTCTGGTGCGCGTGTGGCATGTGCGCTGGAGAAGTGACCACTAGTGTCAGGAGCTGGTGGGGTGCACGGGCAACGAGCATGGCGGACTCTCCATCGCATCTTTCTGTCTAACTGTCGCCACTAGGATGAACATACCGGACTTTTTATTTCAAGTGTCCATCGTGGTCATAGCGGTGGTCTCTCTCTTGACCAACTTCTCAGTCGTGCTATGTTTTACGCAAAGCAGCGAGCTCAGGTCCCACGTCCCCGGTGTCTTTATCCTAAACCTGTCTTTCTCCAACATCCTGCTCACTGTTATCAATATGCCCGCCACTTTTCTTGGTGTGGTTGAAGGAGATAAGCCATTCGGGGATTTGTTCTGTCAGGGCGTAGCGTTTGCAGAGACTTTCCTCACCACTAATGCCATGCTGAGTATGGCCGCGCTGAGCATGGACAGGTGGGTAGCGGTGGTGTTCCCTCTCAGCTACTCCAGTAAGATGCGCTACAGAGATGCTCTTCTCATTGTGGTGTATTCCTGGCTGCACTCTGGGACATTTTCTCTAACACAACTGCTTATGAACTGGGGCGGATTCAGCCACACGTACGCGTCCTGCACCGTGCACCTGGGCACTGAGGCAGATTCACCGAGGAGTACCTTTGCAACTTTCACCGCACTGTTTCACATCAGCAGCTTCGCGCTCTGCCTCCTGGTCCTCTGTTTCGCCTATATCAAAGTTTTGCGCGTCGCGAGATTTCACTGCAAGAGAATAGATGTTATCACAGTGCAGACTCTGCTCCTTCTGGTTGACATCCACCCAAGGTAACTTTACTATGTTGTACAGTATATGGTGTCCTTGAGTATGTTTGTTTGTGTGTGTGTGTGTGTGTGTGTGTGTGTGTGTGTGTGTGTGTGTGTGTGTGTGTGTGTGTGTGTGTGTGTGTGTGTGTGAGAGAGAGAGAGAGAGAGATACTATACAGTATTAATGGGATCATTTACTTTTGTCAGTGTAAAGGAGCGATGTTTAGCTCAGCAGAAAAAGAGGAGACAGCGCGCCACCAAGAAGATTTTCATCTTTATCGGCTCTTTCATCTTTTTCTTCTCACCTTATGTAATAACAAGGTAATATCCTTTTTTTGTGTTTTGTGCAATAATGATTGCCCTGTAAATACCTTTACATTTTGACCCCAGTGGCTTTTCTTGACAGGGTGAGAGATAGACTTATTTTTAATTGATTTAATACAGTAGCAGAACATCATCTCAAATTTTACCTGTGGAATTTGATCATGAAGTTTCATTACAAAAATATTACATTTCTTAACATGCTGTTTGACAACAATAGGATACAACTTATTTATTATTTGTGTTTGGAAAGCCACTTATGGTATTTCTAGCGTACACAGGCTTACAAGTTTATCTGTATGCAGACTGTATTGTATCTGGTGACAGTTTATGTGTTACCTGCATTCAGTAATGATGTTTCATTCCTGCTTGTGCAGACTGGTGGAGCTGGTGCCCTCCGTGCACATCCCCAGGTACTGGGGCATCTCATCCAAATGTCTGTCCTATGCCAAGGCCTCCACAGACCCATTTGTGTACTGCCTCCTGAGGCAACAATACAGGAGAGCTCTGGTCAGCATCATCTGCAGAGTCCTGAGACAGGACCACTACACGCTGTCAGTGCACAGCGCTCACAGCAGTACCCTGGACACCACAGAGGACAACTATGTCATTAAAAATGCCCTCACCTAGTTTAAATGTTCCCCTCATGCTACAGGGTCAAAGGTCAGAGTAAACCTCAGCGAAGTGCCTTCCTTAAGGACACTTTGCACTTGACTGTTAGCCACTGTGCTTTCATTGGGAGACTGTTACAGACACGAAACAATGTATTTTGGCTATGACTGTCTGACTTGTTTAGGTTTTTTCCAGAGGGCTCTGTTTGCTTGTCGAGACAATGCCAAGTCCACATCTGAAGTAGGGCACACACACTGTATTATTATCTCTAAATGTGTGTTTGAAGTATACCACTGTGTTTGTGGCAAAAACTGCTGTTTCTGTGAAACTGAAAATATATATTTATTCAACTATATCTAAACTTATATTGGGTGACATTTTAACACAGTGCAACTATTTAAGTGTGATTTGTAAGGGCATCAACAATAAAGGCAAAACCCCACAAACATAAACGTCTGAATGGATTGATGCATGTTCTAAAGCTGTCGAAATTACTATTACTATTTCTATGAGTATATTAAAGGTACACTGTGTAACTTTTCTGGTGGAGTGTCCGCCGCTTGCTTGTCTCTGTGAAGATGTTATTCCTTTGCCCTGAATGTTCCACATTATTTCATTAAACTTATCAGAAAAGCAGGTGACGCCATTACTGCCTTAGAAATAAGAGAGGCACCACCCACTGGCGCTATCAAGTACTACAACAGTAATACACTGTAGTAGTAGTAGTAGTACTGTTACATCAACAGGTCATGTTATAAGTCGTATCTGTGGAGAGGCAAGTTCGCTCTCAGTAAGAATGTAGCCTATGTTTTTTTTTAATTAAATTGTATTATTATTATTATTATTATTATTATTATTATTATTATTATTATTATTATTATTATTATTATTATTATTATTATTATTATTATTATTAGTAGTAGTAGTAGTAGTAGTAGTAGTAGTAGTAGTAGTAGTATTGTTGTTGTTGTTGTTGTTGTTGTTGTTATTATTATTTATTTATTTTTATTTATTTATTTTTTGTAGCGTTTAATCAATAAAGACTGGCAACGGGTGCTTGTATCTAAGAGAAGTCTTACTTTCATACTAAATGCCCAAGTCGTGTTTGTGTTAATGACATAACCCCCATCAAGTTCCATAGTCCATCTTTAACTTTGAATAAATATAAATTATGTTGTTAAACCTATGCAATCATCACACACTTTTGATGATATTAGTTTAAATTGTTATAAATACTTAATATAAATGCAGAACACCCAGCCCTGTAGGCCACGCTGCGGTCTTCTGTCCCTCTCTCATGCAGACAAAAAGCAGCGCAGTGAAATCTGATCTCTGCTGCTGTAATCGCGGGACGCGCCGCTTCTCTGAGGTCAGGGATGCTCTGTGCGCACAAAAGAAAGAACTTTCCCAGCGGCGGGAGGTAATTATCAGCTTTGCAGCCCGGAACTCAGAAGTACTGCCTTCCACTCTGCCACATCACACGCCGCAGAAGTGAGGCCGAGTGCAGCTACACCATGCTTCCAGGAGTTCTGCTGCTCTTTCTTTTGTTGACGGGGAGTTGGTCCGCTCCTCAGCAAGCGTGCGCTCCGGGAGATGAGGTTTTCGGTAAGGTAAAGGTCATTGATAACCCAACTGTTCTTGTGCTCTATTAACAAAAATAGCTATAAATTGGTAAACCACTCGAGTGTAATGGCGAATATTTTTAGTATTAAACAAGGGGCCATTATGTGGTGTAGCCTTTATAAAGATATGTGATATTTTGCTATCATATTCTAAAGTTGTCAGTCGTTGGTATTGTTGTTGTCGATGCACACTATGAGATTTTCGCATGAATGTTGTTTGAAACATGTCGCCTCCTAGTGTCCTGTTTCTTTTCTTTCCCAGGGAGATGCAGCAGTAACGCGTTTGAAGAAACACGTAAGTCTTTTAATGTTGCTCGTGTTTACAGTGAAGATATTTGGTCGACCTGTTGGGCACCAGGATTGCAGGTCGTCGTTGACCTAGGTGACTCGGTGGTAGGTCTCCTGGAAACAGGAAATACCAGCGCAGGATGTGACAAGTCTGGCCATCTGGGGAACTGGTGGAGGGCACCTGGCTACACTTCTTCCACACCTGGATTTTTGTTTTCAAAATCCCAATTTATTGCACCACATGTTACATAACTCAAGTGCATTTTGCAGTTTTATATGTATACAGTCACCACATGTTATTATGCTCACTCTTTCTTTCTCCAGCTAAATGCACAGAGATGAATCTGGGCTACTGCACTGATCTGGAGTATTCAAGGTGTGTTTTTAAAATGTGATGTTGCCTGCCCAGGTGCTATGATTACTTGTCTCATGTGCAACTCCTCAAAGTCAAAGTCAAACTTATTGTCAATTCACTATGCAACAGACATTACACAGAGGACTGAAATTGCATTTCACCAGACACCAAATAAGATAAGATAAGACTTTATTGATCTCACACAGGAGAAATTTACTTGCCATAGTAGCTCCAGGACAGTTTGAACAAGAAAGAAAGAAAGAAAAATATGCATTCTAACTAAAAACACACGCATGCACACACACACACGCACACACACACACACAGCTACACTCATAGACATGAAGTGTACACAGGCATCGACAATAAATAGACATAAGACATACAGGTAAACATATACACTTCAGCAAGAAGGAAAGAATGAAATGTGCAATATGTAAGGTGCAAACTCCTGCAAACTCCTTTGATCAAGGTCACATTTATTTATATAGCACACTCTGGTGCAACAGTCATCTGCA
Source organism: Paratrypauchen microcephalus (assembly GCA_036785185.1). NCBI lineage: Eukaryota > Metazoa > Chordata > Actinopteri > Gobiiformes > Gobiidae > Paratrypauchen > Paratrypauchen microcephalus. Next base: position 226,501 of record JAVJIX010000009.1, read on the forward strand.
AAAATAACATTGTCGTGTGTGTTACGATCATGTCTGGAATCACTGACTCTTCTTGTTTATGTATCAGCATTGATTGTTCATTGTTAAATAGGGGTACATAACTTGGAATGTTCTGTAGTATGGCATTTTGAGTAAAAGTTCAAGGGAGAGTAGCACACGCCATAGTCTTTTTTTTAGGTGCAGGTGTAGGATCAGATGCACTAACATTTCAAGCAAAATTAAATGCATTGTTTGAGTAAAAATAAGACCGTATTGACCCTAATGACACTCACCATGAAAATTAATTATGTACTAGATATACTGATCTATGTCATGTTCCTGTTACCATGTTTTCACTTTTTTAATTCTTTCAGAACCATATTCCCAAACATCCTGGGACATCGGTCTAGAGGTGAGGCAGAATCAGGGGCGGAGTACCTCCTCTTGAGTGTGATCCATGGGTTGTTGAATGGGGAGTGCTCTCCTGAGATCCGTCTGGTTGGCTGCTCTGTTCTTGCTTCTCCTTGTCAAAACAACCGCATGATCAGACCCTGTCGGAGCTCATGTGAAGCTCTGAGGAAAGACTGTGCTCACGCCTTTGAGTCTATAGAAATGGCCTGGCCCTACTTCCTCGACTGTGACCGCTTCTTTGCCAGTGATCAGGAGGGCTGCTTTGATCCTTTGGCTGGACTGAGAGGTACAGCTTAATATCATGTCTTCTGAACTGTAATATTTTGGGATTAAGATGGACAATTCAGGCAAAATAAATTGTATGTATAAAAAAACTAAACTATTTTTTTATACATACAAAAAATTACCCTAATTTTTAAAAAAATAAATTATGAGAAACGTTTCTGCTATGTATTACTTTTCTCCATGTTATTGCTTTGCCTGAAATGTTCCAAAATAAAACATGCATTTTTAAAATTATGGGTGGGTTAATTGTTCAAAAATTTTTCAGTTTTACTTTGAGGACTTGCCCCTTCATAAATCTGACCTGTAACTTTGTTTGGAAGCATCTCATCGACTTTAATGCCGTATTTTGGAAATTTACAGGCAAGGCAAAACATCATAATGAAAACAGGCACAAACCCTTGTCCCCCCAAAAATGGATAAATGCACCTTTAAATGCACTGTAATGAAGGAAAACACAGAATATATTTGAGTCCAAGTATGCTGTTGACAATCCAAAAAGTCATAATGTATTTTTGCTACCAGGAATGGTAGTAAAAATTGTTTCTTTTGTGTCAAATCTCATCTGGGAATGGAAGGGATTTGCCAATATATACCAAATGATGAGTCTTATGGTTTAGTGCCATCGTAGTGATACTCTGAAAGACCGAGGGAGGTAGTAGAGTATGGAGTCACACACAAGTAGTAGCAGTAGTAGTGAATACATTTTATTTTGCAGTATAATTTGGTCTCTTGAGTACAGATTTTGTGTGCTTCTTCTTTGTCTCCTTCTAGCTAGACAAGAGTTAGCTCTGTCCAGTCTTTCTCCAGAGGAACCCAGCACTATCATCCAGTTCACGTACACATCCAATGCCCAAATGTACAACCTCCTCCGAAGAACTGCAGCCAAGTGTTCCCACATCTCCCATGTGTACAGCATCGGGCGCAGCAAAGAAGGCCGAGACCTACTGGTTATGGAGTTCTCCAACAACCCAGGGAAACACGAGTTATGTGGGTATAATAACAAATATTTATTTAAATTATTCAGCCAAATGCTGGATTTTTGATGACATGACAATATCAAATGCATACTCGTATGAAGGCAGCTACAATAAATATTGTCAAAATGCATTTTTTTGAAATGTAGCTGTGGATTTCAGAATAATGAAAATGTAGTTTCCATAACAATTAACAATTTAAAACTAACAGGAAGATGAAACCCATGAATATGGTCTAATCACATGTTCTAATCACTTACTGGTGAAAAAAATGTTTATTTTTCACCTATATTAGTTCATGTTTAGGGCTTCGGGACATTGATTACTAGTCCCGCCCCGTTACAAAATGCATTTAGGGAATCCCCTCAGCACACATGTTTTGGATATTACCTATGAAAATATACAGGCTTTGACCCATCGAGCGGCACGGTGGCTAAGTGGTTAGCTCTCTCACCTCACAGCAAGAAGGTCCTGGTTTCTGGAGCGGTGCGGGCCTTTCTGTGTGGAGTTTGCGTGTTCTCCCTGTGCCTGAGTACGTTTCCTCCGGGTGCTCCGGCTTCCCCCACCACTAAAACCTTCTACATGGGGCAGGACCCTTCTGAAAAAGAGATTCTTAATCTCAGCGGGACTATCCTGGTTAAATAAAGGTCAATAAATAAATCATCATCATTCTACAATCTGAAAACCACCTATATATATATTGTATATTAGTATATTCTAGTGATTCTAATTAGCAGTTAATTATTGATTGGAGTGAACAGCACTAGATGAAGTGAAAATAGGGGTGCACAGTGGTTAGTACCCCTGCCTTTTTTGCAAGAGCTTGATTCTTGTATGATGTAAAACCTTTTATACTTTTATACTGTCTTATGAATTTTAGATTCTTTCAAGTCAATGTCAGAGGATGAATACATTTTTGTACTTATATTTAATATGCTAATATGTTTACTTTTTAACAATCAGTACAATTTTATAAATGTTGAACTTGGTGATAAGTTTTTTTTTGTTGTTGTTTTAATTTTATTTTATTTCTAATCTTTTACATCACAGTGGAGCCTGAGATCAAATTGGTAGGCAACATGCACGGTAATGAAGTTTTGGGCCGACAGCTGCTCATATATCTGGCCCAGTACCTGTGCTCTGAGTACATTTTGGGGAACCAACGCATCCAAACCATCGTCAACACCACACGCATCCACCTGCTGGCCTCCATGAACCCGGACGGATACGAGCTGGCTGCCTCTGAGGTAGAAGATAACAGTGACCCGGAGCTCAGCAACCATGAAGTAAATATTGTTAACAACACACGAGACAAACCAACAATATCCGCTCTCACTGAACTGCAGAGGGTTGAAGAAGAAAACATATTTACTGTACACTGTATGTTGAAATATGTGATTTCATTTAACATTCCATTGCATATTATTGCATTCAGATGTTGATATAATATGCTGTATATGGCATAAAAAAGTGAATGTGTAATTCTTCTTCCTCCCTCCTGCCACCTGCCTGACAATTTTCAGTATTATGTGGTAACTGGTCTGGAGATTGTACTGCACTCTTGAGCATGACATTTCAGCTGCCTTGTGTCCAATTTTCGATTTATACATTTTTAAATGCTGAGTAGTGTTGTCATAATAGTAATCTTCAAATTTTGATTTCAGTACTAAGAAAAAGGCTCGATGCTCTACTTGATACTATTTTGATAGCACAGTGATTATAACAACACTATATTTAGACATTTCAAAACCTATAATATAACATACTAGTTTCTTTAATGTTATCATGTGGTCTTATTCTAGTTCTAATAAACATCCAAAACATTCAAAGACAATTTGGGAAAGATTCCATTTTGTCCTGTAATTGTGAGTTATTCAGCGTTAATATACAGCTCTGGAAAAAATAAGAGACCACCGCAAAATTATCCGTTTTTCTGATTTTACTACTTATAAGTACAGTGGTACCTCACCTTACGAAATTAATTCGTTCCAGAAGTGGTTTCGTAACGTGAATTTTTCGTAAGTTGAGTAGCTGTTTCAATGGAAAAGGCCTGATCCGTTCCAAGGTTTTTTTTTTATAGTGTAACTTATTTTTATAGTGTAACATTTGTGTTCTGCGTCCTGATTGGAATAAACCAGGTCTAGACCAGAACTAAACCAAGTCTAAACCTGGACTGGACCTGGACTAAACCAGGATTATCCCGGGACATGGCAGTGCCGTTGGAGGAGCGCGTTGCTCGTGTCTCCGCTCTCCTTGCGCGTTCCGCGCTAGAGCTAAGAGGCCGAGAAAGACGCTCTTTCAGCGGGAATAAGAGCGGGGCGGGGCGGGCTCTGGTTCTATGTGACTTCCAGAGCCGGGGGGCTGACACTGTGAGCTAACAGGCCAAGAAAGGTGCTCTATCGGCGGGCAAGACCGCGGGGTCTCGCTCGGGGCGGGCTCTGGTTCTATGTGACTTCCAGGTCTAGACCAGAACTAAACCAGGTCTAGACCAGGTCTAAACCAGGACCGGATCAGGTCCAGACCCGGACCAAACCGGGACCAGACCAGGATTAAATCACCCCGTGCTGAGCCCGCGTGGTCGGGCTGAGCCGCGCGGGCCCGCAGCCCCGCGGGGGAGGCACGGCCCGGGCGCCGCGGCTCCATCCCGCGCTGTGTCGACGTCGCTTTTTGATCCTTCGATGTCGGCTCTTCCTATCATTGTGAAGCAGAATTCACCAAGCGTTGGATTGTTCACTCACTAATAGGGAACGTGAGCTGGGTTTAGTTTTACCCTACTGATGATGTGTTGTTGCGATAGTAATCCTGTGTCTCCGTTCCCCTCGCGCGTTTGGCGCTATATTGAGCCGTGTCTACCCCCACGCTTCACTATCAACACATTCCATTGAAAATCTATGAAAGTTCGAGTGCTCAAACGAGAGAGAAATGCGAGAAAAGCCCATTTCCAGTCTGAGAAAAGCGTAGAATGTGTCTGGTGAGGCATTTACAGCCCTAAAACATGTAGAACAATTGCAAAATACAAAGTTGTCCTACCTCGTGGACCTCTCCCACCGCGGGCCACCTCTGGAACCTAACCCCGTGTGTGTTGATAAAGTGTATTTACTAGGGCTGGGAATATTAACGCGTTAATCGCGATTAATCACGAACGATTAATGATCGCGAACAATTTTTTTAATCGCGATCAGAGTTTGCCAGCATTTTTCGCAATTCTACCATCCATATGCAGCTCATTTGGTTGTATTAATTAAACTCATTGTCGGTTAAACGCGCTATTTTGAGTTTGCTAGTATTTTGTTCCTTCTACGCATCCGTAGGCAGCTCGAGCGGGCTTCAATCATTTATTTACAATTTCTCAAAGTAAGCACTATTACTGGTTCCTTGTTACTTTTTCCTTTCTCTGCACTTTTTTGAAATAAAAAAAATGGTGAGAAATACTTTGCATTGTGAGTTTAACTTTAGATTCGAACGGTCTTACTGCAAGATATCAATTTTAAACATGCAAAATAAATCACGATTAATCGCGATTAACTATGAAATTTCTGAGATTAGTTGCGATCAAGAAAATTAATCGTTTGACAGCCCTAGTATTTACGTTTCGGGGCGTGCATCTGAGTGCGCATTAATTGAATTTTTGAGATTTCGTGTTTCGTAACTTGAATTTTCTTTCGTACCTAGAGACCAAAATTTGACGTGAAGGTGTTTCGTAACTTGGATTTTCGTATGTAGGGTCTTTCGTAAGGTGAGGTACCACTGTATGTGATTGGGCAAAAGGAACATTTTTGTTTGAGTCTATAAACTACTGACAATATTTCCCCCAAATTCCAAATAAAATATTATCATTTAGAGCATTTATTTGCAGAAAATGACAAATGGTCAAAATAACAAAAAAGATACATGTTTTCAGACCTCAAAGAATGCAAAGAAACAACATAATACTAATGTTTACACTTAAGTTCAGAGTTCAGAAATCAATATGTGGTGCAATAACCCTTATTTTTAATCACAGCTTTCATGCGTCTTGGCATGCTCTCCACAAGTCTTTCACATTGTTCTTGGGTGACTTTATTCCACTCCTGGTGCAAGAACTGAAGTAGCTCAGCTTTGTGTTTGTGTTGGAATTCAACAGACGCTGGAATGGAATGGCTGTAATACATGTAGAGATGCTGATTTGAGAAAAAAAATGCAGTGGTCTCTTATTTTTTTCCAGAGCTGTATGCTCAAATGAGTATCTAGTTTCACTACTTGTTTCAGTATTGATTTTTATCTGGGTATCAATACTTTTGATAGCCCTAATGTTAAGTGAATGGGTAAATCGACACAGTCCATCAAGTATATGTAGACTTAAGCCTACATATTGTAAATTCAGACCTAATGCCTCATGATAAACACATAAAAATCAGATGCCAAAATGCCGCCTGTTTTTGCATGACACATACTGTACCTACAGTATTCGTCCAGCATATACTTGTACTGCATTACATATAAATATGCTGCCACCTAAAATGCATGCTAATACTGTACATAGGTCTTTTTTTTTTTTTTCAAGTTCATAATGACTTAACAGCTGCATGTGCCTTACAATTTCTTTTTGTTGCTTGCTCTAATGACGGATATATTATGGTCTTGTCTTTATGTTAACAATGTAATTAATAATTAACTGTGTCTATTTGTGTACATACTAATTATTCATGTTGTCTACCCATAGTGTGGTCAAGGTTTTACTAATAATACTACTAATATGTCTACAGTACACCCTCCTAATAAACCCAGTTGTTTGAATTGAACCTTGCTTTAGGGACACTTGCTCAATGGTTGGACGAATGGTCGGACCAACGCACAGAACCTCGACCTGAACAGAAACTTCCCCGACCTCACCTCTGTCTACTACAGGAACCGCCGCAGCAGACACTACCGCACCGACCACATCCCCATCCCTGACGCTTACTGGTTTGGCAAGGTAACACATCTGCTGTCTGCTGGATAAGGACAATTTACTGATTCCACACAGAATGTATAAGGTTTTAGGAATTGTATTGGACATTTTAAAGAGTATTCTCAGATATGGATATTGGTCTGATAGTGACAATTTAGGCAATACTTGGTACCAAGATTTTTACCTAGCTGTCAGTCTATTAGTATGTGTTTTTGTCAGTCTATCCTTTCATCTTTTTTACAGACTGACAAACAGATACAGAAATTAGAAAAACTGTAAAACTAAACTAAAAGATATGGATTTATGTTTACATAAGCATGCAACAAATTACTTTATATCACAGATGGATACATTTTGTTCTTATTTTTGCAAATGTGAAATCTTGTGAAATTCACTACAACTTTACAGACATGTTAATGTGGGCCTTGTTATAGATTTTAAAATCTCAAATAATCTGTTATATTAAATATATCTGTCTATCACTGCAGTAAGTCAAATGTTGATATCTGCCAAAACATCCCTTTAGAATTTAGTTTTAATTTTAAGAATGTAATGTCTCGATTTTGACTGTAGGTGGCGCCAGAGACTTATGCAGTCATGAAGTGGATCAGATCTCTGCCTTTCGTGCAGTCTGCCAGTCTTCATGGAGGAGAGCTGGTGGTCTCCTACCCCTTTGACTTCTCCAGACACCCTCATGAGGAGAGGATGTTCTCACCCACACCAGATGAGCAGGTCCACATCCCCCAATACAGTCTATGGTCCTTTGTTTGCTATAGTTTTTATGTTGTTATTCATGTTGTTGTCGTACTTATCCTCAGATCCAGTAAGCTTTATCTTTCCTACTCTCAGATTTTTAAACAACTGGCCCGTACCTATGCTGATGCTCATGCCACCATGTCTAACAATGACACAGACAGATGTGGTGCCTCGTTTTTCCGAACCAGAGGCATCATCAATGGAGCACTCTGGTACAGCTTTGCTGGTGGTAAGACAAATATATTAGTCTGTGACTAAACGTGGACTAAACCAGGTCTAGATCAGAACTAAATCAGGTCTAGACCAGGTCTAAACCTGGATTGGTCCTGGACTAAACCAGGACTGAACCAGGTCTAGACCTGGACTAAACTGGGACTAGACCAGGTCTAAACCAGGATTAAACCACCGCGTGCGGCTCTTTGCTGGTTTTGTGTGGCTCTTGCGTTCGTTTGTGCGTGTTCGGTTTGTGGCTTGGGCTGCGAGGACGCGGTCCCGAGGGGAAGGCATGGTCCGGGCGCCGCAGTTCGATCTCGTGCTCGCAGCCCCAGGTGGCCTCGCGCCGGTCATGCTGCTCTGTCACGGATTTGACCACAATGAGCGGGTGCATGTGTCGCGCACTTCTCCAAGCGTCGTGTCCCGGGATGTGGCAGTGCCGTTGGATGAGCGCAGTGCTTCCTGCGGATTCAGTGACTCATCATGTCTCCGCTCCCCTTGCGCGTCCGGCGTCACTATTAATACATTTTGTTGAAAATCTACGAACGTTTGAGTGTTATTGCGGGTTATTTCTGGAATCTAACCCCCGCAATAAACGAGGGATTACTGTACCCCAAAAATAGCAATAAGTCCAAATATTTGTGCAGAGAAACGGAAATCTATTAAAGAAGTCTTTTTTATTTGATGAACTCTTTCTTTTACAAAATATTATAATATTATGAACAACCTGAAACTTTAAGAAAAATGCAATTTCAACACAAGCATGCAGGTTTCCCATTCACCTTGCTAATGAGGGTGTCACGATCAACAGTCAAAACGATGGTCCTTTAAGAGCGTTTGGAAAGAGGCAAGTCTTCATTTGTGCTGCTCTGGTGGGAGGCCACGCATAGAGGCGCTGGAGATGCTGCTAGGCTAAGATGCGCAGAAAAGCAGTGCTGAAAATTTAAATATAATTAAAATATTTTAATAGAAAATCAGCCAAGGGCCAGATTAAAGGTCTTGGAGGGCTGGATCTGGCCCCCGGGCCGCATGTTTGACACCCCTGGTCTAGTTGTAGTCCTGGTTTAGTTCTGGGTTGAGTCCCAGTTTTGTCCCATTTTGATGTGGTGATTTTGCAAGTATGGATGAATGCTAGATGTTAAAAAGAAACATACTTCTGAGTCATCGAATGAATGCATTTTATTATCTACAGGTATGTCAGACTTTAATTACTTGCACACAAATTGCTTTGAGATCACAGTGGAGCTTGGCTGTGACAAATTCCCGTCAGAGGCGGAGCTATACCCAGAGTGGAAGAGAAACAAGGAGTCACTGTTAAGTTTTATAGAGTCTGTAAGTTAAATACAGAGAGCACCATGGTTTGTGTGTCATTTTGCATTTTAATCAGTACTTTTACCTTTCAAACAGGTCCATAGAGGTGTGAAGGGAGTTGTACGAGATCTTGATGGTAATGGAATAAAAGGCGCAACAATCTCTGTCAGGGGAATCAGGAAGGATGTTACAACAGGTAAGTTCAATTCAACCAATTTTAATTTTGTCTATTAGTACCATCTTTAAGTAATACCCAAATTAGTAAGTACAAAGTATTGCTAGTTTTAAATTATATCTAAAATCAAAAAAGTGTCAACTGCTTCTTGCATTGCTATATAAAACAAATATTCCACTTAAGTAAATGACCTCTTTCAGCTGAAGATGGAGATTACTGGCGTTTACTGAATCCTGGGACTCACATCTTGACTGCCACAGCTAAAGGCTATTCTAAGGTCACCAAGAGAGTCCACATACCACACAATATGAACAAAGCAGGCCGTGTGGATTTTGTCTTGGAAAAGGTATTTGCAACTTCTGAAATATACAAAGTGCTTTTACACATTTTATTAATTTGACCTCAAACTTTGTATAGGTGCCGGTAGAGCCAGATATCGATGACCACTTCTTCCCAACAGAAGACACATGGGACAGATTTGACCCATACAATCAGTTTGAGCGGGTTACTGAGCCGGGGATTGGAGAAGAGATAGAGAGGCAGGAGAAACCATGGTGGTGGAACTACTTTTCCCAGTCTGGAATCACACCTCCAAACTGGCTGCTCCGACATATTTAGGCCAAATGTTTCCCTGAACCTTGAAGTCTTAAAAACAATCACTGCTTTGTAATTACATAATGGACTGTCCCAGAGCCACAGATACATTAAAGTTATTTTTTTTATATGTATTTTAAAGTTATAAAACGTTGCACTTATCAGTACATTCTGATTACATATAATACAAATTGATGTGCCATGGCAGCTGTTTGGTAACATTTTTAGATTAAAAATTAATAGGTGGGAATGATGAACAGGGATTTGCTTACTTAACTGAGCGTGTAGTGAAGGGTTTCCTACCTGTAAAAGGTATAGACTGGCTTTGTTGTTTTTGTAATAAAACATGTCACATTCATCAGTTTATTTCATTGTTCAAATGTATTATTTATTGGACTATGCAGGTATGCTATACAGTAATGAGGTGTTACATGGTTTTAGTGAAGGAAATGTTAATGTTTTTTATTGTGATCTTATTTAAAAACACACTTTGGATTAAATAAATATTACCTAATATAACCTATTTTTACTAAGTAGGTCAGAATTATAAGCTTGCATGGAGTCCCAAATAGTAATTCCCATGGACAGGCATTTGAAAATGTTGAACATTCGTTCACTAGTTATGCCTCTGCAACCCGCTAGGTGGCACTAAAGCTCGTCGATTTCATAACGACAGGCGTCCCTGTGATTGAGGTAGTTCTCTAGAGATATTTTTTATGTTACGTTCCTAGATTTTGTTAAAATATAAATATGTTCTTAAATAAATGTTTAACTAGATCTAAACAGATGTGCCATCGCATAGGACCACTTCTAAAAAACATGGATATATTAGCAATAGCCACAGACTGCATGGTTTTGGCTAAGCCACTAAGGTATGCTACCAAAGCTAACCAAATTATGTGCAATCATTCTAGTTTACAGCAGTTTTTATGTTTCAAATCCTTTTTTTTTTTTTTAAATACACTGTCAATGTTTTTTTTGTTTTTTTTTAAGGCTGAAGAGGATCATAAACGAAGACCAGGCACTGCACATAACTTACAAAACCAGGTTTGATTACATGTAATCGACCATACCTGCAGTATCCACTGTACAAGTTGTAGACTTGAACTGGATAGGCTACAGAATTAGAGAAGATAAATAATAATAATAATAATAATAATAATAATAATAATAATAATAATAATAATAATAATAATAATAATAATAATAATAATAATAATAATAATAATAATAATATTAAAAAATAAATAAATAGTGGCGTCATTCTTACTTACGGCCGGTTGTCTCTGCCGGAGCCCTGAGAACCACGGCGGCATATGAATAAAATCTGCTGGCGCTGGACGTAATCCTCTCCTAACCTCTCCGTCTGCTGTCTGTTTGTGAGACACACTGACCTGTGCTTCATCTAATGTCTGTAAGCGCATTAAGGCCGCCTGATGACGATTCATCATATCGTAATGCATCTTGTAATTAGCAGCAGTAAAGTGGTGGCTTTTGTGTGTATTGTTGTAACAACAACTGGCCAGACACTGTAACCTTTAATAAGAAAAAGTTGTGATTTCATATTTTTTCTAATGCAAAAATGTGCATAAAGTAAAATTTTCTATCTTAAGTGCCACTGGTCATTGTTCTTCGTTACTGTAGTAATGAGTTAAAATGACTTGGGTAACTCTGACCAAATTGGACATCTCTTGCTCCAAAAAAAGTTACTCAGTTCTTTATTTATTTTTTATTGAATTATTATTTTACCAGGAAAGTCCCTCTTTTTCCAGAGCTCTCCTCAATCAATTGGCAGCAATACCCATAGTCAAGATCTGATGCAAGACAGACATGTGGACTGTTGACAGACTATAAGATTTTATTTCTTTTTTTTTCACTGTTCTTCTTAACTTGGATAACTACTTTTTATTTCTACTTCCATCCATTTTCCTCCATTTTATTTGTGCCTGGGTTGCAGGGAAGTCCGGATTTCCCTCTTTGTGAAGTGCGTGCACCCTACCTCCAGCTCCTCTGAGGGAAACCCAATTTTGATACTAAGGAAAGGGCTCAATACTCAGTATTAGGTTCAACACCACAATCACCTTTTGTGAGATACTTGAAGTAAAGACTAGCACATATCTAATCTAACTGTTAGTGTTAATCAATACCGCAGTACAGAGTGGATCGTACATGCCTAATAGTTGCAAGATGGATAGATTTAGATATCCAAAAGATATAATACAAAATATAATATTTTTTGAGTGTTAGAAAAATATGATATGTTTAAATACCACCTTTGAATCAAACATTTTACTTTGGATGTACAGTAAGATAGATTATGCTATTGCTCTCTCCTGTGCCCTTTTTATTTTCCGGGAGTAAGTTTCCATCTGGCAAACTCTCTTCCCAATGCTCCATGTAGTCACTTTCAATCTGACTGCCTGTGCCTCTCAAACATAACACTTTTTAACACTTTGCATTTATAATGCAACTGGCAGACCACTGTGAGCACCAGCTTCCTCTGTCTCTGAGCTCTTGTCTCTCTGCTGAGGCTGCTCTGCCCCATGAGTGGAGGCCTGCTCAATGTGGCAGAGATGATTTGTTTGCTTTGCAATTATTTTCCATCAGTGGAGACAAATGGATTCATAGTGCATAGAGACACCCATGCAGACAGCAGTGATCAATGTGAAACCGACTAAAACACACTGCTTTTGCTTTCAAGGATGTAAGTGACTCTTACCGACACTACCATAAATGCGTGAAGAGTCCCTCAGTCGTCCAGGTAGAATCCATGATAAAAGGAGAAATTCAATTTGTCAACTGGACAAAGTTTGTTTGTCCAGTTGACGAAGCCGCTCATCCGAGAGGCTTCGTCAGCTCAGAGCTGATGAAGCCTCTCGGATGAGCGGCGAAACGTTTTCGACCAAACAAACTTTGTCCAGTTGACAAATTGAATTTCTCCTTTCATCACAGTACCATAAATGTCACATTTACAAATATGACTTAAAGGAAATTGTCCTGCAAAGGTTTTAGCACAACACTGCAGGAGGATAAAGAACAAGCTGGTGCCCTTACCTAAATTGGAGAGCACCGTCCTTTAACATTTCCAGAGAGAGCAGAGTTTGAATGGGCTGCACATGAGTTACTTGATAAGAATTGAAAACCCTCTAGATTCTATTAAATCTACTGCAGTGAATAGGTCTGTTATGATGGACATAACCAGGCTGAAGGCTTCGATGCATCTGCTGAACTTTGAAACAGTCCTCTGTTAAAGAGATTAACCTTTTCCTCTCTGCTCAAGTCGTCTCCAGTTTTCTTTTCTCGTGTGCTTTGTCCCGCTTTTCCTCTTCATGACCCTGTCTTCTCCAACGTCTCTACTGACAGTCCCTGTGCCCCCCTGCCCACTCCCCTCCTCCTTTATACAAAGAACAAGTTCAGAGGTCATCAATTACTTGAAGATGGTTGAGAAAGTTGTATGGGCTCTGCCCTCTGGGCTGCTATGTTGTATTACTGTCAGGCAGATCACAGGTAGCAGCAGCAGCAGCCAGTGGTCACATGTACAACAAACAAGCTCAGACCTAGAGCTACACTACAGACCTGCTGGAACAGACTGAAGTCCTAACAAAACCTTACTTGTGTGTGATGTTTTTGCAAATGGCAATAATAATTATCTTCCTTTCTTCTCATCTAGCCAAGGATTGAACTGCATAAAGAAATTGGAATAGTAGCCAATAGGCTGTAAAGTATAGGGGGAAAAAAAGAAAAAAGAATAAGGGGCGCATTTGACAGGTGCTCTGCCAATCACAATTGTTTTGTGTTTAGCCCTGTCAGCATAGGCAGGAGCGACAGAAGCTGTGCAGTCAGTTGGAGTTGAACTGGCCCTAAATGGAGGAAAACTCAAAGTCTGATTTTGTGTGCTCAGTCAAACTCAACTAATTGCAATAACAGCACTTGGTTCACTAATAATTGGTGCGTGTCATCTTCAATCCTGGTCCATTCTGTCCCAGTCACTGAGCAATTACAGGCTGAGGCTGCCACTATGCACAGTGTCAACTGACCAACAGTGTGCTGCCTGAGCATGGGGGATTCTGTGCTTGTGGGAAAATGCAATGATAGGATAAACACTTTTTATGTACCAAATAAAAAAAATCTATTTGTTGTGAAAACTTCATTCTTAGAATTTACCTAATCTTAAACACATTTAAATGAGTTTTCACTGCTCCTTCTTTACCAAACACATCCATAATCATCCTCCTGAGCCCATCACAGGACCTTCACCAGAGAACACACGGGTCTGTGCTGTGACTTTTTATAGTTGATCTTTTCTGCTCAGACCAGACCATGAACAAGAGTCCAGTCAAGGATGGTACTCTCCATGAGTACTTTTACCTCAACACTTTTGATTCTTTTTTGCACTTTTCTTTGTTGTTTTTGGTTACAATTAAAACTCAAGGGTGTCTAGTTGCTTAAGGGGTCAAAGGTCAGGGCAGTAGCCCCAAGCAGAAAAAAATGTGTGAAATTGGACACAGCAAAGCACCATTTGTATGTGATTATGGTGATTTCCTAGGGCAACTTCTGTCTGAGCCTTCATAACATATGCTTTGAGCTATTGGGTTTGTTTTTATTCATGCGTATAGTTGATACAGAGTGTTACAGTGGACAGCCACTGGTTCTCAAAATAATATTCACATACATTTTTCATTTAAAATAATTTGATATTGGAAGTTTAAAGGCACAACTGCCCCTTTACAGCCACACAGTTGTATTTGTAATTGCAAGATGCTATTGTGGTTTTGTCAGTCACAAATATATGGAAACAATTAACAGGAATTTTACTTCCGGATCCTGAAATGTCTGCCCACTGCTGAGCTTTGTTGCTTTTTTGTATTACATTATTTTCTTCTCAGATATTGTGCACATGCACAAATTAAATACATTTGTATTAATTTTATTTACAATGGATGTATCCATTCATTCACATGTGCTTTTACAGGTCTAAAAGTTGCACTGAAAGGACAGGGAGCAAAGCTGAAGATGTGGAGGGGGCACTTGTTCATATCCAGGTAGGACAACAAAACTTATATTTATAAACAATGATCAAAAATGATCCTCTGGTCCTCTATACATCAATGTGGGATGGGTCCAAACCAGGAGCTCAGGAAACAGTGCTTCAAATGAAGTGTCAGAACAGTGGAACAAGCTGTAAAATCAAAGTTTGGCCAAATCTCATTGTTTGTGAACTCACAAAAACAGATTTTTACTAAGCTAGTTTGAATACTACAGGACTACTTACAGAATGATCCTGTGGTAAACATACTAGAATGTTGCATGAAAAGTCCCTCAGTCGTCCAGGTAGAATCCATGATAAAAGGAGAAGTTCAATTTGTCAACTGGACAAAGTTTGTTTGGTTGAAAATGTTTCGCCGCTCATCCGTTTCGCCTCTTGGATGAGCGGCGAAACGTTTTCAACCAAACAAACTTTGTCCAGTTGACAAATTGAACTTCTCCTTTTATCATACTAGAATGTTCACAGCTGAAATCCTTTATTCTTGGGTACAATTAAACTAACTGTAACATTCAGGCCTCCCTCTTATACTATTAGTTACGTTGAAAATGGTGGCATTAAGGTCATGATAAGCCACTCATAGACGCTCAGATCAGTGCCACTTTGGCAGAGTGACTTTTGTGGGCTGCATTACCTCAGGGAAAAGAGGAAAAAAACAGATGAACACTTAAGAAGTCAGAAGAAGAAGCAACGAGAGAATGAGGAAAGACCCTGCAGGCAAATGGCAGGAAACATCAGTGGCGTTAGATGGAGCTACTTTAGCTGTCATGCAAGAGTATGTGAACGCACCATTGAACACGCACAGTCAACTGCACTCAACACATGCACAAACACACAGCCTCCTCCACTCTCCATGTAATACAGTGTGATGCTCAAAATGCTCAATTAAACACAAGGCAATTTAAAGCATACACAGAATAATGCTAGTACTGTGAAATAATGCCTTTACATAGTTATTTGGGTATGGAGGTGTAAAGAATTTATTTTTTATTTTTTAGATTTGGAATTTAGATCTATAACTAAGTTAATGTTCACAGTGTGTATTATAAACGGATACACTTATACAAGGAATGTCAAGGCTTTTTGTTTCATTGTCAGTCATGATGATTCAGGTCATAATACCATTGTAAAAACAAAAAACAAAAAATAATAATAATAATCAATACTATTTCAGAACCAAAATTCATTAATTAAAAAAAATAAATACAATTTTATCATACATAGACAGCGTACATAAAAGAAAATGATTAATTTCACAGTTTTTTGGTCATAGTGTTGGTCAATAATTGTGAGTACTTGTGATGATCATATCTTTAAAAGTTATAGATATTATGACCTCCTTTTACCCTAGTCACATGCATTTCAGAACAGGTTTGTGCCAGTATAAATAGCGCAGGATTTATAAAAATCTCATGGAGACACAATTTAGTTCATTGCAAAGAACAATATATTATGTCAATAACTGCAGCTATTCCAAACTTCTAATTACGGCAATGCAAATGTGATTTTGACTTGATTGTGATTAATCTGTCAGTCCTGTAGTATTCACGTTGTTGTTTTTAGGATATATTAGCAGGGAAATGTCCCAGTTGGAGAATCATTCAAACATCATGACTGTTATAAATGCTACTGACCTCAAAGCCATGCAATCTGCTGCGTAGTTAGAAGTCAACAGACAAGTCAAACCAAGTGGCGTGAACTCCCCAGAGATATTGGGTTTGTCAGAGCTGATTAGAGCCAGGCAGGCGTGAGAAGACACTCCAGGACTACAGGCCAGGCTACTCTAACCATCAGTGTCAGAGTGTTTACTGGACAATGTGTTAGGGCAAGGAAGATGAGGAGATGATGAGGGGCTGCTTTAGGAGAAAAATTACAGTGTGCACTAACATACGTACTCTATATAGGATGTTAACGGGATAACTACAAGCCCTATACATAGCTACTCCTCGCTGCTTCTCAACTATACCTTATTACACTTGAAGTTTATTAAACACTGTTGGTGATGATTCTCTCAACCATTTTCTTTTACTGTACAACAATTTCATTTGAACAATAGCCCAATCTTACTGTCTCTTTGTTTTCAGCCTCCTTGGTCCTTCATCACATTTAACTTCTAACTTATAAATATGTTTAATTTACCTTTTGTTGTGATGTGATCCATGCATCTAGCAAATGGTTTGCTTCTTGCCTTCTTGGCTTTTTGAAATGAGCCACAGTATATCTAAAGTGCACGTACAATTTAGTATGCAGACGATGGAGTGAGTGAAACACTATGGGGCTGTATGTCACACAGGATCACACGATGAGATCACTTTACACAATGTGACAGAGTAGGGAGCATCTCAGCAAGAGGCTCTAGGATTTTAATTGATGTTAAAGGCACCAAGAACTCTGTGTGTGAAGTGGCGTTTAAAGTGAGAGCGACACCATTGGACCCCCAGGATTACTCAAGAACAAACCAGTCCTCAGTATCTAGAGGTGAGCAATAGAGGGAAAAATATGTACATTGAGTAGCATTATAGCATACCTTTACGAAGATCAGTTTCTTCTCAAAGTGCACACTTTAATGTGATTGGCTAAAGCTCAGCATGAGAAAGTGGGTGGGTTTTGGTCATGGGTCAGATCACAATACAATATATAATATTGCCTACTCTTATTATCTACTTTATTATCTACAATGTTTAAAAATAAACCTAAAATAGCACTGACGATAAACATAAAATAGCACTGACGTTAAAAAGTAACATCAATGCTATTTTACTATTCCAATAATGTTATCTTTCAATTTAGTACTTCTGTGCATAAACCTTAAACCCTAATCAAGTAGCCTTGGTTGTAGCTAACAAATTGTTATGCACATTTCATTTTGCTTTGAGCAGCTTCAATGAAACAATTACTTAAGATTATATTCTGTCAACTTCTATTAAGATTTTTATTGAAAGATATCATTTCTCTTTTGTGCAAAACCAAACCAGTCCTTGAATGTCACAGTTTGTGTCATGTTTCCCTCAGCCTCTGCACCAGTTCAATCTAAATCCTCTGCATATGACCCTCCATAATCTTGCATTAGACCAAAGTGATCCTGTGTTAGCTTAGTGCATTAAGCTTATTACATGATGATGAATCTCTGACATTGAGTTAAGTCATTTGGATAGGAAATATTGAGGTGCACAGAGGGAAATTAGCATAGCTCTAGCTTAACCTACCGTATATGGACCCATTGTAAAAGGCACCCTTTGGCAGACAACAAAGCTAATATTAGCTTAGCATTACCATGAGCAAATAGGAGGCTTAATCGGCCTACTGGGCTGTCAGAACATATAACCGCATGCTTCCCAGGGTCTCTTTGGAGTTCTAATCCAGGTCTCGGTGGGCGATGACCTCATAGACTGGACTGGTGCCTGTGGGAGGACTGGGAAACCCAGTGTGTCTGAGGGCGCTGTGTTCACTGAACATAATTGTTCGATTGAGCCATTACTTTAGTGACAGTTCAATGATGAGAGTTGAAGGCGAAGGCCTGGTACAAACGCCGGCTGGCTGTTTGGTTTGGAGATAATTCCTGCTGTATTTATCAATGTGTGTGAGTCTCAAGGAACCAGAGCGATATTTCAATTGTCTCCATGCCACTTTGCATTAACTGAGTGCATTGTTTGTCCTCTTGGCGATACGATAATTGAAAAGGTTAACCTGTCAGTTTGAGCCTATGTCATCTGCTTGTTGTCAGGCTAGGGGTGTGGCTTGAATACAATCAGTGGATATCATAATTTTACACATCTTCTATGTCTTTCGGAAATATCTTTATTGTATTATTGGTGCTTTTGCTTATTGCACTTGTAAGTACAGTATGTGTATGGGTAAAAATAACTGAGACAAAGCAAACTAATTACTACAAAAATATGGCTTAATGCTTCAGCAGAACTATATAACAGTGGGGCTTTGGTGTTAAAATAACTCCACATCCACACAATGGACCCTTTGGAAATTGGCGGTCAGTTGAGTGAGTTAAATGTGCCCGCACAGCAGCAACGATCACAGGGTCTCAGAGGCAGATGGCTTGACTGTCATTCCAGGGCTCTGTCAGGAGAGCCAGTCACCCATGGACCAAGTAATATGCACCAAAGTTAATATACTACAACAGTCCACATTATTTAGATGGCAGAACCTCCACTAAAAATGTTTCTTACTGCTTGCCGCCATCGAGATGTTACAGCTTTGGCTAGAATGTTGTACATTATATTTCTACATTATATGTAGAATATATTATAAATGTATCTATCTCCATGGAGACAAAATGGCATCATGACAAGGTCCTGGTCAGATCTGTCGTGATAGGAACCCACTCATAATAGGAATTCAAGTATTAGGTATTTAAAAATACTTATAATTTAAATAAATAAAAGAATCATACATATAATGCCATAATGTGGAATATTTCTTAAGGGCTTTACCATTTCAATGAATGAGACATAGTAGTTGTACAGTAGTATTTTTTTTTCTTCTCAGTTATGCCTTTTTTTAGTGACCAGTTCCAGTCCAGAGGAACCCACCACTTCATGCAATATTTGATAACTACTTTTTGTTGTTTTGTATGTTTTGACAAATTCAATTGAAATAAAACAAGATGTACATGTCTTAATTCAAACACGAGACAAAGGAAACTTAACCAAGACCAAAACAAAGCAAAATTAGAACTTAATTTTCTTGAACTTATTTTCTTGCAATAACGACTACTATCAATATTGCTATATCAATATTTTGGTGACATACTGTGCAGCCTTTTTGTCTATCTCTTTCATGAGAACCAGCCTCTGGACTTCCAGCTGAGTTCACACAGATCCAAAGTGGATCTGGTTTTACCTTTAGCCCCAAAAACAACACAGGGTTAATCCAGAAACAGTTGTAATCAGGCATGAACTCATAGATGCTACCAGGGGTCAGAGAGCACACCGCCACAGAGCACAGATACATTGAACTAATAGTCATGAGGAAACTTTTTAGAGGTATACCTAACAATATTATGGAAGACTGTGGGGACTGAAAACTGGACTGCTAATAATAGTGCATTACAGAACATGTTTGTTTCGGCCTAATCTAAGCGGTTTACGGGTTTTACAGACAAGAAGACTAGATAGGCTATGAAGTGCTTTTCAAAAGGTATTAAATTACTAAAACAACAGCAGCCTTTGCAATTTATAAACATGATCTTGCAGCCATTTTTGCTCAAATGTGTAATGAGAGCTGTACACCAGAAGAGCAACTTGAAAGTAGTTGCAGTATATTGTAGTTTAGGTGTAGACTGTACTCTCCCTGATTCTCTGTAATTAGCAAATCTTAACTGATTATGACCTGTTTTGTAGCCAGTAGAACAAAAGTTCTACTACAGTTTTCTAATAGATTTTTTTTACGGTATAAATTACAAAGGGTGTTAGTTTGAGCAACAAGTCGTGCACAGAACAGATTGTCCCAGTGATAATCTGGGCTCTCAGTGCAGTTACACGAGGCATGAGGTCCGCACAGATGAATAAATGAGTTAAGTGGAGAGAGGGGAGTGTCAGTGGCTGCCTTAAGTGCTCTCCCTGCTCTCCTCACGCTCCACTGACTCGTGCCCGACTCCCTAAAGAAACTGCTCAGTGACATTAAATATGTAAAATTAGCATTTTAAGTGGAACACGTTTCTGTGTCGAGCCCCTTCTCTGCCCACTACCCAGCCCTGAGCGCATCAGCCACACAGACTCATGCATGCATATGATATGCATTTGGTCATTGCCGTAGCAACGTTGTGAGCCAAGAAACGGGGTCGTAGAGGAGGAAAAATGTAAAGGTGTTGAAACTGTAGTAGAACGAACTGTATATTTTTCAAAACGTCTGTTCATCAAGTTAGTCCTACTTTTGGGAATATTTATGCGTCTTGTAACTGTATGTATAGGCAAGGCACTTTCAAACACAAAGTAATTCAAAGTGTATGTATAGTGTTGCCACATCACAATCACAATCTAATCTAAATTGACAGACACAACAGAATCCTATTAAAACATTAAATCACAAACTTAATTGCCATGCTTGTCAGGAAAAAAGCCCTAATGTATCTAATGACAGGCTCTTTTGTTATTTTATATACATTTTTCCACAATATACACATTCTGTAGGAGACAGTGGCATCCACAAACACATCATCTCAGCCATCGCACAATGTGGAGCGGTCCATTAACCTCTGGCCTCACAGATGACAGTCAGAGGGCACACAGGGTAGGGCCTCAGCAGAGCAGTGACCTCTGAGCCTCCAACACCCAAAGTCCACTTCAGATCAACAGCAATGTCTCTCTCATGAACATTCAGTTTAAAACACTATGCATCATTTAGGTCACAACTGTCTTTCAGCACAATGTTTCATGTCATATTGATTTTATTGAGGCAAACATATTTGACTTAGGTTTGTAACAAAGGGTTAAAACAGTTGTAAACTGGACACGATTTTTCAGTGGACAACAGAGAATGCTCCTCTGAGGGACTACTACATATACATTACATTACAACATATTTACAAAAGAAATTAGATATTATTATTATGTATTTATTTGCAGCTTTTGGCCTATTTGTATTTATACTAAAATAATGACTTAATTCAGAAGTGTTCAAACTACAAATTACAAAATGACCATGGACATCACTGTCATCAGCAGCACGATCTCAAGTATAAATGAACTGCTGTGCTCGTCATGTTTTCATGTATGTCTTCATGCTTGACCAGACACAACCAGGACGCACAGTTCTGTAAAACCCTGCATTAATTTCAAATTAAGGGTGATTTTTTTTTTTGGACATAAAAGCCCAAATGAGTCAATTTAGAACTGCGGCAGTGTGGTGTGCATCATCATTCTCATTCACAAATTATAGTCAACCTTTACTGTTGTTGTGGTCATTGCCCCTGTTAACAAAGGTGATGAAGAGGTCGTGTCAAGTATTCATTTCTTCTTTGAGGAATCTAAAAATGTTGACAAAAAGAATTCAGTGGAATTTGCCATTAGAATGCCATATGTATGACAAAACAAAACAAATCCCACTAGAAGCAAAAATATAGACATTGTCAAAAATGAATATTGACTTATTTAACTTCACAATAAACATCATCCTGACTTGGGTTTGCTGCTTAGACTTAGACTAAGACAAACTTTATTGATCCACAAGGGAAATAATTTTGATACAGTAGCTCACTCATCACAATATAATATATAACAGAAAGTAAGAAAATTAGATGGTATAGCAAAAAAGATATCAAGCGACAGGTGTCAGGTGTTTACTGTGCAGTTATAATTCAGGACACGAATTTGAGTGTTCGCATTGATTTTGAAGGATGCCCTTTTAATTAACATAAACTCTGTTGCAAAAGGAGAAATTCAGTTTGTCAACTGGACAAAAGTTTATTTGGTTGAATATGTTTCGCAGCTCATCCAAGCTGCTTCTTCAGTTCTGGTCAGACGCTGGTGGACACTGCTTATCTCTGCCTGAAAGGAGATGAAATTACTCTGAAACTACCACACCTATTTCTTTACAGTTTCTGTGGATATCCTAAATGGGCTTTCAACAAAACAGAGACAAGGACAAGAAACAAGACAACAAAGAATCAGAACCCAGGAGAAAGGGTGTATCTATTCCTTACCTGGCCGGCATTTCTGAAAAACTACAGAGGATTTTCAGACAACATGAAATCCCAGTCTATTTCAAACCCACAAGCACTTTAAGACAGAAACTGGTCCATCCAAAGGACAAAACACCGAGCCACAAACAAAGCAATGTGGTCTACTCCATTCAGTGTAGTGAAGACTGCATTGAGTGCTACATTGGAGAAACAAAACAACCACTTCACAAGAGGATGTACCAACACAGACGAGAGAGCCAGAGTGGACCACAATCTGCCATACATCTCCACCTAAAAGCCATGGGCTACTCCTTTGAGGACAGTGAGGTACAGATCTTGGCCAGAGAAAAGAACTGGTTTGAGAGGGGAGTTAAAGAGGCTATTTTTGTCAAGAAAGAGAATCCTTCCTTGAACAGAAATAGAGGTTTCTGACGTCATCTGTCTTAGGTAGGCCTATTAAATATGCAGTGGGAGTGGAGTGTGGGGTCTTGTTAGCAGAACCATTCAGGGCCATAATGGGTGTTTTCTAACCTGGCTGCCTATTGTTTTCTTTGTTTTGATTTAGATTTAGGTTATAAATGGGAGACAAATGATGTCTGAGACCTCCATTTCTGTTCAAGGAAGGATTCTCTTTCTTGACAAAAATAGCCTCTTTCACTCCCCTCTCAAAACAGTTCTTTTCTCTGGCCAAGATCTGTACCTCACTGTCCTCAAAGGAGTGGTCCGTGACTTTTAGGTGGAGATGTACGGCAGATTGAGGACCACCCTTGCTCTCCCGTCTGTGTTGGTACATCCTCTTGTGAAATTGCTGTTTTGTTTCTCCAATGTAGCGCTCACTGCAGTCTTCACTACACTGAATGGAGTAGACCACATTGCTTTGTTTGTGGCTCGATGTTTTGTCCTTTGGGTGGACCAGTTTCTGTCTTAAAGTGTTTGTGGGTTTGAAATAGATTGGGATTTCAACCACAGTACCCTGGAATAGACCTTACCACGAAGGCTAAGGAGTGTGATTCCCCGGTAGTTGGAACACACCCTCCGGTCCCCCTTCTTAAACAGAGGGACCACCACCCCGGTCTGCTAGTCCAGAGGTACTGTCCCCGACCGCCACGAGATGTGTCAGCCAAGACAGCCCCACAACATCCAGAGACTTAAGAGAGTCAGGACGGGTCTCATCCACCCCCGGAGTCTTGCCACCGAGGAGCTTGCTAACCACCTCAGTGACTTCGGCCAGGGTAATGGACGAGTCCGCCTTCAAGTTCCCAGCCTCTTCTTCCTCCTCGGAAGACATGACGGTGGGATTGAGGAGATCCTCAAAGTATTCCTTCCACCGTCCGACAACATCCGCAGTGGAGGTCAACACTTCTCCACCCGCACTGTTTATTGGTGTTTGCATTGCTTCCCCCTCCTGAGGCATTGGACGGTTTGCCAGAATTTCTTTGAGGCAGTCCGATAGTCCTCCTCCGTGGCCTTGCCGAACTCTTCCCAACCCCGAGTTTTTGCCTCTGCGAATTTCCTTGTATATACATTTTTATATGTGTGAAGAGATTTACACCCGTCCCATATGTTCTGAGTGTGTGTGCGTGCTCGTTTTTGTGTGTGTGTGTGTGTGTGTGTGTGTGTGTGTGTGTGTGTGTGAGAGAGAGATGACCTACAGCGCAGTTGGCTTGGCAAACACACATTAGCACTGACCCATTAGTGCCGTTGTTTAACTTGTGATCAACTCTTTGCAAATTAGCAAATGCCTGTTCATTTTCTCTCTTTCATTTGATGCTGTTTGGTTCTGTGTAATACTGAAAACCATTTGTATTTGAGGATGTTATTGACAGAAACCAAGTTTCATACCAGGGCTGAAAAAACTCAAAAATAAACCTTGGCAGGCCTTTCCGTTTGGAGCGTTCGCATAATCAATCATAACCAAGGCGTACAAATTCATCAGCCTGGATCCATTTTGCTGTAGTTAGAGATCAAAAGGTTGCGAGTTGACTATAGGAAGTCCAGGTACTAACCCAGACTAATTTATCTAACATGGGAGAGATTTAGCCCCCTGAGGAGAAGGGGACATGGTTTTTCTCCATCACATTGAATATCCTCCATGGGGCTTGGGGCACTTAGTTCTGCCGCAGCATATCCTGTACGCCGTTTAACATTCCATTGATCAGATTAATTGTAGTTGATTGTGTCCTGTTTGGGGAAGCCTGCTGAAGCACACTTTTGACCAAAACATTCTGACCAAGTCTCCTGAGTTTTGTGTGCATTTGTGTTTGGTGTTGAAGCTCTTATAGAAAGTGCCAATAAGCTGCCTATCCCAAATCTATGCCCTGCCCAAGAAGCTGGACTCTCTGGTTCTCCATTTTCCCATAGTTCACCAAATCCCCTTTTACCCCTTTATTGAAAGTGTCAGTTCATGGGTCTTTCAACTCAAGTTTTTGCCTCTCTCCCACAAACACAGACTCTACATTTCGGTGCAATTATGAATAATTGTGAGTGTGAGAGTGGAGACCCCTGGTTCTGCTCAGTGCTCTGGGGCACTCACCTCGCATGCACATACATTCAAACACATTCAGAGAAAGGCCAGCGCTCAGGAAGTGGAAGCACTTTGAAGACAGCAATTCATGTTTGAGAGCGTGGAGCACTTATTGGAGGTCAGACTGGGGGTCTATTAGGCCTCTCATATTCATTACGGAGGGCGAGAGGCGAAAGATCTCAGGAACAAGAATACCCCTTAGTTACTATGACCCCTGGTCCCAGGATGTTTTTCTGTTGGTTTTTGGTATTTAACTCCTGAGGCCTGAGAGGAGGTGCTGATTACAGACTACAGTTTGGTTCTGGTAAGTTTCTCCATGTTCATGTAGATGCCCCAGGTTAAAGCCGTGTACAGTGGCCATTTTACAAACTAAAGAGATGCAGAGGCAGCAGCCAAGAGCTGAAAGCTTGTGGTAAAATCTTGGATCTGATTATTGTCCAGACTCAAAGGAAAGACTATTTCAATTCCTGGCTTGAGGATTAATGCCGGTGCGTATTTCCTCTGTGGTCTGTGTGTAGATGTAAAAGTCTTTGTCAAATGTACCATTAGTATGCATTAATACATCCAGAAGAGCCTGAGCGTCTCTGTTACACACTGGCGAACATGCCAAAACATGCAACACTCAATCTCACGAAGTCACACAAACTTAGAAATACATCCTGCAGATCAAAAAGCCGTTTGTCTCTGAGGGGCTGCAAAGGCGATATCCTACACCTCTGGCCTGAAACCCAGGCCAGCCTCAGAAAGTGAGCGGGCCGCCGCCTTCACAGTGCATGTGTGTTAAACACTCACGTCACTTTAGACTAAGGTGATGGGTCCGCTGCCGCCCCGCGGGGGTATCTCAGCGGCCCACTCTCATGGCGTGGGAAGGCCCAGTGCAGGATGGGATATCCCGTAGCACCGGCCTGGCTCCTGGGCAGCAGACAGCTAAATCAGTCACAGGTTGGAGCATGAATGCGTATAGTTGTGAATATATCTTTCATAAATTGCACTCTCAGGAAAAGGGGAGCTGAAGCTTTGTATTACTACAGCTGTTACAGCAGAGACTGGACTAATGTCCAACAGATTTATCTGTACACACATTACTGTTGGCTTTGGGTCCATGTTGACTTTCTTTTTGTGTAATTGTCTCATACATATTTCTTCTCTTTACTCCTTCTCTTTCCTGTTGTTCTGCTGCCTCAGGTCATAGAGTCACTTTCAAAGTGTTGATCCTCATCTGAAATCTATTGCAATCAGTGCTGCGTGGGACATAAAATACAGCCATGAGACCTGATCCTTGTGTGTGCAGATAGCATTTTGTTACACTGTCAGTCTGAAGGAATCAGACAGACACTGAGTAAGGAGGAGCTGAAACTCACACATTTAATCATTTAACCATTTTACTCTTTTCTCTGGGCTCTGTGTAAAGCAACTAACTCCATACTCTGTGGCATGAAGTACTATGTTGATACTATGTTGATGGTTATCAGTCTTATTTAATATATTTTTTTGAAATCTTCACATTTTTGTAACAATGTATAACCTCAGATTTTTCTCTTTTACAGTTTTTGTCAACTGATCATATCTGTGTCATCACTTGGAAATACGTTTTGTCTTTTATAATTGTAATCCTGGCAGACATCATCTTAAAAACACCCTGTAAAGCCATGAGATAACAGAACCCTTGTTTTACTGGATTATTCCTTTGGAGGTGATTTTACTGTCATCGGCCTTAAAAGCAGTTTACCCATTATTTCAATGGAAGGCATTCATATCTGCTGCTGCTGGCCCATAGATTAGTTAGTGTGTTTGTGTGTGTGTGCGTGTGTGTGCGTATGCGTGCGTGCTTGTTGCGCTGTGGTCCTGATCTAGTCCTGATAAGAACTCTACTTGTTTCTTTCATCACCTGCAATGAAAAATTCCTTTATAATAGTTCAGATCACAGGCTGCTAACATTAGTTTAGACGTACAAAATTTGGAACAAAATAGACAAAGGCATTTTAAAATGATTAAGCTGTTACTTAGATTTTAGTACTTTTAGAGAGACCTCGCATCTTATAAGTTCACTTTAATTTTCTGTATATGGATAAGAATTATGTTTGTCCCTTTGTTCCTGCAGTCTTTGGATGCTTGTTCCGGAAAGATCCATGCAGCTTCTCTACATCGTTAACAACATTTAATCAAAGCTCAATCAAAATGGCCGCCTTTCTTCTGGAGCCTGCCGGAGGTAAAGTATGTCTGTTGGAGGGAGTCCTGTCTGCGTCCGATGACAGACGACCAAAGAAGGCTTCTGTATGCTCTTATCTGCATCTAACCTGCTGTCAAACCAGGCCAACATGAAAGACAGACAGACCCACAGCAACCTACGCCGAGCCAGGCTGTGTATAGTTTCACAAATGATTTAAATATTTGACAATTTTTCAGTTTTATTTTTAAAACTACCTAAAATCCACTTCTTAATCTCAAAACACATTTTATATTCATCAGCTTTGGTTATTTTTTAACATGTTTTGGCCGCTATGTGCCAGCCATTTGAGTTCTGAAGATGGCTCACAGCTAGTAGCCGAACAATGGCAACAAAATAAATACTTTTTCTATCTTAATGCTTTTAAAAAGAACTAAACTGAAGTTGGTGTGCCTAAAAATCCAATTTGGGCAGATGTCTTTTAATTCTTCCCATTTTATTTACAGCTAATCTTCTTTAGCACACACAATAAATGCCCTGGTTTGAGCGCAGATAGAGTTTCTCATGTGGGAATAGTCATACGTGCAGCTCGAGTTCCCGGCCCATATGCTGAGCAGCATCAGTATCAGTCGCTGCATCTAAATGACTTAAAAGAACATTATTGATTACCAATACAGCGCCATTAATCAACACAGACACGTGTTTCTCTCACTCTCTCCCTTGTTCTACACTATATGTGAGTAAAACCGGGACCATGGCTAAACATTTTCTTTTATGCTTCTAAAGTCACTTGTGTACACCATAATTTACACCAGTTTTCATGAATTAAAATGTCTGTGTTTCTTGTTTTAGTGCAGTTCATATGAGATTTCCCTTTATAATTTTAATTTAAAAACATAAATTGCAAATCTAATTGCAATCACAGTGCTTGTCAGAAAAAAAACAGCAAAACTTGATATACACTAATAGATTTGTACTTCAGTACATGTAATGAAATGGGTTTATTAATCATAACAATTAGCAAGTGGTACGACAGATGCATTTCTCAACCAAAAACATGCTTGCATTTTAAATTATTACACACATAAATATATATTATTTTTATATCATCGTATCCAGTTCCTCGCGATAAAATCCTTTTGGCAGATTGTGTATTTTCTTGCGGCCATAGTAGTTTTGGTTTTATGAATAAAATGCTGTGTTGAGTACTGTGGGCAGTAATGGGACACATGTTGGTCTGTTGCGTGGCCGAAGGGCAAACATGGAAACTGCAGCAATAAGAGCATTTCAAACTAGAAATGTCTTTTTATGAATTTATTTATTTATCTGAACAGTCCTATAAAAAGGGCCTATTCAAAAGCAACAATACCGTTTTGAAAAGTGCAAGAGCTTTAAAAACAGCATAGAGTACTTTCAAATCAATTCTCTTTAAGTGTGTGTGTTTTTTTCATGTTTACTTATGTCACCCCGTTTCATTTTCTCTATATTGTACACACACAGTACACTTGTGAAACAACAAATACGGCATGCTCCTTGCAATAAAAGTATCCCATCTAATATTTATACAGCAATATAACTCTGCCCAGACTCTGCTCAGTTTAGTGTAAAGATGGACTAAGTGCTCTGTCCTCAGTATTTTTAGAGAGAGAGAGAGAGAAAAAAAACGCTTTCTATATTAATCTATACAATAGTACCCCTTTAAAATTTGGAAAGGAAAAATATAAGTGTGAATCCTTTACATTACTGCAACGTGTTTTATATTTATTATGCTATTAGGGATCAGACAGACCAATGTAGCAGACTTTGGGGTTGAACGTCAAAAATATTTTGCTATTGCACCAAACATCTTCCATAAAGGTTCATTAGCAAATAAAAGTAATCTACCGACTGGAGGAGTTCACACTTATTCAGTGTACATTTTGTTTGTGAGTGAAGGGCGTTCGATATAAAAAATCTTCCTTTAAAAAAAAACCTCACTCTCTTTTTTCCTGAGGCAATCCCAAATAAATGAAGATAATTTATCTCATGTCACCTTCAGGCTCTGGGTTTTCGTCCATCTGTTCTCTTTTACATTTGCTCTCAGTTCTCACTAATCTTCCTCACTTGAACTGTAACATGAGATTAAGCCACCTCTTGGGCTTTCAAATACTCGTTTAATGATGTGTGATTCAGTATTAGATAGAAGATGTCCCCCAAAACGTTGTAATAGCTATTGTTGGCCATTTTATTTTGGAAAAAAAAATGAATATGCCACCTAGGTATGAATGTTTACAACACTGGAAGCATTTTCCCATCAATAGAGCATTCCTGCAAGTCTGTAAGAGAGATTTAATTTGCTGTTGTGTATTTGACACTGAGATTGTAGTACTTTTAGTCGTTTAGTCAATGAATTGGTTGAAGTCTTAGTCGATCAAAGTTGTATTAGTTGACTTCCTATCGAAGCACTTCAATAATAGTTGACTATTATTTAAGTGCTTCGATAGGAAGGTCCAAACCCACAAAGGACTTGTGTGAGTACAAGCCTATAGTGAAAAAAGTATTGTTTTTTTTGTTAATGTATGGAGTAATAAATAAATAAAGCAGCATTTTTCTAGAAACATCATAAATAGTTCAAAGACTTCAACAATGCACACATTGTTGAGGGAATACAGTGCACAAGAACAGAACTATAACCTATACAATAATATTTTGAAAGCTAAAATTTGACATAAAAAAAACATTAAAGAACTATGCTTCATAGCATAATACAAACCAAAAATAAATAAAAATTAATAAATAAATAAAATTCTGCACAATTATTTTTGAGAATGAGTTTTTCCATGTTTGGCGGCAAATATAAAAGCGTCCATTAAGTCCCAGTTGATTTGGTCTCGTTCAAAGAGGGAGTTTTGTGGTTTACAGCATTTATCGCTCATTATGAACATGTTGGGCTAAACCAAGGAACACTCAAAGACACACAGATTCCAGACTGAGATGCAGCCCGTTCTATGCTCCAGTTTGACCATCTGATCTGAGTGGAGCAGACAGGCGAGAGCAGCCTGCCCTACAGTCATGTAAAATGCAAAGGAATATACTCCGCCATTAAAATGGCCTGATAGGAGAGAGAGGGATGGCTTTTTATAACTGTATGTCACAATATGCTTTCCTCTGCTGCATTATACCACAATAAGCACAATATATATGAAACAAAATGCAGTTATGTGAAAATATTTTAATCAGAGAAGTAAAATTATATTAACTCCAATTCATTTTCAAATTATACTTTACCTTTTTGTGGCTAAGAAATAATTTGTCTTGAGTTAAAAGTCCATGAAGTCCAATTGTGGGCATTTTAAAAACAAATAAGCTTTTAGCATTTTTGATTCTTTATTATGTATATTGTGATTCATTGCAATTTTAAAGTATATAAAGACATTTATTTCTGCCATATCCTTGTGTTAATACAGTACAGGTCAAATGCTTCACCTTTTTAGCAATATGAGTATTATGAAGATGTCTTGATGCACTGAGAGCCAAAGCAGATTCAGAGCCATGTGAAAGGCACCTCCTGGTCACAGCGTGTCATCTGGTATCTTACGCACAACACTTTGGAGTGCACTTTTAAGTGTACTTTACCCCAGCGACTCTGCATGTTCTTGTTTCATTATTAAATTGTCCCCACAGACTATCAACTTTTCACCTTTCTGCTGCAGCAAGGCACTCCTACAATCTTTTCTGTTCAAACCCCATAACCCAATGCTTAAAATGCTTACATTTGAAGCATTCTCAAACACAGGACAAAATATTTACTGAAGACCGGAATACTTCTGACAACAAACAGACATTATGGCTTGTAAGTAGCCAAAGTGCTGGAGGTTATGGTGCTTTGAAAAGAGGGATTTCAGATGACGTATTTCTTTATCATGGGCCAAAGAGCCGGGAGACACTCTTATGAGCCATGCACATTATTATTGATAGACAATCTCGGCACTGAAGGGCAAACGCAGCTGATGTCAGCTCAGGTCTCATGCTTGTCTCCATGCTGCTCACTTAATTGGTGTGCAACGTAGTGATGAACATTACATTTTAGTTACTTTGTTGAACAGGAGGTTAACTAAGGTTACTGCAGCCCTTTTTACTGTTTGTTGCTTCAGTCTGCCCCAAATGTAACCCTATAGCCCCTCACTGTATTTAGTAATATAATATTTAATAGAAACTGTGTCTCTCTTTCCTCGTTCCTCTGAGTCTATATTTGGAGTGTGACTCCTCTGCGCTTACACAATAGTTTGCAGTTGTGCTTCCCTAAAATGCTTGCTCATCCAGAGCCACTAATGTTATTTCTTGTCAAAAACAACATGTCCTCTCTAGCTGCAGTTACTCGCCTCCCCATTGGGCCTCTGGGCAGTCCATAGTCAGCGTCTGTCCCCAGACACCTCTCCACTGACCAATGACCAATGGAGGACTTTAACTATTGATGTCTGTGAGTTGTGAGCATTGAATGAGCAAATGAGATCATTGAGAGAACTGGAGGTGTGTGTCTACGCAAAGTAGATTTATTTTTTTATTTTTTTTTTAGCTTTCTACCATTTTATAACATTATAAACGTGGTTGAAGAGCTGTAACATGCAATGACTTTTATGGGTAGACAAGCAGACTTGGGGTCGACATTAATATTGAGCTGATAACAATTTAATAACACCACTTACATACCACTTGGATACCACATTGCAAATGAGTATTTTACTTTTAGAAACCATATGAATGACATGAATGGCAGTTCTACACATGTGTAGTGCACTACACAAAATGTACAGTCATGAAGATCATCAAGTGATACTAGCAACAACAGTGCACTGATCACACAGGTGCACTTATAATACAGCCTCACTTATACCTTCGTCTTTTCTGAAGAAGTGTGATATATTTCCCTGAAGCAGAGTAGGTCCAGAACACACACGTTCTTCCACTCGTTTGTTATAGTGCTGTTATTCCACGGACACTGTCGCTCCTTAATAAACACACAGAGATGAGGTGGACTCCTCACTTCTCCAGCGACTCTAACTCCATTGCTCCGGATCCTCCATTTCACACAAACTCGCCCTGAAACTAGCTCACTGTTTCATTAAATGATGGTCTGTATTTCTACCTAACATCTAATCATTGCAACCCCAATACTACAAACAATGACTTGTCTTTAAAAGCAAGTTATTTTTAGACACTTGTGGTGAAAGTTAGTGCTGCTGTTGTCGCCTCCTGCCACACATGCGCACTCACTGGGAATTGCTGCACATCTCCGGTTCCCGTGGATAATGATATGGGTTTATTCAGCGCCGTTTGAGCCGACTGTGGTCCTCAGTATGCATGCACAAACCTGTAAAACAACCAGCTTGCCTCTCTGGTTGTAAGAGCGCATGGAGAAAGCCGCCCTCTCAACATATGCCTCCTGGCCTCCGTAGGAAGGCAAAACAGCACAAGTTAATGGGATGTTCGGAACCGCGGTGGTTGCTGTTTGCTCAGTGACCGAAAAGTGTAGTAAAGGACACCTCCAGTACAACCATGTTTCAAACGGACAGAAGTGAAGGGAATACAGGATTATTTGAATATAATTTGAAATTATTTAATTATCCTTTTAACACATGATTATTTTAGATTTTATTGGTCAACCACTGCTTGCCTTGATTGCCCTGACCGCATGCCACTGCTGAAGAGGTTTTGTCATCCATGCATGTTTGTGATTTTTAGTGATCTTTCCTATTTGAACCCTCACTTATGGTTAGCTGTAAGATTCTGCCCAAAGCGCAGCCCACAAGCCTATGCCATCCATGCTCTCACGCGACAATTCTCCATAAATATACAAAAACATGATACAAAACTGTACACAGCATCTTGACAAACCTTACACAATGTGCAGAAGTTTCAGTAGCGGGATGCACACTGACTGTGTTGTGATAGGGCCCTGAGTGATTTAATGCAGGGAGCAAAGGGAGGGGAGACTTACAGTGGCTTGCGAAACTATTTGGCTCCCTTGAACTTTGTGACCTTTTGCCACATTTCAGGCTTCAAACATAAAGATATAAAACTGTAATTTCTTGTGAAGAATCAACAACAAGTGGGACACAATCATGAAGTGGAACACACTTTATTGGATATTTTAAACTTTTTTAACAAATAAAAAACGAAAAATTGGGCTTGCAAAATCATTCAGCCCCTTTACTTTCAGTGCAGCAAACTCTGTCCAGAAGTTCAGTGAGGATCTCTGAATGATTCAATGTTGACCTAAATGACTAACGATGATAAATGGAATCCACCTGTGTGTAATCAAGTCTCTGTATAAATGCACCTGCACTGTGATAGTCTCAGAGGTCTGTTTAAAGCGCAGAGAGCATCATGAAGAACAAGGAACACACCAGGCAGGTCCGAGATACTGTTGTGGAGAAGTTTAAAGCTGGATTTGGATACAAAAAGATTTCCCAAGCTTTAAACATCCCAAGGAGCACTGTGCAAGCAATAATATTGAAATGGAAGGAGTATCAGACCACTGCAAATCTACCAAGATCTGGCCGTCCCCCTAAACTTTCAGCTCATACAAGGAGAAGACTGATCAGAGATGCAGCCAAGAGGCCCATGATCACTCTGGATGAACTGCAGAGGTCTACAGCTGAGGTGGGAGAATCTGTCCATAGGACAACAATCAGTCGTATACTGCACAAATCTGGCCTTTATGGAAGAGTGGCAAGAAGGAAGCCATTTCTTAAAGATATCCATAAAAAGTGTCGTTTAAAGTTTGCCACAAGCCACCTGGGAGACACACCAAACATGTGGAAGAAGGTGCTCTGGTCAGATGAGACCAAAATCGAACTTTTTGGCAACAATGCAAGACGTTATGTTTGGCGTAAAAGCAGCACAGCTCATCACCCTCAACACACCATCCCCACTGTCAAACATGGTGGTGGCAGCATCATGGTTTGGGCCTGCTTTTCTTCAGCAGGGACAGGGAAGATGGTTAAAATTGATGGGAAGATGGATGGAGCCAAATACAGGACCATTCTGGAAGAAAACCTGATGGAGTCCGCAAAAGACCTGAGACTGGGACGGAGATTTGTCTTCCAACAAGACAATGATCCAAAACATAAAGCAAAAGCTACAATGGAATGGTTCACCAAAAAACATATCAAGGTGTTAGAATGGCCAAGTCAAAGTCCAGACCTCAATCCAATTGAGAATATGTGGAAAGAACTGAAAACTGCTGTTCACAAACGCTCTCCATCCAACCTCACTGAGCTCGAGCTGTTTTGCAAGGAGGAATGGGCAAAAATATCAGTTTCTCGATGTGCAAAACTGATAGAGACATACCCCAAGCGACTTGCAGCTGTAATCGCAGCAAAAGGTGGCGCTACAAAGTATTAACTCAATGGGGCTGAATGATTTTGCACACCCAATTTTTCCATTTTTTATTTGTTAAAAAAGTTAAAAATATCCAATAAAGTGTGTTCCACTTCATGATTGTGTCCCACTTGTTGTTGATTCTTCACAAGAAATTACAGTTTTATATCTTTATGTTTGAAGCCTGAAATGTGGCAAAAGGTCACAAAGTTCAAGGGAGCCAAATAGTTTCGCAAGCCACTGTAAGTGAAACTTATAAAACCTGTTAATATGTTTTTTTCAGCGAATATAGCATTTTCAAAACAGTAGCAAAGCATGGCGATCTATATGTTATGTGTTAGCAGTTAATACCCCACAGAAGTAAAATATCACCTCTTTAAGGTATTTGTAAAATGACCACTAATGCTGGGAAACAGTGTTTCTGTGGGACTGGACAGTGCCATTTTGTGTGTTCTTTATAATGTGTAACTTTCATGAAAAGGTAGTGGTCTTTATCACCACTTGTGTTAGCAGGATTTTTCTGGCGGCAGATTATTGCAGTGACAGCACAGTTTGAAGTAAGTGGCCTTGGAGACTCAGTCCCAGTTGCGGCTTCACAAATGCAACTTTGAAGCTTCCGGACCAAGAGGAATTTTCCTTTTTCATTTCCGTCCACTTGGGATGTGATTTCACACCATTAACCCCCACCACCTCACACCACCCCAGCACCATAAATATTTCAGACCCTCAATCTATATTCATTATAAAACACATGCCCATTGCAATATGCGGTTGTGAAGACACAGGCTTTTATTTATTCATCTTATTTATTTATATTTTTTCCTGGGGGTTTGTATCCATCTGGGGTGATTGTAGCTATTACTGAGCACTTACAGCCTCTCTTGAACTGACCAGAGGGAGCTGCATCCTCCAGAGATCAAGTACTCACAGTGACATGACTTAGCTTTGTCGGAGCGTGTTTGACAAAGTGCATGCCACAAGAACAGTCCATTCTCAACAGTTCAAAACAGTTGTACTGAAATACCACCTTTGATGAACCGACTGGCCTCTAGGAGCTTGTTGCTGATGTTAGTTATTTTTATTTGTCTTTTAATGCTCATAACTTAGATGACAGTTTGTCAACGCCATTGGACAAGTTAAGATGGATGCTGCTTTGCTTCTGAGCTGGGAGAGCGCTGAACCCAAACAAAGCCTCTGGCTAAGTGTCTTTCCTTGGCAGTGCAAAAAGCAGATCACTAATGAACACAGTTGGGCTTACACATTTAATTGCAACTGTAAATATTTTGTCTACATCAGTGCTCAGGATAAATATAGTCTTACATGTTCCCTGGTGGAGGTTTTAAAAAAATATTGTGTAAATGAGGGCTTCCCTGTCATATTCATATTCAACACAACAGTGAAAGACAAGACGCACAACAAAATACATTTTTAATTAGATTACTCTCTTTGTAGATCCCAAAGTCCATCATTAAGAAAGTATTTTTCTTGCTTTGCTTGCTGATTCTTTGTATCTGAAAGATCACAGAAGATTAAATGGGGCTGAAGATAAATTGATGTAATTAGTAGATCTGGTTGTCTCATATATAATAATATTAATTGTACTTCATGCATAACTACATAACATTTGCATGTTTAAACATTAAAATACTGTCACAGCTGAACTTGGGATCCCACATGATTTACTGAGGACACATAATTTCATGAAGAACTGAAGTTTATTGCAAACTAGTTGCATAGGATTTGGCAAGTGACAACTGTAAATGGCAAGCTTGTTCTGCTTTTGGATTGAATAATCAACTTGGTCAACTCACTTTGAACTTGTTTATGTCATATCTAAGAACACAGAGAAATCATAGTCACATACATAGTAGTATTGTTAATGTCCTGGGCTGACATGGTAGATGCAGGTGGCTGTGAATACCACTGTATTGTCACTCTCCTCACCTGCACAGGACCTGACCAAATCAGTGCCTCCCGGGATAGTGCTGTGAACTCAGATCTGTGAATGCAGCGGGCCACGGTGTCTCCTGGGTCTTACTGCCGTGTCACTACAAGCTGCAGGTTTTCTCCAAAACATCTGCTCACTTTAGGTCTGAATGACCGCATCCTGCTGCTCACTTCGCAGAAGTGTGAGTGCAAGCTGAGAGGCCCACCGGCTTCAGACTGAGACCCTCAGAGCCTTTACAATGTCTAGTGTCACCAAAGACATCTGTCCTATAGCACATGATTAAAGAGCAGGAAGCACTCCAGCTTTCAATTTAAAACACAACTTCATTTCGGATTGGGAAGACTACAGAGGGGAGTGCTTTGATTCAGATCAAAGGAATGATATGTGTACTGTGTAATGATGAACTACATGATTTGAGAATTCTTAATAATAATAATAATTCATATAATTTATATAGCGCCTTTCATGACACCCAAAGCGCTTTACAGTTCATTGTTCATTCACTCTACACTTGGTGGTGGTAAGCTACTTTCTGTAGCCACAGCTGCCCTGGGGCAGACTGACGGAAGTGAGGCTGCCAATCTGCGCCATCGGCGCCTCCAACCACCTCCAACACTCACGCACACACCACTTTCTCACTAGGCAATGTGGATGAAGTGTCTAAGAACACAACGATAGTTTTTTTTGCGACTGGTGCCCCACTGTGGCACCTGGAATTCCCAGTGGTCTCCCATCCAAGTACTAACCAGGCCCTGCCTTGCTTAGCTTCTGAGATCTGACCGGATCAGGCTTTGACAAGCACGTATGGCCCCAAATCTTGCAGCCACAAAATATCAGATGGTTAGACAATGTTGTTTGCTAAGCACTATTCTTATGAAAATAGAAGTGCTGTGACTTAACAATGACTTAATAATAACTTAAGGGAAAAAAAGAAAAACCAGTAACATATTTACATTTCTAATTAAAGACCCTGTACCCGATTATTTCTCATGTATTTGATCAAATTTGTCTTGCCCCAATACAGATATATTGTATGTATTAACCAATAATGAGGAAGTGCATGTTAACATGCTTAGCGTTAACGTGATGATAAAACTCGCTCTGGTCTCTGAAAATTGTGAAAAGTGCATTTAAATTCATTGCTGTGAATAATTAGGATGCTTGAAATGCATAAAGTTAAGTGAGGAGCAACTTTGAACCACGGCAAGCAGTTTAAATGAACTAGTTCAGTTTTTCACATTTTTAAGGTGATAAAAATCAAGTTGTGCGATGAAATTGCATTGACATTCAATTTTAATTTTTAAAATTTTTAAAAACAGACTTGTTTATTTTATTTATTATTTTTGGGTGCCCCATTTTAACTTTCCTTTGATAGATTTGACACTACTACATACTTTCCAGTACAGTGCGGTATCACTCCTAGACCAACATTCTCAATTAGTATTTAAGTACTGATATGGTACAGTTACTTCAGTCTAATGTATGTTACAGTGAGGTGGTTATAAACAGTGCAAAAAAAAAAAAAAAAAAGTTTGCCTCTGACAGTTGTCTGTTGTTAATGGACCTGTATTGACTGTGAGCATGAAACCGCAGAGTGTCCATGTCTAGGCACACACAAACTCATCTCTGGTGTTATGGATAAGTGTTATGGACCCCCCCCTTTCTCTGCTGCATGCCTCCCCCAAGACTAACTACATCTTCCCCCTGCGTCCTGTCCTTGCTCCGCTTCCTTCTCCTCTTTCCTCTGCCTTTATCCCTCCATCGTGTCTATTGATTGGCCAATAATGTGTTTTCAGTGGTAGATTAATGGCACATTATCCTGACGAGGGTGTCTGAGGGGACAGGACGTGAGGGAGCTCCTCTGAAACAATGCTTTTTAATTGATACATTGTGTCTGCAAGCTCCTTCACCCCAGACTGATTAGACTAAATGCAATGGATGAACTATTTTGAAACTCAAGTCGTCTAAATCGAAAAAAACAACATACAAAAAGTCCCAAGAACTAAAAAAGTCACTAGTTCACAGCAGCGAAACAGGACTGTGAATTCTGTTTCAACTACTTCTTTTTAATGTACTCTGGCAAATTGATAGGAAGGGAATCGAGGGATGCCAGTATTAACTAATTGTCACTATTTATAATTTTCTGTTTTTTGTTTAGAAAAGGCATTTTAATAGCTTTTCACTTTGAATACCCATACTTTTATGTTATCATACTTATTTACTGTTATCACAAACTGGTTTATGTTGCACCATCCCGCCAAAGCAAGTTCCTATTGTTTGTGATTTTTTTCAGATTTGAGAAATTGGTAGTTATTGTGGTTAGGTTACATATGTACTGACCTCCTTTTCTAGAACCAAACTTCTGCTTGGCTACTTCAAACACCATCAATAATTGGAAAGGCCTGTGAACACCAAAACAAATATTTATTTTAGCTATTTGATTATTTGTTATTTTATGGTAGAATACAATGACCTTTTATCTTATTTCTCCTTCCAGCCTTCAATTTCCTCAAGCAATTTTCATTATTAGGGAAGGGGGTTGTTGGGCTAATTGAGCAGATCAATAAGCCATCAAATGGTCTTTAAGTGCGACACATACGCGGGCGTCTAGTTTCGAGTTTCCTTGTCTAACTAATAGCCTCCTTGTTTACTTTACAATGTGCTCTGTCATGTAGTTTAGGTTTCATGTTGCCCCTACAGAGCCAGGGACAGAGAGGGGAATCCAAACATGTTGCATGTCTGTATAGTAATACATATAGTAATAGTGATATGTTTTGCAATCAAACTCAAATTGAACTCATTTTATACTCTTCAATTATTATGAATAACTCATTCTGCTTTAACTATATTTGCAGTATAAATATTGCTTGTTGTTCCTAATATCTTGCAGTTCCATGAAGTCGTAATTAGTTTAGACCTTATTTGTCACAGAAACTCTGCCGGTGACAGTCTCTCCTATTGTCTTGACTGGAGGGGACCAGTGGATGGAGCTCCTTTCAGAAGATACTTCGAGGCACAGGTACAAGCTGTCTGCACACACACTTTCTGGGGGTTATAAATGCATCATGATCAGTGGGTGCTCAAATTTTGCAAACTGATCTTGGCATTTTAAAATGAATTTAGATAATAATAACTATTATGCACATGATTGTCATTCAACAGTGACCATAACATGAGAGGAATTATTATTTTCTGTTTGTTTCATTCAAGATTAAATCTACACTACAGTCTGTTAATTGTTTTAGGGAAAATTTTGGTCCTAACAGAATTGTGGTCTATGTGTCAAAAAATATTAGAACAATCACTATACTTTATATTAATGGCACTGCTTTCATTTGCTGGCTGGGAATAAAAAGTGACTTAATTACACTTAATAAATTGAATCTTATATCTGATTCTCAGACCTGATCAATAGAGAGCCACAGAGCCATTTTAACACTAACACACAAACACACACTCATCAGGCGTTCTGACTGACCTCTTCTTCCTCTTTCTCACCCTCTGCTCGACTCATTGTTGTACAGTGTCCTCTCCCGGGCACTAGCACACTGCCTGCTTCACTGAACACTGCGCTCTGATGGGCTCTGACAACTCAAGTGCAGCAACAATGGACAAGGAGGATAGAGTGACAAAATAAAAGAAACACTGGGAGAATCAATTAGCACTTATAATGACAAGAATAAAGTTCTATTTATATTCAACATCAGCTGCATCACTGAAGTACAGTTAGCTGCTACTTTAGCAAACCGCAATTTCCTCTGCTATGAATTATGGGTAGTGAGCAAACACGAAACTGCCTGGCGGAGACAACAAGCCCCTTTAAGTTTGGAAAACACTTTTTCCACATTATGCTTATAATGATGCATGCAGTTGGCTTCAAGAGCCCTCATCTTTTAGGACAACAATGTGAAAATCATGTCATCAAATCATAATCAAATCATAAATCATGTTTTGCAGATGTAAATTTGAATCATGTTATGGCACAGTGCGTGTATTCACGTAGTGAATGAGTTTGGGCCCCATGGAAAGGAAAAGGAATTAGAAAAATCAGTTCATATTTGTTCTGAAAATCATAACTTTTTTTTTTTTTAACAATGATATGATTAAACACATTGTTCTGTTTATATCAAAAGTAAGAAACAAATGATGAAAAACTCATTTGTATGTTAATTTTTTTCTGGTCAGAATTAAAAGTTTGCTTTATGCACCTTATTTCTTAAATCATTTAGGTCTTCCACATGATTATTTTTAAATTCAAATTTTAATAACAGTTTGATAAATGGTGTAATGAGCCACTAATGTGAAGTAACATAACAATAGAAGGATATTCATAAAAATAAACATGCGTGAGACATAATAAGATGTAAATTACATTCATTAGATACATGATCATTTATGTGCATTTAAAATTATTTTGATACAGGAATTGCATGCAAATATAGCTTTAGGCTATACTATAGTAATTTCTTTGGTGGCTGAGGCTGCTCCAATAATAATAATAATAATAATAATAATAATAATAATAATAATAATAATAATAATAATAGTAATAATAATAATAATAATAATAATAATTGCATGAATTAAAAATATATGGGGCTGATAGTGAAGCAGGCCTCTCTATAAGGCTAGCTGTGGTTCTGTAGTTTTGCCTGCTATGTTTTTAAAACATGTGAATTGCAGTCCTTAGAAAACATAGGCCTATAAGGCTCAAAAATAAATAAATCTGAGTCCGCTTACATTAATGTGATATGTAACTATTTTCGTGCCGTCAGTCCAGGCCTAACTCCTGCGCCACGCTTTTAAATGCTGATGACTGGCACCGAGCGCATCACAGTGTCTTTTGCCCAGTGCGTGCTTCATACGTCCCCGTCGTACAAGCCGAAGTACTTGGAGGCGCCAGAGAAGCAGAGGTAAGGCGTGCTGCCGCCGGGGTACATCACGGGCAGGGGCATGGGCAGCAAGCACCTGCCCAGCAGACTGCTCTCCTTATACAGAGCCGGGAGTTGCCCCAGAGCCATCGCCTTCCCACTCTCAGGAAAGTCCCCGACGGTTCCGTCCATCTCAGTTGAGATCTGCCGTTTAAGTTTATTCCTGCGGTTCTGAAACCAGATTTTGACCTGTGTCTCTGTCAGCTGGAGGGAGCTGGCGAGGCAGGCGCGCTCCGCGCTGCTCAGGTAGCGCTTCATGTCAAAAGTAGACTCCAACTGAAAAATCTGTCTCTTGGAAAAGATCGTGCGCGTCTTCTTTTTTGTAATAATTTTGCTTTTCTTGGAGGAGCTGCTTTCATGGCACGCGTCCGTGGTTGTGGAGCTGTTGTCCTCGCAGCTACTGTCGCCGCTTTCAAAGCGCAGATCCGTCGATTTTTCCTGCTCTTCTTGACTAATGATGACTGAATCTGCGATTAGCTCTGCCAACACAAAAGAGCGGGTGAGTCTATAGTGCTAGTGACAGACAAACTCCGTCACAGACAGATGATAGAGGAAATGTCTTACCGCTGATTACAGGTCTGGGCAGCTGGCCCGTGTCCTCCTGGTTCTGGTAAAGGTCTGTGCGCGTGGCCAGGTCATCTTTCGGAGGGGGAAGGCCGTCATTGCTTCTTGAACTGGACTTCAGGTTAAGTATGTTGTCGATGGTAAAGGTGAGCGCAGCAGTGGGACGGCATGGCGCGTGCACTTTGTTCATATTCTTCTCCTCGTGAGTCCTGACACGTCCACAGTACGTTCACATACAGTACGGCGGTGACACTGGCTCTGGATACTCTACGCGCATAGCAGCAGTCTCGGGTGCTCCCTGTGCACTGCTCGGTCCCGCTCTGGATTCACCGGATGGAGCTCACGCTCTGCTCACTGATTGGCTGAGGACTGTGCACGGTGTGAGCCAATGGCAGCAGTGGGTGAGACCCTTCCTCCGCCCGCCACGCACACGCGCGCGTCCCTGTCCGCCATTCAACTCCCTCCATTCAACTGGAATAGCGGGTCAGTGACGAAAATAATTGGATTTGCAGTGCACCACAGACACGTCTAACCCTAAACATCACCTGGCTCCATGTTTTTAACTCAGGCCTATATAAAATAATTATTTTATTATCACCTAATTCAGGGAGATAGCCTAAATAATAAGCAATCTCATTTGATGCATTAACGCAAAGCTATTATTGTGTGTGCCTGTGTGATGGTGTTTTCTTTTTCTTCTCTACTTCAGTTTGATATCAAATATCGCCCTACACTATACCTACAATTTTATAATTGTAGACGTTAAACGTAAAATACTATTGTATGTATTTAACACATTGAAATATGACTCAGGCTTAGTGTTTATTTCTTTATTTTTATTTTATGTGGAAAAAGTAACTTTGAAAATGTGGCCTTTACATGAAAAAAAAAAATCATAATAATAAAATAAATCTTCAAAAATACGCGTGAATACAGTGCTGACCACTTTGGTCTTGTCCAGTCTCAGCGGCCTAGTTTCTCCTCAGGCCACTGGCATTTGAGCCTGTAACATATTGTTATTTTCAGTTTGGCCCGTCAAATGTGCGCTCTTATTATTGTCCAGTACAAAATTAGACCAGGCCGGACATCTGAGACCTTAACACGTTCATGGACTGTGCGAAAGAGGACAGTGGGTAGGTGATGGAGTTGGTGAAGCCCGGCACCGGGTTCACGTTCAGGTT
Organism: Paratrypauchen microcephalus; assembly: GCA_036785185.1. Classification (NCBI taxonomy): domain Eukaryota; kingdom Metazoa; phylum Chordata; class Actinopteri; order Gobiiformes; family Gobiidae; genus Paratrypauchen; species Paratrypauchen microcephalus. The sequence continues at coordinate 269,486 of JAVJIX010000009.1, forward strand.
GAGCCCCAGTGAGCCAGTGGACGTTGGACCATCGTGGTACAGGATGGGCACTCGGACTATGCGCTGTCCGGTGTTGGGGAAGTGAGACACCTCCAGGTCCGCCGCCAGTTGCCTTTTCCACTTGTTCCTACGGTTTTGGAACCAGATCTTGACCTGGGTCTCTGTGAGCTGCAGCGTTGCGGCCAGACCCGCGCGCTCAGTGCTACTCAGATAGCGCTTCACGTCAAAGGTGGACTCCAGCTGGAACACCTGGCCGCGGCTGAACACCGTGCGAGTTTTCTTTTTGCGGCAGGTGGCCTGGTCCAAGCGACTCTCGCAGCTGCTCTGTGCGTCCTCTCCATCCTCCACCGCGCTGAGCTCACTGCTTCTTCTGTCCGTTTCATCACTGCCCTCTGTTATGGACTCTGGAGAAGTTCTTCCACAAGGCGACACAGAAGACAGTTGCTCCTCTGAGGTGAAGGTGTCCTGTGAACCTGGAACAGAAGGGTTTTTTTTATTATTATCATTATTATTTGTTTTGAGTTACTTGTGCCAAATTTTGCAAATTAGAAAGTTACATCTAGGAAAAACAAACAAACTGGTAAACCAACTTTCAAATGAAAAGTGTAAGTAATAATGTACAACGCCAGCTATTTGCTGCTTACTTTCTCCTGCCACTTCTGGATCAAGAGAACGTGTTTTACGCGTCTGTTTATTTCATTGCATAACAGCTAATGAGCTATAGTGTGACGTGTAGCTAATGAGTGTGTTTTCATTAGAGTTTATGATTCAGCTCCTCTTCTTCTTGTGGCCACTTTGTTTGGATCTGGTGACTCATAAAGTCAAGACGAGAGAGTTTAAGTAGCCTATAGCATCATGTTGCTCAAAAGCAGTAGCCAATTTGAGTTATTCATCGGTGGCGCCTAATTAGAAACCTTTAGATCCATCTTTGCATATACGAATTCATCTGAAATCTCACAGTCTCATTAATTATAATGCGCAGGAAAGTACTCACTGTGAGCTGTTTGCAAAGCTCCCACACTCGGACGGTACCACTGCAGCGGAGAGTCTGTGCGCGTTGAGCGGGCGGCTGAGCTCTCTGACACTGGAGCGACTGTATCAGAGTCTGGGGCTGTCAGTGATGAACCCGCAGCAGCTTCATGGCCCCTTCGTTCCGATTTGTGCTCACTGCCCGCAGTTGAAAGAAGGTTCTCAATAAAAAAGGATGACGCTCTGGAGGACGCCGTCTGGGGCATGTTCACTGCGATTTTACGCAACACAGTCGCGCGCCTGTAAGTCCGAGCCAAGTCATATGGGCATGTATTTTTTCACCGCGGTTGGATGTGGATTCATAACAGAGACTGCTCGAGTCTCTGTGCTAGGATCAGATGCCGTGACGTGAAACAGAAAAAGCATACTATGGAGCGCATACAGTGATTGGACGAGCAGCGAGAGAACGGGGTAACTGTGCGCTGCTGCATCCACTGCCACTGCCGTGTGTGCGCGCGGCGTGTGTGTGTGTGTCTGTGAGCGTATTCACGTGTTGGCCCATCCCCTCCAGGCCAAACAGGCTGAAAAAACTGTTCGTACGGCTCCCTTTATTTGGGTCAATTAGAGCAAATCAAGATAAAGATAGTAGGCTGCAGCCATCCCCGGGATCGGGCCCTTTGGGTCCGCTCCAGTCCACTCTCCGGGCGCACTGGGCCAGTGCGGTCCTCTGTGGTTCACATAAGACTATTAGACTCTTCGACAGAGTGGAGCCTGTGAATACAAGCTTGTCCACGAGTCTGTCTCTGCTGTGGGCTAATGAGTGTGATGTACAGACAATAAAACTTCAAATCGATTGCAGACTTCACACACTGCACGCGCATCATTTGGAAGAGTTGGGTTTTGGCCACGTGACCACGGAACAATATTTAGGTTAAGTGCTGCTTGACTGATGGGCTTCAGAGCCCTGCGCATTCAAGTGTGCCAAACAACAAACCGAACGCTGCATCTTGAGAAACATGCTGCCGTCAAAGGTTATTCCAAATTTGTGTAGGCCTACCAGTATAATAATAGACTACTGCATCGTTAAAGCGAAATTGTTTCATCTATTGCATGATTTTTATTTAGGCCTAAGGCTTCACATTTTCCATATTCATATTTAATAACTATTTGTTTTTAAACAAATTTATAATTTCTGAATTTAACCCACTTTTATCCGTATCGTTCGTGTTTATTTTATTTTTTACACAAATTTTCATCTATTAGTCCATTCCAGGAAGGACGACTTCACTGTGATTAAAATCACGTTAAATAATCTGAAACATTTAAATAAACGCTGACGGGCATCTTTACCCTTTTCCTTTAAAATGTCAAGACATCTGAGTTTTTATTTTCCTGAATGGAGTCAGCGCACTGACCTTTCGCTTCTGCGCGGTCCTCGGTCAGTCTCAATGACACTTTGTGTTTCAGACATAGTACAGCAACTCTCGTGTTTAAGAAATAATAATAATAATAATAATAATAATAATAATAATAATAATAATAATAATAATAATAATAATAATAATAACTATAATAATAATAATAATAATAATTATTATTATTATTATTATTATTATTATTATTATTATTATTATTATTATTATTATTATTATTATTATTATTAGACATGTAGTGAACAGTGTGTGTGTGTGTGTGTGTGTGTGTGTGTGTGTGTGTGTGTGTGTGTGTGTGTGTGTGTGTGTGTGTGTGTGTGTTGTGCAGCCCATTATAAGATCATCTCTGTGTGTGTACAGAATATGTCTGACTGATGTAGCTCCCCGGCCAGCTCCTCTGCTCTGGGGACAACAGCTCTGACTGGAGGCTTCCACCATCTCTCTCATCTCTGCCTGACTCCCTTTTTCTTTCTTTCATTCTTTCTTTTTCTCTCTTTCTGTCTCCAACTTACTCTATGCCTCCCTTTCTCTTTTTATCCATTCTATCCTGTTTCTTTCATTCCCCATTCTCTTTTTCTCTTTTCCACTGTCTGTCATCTGTCTTTCTCTGGCTCCCACTATCAGCTCCCTCCCTCTTTCTCTCTCTCTCCATTTCTCTGACTTTCTTTCTTTCCATTTCTGTGACTCTCTCCCTGATCATCATCCAGTGTGGCGTGCCCTTTGCTTCACAGGGCCCACTGTCCTGACCCTCCACCATGACTCCCTGCACGCCACTGCGGCTCTGACATCAGCTACACCCTCGTCCACGCACCACCAGATCAGCTGCAGAGTGTGCTCCAGGAGACAGCTGCCGCAAATTGAGCATGTTTCTGCTTTTGGCCCAACAAAGAGCTTTCCAGCGGGTGACTGTCAGGCCTGTCCACCGCCAAACCAGCTCTCCTTTGTTAACACCAGCCAAGAGCTAAGTGAAATAAGATGGCAATGGGGTAAATCACTCCTTTTTTGAAAAGCAAATGGACACTGTATGATATAAAGCATTAGCAATGAACATTAACAGTCAAATAGTTAGCACTGACATTTTCCAGTCTTTCTTAAAACAGCCACAAGCCCTTACAGTTTTTTCCAACTGGATTAGCATCATAGAATTGAGAAGCTATTGAAAACCAACCTTTCTATCTGCACTGTGTAACTAATCATTAGGATGCACATTTTTGAAGCATGATATATTGCTATGCAAAAAGATATTGTGATAAACTATAACACTGAAACTTATAATACTGCAACTACTTTATGCCCCTGACACAATAACAATAAAGAAGGATATTCCCAGTAAACTATTTTTAAGTGCAATATCATTAAGGCATAAAGGCATTAGCTGCAACAAATGAATAGCTGAATGAAACAATTATTATGTCACAATAGTATTACAAACTAAAAAACTAAAATCTTCTCACTATTGTTAAGAAAATGCTAATATTAAGCCCAAAATATATACTGTATCTATTATCCCACCTGGCATGCTATTTACTGAACAGAGGGGCTTGCCCAAAGTTTGCTCTATATCCTCCTGAGACCTGGCCTATTCATTTGTGTCCTTTATAGTGGACATTGAGTTAACCAGTTAAAACGGAGCCTAAAAACTTTTTGAGATGACTGTAGAAGCTTGTCAGAGATGTTGGTCATCAAAAAAAAAAAAAAAATTGTTGGGCTATTAACTTGGATTTAAAGGAAAAGTAACGTTATTTTACAATCTGAGCCTTCTTTCGGTAATAAAACAAGTTGTTTGACTCACCCATAGCACGTTGGTGTCATTTGGAGCTGTTTGGTGAAAGTTATGTTGTAGCATATCCGTTAACATGAGTATTCGGGGCATTACTTTGCGGTCTCCAAATAACACAAACTTTAGCACTTTTCAAATCATAGAAGCCCGATGTCTTAATGTAAGATTTCGTTTGAAGCAAAAGTGGCCTGTAATCCTAGATTTATCCATAGTTTTCAGCTTTGCGTTTCATGTTTGGGTCCCGGGAGCTGATAGCACAGTCCGCGCATGCGCACTGGCGTCCTCATCTACTCGAAACTATGGCTAAATCTAGGATTACAGGCTACTTTTGCTTCAAACGAAATCTTACATTAAGACATCGGGCTTCTATGATTTGAAAAGTGCTAAAGTTTGTGTTATTTGGAGACCGCAAAGTAATGCCCCGAATACTCATGTTAACGGATACGCTACAACATAACTTTCACCAAACAGCTCCAAATGACACGAACGTGATATGGGTGAGTCAAACAACTTGTTTTATTACCGAAAGAAGGCTCAGATTTTAAAATAACGTTACTTTTCCTTTAACACTACCTATTACAATCCAATACAGAGGACATGCTACACATTACGAATACAAATAAAATTAACAAAATGTAAATTCTAAGATGTTTATTTATCTCCAAATAGAAAATCACAAAAAAAAAAAAATTGAAATTGAAATTCAATTTTTCTCTTCGGGTCCCAGGAGGATATGACTTGAATTGTGTATGAGCCAGCCTTCATTTCAAAGTTGTATTAAGCGTTATGTGTGAACAGTCTCGTTCTCAGCGGGTCAATGGGAGTGGAGACGTTTTGACCTAGTTTATTCCATCGTAGGCGTCGAGACAAGGGCAGAGACAGGAAGCCAGGGCACTCCTAAGGGGCATCTCACTGCTCCCTTTACGTTAAGAGCCCCTGGTACAGACATAGGGAAAGATAGAGACCTCATCTGACTTCATTGAGAACCCACGTCACAGACCAAAAAATGCGCATGAATTATTCGGTATATCTATTTCTAATGTTGTTAGATGAGCCCATTAATGCAATTAACATGGTGCTTAGCCGTCTGGTTGTTACCATGTTTGTGTGGAGCCCTCTAATGGTGACAATAACGTACTGCGCTAAACTTTTGCCTTTGCAACTTGTGTGTCTTACTTTAAAGTTATGTCCGTTTACACACCACAGCTTGATAAAAGGCTAATATTTTTAATTGTTTTATTAATAAGCGGAATATATTTTAATTTTCCCACTGAATTCGAAGCAGTTTGTCAAGATGTATTTCCTAAAGTGTATCTGCATACCTCCTTGAATTAACATGCCTGCAGCTTAGCCCCTGTGCTAGCCCTGGCATTAATAATTCACTGTACATAAGAAGTTGCTGCAGCAGAGTTTGTTCTCATTGATAGTATTAGCCGAGGTGTGCATTCCTGGCCAGACTTAGTGACGCCAGCAGACTAGCATAAAGTGGGCTTTAATTGCCCATAATCTCAGCCGTTCTCTTTCCTCTCAGCACAAGTCAACAGCATAGTGTGGTGCACAAACAGTGGGGATTTAGCTCCATATCAGCCCGCCTCACATGGACCCTGTGCACTCAGATGTTCAGCTCAAAAGTTAAAGGATTTGGATGTAGGAGGATTTTTACCCCTTATTGCACAAATGCATGATTGCACCTGATAAAATGCACTATAGGCGGAATATTATCTTCTTATCACGTTAAACCCTGAGCTCTATGTCTCTTAAAGATTCTTTTCTTTGCATCATTTTTTGTTAGGCTATATTAAGATCTTGAATTATATTCAAAAATGCAAGTGAAAGAGGGACCCGGAACTTGTTGGTTGATTTGTTTTATTATTTGTGATGAAGCCAGGGTTTTGGTACAGTTTCTATGTTCACTGCACTCTTGGCTTTTGTCAGTTCAGTTTTAGTCAGTGCTGTGCATTTTTGCTTTTGAGTGAAAATAGATTATTCATTCCTAATTGATGACTAGAGGGAAGAAATGGAAATAAATCAGAAAAAAAAATCAAAGACCAAAAGGTTTAAAAGTGAAAAGGTGTCCACTCCACACTGCACCGACCACCTCTGTCATCGTGTCCTCTCATAAGGCCTTATGTGTCTGAAGGGTTTCTAACGGGAATGTCCGTTTACTTAACCTCTTTACGCTACGTTAACCTCTGTCAGGACGCACTCGTCAGCGCAGCAAAGGGGCTGAAAGCGAGGACCTTTTATTCTCACCAGACCCTCGGCAAGTCCTTTCTCTTTCGCCAACCTACCCAGTCACTTCAACTTCCATGAGATTATCTTTACAAAATACACCGGACTTTGTCTTGAGATGAGGCTGATAACAGATCTTTGCTGCTAAACCTATCCGCAATGGTGCGTATATTCCCTGTGCGCATATTCCCTGTGCGCATATTCCCTGTGCGCTCTTCTGGAGCTTTGCGCTCAGGTGGATTTGTCACAAACGTGATATTCAATTTCTTGACGATTTTGGAGCATAGTTGGAAACACGTGGCTCCTGGACTTTCTGACCTTCTGTAATAAGCTTAAACCTAAGAGCTCAGTCACTATACTCAAACATGACTTGCCTAACAGCAGAAGGAAAGATTGTAAAAAGAGTGAGAGATAGTAACTTTGCTAATTGTCGACATTTTAGGACTGTCATCGTGACTTTTTAGGTTCAGTACATGGGCTTTGAGGCAGATTTTGTGAAATACCCTTCTACAAAATCTTGGTATGGATGAGAATCCAGACCAAGGTCTGAATTCACCCACACAATGGAACAAGTGATTTCTTATTTCTTCCGATTAAGATGACTAATCCGTAATCCCCTGTTTATATTAGCCAATAGTGGCACATTAAATCTTAGATTAGCATTATCAGTTTGACCACAATACTGAGGGCAAATTCCCTAAGACGTCCGGGAACAGCACGTGACTACAGATAAAGCGGTTTCTTCAGCCGCGCGCACCGCTCCAGACGTATGACCGACTCCAAATATTCAGACACGGTATTCCTCTGTCACGGTCAGATGCACCGATCATTTAACATCGCGTGAGAAACTCGCCAAGGCCACAAGGCAAAGGCAAGGCCGAGATGGAGGCCGCTATCCGCGAGGCTATAGCCCATTTCTCTATGTGTATGAGTAAATATGTTGGAACAAATACGTGCGCAAATGTACAGACTGTATTATTCGAATGAAGCACGGATTATTTTACGATTGTAGTCTACTTGTAATACACTTTTCATAATTTTAATTAAATATTGTGATACATATTACACTCTAATCATTTTAAGTAAGTAAGGCTGTAGTTTTTCTTTCAACGTTTTACCAATATGTGTTGGATATTATTTAATTTTCAAATCAACATATTTATAGCCCGTTGAAGTGCATCATATCTTTTTCAAGGGGGTCTTCAATGTGTCTCTCATTTGCATGTGTGTAATGTCCATATGTGTTTTTGTTTGCTTTGTTGACAGTGTCTGTGGAAACAAATTTCCCCTCGGGGACAATAAAGGTCTATCTGTCTATCTTCCTTCTTTAACCATTGTTTTGCAATTAAGATCAAGCAATAATTCATTAAGCATAGCCTATTTAGCTGAACTATAGGCTATTATTTAATCCTTATTTTTATTTTATGAATTACTGTTATTTTACTGTTTAATTAATGAATATATGTGTATAGCTACAGTAGGCTACAATAAATGAATGTGTTTTTCTTTTTTTCTTTGACAAAAACTATCCTTATTTATGAATTTAGGAAGTATAATTTTGTGAATTTGATTAAATTCTTCCCAAGATATATACTTTTATGCTTTTAAAAGCATGTATTCATTTGATGTAGAAAAAATGGCTCTTTCATACACACTTTTACTGAAATCCATGAAACTATAATCTTTTATCTATACTATTTTTATTTCAACTATTTTTATGCTTCAGATAGCATTTTTATAGTATTTTTTATCTAAAACAGTGGTAATGATAAAGTGTAAAAAAACAAATAAGTGCACATACATCATAGTGAATAATATTATATGAATAATATAGTAGGACTTATACTTTTCAGGTCTCTTAGCGATGTAAATGGGATGCTTCACTTTGAAGTGGACCAGAGAAAGTGAAGAAAAGGCCTGACTAGTCTTAACCTGTGTCGACATAAAAGACTAAAAAGGTTGTATATGTGCATGTGCGTGTGTGTGTGTGTGTGTGTGTGTGTGTGTGTGAGTAGGAATGGGGCCTGTGCACGTGAGAGTGTGCATGTGTGTTAGTGAAACGCCAGGCTGCACTCTGTTTTCTTCAGTCTTGTCACGCAATGTTGGAGGCCCCGCCCTTCTGTGAACTTCCTGAGTGTGTGGGTACCCAGCAGTGCACATCTGAGAACTGGCCTATTTTCACCAGTTCCAGGCTAAAGTCATTATGCTTTAGTATCCACCAATAGTTTACTGGGGGGTCGACCTCCTTTTAATGTCCTGTCAGTGTATTAGTACATAGAAGGATCACCTTAATCTGAGCCAGCCCCACAAGGATAAGGCGCTCATTCATACCACTGATAGCTATGATATAATGCTCCTAATCTCCACACATGTGATGGAACAGCTCAACAGACTTAACAGAGATGATGAGCTTCACCACTCTGTAAACGCTCTCATTGCTGCTCATGGAGCTGAACATACTTCATGATAAAAACATGTGGTACATGTAACATATAATATAAAATGTAATATAACATTATAATGCAACACTGTGAGTTTCTACAAGGTCTGTTATATTACAGCAATTTCTGTAGTTTTACTGTATGCATGTTTTCAGATGTTTCAGTGTTAAACTGAGCAACTTTATGGCCCTGTGCATCGTGCTCTGCCCTCATTTCCTCCATGTCCTCCCCCCCCATTCACTGTCACTGTCCAGCAGCAAAGTGGATATGTGATACATGGCACACAATACCCATAATGAATGCTAATATTGTAATGATCACTTTATTGTCCATCATAACAATATTCTCAAATAAGAATCAGAATCATAAGTTCTATTGACACTGACATTCAGGGAACAAAATTCACAAAAAGGAACCTTCTTCTGCATTACAGTGCAACATAAAAAATAAATAAAAATAAAATAAATAATAATAATAATAATAATAATAATATCAACTATGATAAAAAAATAAAAAATAAGATAAGGCTATGATATGATAAAAAATAACCATAAAATTAAAGTTCTGTCTAAATGTAATTTTGTAAATGAGAAATATACAACATTAGATTCATAGATACACCAGTGTATTAGTCTGTGAAAAAATATGATAATTTAACTGACCAGATCTATATTTAGTATTAAATACATTTTGTATACTTTAAATTCAAATGAATATGATCGTATTGCTTCATGGGTCTTCTACATCATGACTTGTTCTTTGAATGTTGAGTTCATATGGTCTGGTTGAGGTCTGTGATTGAATGAAACAGACATTGAATTAATTAAAATTATATTTTTTGATTGGGAGCTTGGATGTAATTTAGGGTCTGTTTAGTTTTTATTAGTTGACAAAAGCATCTATACTTTAGTGTAAGTCATCATTATTTACATTATTTGTTTTTATTTAATTATATTAATTGATGAAAACTAATGACAAAATAAATACTGACAGGAATATTGTAATTTATTAGATATATTATAGTTAATGTTATGATGTAGTATACTATGGAACAGGACTGTGTTATGTGTGAACTTTTATTGTTATTATAATTTTATTGTAAATTAGATGCTAACTTGGACCCCAGGAAGAATTGTCTTTACCCCAGTAAAGACTAATGGGGATCCAATAAATAAATAAATAAATAAATAAATAAATAAATAAATAAATAAATAAATAAATAAATAAATAAACAATTCCTGATGGTCATGTTACAACCTTTATTTGTGTTAATTCACTGTATATCATTTCTACAAATCCTGTTAATCCCAGTGGAAAGATTACTACTTTGAACTATTTCAAAATATTGTGTCTTATCTAAATACAGTACAATACAAAGTGCTGTACAATACAAATATTGCAGCACAATACATTTCTAAAGAAATATAAATGATAATATTGGAACTAATTTAGGTCACTGACAACTGTAAGGCAAGTTATTAGTACAAAGAAAAAGTATGCATGTTAAATATTGAACACATATCTATTGTTTATTGAACTATAAGTCATAGTCATTACAGTATTGTGACAGGCTTTTTTTGCTGTGTGTATAGAAATGAGTCGTGTGTATAAACAGTCTACAACCTAAAGGGGGCACTAGCGTCTAGCAGATGCACAAGACAAAACCGTAAGCTTTTCATTTCTATTATTCTCACCTTCCTTTGGTTGACATGGCAACAGATCTGAGTTTCTGCACGTCTTGTGTGGCTGTATTTTCCTGAGTCCTTCACCTTCTTCATTGACTGCTGTTTGTGGAGGACAATGAGAGAACCACCACATAAAGTCTCAGTTTGTACTAAGGGAATGTGTGATTTAGACACTAATAGCAATTCCTTTACACACTTTGCCTTCTTAACCTATTATCATTACTATTTCTTCTTATTTGGATGTTTGTAAGTTTAGCAAATAAACTTGATTTCTAAAACATGGGAAATTTCATAATTTACCTTATATTATACATGTTTATACATTGTAGGACTGAACAGGCACATTATTTTCTCTTTCAAAGCTGTCAATGTCACCACACTGAGTCAGGAGTTATAAAACCTATTTGGTTAAAATTGTGTGTGACAGTATCAGAGTAACCAGAACATAAGCATTTTAGTTTCTGCTACTTTTTTTGTCGACCAGAAGCAAACACTAACTGTTTTAACCTCATGGTGGCAGCAAAGGACAATCCAGCTCGTTTTATGGACGTTGCCATTAAATTGTTCTGCATATACAACAGGTTCACCAATGGCCCTGTACTTGAAGATCGTATACAGAATATTTCTGCTTGAGGTTGCTGACCTGCGTAAATGATAGACTTGGCATTGCAAGATGTGGGAACATATTGACGGAGAATTGGAATCCACAGAAGAAATGGTAAGAGAAAATTTATTTTTGGTTTTCAAAAGTTTTCTGCACCCCAAGGGCAGACATGTAGGATATATGGCAAATACTTTATCATGGCAGGTTGGGAGCAGAAGGCTGTTGATCAAACTTATTGGGTGAAATTTTGACAGCTTTAAGGTGGTAATATAATTTTTAGACAGGCCCCTGTGATGGTCTGGCCCTCTGGCTTATGGTGGCATTTTGTTCAGTGGTATAGGGATGTAAATCAACATGTAGAAAGTAAGGATTTATAGTAAGTAATGATTCATTCTCCAAAGACACAGCCCATAATCACAACTATATACACTGCTTTTATTACCCTGTTCCTGGTCTACAGTGGCCAGCATCTAAAGGAGAGGGCACTGGTGAATTTGACAAAATTGCTGTTTCTGATTAGTTAGTTAGTTAGTGTCACAGTGCAGCTTTTCATTTTGTATCAGTCGTCTTTTCCTCTGAGCTGTTTCTCATCATCTCACACCTAGAGCTTAATTTGGGGCTCTTTATTGTCTGTATCTCACGCTGGCTGCTCAGTGCCTTGGTGTGCAGTGGTGCCTGCCCTCTGAGGCAGGCATACACTTGCTTGTACTTGTTCGTGTTTTATTATACCAATCGCTTTTGCCTTCCAAGGCTCCACACTTGATTTCCAGTTGCTGTTGCTTGATTTTGGTAGATGTCCACAGAGGAAAAGGTACTTAAAACTTCAACTTTTAAACTTTAAACAGTGTTATTCCCTTAAACTGTGTCGGAGACAATTTGAGATTGGCTTGTTGAGGGGCATCCTATGGCATTTATTTATTCTCCCATACCCCTCTAATTCAATATAGGTTCTATGGTCATGTAATAGACCTTTGAAAAGTTATGGAACAAATCTTTGAGCATTGTTCAAAGATTTAAACCTATCACTTGGGATTCACACTCTTTAGATAACAAATAGCAAAAAGAAAAATTAGTGCACTTTCCCTTGTGGATCAATCAAGTTTGTCTAAGTCTAACTTTTATCCTGCAACTCTCTAGCTAATTGGAATGATTGGTCCATCATTCTGTACAAAACAACTATGTGCTTGTTTTGACATATTTTTTACATGTTGTGTCTCATGAAGAAAAAGATGTTTTCAACTTTTCTTTTATACAGTTGAGAAAGTAGGACACAGAAGATCTACAGCTAATTACCAGCATCTCTTGCTACAATAATGACACCGCAGAGGAACTAGTGGTTTCTTGGCACTGTCGACCAATCACTGCCTCCCAAGAGTAGCTGCAGGTGAGATGCTTCTAAATATAGTAACCTGTTTGAGAGCCTCACTGTTACATAATACACAAACACGACACAACACCCACAGGAGCAACAATAAAGCCAAACTTCCTGAACTTAGATGCCCCACGCTGCGGAGAGTGTGTGGAGACCTTATATCACTAATCACCATTATATCAAGAGTGGACCAAACATGGTGGGGTAGAAAATTGCCTTTGTCTTGTAGAGTTTTCCTGTTGTGCCCTAGCTCTGGCCTCCTCAGCTTCCTTTAAATCTTTGTTAGGTTGCCAGAGTCTTGCTGTCACTAAATCGGGGCTGATGAACGGCATGAGGGAGGACTGTGGTGCAACTGAGGTAAAAGCACAGGTATAAACTTTACCTTATTATGTTTGAAACTTCACCATTGCAAAGACATTTCAACGCAGAAATGTGTTCAAATTATGTACCAAAAGCTGTCAGTGTGGGAATAGTGCTTTATAGCTGTGACCTTTACCCATTATCTGATCCTTTATATTATTTTTGGATTTTAAACTTAAAGGTAAAAGTTCTGCAAAATGTGTTCTGTTGCTATAGCGTTTTTGCATCTGCAGAGCCTTCACAGTCCATTTTAAACCCTGTCAATGTTTACTCTTGGTGAATGTACACTTAGGGAAATCTGTCATCTGCATTTGACCCATCCTTCAATGTTACTGGGGGCAACCTGTTGAGAGGACCCATCTCCAGATCTAGATCTAGGCTTAGTCAGGACTATCTTAGCTTAGCTTATATATTGTGCTTTTCTGGTATCTGAAGTGCAACTGGTATCACAATATTATAATTTCATATCAACCCAATGATATGGCCCAGACCTACTCTTTCCTACTCATTTAAAAGTTCAAAAACATGTTCTATCCATTTAACTTTATCTTTTAAACCATCTTCACTGCCACCTATATACTTAAACTTAACATTTTAAACAGCATTCTCAGTGCGTGAAAAGTCCCTCAGTCGTCCAGGTAGAATCCATGATAAAAGGAGAAGTTCAATTTGTCAACTGGACAAAGTATGTTTGGTTGAAAACGTTTCGCCGCTCATCCGAGAGGCTTCGTCAGCTCTAATAAGAATACTGGTAAGACACTTGCTTATATCTTGCTGTAGGGAGGAGCTACCTAGCTAACTACTTTCCAAAACTATCTCATTGGTTTCCGTCTTTTGTTTCTCTGGCGTCTAGATAACGATCCCTATTCATCCCTACGGCTGTTTTTCACACCTCTGGCCCTGACCTGGCTAGCCCTATTGTTTCCCTGTTTGCTTGATCTAGGCTTAAGAATGGAATTATAGATGGGAGACAAATTATGTCTGGCTCCACCATTTCTGTTCAGAGAAGGATTCTCTTTTTTGACAAAAATAGCCTCTTTAACTCCCCTCTCAAACCAATTCTTTTCCCTGGCTAAGATCTGAACCTCACTGTCCTCAAAAGAATGGCCCGTGGCTTCTAGGTGAAGATATACGGCAGAAGACGGTCCACTCTGGCACGCCCGTCTGTGTTGGTACATCCTCTTGTGAAGTGGCTGTTTTGTTTCTCCAGTGTAGCGCTCACTGCAGTCTTCACTACACTGAATGGAGTAGACCACATTGCTTTGTTTGTGGCTCGGTGTTTTGTCCTTTGGGTGGACGAGTTTTTGTCTTAAAGTGTTTGTGGGTTTGAAATAAACTGGGATTTCATATTGTCTGAAAATCCTCTGTAGTTTTTCCGACACGCCGGCCAGGTACGGAATCGCTACCCCTTTCCTCCTGGGTTCGGATTCTCTGTTGTCTTGTTTCTTGCCCTTGTCTCTCTTGGTTTTGTTAACAGCCTATTTGGGATAAACAGAGAGGGCTTCCTGCACATGTTGTTCTTCTTTCTCCTTACCCTCTGTGCTTGTGGGAACCACTTGGGCCCTGCATTCTCAGTATTTTCAACTTTAAAAAATGCTCTGCTACTCTCATCTAGGTTGTCAAATATATAAAAAATAACTAAAGCTAGTACTGATACTCATTTGAACAATTCAGTTGTAATCGGTACTACAAAATTTTACATTTTCTGAATAATTTTAGAATGATCTTGAGCTTTATTAGAACTAACACAATACAACATGCTACCTTAAGGAAAATAGAGAATAAAGTAATATTATTTACTGTTAAAAATTATATTTGATACTTATTATAATTGAATCATTATCAAGTATCAGCCCTGCTCCTCCAGTTCCACTGTTGTGCATCTTTTCCATTCTTTCTTTCTCAGTCTGTTATTTAGACATGCAATTGGATTGAGAGTAAAAAGAAACATTTCTAAGGAGAAATGAAGACCTTGGTTAAGCTTATTATTAAGGTTAAACTATGGCATTAGTTGGATAGATTTTTCTACACCAGCATTTTATCATTTCTTGTCAAAACAATGTCAACATTGTGTTGTGTTCCAAAGCTTTCTTTGTGTTTTCACTCTTTCAGCACTCATACTCAAACATTACAATGAACGTCTAGACTGTCTGTCAATTTAGATGACAGCTCACTCCAAGTAATTCTCCACTTCACTAAAGACTACAAAAACGTAATATTAAAGGAACTGTGTATAAAAATCCTGGATGGCAGAAAACTTTCTCCAGCTTAACCAGGATAAAACTGAGGTCCTGAGGCTCAGAGAGAGAAACTTTTACCCAAACTACAAGCACAGTATTTTAACCCATCTCCTCAAGTAAAAAATCTGGGCGTCATTTTTGACTCTGAGCTGACTTTTATCCCACACATCAAGAACATCACAAAAATAGGTTTCTATCACTTAAAAACATAGCCAGAGTTCGCCCTATTCTCTCTCAGGCCAATATGGAGACACTGATGCTTTTATCATCAGTTGAATAGACTACTGTAATGTGCTGCTCTCTGGTCTTCCCAAAAAGAGTATTTCAGGTTTGCAATTATTACAAAATTCAGCAGCACGTGTCCTGACTAGGACCAGAGGGCGGGACCACATTACACCGGTTTTAAAATCACTGCATTGGCTCCCTGTGAGTTTCAGGATAGATTTTAAAGTTCTTTTACTGGTTTTTAAATGTCTTAATGGTCTTGGGCCTTCTTATCTTTTAGAACTGCTTTTACCTTACCCACCCTCGTGGACTCTGTGCTCCTCTGGCAGCAGCTCCTGGTCATTCCCAAAGTCAGGACACACACTCACGGAGAGGCGTCTTTTCAGTACTACGGCCCTCGTCTATGGAACTGCCTGCCTGAGGACCTCAGGGCTGCAGAGAACGTTCACGTTTTTAAGAGTGGGCTCAAGACCCACCTGTTTAGCTTGCCCTTTGATTGAGTTTGTTTGTCTGTTCGTTCTTTCGTTTGTTTGTTCGTTTGTTTGTTCGTTTGTTTGTTCGTTCTTTCAGTTGTTTGTTTGTTTTTTTGTTTTGTTTGTTTGTTTGTTTTTCCTTCTTGATTGTTGGCTGAGTGGCTAGCACTCATGCTTCACAGCAAGAAGGTTCAGGTCGCCCGGGCCTTTCTGTGTGGAGTTTGCATGTTCTGCACGTTTCTGGGTGGGTTTCCTCCGGGCACTCTGGTTACACCCACCAACCCAAAACATGCTCCATACGTAAAATCCTCCAGCTTGGGTCTTGACCAAGCCTAAACAACAAAATCATGGGGATGGTCCCCGGGTCAAATGCAGAAAACGATTTCTCCTGTGTGAGATCAATAAAAAGTCAATCTTCTAATCCTTAATCACTGTAAGGCGCTTTCTGTTACATTTTTTGTGTGAAAAGTGCTTTATAAATCATATTTGATTGATTGATTGATTGAAATTTTCAGATTTTAAATGACATAAATGTGACCAAACCAGAACTGACGAAGCAGCTGCCAAATGTCTTTGATCGCAAATGTGCAGTTGACAGAATTGAATTTCTTCTTTGCTATGGACAAGACTGAGGGATTACACAAACATAGTGTTAACTTCACAAGGATATGTTTTCTCTCACATTGCTTGTGGATTTATTGTAGTATGTTTGTTGATAATAAACATAATATATATTTTTTTATTTTATTTTTTGTAACTGACAGCATAGACGTGTGTATTTTTGTGCTATAAGTAAAGTCCACTGCACACCATTGCTGACTGCAGCACCTGTCAGTTAGCTGAAATGACCTGTCGCTTAGGGATTTAATTGTTTGTGTTGATGTTTTTGTCCCTGTTCGTTTTGTCCAGCAGGCATTAGCTGACACAGGTCAGTATAAATATGATTTGTACTGCCATTACTGTCCAAACTTTGCTACTCAGCTGTAGTTCTGCACATTTTAAGTTTGGAGTTATATTATATGTGAACTTGTGCTCCTTTCCTGTCCAGGACAGGTGTTAAAAAATGTATGGTATAATGTTGTTCTTTGACATAAACGTGCTGGCTGTATAGAATATAAAGCAGGCTTACTTATATCCTGACAAATACATTATATCCCATGTTTTTGTTAGTGTGATCATATTTTATTACTGTGTATTTGTTGTACTTCTACCTGAATCAGAAATGTTGTTGATTAACCCTGGGATTTTATTTTGAGATTCAGTCATTTCTAAATTTGATACGTTCTGAACTTTTTAATCGAGAGACTAAATTACATGTCAAATTGTACTGATTTAAAGTCTGCATTGTTTATGTTCAGGAAATCAATATTGAATTTGATTATTTATTAAATCCATTTCAAGACAAAAGCAAATTTTAAAAAAGACAATTTTTTGGTCATATTGCCCTCCCCAATCTCAGGTGTCTGTAAGGTATTAAAAATTAGTTATTTATGCACATCTGGACTCCTACCCACTCATGAATGATTCATACATGATTATTATGATTATTATTATGATTATTATTATGATTTATTTTCAAACATGGGGCATGACCTTGCCAGATTTTTATTCTATAGTCTGCCATTAATGATCTACTTAATAATCCCCAATACCTCTCCATTTCTCCTCTTCATGTATGCCTTGCTGCATAGCGGGCTGTGCAGTATATTGGCAGGTGTTGCTATGGTTACATCACACAGATGCCTCGACTATATCCCCCTTGTTATTACAGCTCTCCTCCAGCTCTCCGGAGGGCATGGTGTGGTGTTGGGACTGCCAGCAGGAAAGGATGCTAGACCCTGCAAATTGTACACACTAGGCATAAATAAGAGCAATCAAAAAGACACCTTTATCTGAGTCTGCAGAAAGTGAACAGCCCAATCAAGTAGTTGTTGAGAAAATGGGATTTAGGTTGTGTGGGAGGAAAGATATCGGAGAGTAATTGATATAAAGTTTCATTTAGAGGGATTTATTAGAGAGGATTATTAACTTTAAATCTCTTCAGTCTGGTTACTTGGGTGATTCGTGGGTGTACATAGCATTTGTAATAGTTGTTCTTCCCTTCTGCTACCCGTCATAGCTTCAGAAACTTCAATCACGGGCTTCATTTAGTCTCATTTATGAGCTCAAAAGGCTGCTGATCTGCAGTAACATTCCCACTGCAAAGACATTTACAGCATCACATAGAGGAATAATGAGCTTTGCTGGTGGTTACACACTGACAGAAGCATGTGCTGTCATTACATTAGGACCATATATATTTTATCAATTATGAATGTAGTGTCCAAAGCAATAGAGAGTGGGAGAAAAAAAGCAGAAGCATACCTTTTTTGCCATATAGCACACTCTTGAATGAAACAAAAGTTGTGAGAACCTATATATAGGTGAGACTCAGGTTGCACCTCAGAGGAACAGAAAGTGAACAGAGTTGAAGGGAAGCTGAGTTGAAAGGGTTCAGTTTTGGGGTTAGAAAAACACATAGGCAGCGGGCTGTTTGTGATTGTGATTTTTGGGGTATGTATTAAAAATATGAGTCATATTTAAAGATCTAACAGCTAATGTGAGAGTTAAGGCTAGTAGGTACTGGGAGAGCACTATAGAAAGTTACTGGACAATGTGAAAGCAAAAGGATAATGAAAACACTGTTTTATTCAAGGAAATGGCTTTTAATTCAATGTATAAATAATATAATTGTTGGTTGATATTTTAGATTGCAATTAATACAGGAAAAGTTACCGAAAATAGTACCTTTCAGGTACCAGAACAGAAGTAAGAGATCTAGATCTATGAAGAGAAGAGGATACATGAAAAAGATATATATACAGTAAATATGCCGTGCTTACTTAGCTCCATGCAGTGCAACTGTCTGACCCTCAATTCTTTTATCCGGCCCAGATCAAAGAGAATCCCAGGGGAGAGTATTACACATAATTGTGTTTCTAAGTGAGTGTAAGGCTTTTTATCTTGTCTAGTCACCACCATTGTCATTAACAAGTTATACTCAGAGACCCTGATGTGTCATAGGCTGTTTTATCTGGACAAGGAAGCTACTAATTGATGCATGATGCAATGTCTTCTCTTCTTGTGACCGAAAACTCTGGTGGCTGCAAATACAAATCAGTTTAAGAGAATTGTCCTGCAGTTAGTTAAGATTCTCGCGTGTGTGAGGAGTTTGCATGTTCCTCTGTGTCTGCTTGGCTTCATCTGATCCATCTGACTTTTGTTGTACAACTTGTATGTATAGTGACAAACAAAATATCACCTTTTCTTACCTTAAAGGTACAATATTAACTATAGTAGGGGGTCCATTATCATCGTGTCTTTATGGAGATGCTTATTTCTTTGACTAGAATGTAAGGATTAAATTTATCTTTGTGGAGACAGATGATTCCACTGGATCAAGTTACAGATCAATTCTAGGAAAAGGCACCCGCTCATATATTTTTGCTCATATATTTTTTGCTCATCTTTTTTTTTTATGTCTTGCTATGTAAAATAATATGAATGATAGGTAAGTTCAATGACATACTGAGAAACAGTAAAGCATTAACACCTCCATTGAAGCTAATTTTGTTACAGTAAAAAAAAGCGAAGTCCAGTAATTTATTACAAAACTAATTGCAAATATAATGGATTGTCATGTCTTTGAGAGCATCCATGCCCAGTGAAACATCAAATGGACTAAAGTGATTAACGCCACAGGAGACACGCTGTAATTGGGGAATCAATTCCCATAAGGGACTGTTGGTTGAGCCAGCGACACAGGGGTAGTGTAGTAGAAGTGGCAGCCTGAGGAGTGCTGCTGGACTTGCACTCTTATGAATCGATAGGTGTTTCCTCCCCTCACTGTGGGCTGTCTAATTGGCCATCACAAAGTCAGTGTGCACATGTATGTCCAAGAAGGCTAACGTAAGCCTGTTACTCTCTCAAACTCGCTGCAGCTGCACAGTACATATAGTTCCTGTCTGGTGTCCTGTGCAGCAATTATTGGAGTTCAAAAACTAAACTGTAAACAATTTAATCTCTCTTGAGCAGTTATAATATTAATCATGTTTTGTATACATTTAGCAGCTAATAATAATAATAATTATTATTATTATTATTATGGTAAATGGTCACATCTTTATATAGCGCTTTTCCACCTTCAAGGCACCCAAAGTGCTTTACAACAAGGAACCACTCACCCATTCACACACCAGTGTATGCAGACACTGGGGGCGAGGAGGGTTAAGTGTCTTGCCCAAGGACACAACGGCAGCATTCATCTGTGGGAGCTGGAATCGTACCAACCAACCTGTGGGTCAGTGGATCTGACCGCTCAACCACTGATGTTTCTTATGTCAAGAGCGGGATTTGAACCGCCGCCCTTATATTATATTAATTAGTTTGGTCCTATTTCGTCCCAGTTTAGTTCCTATTTTAAGGTTAAGGTACACTTAATTGTCTCTGTGGGGACAGGACTCAGGGACTCAGGATCTCAGGGGGACTATCCTGGTTAAATAAGGTCAAATAAATAAAATAAAATAATATCAAACATTGTAGTATTACTATTTGGGAAGGATCTTGTTGTGTACATAGTGCACTGACAGGTTTTTATGTCACATACAGTTCATTTAATGGATTTGTCCTCCCAGTGATACAGACCTGTAGGCTGTATAGTACACATGTTAGTGTTTACACTGTCCTCTGGAGCTGTATTAAACAGCACCTCTTTCTCTCCCTCTCTCTCTTTCTCCCTCTCTCTCTGTGGACGTCATTGCTGTTTGCGCTGTGTGTAGTTCATGTTCTTTTACTCAACAGAACTGGGCTGTGACCTTGTTATTCCTGCTATAGGCCTCTGCTCTCTTTGATGCTCTTTTTATGTCTTTTCATATTGTCCTTATATGATACTTTACTCAGATCAGTGCCTACTTTTATTGTATATGTGGATCTTCACTGTCATCAAGCCACACACTAGCTTGAAGAAGGAAGGCTAAATGCAGCATTGTGAGATAGATGTATTTATTTCATTACATTTTGGAGGATACTATACACCAGTATCTGTAAAGTTTGTGGATATTAGAAAGGAGAATGTGGATGTTTGTAGTATCTTGGATAAAGGAGTAATATACAGAGGAGCGTGATTCACATTGCTGGCACTAAGTCAGATCTGCTCTTGTGCATGTTGGACTCCTGTAGATATACCTTTTGTCACCGGTTCTGTTCACTGTGTGTATGGACAACATTTCTTGGCACATCCACAGCCCCGTGGTTTGTAGACATCAGGGTTCCTCTGTGCCTTTTGTATATAGTGCTGTGTGTGGGGAGGCAGTGCGTTGTTACTACTATTACATGGTGATTTAAATTTAGTTTGGTTTTCTACGTTTGGTTATTATGAATATGGACTCAAAGTGCACAACTACACAAGTGAAATAAGCATGCAAACAACAAAATTACTCTATAAGAAAGAAACTATTTTATGTCAGCTCTTGCTCATCTCTGCTAAATTTTCTATAGCAGCAGATTTAGTGCAGTTACATTTATTTATTATTTAGCCTTGGTAATGACCCAACGTAAGGTCTGAAGTAAACAGGAAAGAAGCTGAAGCAGGTGGATGTAGATCTTGTGTTTACACCAGTAATTATCTCTAAAGTTGAAATGCATTCTAGGGCAAACTAACCAAAGCGAATGCAGTTGAAGCTGTTCGAGGAAATGTACACAGAGTGGAGTCTGTTGTGTTAAGCCCTTAATTCCTCATTTGTGCCCAATATGCCACAAATCTGCCTGCCAAGTGTTAACACTAATTTGAAAATTAAAAAGTTGTTAATCCCTTAAACTTTGAGTTAGGACTTTGCTTTGTAACTCCAAATTGGTAAAGTTTGTCTTCCTCTTTTTGTAATGTATCTCTAAATATAATATTTCCCAAACAGATGTTGTAGGTGTTCAGCCTTTGGCCATGTTAGAAATATGAACATGTCTTGGAATGGATTGTGGTGATTATGTGGCCACAGTTCCATTTGCCGTAAAGCAGCCTGCAGTCTGCATATATCAACAGCCAAATGATTTATTCAAGACAATGCATCTATTTATACTAAAACAGATAGAACATGCTCCCACCATTGTTATTGTGTTCTTTATGGTTATTATAATACATGACATGCATTTCATTTATTTTATGCAATGTCTATTTGGCATTTCATGATGGCCGCTTGTAGGGACTGATTATGTTTTGTCACTTGTCTTTTCATCGCATTTAAAGCTACAAAATGAAAAACAGTGCAATGCAGTTTCCTCCAATCACTCAAATTGACATGATATAATCTATGTTAGTGCTGATAGCAGTGAGTTAGATTGACTAAGGGTGGGTTTTTAAATGGTTGGGAAAGTTAGTGTGGAGTGGAGAATATTAAATCTAAAAAAAAAACAAAAAAAAACATGTAAGCCTCTTCCCTCTTCTGACAGAATGAACGGCAGGTGGTCCTTTTGCAGAGGTGCTATGATGTCTTAGTCACCATTCACTTTCTCTTCTCTCGCTCTTTCTCTCACTCTGTCTTTGTTTCTCTCTCTTTTTCCCTTTCTGTATTTCTTTCTTTCTTTCTTTCTCTCTCTCTCTCTCTGAGTGGACATGTGAACTTCCTATGTCCTTGTAAGTTGTAACCCAATCAGGGTTTCCCAAGTTCTCAAATCAAAATCAGTTATTACATTAAAGAGCATGAAGTGAGGTGGAGCAGACAGACATGTGAATACAGTGCAAGGATACTGTACTTAAAATAGAATTTAATGGGAATGTCGAATACTTTGAAATATGCTCTTGACAAGGCCTATCACAATAATTATGAGACATATTGTTCTTTTTATTAGCAGGGAACTGTTTATTGACATCAAGACTCATTATACATGCCAGCTAACTACTAAAGTGTTTGATTATGCCATTGATTTATTGCAGCTCATGTTTTTTTTTGTTTTTTTTCACAATATGGTCCATCTGGAAAAAGGATACATTAATTTGCATTTGTTTTTAGTGTGTCAGTGGCTTATTGTAGTTTAATTATCACCAGGAGATTTTCTGTAGCAATATCCTGTGCTTGAAAATTTGTGACTGCTACTTACTCTTGAGTAATTTTTTTTCATTAGCACTGTCTCTTGCATACTATGAATTACCTTTTGTAAATGAGAGTTGCCTTCATAACATGTATAAACCTAAGATGAATGATAGATATAGAGCTTGTGTATGTGTTATTATTGCTTTAAATATTTCACATGCTATGAGTATTTTGATTCAGTGACACAACCTCAGCACGATGATATCTGTAATGTTTATGTACAGTCCTTTTGTTAGTTATATTGTCCCACTGAAGATGAATGGTCATAGCTTGTGTCTGTTATCACTGCTTTCCTCATGGAGCTCTGAGCCCAAGCAGCCATTAACATAACACATCTAGCATACTCCCAGACCTCTGAATTCATTCAGACAGGCTTTACTGTGGTAAGAAGTCCAAGAAGAACACTACGTTATCAGTTGCAGTGCCACTGAAAAGCAGTTTTGTTTACTAAATGGCTTTCAAAATAATGAAATCAATAAATTGTGAAAAATGGGAATAGAGAATTATGTGGATTTCTTACAGATGATAACACATTCTCCACCAAAACAAAGTGTGCAATGGATTCACAGACCTCTGAATTCATTCAGACAGGCTTTATTGTGATAGGGAGTGCAAGAAGAAACACTACGTTATCAGTTGTAGTGCCACTGAGAAGCTTTTTTGTTTTATTTACTTAATGGCTTTCAAAATAATGAAATCAATAAATTGTGAAAAATGGAAATAGAGATTTATGTGGATTTTTTACAGATGATGACACATTCTCCACCAAAACAAAGTGTGCAATGAACCTTTGTAACTGGTACCTTTAACTGGTTTTGCAGTTTGAAAACAGTCACCAGTTATGATTACCTTTGCTTTCGTCAATAGTCTAGTCATTGTTAAGGTTAGGGAAAATTTGTCCTTTGCATTTGACCCATCCTTCATCCTCCACTAATAGGAAACGTGAGCTGGGATTAGACCGTCGTGAGACAGGTTAGTTTTACCCTACTGATGATGTGTTGTTACGATAGTAATCCTGCTCATTACTGCTAGGGAAATCTGTGAGGAGCATTATGCGCTGCAATGGCGTGTCCAGGGACCCATCTCCAGATCTTAAGCCATGGTTGGCCAGTAACAATAAAATGCTTTTGAATCTCCTCTTACATTTATTTATACGAACAAAATAATTTCCAGCTTTCTCAGTCTGTATTTATGCTATTATGTACATTGTTTACATGCGGCAATAATAGTATGCTGTACTGTAGAGAGCGGGCAGGCACCATGGAAACGCCCTCCTCCAGCTCTGTGTTAAGTGTATTTCACTGATATTAAAGTGCCTGTAACCCTGAACAGTCAATGCAATATTTATGCACTTAAAATGGCAAGAGGGACAGTGTGATAAAAGTAAACCTAATGCTGTATCTCATCCATAAATCATGTAATCGTAGACATTGCTTCTCATTTATGTTCTATAGTCATGGTTCTGGTGCTCTGGTGGTGCATTTAAGTGGTGGAATTCAAAGTATTGCCACATGACCACAATATCCCAAGGAGGTTCATAAATGGAACATATTTTAGTGTCTTCACACAAATCATTTTCAAACTATAAAACATCAAAGTAGACCTTCTTTTGACCCTCAGGTATTTGGAACATTTGGAATATTTTATCTTGGTCCATTCTGTTTTGTATGTATTGAAATGTGCCTAAATACTTATAATGTTACCTCATCAAACATAACAGAAGTTGTGTTTTGTTCCATTCACACATGTTTGAGTAATCCTTTATTATTAGTCTGTCTACATCTCCAAAGCTCAAAATGCTCTGTTCCACTGTGTGATGTCATGTAGTGGTATTTCTCAAATTAACAACTACCTTTTACCTTTTCAGTAGATGGACAATTCCAGGGCTGAAATCATCCAAATAATTCTAGTGAAGGTGTGTGAAGTATAAAAACGCACTGGAGCGCTTCTTGTATTACCACATGACATCACAGGGTGTCTTCTGGTTGAGAGAAGTCTGCCTAAATTTAAATTTGCATGATTTGTGTGTTAAACGTGAATTAAACAAAACATCTGGGCCCTTTAACAGTCAAAAAAACAACAACAAAAAAACGCTACTACACTTATACTGCACTTAAATTGTGTCTACCTAAATTTCACACACTGTGGAATGACCCGTAACTTGACGTTATTATCACATTATTAAAGGTTCTTACTCTGTGCAATATATCGTTCTTATCAAGGGAGTTGTGTAGTAAGTGTAAAATAAATTGCTGCCACATGCTCAGTTAAATTCTATATACTCTCTTATTTGTCGTAACATTGTGAAGCCCTCGCCTATAGGTTGTGGCTCACCCACAGTCAGACGCATGCAGCCCTGGAGACTCATGCAGTGAGTGTGGTCCTGAATGTCAGTGGAGGATTGCCGTCCACTGTACGCCTCTGGCTCAGTTTTGTTTCCTTTTTCATTCATCTTGTGTGTGAGTGTCAGGGTTGATGCATGTTTTCTTGAGCTCCTTTGGTGTTTCCTAATGACCTAATGCATTATGGATTAGTGCCATTATCCTTTGCGGAAATAAGATCCTTTTCGAATAAGCCCTTACACACAGGCAACTGTAGCCACATTTTGTTTCTGGTATTACATATAAAACAGCAGCATACTGTACATTTGTGTTAGGGCTTATCTTGAAAGAAGAAATGGATACATCTTTGAGAACTGAATAGATTTTGTAAGCATTAAACCTGCCCATGTGTTTGGGAGTCAGTATTGGGAATTCAAATGATGTCATTGTGAGCAGCCCCTCTTTCTTTTTCCTTGACTGATAGCTCTGCCTTTGGGATGGCATTGCATGACTGGCATTTTAACGATGCAACCTGTCATTATTGTCTTTCTGGGATTTTGTTGCTTAACCTCAAACCTGTAACATATGTACAATATATCAATTTGATCAGTTTTAGCTGCCATTGATTATTGTGTTCTGTTGATTACTGTTTTGTTGCATATTTTTCACATGTTTGGGTGTGGACGATGTGTGACAGGACTTCAGTCACTTTCATTTGTCTTTAGGACAGAGACAGACACACCCACAGGCAGACAGGCTAATCAGATCATGAGTAAAGGTCATATCCATGTGTACTGTCTGAAACATATAAACAGCACAGATGATGCACACGGATTCTACAGGGCACTAGTAAAGAAAACAATGGTGGATCTCAGCACGAGGAGGTTTGTGCTTTTATCTGACTTACAACATGGCAGTGTAAACAAGATCACTCAATAACTATATTCAGAATAGCATTAAATTAATATATGTTTACTACTTCCTACATTTGATATACAGACAGAAGGCATTATTTTATAACCAAATCCTCAAATTATCTTTTTACCTTGTCAAAAAATATTTAGTTATTTACCTTTTTTCTTTAATAAATGATTCCATATATCTTACTTCTTATATATGATGTCTTCTGTCTGTATATTAAATGTAGAAAGTAGTAACCATACAGAAAAAAAACATTGAAAATGGATTCTGCATGACCTCATATGACCCTATGGCCATGACTCCCTTCTGTGTGCTTCTTGATATCCCTTGGTCTACTAAAAACACACCACAGCCTAGAACAGCATTGGTCAGGTTTTTTTTTTCTTTTTTTCAACTGCCTGTCTAGTCTCTTTTCCTTTTTCTTTTCTTCAGTTAGACCAATGTGTGTGTGCTATTCTATTGTCATCTGATATACTGGGTTTCCCCATCAGGCCAGTCCGCCCCCTCATGTGACAGAGGACTCTTTTATCAGATTGTCCAAACGCTAATCTAATTCATAACAGTGAACAAAACGTGTTGACCTTGTGCTGGTCAACTACGTCAGGTAGTGTAAAGTCATTGTCAATCATAATATGTAATCAGCCCTATTCACTCTGAAATCAAACAAGGGACTGGCAGGTTAACTCAGGGTCCCTGTTAACCCTCACCTGTTGTCATTGGCCTCTATTTTGTATGTAGATTACATTTTAGAGCATACCAATAGGGTTTCTAATTAATTGTTTGTCTGTTTTACTATTTGAGATACAAAGGGATTTGCATTATAACCTTTTAATCAACAAAATTCCCATATCTCAAACGCAATCATACTTTCTACATACAGTACAAACTACATGGTAAGATCAATATAGCGCGCGTATCTATTAGCAACCCACTCGGTACACACAGCCTCGCTCACGTTGGGAATATGCATGGGAATGTGTAGCTCTGATAGATTGACCAGTGCAGCGTAGTAAGGTGAAACTCCAGCAATCAGCTAGAGGTTTAATAGGGCTCTGTGTGTTAGCCAAACCCACCACAGTGAGGCAGAAAAAGGCAGACCTAATGGAACTAATGACTTTGTTTTGCTGCACCATTTCAAGAAGAAAAATACAGGGCTGAACAGTTTGGGAAAGTATCGAATTGCGATTTTTCTGACAAACACTGTGGTTAGATTTACAATTCATATTTTAATAATAGGATTCTGTTGAAAGTTTTTAAAGTTTTATCATTTTAAATGCATCTAAAAGAATTGACAGAAAGACATTTCAGAATATTTGTTATATTATATTAATTTGTATAGTTTTAAACTCCAGGGTAAATTGGTGTTACGCAGAATAATATTTAGTTTTTTTGTGGAGAAGGTTATGTACTTCAAAAATTGCTGTCTTTGCTATTTGCTCTCTGTGTCCTTTCAAATTGTTATTTGATTTTAATCTCGCAGCCCTAATTAATTGGTTTAAAAAAAAACAACATACTTATTATGTTACTGCAAAATGACTCAATTAACTCAACTTAACTGTTTTAAAAGTTTAAACTACTTTTCCCTTGAGGAAAAAGAAATTCATCATGCCTCTATACAAACTATTTGCTTTATGAGCTATGAGTGACACAATCTGAAATGTTATCCTTTTAACTTGTGAAATTATTTTAGTGAAGAAAAACCTGATGCATTATAATAGACACAGTCATTTTGTAATACTATTATTAAATTATATTTTCATATGTTCCACATCATTTTATATATTACATTTGGACGTACAGTTTCAAACATCTGATGCTTAATGGAGTGTTGCTAATAGAGCCAAAAATGTTCTAAGTTTGGAGCATGAGTGCTATTGATCGTGCCTGAAAAGGGGCTGAAGAGGCCAGAAGGACACCCTAACAGGCTCAGACAAGGGGAGTAACTGGCTGAATTGACCTTGTGATGTTGCTGTAGCAGAAAACAAGCAGTCAGGCTCTAAAATGAATGGTGACAATGAAAGAGAGGGAAGACTCTAAAATAAAAATGATGCCGAAATACGTGTTTTCCTCTGCAGCTCTCTCCTTGATCTCAGACGACCTTGTTTGTTGCGAGTGAAATTGATGGAGATGGGATAAGCAATGTGCAGGACTCTCCTCTTAACAGGATGGTGTTTACACTTTGCAACAAACAAACCAAAAAGTTGAGGTGCACTATGTAACACTTGTGGTTGAGGATCCACCACTTGCTTGTGTCCAAGGAGATGTTTTTTGCATTGCCTAGCCCGAAAAATACATTTAACTTATCTATCTCCATGGAGGAAACCAGGTGGCAAAAACAGGCCAATTTACATATCAGATCTGTTAAGAGGCAAGCCCAGTCGCAGTAATTATGCATGTTTTTCCCCACAAACTAAATGAATAAATGAAATGTATGCAACAGAATAAATGCAAGACGTTCATTGAAGGCAAAGTAATTTCTGCGTAAACAAGCAGGTGAAATCAGAAAAGTTACATAATGCACATTTATGTATTCTTTTTTGAATAACACCTTCCCAGAAGTAATTTTCCATTAATTTGTGCGTTGCAATGTCAACTCTTACACTGTTTTTGGAAGAAACATGATTTTAGTCTAAAGTGTACCACTATATGATAATTTCTCAAGTGTTGTTTTAGGTGCATAAGGTCTTGTTAAAAGATTGCCTTTAGCCTCTGTGATGGATAGACACAGACAAATAGAATATGCAATGTCTAAAAGTTCCTCTATGACAAGTCTCACTAATCCCTTCAGTGTGATGACACATTGTTGACACTGGTGACTCGCTCAATGGGAGTAAAAATACCAACATGATTATGTACTCATTGTAGGTACTTTGTGCTTCTCTTCTATTGAAAACCAAAGCATCATAATGTAGAAGGTATTCTTATGACAGCTCTTCTACAGAACCCTTCACATCTCTAAATGTCGAGGTTAAGACTAAACTTTTGCCATGGTGTGAAATTAATTGTCTGCATTTGATCTGTCCCTTCAGTGCTGCAGGTGCAATCTTTCCAGTGCACCAGATGTGAGCCAAGTTGTTGGTCCGGAGTAGTTAACTAGCATTATTGCAGTATTCATGAAGAAAATATACAAAAATATAAAGGTGCACAATGTTACTTGTTATGGTGGAGGGTCTACTACCAGTCTGTCTCCATGGAGATGTTATTTCTTTGACTGAAATGTTCCACAGTATCACATTAAAGGGCCACTAAACACCAAAATCACTTTTTTTTCTGCTGATTAGCTGTGTAAATGGGTCTAAAATAGAAGTGTATACCTATACCTGGCCTTATATTTGTTAAAAAACTGACTTTTGGGTCAAAAGCTGTGTCTATAACAGCCTCTTTAGGATTAACTATGGCCAGTTCATTTGAATTTTCTGGTTGGACTAATGGCCACCAATGAGTCAGATGCAGGGTTATTACATGATGAGCACAGCCAATGGCGGTCTACGGACGGTACGTGAGGAGTCACTCTCAGCCCCGCCCATATGAGCAATATTTTCTATACTCTCTTATTTACTTATTTTTATTATTATTACTATTTGTCTGCATGCACTTTCTGCTCAAACTTTGTTTTGCACTAAACTGCCTGGAGCTAATGTGGCAAGTGAATCAATAAAGTCTTATCTTATCTTATCTTATATCTGGCACCGCTGGTCAATGCGATGTCCCGCCGTGTCTGGAGAAAAGGGAAATGGCGTGATGCAAGCACAAATGTCCGCTCTGTGTCTGGAGCGCACCGTCCATGTTGGATTGTTGTGGCTGTCTGTCAGCTGTCAATCATCTCTCCAGGGCCTGTCTCACACTCCCTCCCCCCAACCTGGCGGGCACTGCCCACTCTGGAGGATTTTTCAGATTTTGCTTATAGGGGCGGAGTAAAGCTCTGAGAGGGTGTTTAATTTAAACTTATCTATCTTGCTTCACCTGCTTGTCTCCATGAAGATGCAGTATATGGAGATGTATAAGTTAAATGCATTACTAAGGAACATTCCAGGCATTCCATGGAGTCAAGGAAGTGGTGGACCCTTCACCAAAACATCATAGTACACCATTAGAGGAAAAAAGGAAAAACTGAATTCTGAACATACTAGAAAATGTTGTGTCGTTAAAGGTATAAAAGTGAGAATTGTGAGGCATGTGGGAAGGTTCCAAACTTGAACATTTGCTACACAATGAACCAGGAAACTTTCCTTATGTATCAAAAAAAAAAAAGTTAGGATCCTTGTGTCCTTGGGAGATTGGGATTTGCCTTTTTCGAACACAAAAACAAACACCCGTCTCCTCTCTACGCTCCCTCAGTCACTTGTGCATTTTCAGACAGGGAACAATTTTTCATCTCATCTCACTGTGATACTTTGTGAATGTTTTTCATTTTGCAGAACATTTGTTTTTGGCCTTGATATGTCTCTGCAATTGACTATTCTTCTTACTAAAGGATTTATTATTCTGGCTTGCAGCTAGGCCATTTTTCAATAAGCCTTTGGTCATGATTTCTGGCAGATGCTGTTCTGTAGGTGGCCATCTTGGGAATGGCAGCTGGCTCTTGTAGCATCAGTGGCCCAGATAAATAGACACAAAGCACTTTCTCCCTTTACCGTGCACTCCCCTGTCAGTGTTTCATACATCGCAAACCTGGCTGCCTGTTTTATACACTTCTTATCTACACCTCTTCACAACCACAACCCTTAATTTTGTAGTTTCATTCTGAGCTCTTTGTTGTCAAACTTCTCTTGTGTTTGCTGTTCAAGTCAATGATTTAATTTCCCCGCTCTAGCCTTAAGCTCCCAGCAGCAGATAGATTTTAAAGCATAGAAATTGTGTCCCCTGGCCAAGTACGAGTGTGAAACAGTGAAGCCAGATCTGATACCTCACAAACACATCTTTAGCGCATATTCAGCCTTGTAGCTTATATCTCTCTCCCCGGGGATGTGCTCTCCCGTGATGCACCGAATATTCATGGATTTTTTATGTTGCACCTAAAGGAAAGGCAAGTTGCGGTGTTCATTCGTGCTTACACAGGTGGGCTGATGTCCTGGGGCTGTTCTTATGCATCCATCACAGTGGTGTACATGGCTAAAGCGATGGATGGGCTTCTAACAGCCTCAGACAGACAGCCTACACCCATTACTACACCATTCCCTTCCATCTTTCTGTTGTTCCGTTGGGTACAAAAGCCTTATTTCAGCTGGAGAGCACACAACCACTGAGCACTGTATGATTTGAAATGGTAAAATTGTCTGCAGAATCATCGTCTCTATCACCTGAATTGGGATGTATAAGACCATAATGATAATGTTATAGATAATGAAAATCACTGGTGTTTTATGCAACCCATATGCAACAAACTGCAATACGAGTGTAGCAGAATCAGGGCCCTCACAAACATCCCCAGCCCATCTAGCCATTACTATACTATACTATAGCTGTTCTGTGTGTGTAAAATATGTTGCAAAAAGTTTGGATGTGAACTGCAATGCTTTTTAAGCTTTTAAAATCAAACTGAAAGAACAAACAAGTCTAAGTCTAAACAGACGGTCTTTGTTATTGTTATATGCTTTTTTTTTTTTTGCTTCCTCTTATTTTAGCTTCCAAGATCAGACAATATTGGGCATTCAAGAAGGTATGACCATATGTTGTTTGACTAGTACTTCAGTTTATTTTCCATTTGCTGTAAAACCAAAATGAAAAACATGTGCAGTAGTTGTACTGTTAACAATTAAAACAATAGCACTTTGAATCAACGTGGGCCATAGAATAAAAACACACCAAGTACTATTAAAGAATGATTGATGAAAAATGAATAAACTAAAAGAAAAAAAGGTAGTGCTGCTGCAGGTCAAACAAATATTAAATAATAATAATTAAAAATAGTATAAAAGAGCTGCAGTTTTTACAATGACCCGATTCAGGAATCCCCACTACCTTTCACTATTGCTGCTATAATAAAGAGATGTGTGTATTCAGTAGAAAAATGTTGAAAAGCAGGAAAAATTGTTAAGCTAACAGCAGCACTTGTCTTGTAAACCACATATTTCCTGAGATCAACAGCTCTGCATTAGCACATAAAGGATTCCTATCTTTCACATGGTGTTGCCTCGCACACCTGGGGGATTATCTGTGTAATCCTGAGAGAGCAGTGAGCAAAGGAAACGGCTATAATTGTCACGGTATCACATCCCTTTGTACATATTGGTTCTGTGTTGATGCATTATACTGGTTTTCAGCAGATGCCCTTACCTCTTAAGAAGGAGTCAAATGAAATCATGGGGTGTTATTTGCTTTGGATACAAAGTCAGGAATGGGAGGCATGTTTTACTTGACTGCACCTTCGGGACACCTGAGTGCTGACTGCTCGCCAGTGGAACTGGAGTTGTAATGCAGATAATTTTTCACAGAGTTGGAAGAAACCTCATTTTGTCCATTGCAGCAGTTCTGTGGGTTTTATCCCTTTGGATCCTAGAAACAGGTGGATATTTCACTTAACCAGTTATTGTGTTTCTTGGCAGATTCTATTTCAGAAGACTCGCGGGGCTGTATCTTATTCCAACCACTTTACACTTGGAAAAAGGCACTGGGTATAGCATTTGAGGATATGCTGATATGCAAAGCTGTGTTTTCCATTTATAGAGGAGACTATGTTTGCCCCACAGTCTAATTGCCTTAAAGGTCCCATGGCATGAAATTTTCACTTTCTGAGGTTTTTGAACGTTAATGTGAGCTCCCCTACCCTGTTTAGCCCCCCCCCCATGGCTAAAAGTTGCGAAATGTCTAAACTGAGCATTTGCGGTCCTTTTCTGCGTTACACAAAACCAGTGTTCAAACGGGCGAGTTCAGACAAGGCACCTTATTGACGTCAGATCGGCAAATGCAGCTCCAGCCCCTCCCTCTGTCTCCGCTCAGCGCCCCTGTATATCCCACCCATAGAGTTTGGACTCTGAATGCGCTACGCAATGCGAAATGCGTTTTTTTTATTTGCCTGGAGGCCTGGAGTGTTTCTAGGCTCGGAAGTCCTTTATCTGAGCCTCTGGACCTTTGAACAGCAGTGGTTTAATTTTATTTTATGTGGAATTGTGTTTATTTTTCAATGGAACTCTTCAACTCTCTCCCCCCATGCAAAAACAAGGAAATGGATCAGAGAGCGCTCAGAGCAGACAGCGGAGCGTTTAGCCACGCCCCCACCTTCTACTATTGGCCAGCTTTTATCTCCTCATTTTCATTCAAGCAACAACGCCCAGTATAGAGTGTTCTGAGTGAGAAAAATTACTCTTTCTCAGCTTATCTCTGTTTCTCATACACTGAGTGTTGATTTTGAAGGATTCATTTACAGTATTAGGGAACCATTAAGGAGCCATATAAAAGCATCAAGAAGTACCATGTCATGGGATCTTTAATCATGCTCTGTTGTGCCCTTTAGAGGAGGTTTGTCACTTGCATCATAAACACTAAATATTGACAGGGATCTAATTGTCTTTCTTTATCCGTTTATTTTAAAGAAGAAGAGTTTTCTCTCTGGCTTACTTCATCCTATTCCTTTCTGTCTCCAACATGGTCTAAAACAACTGAACAATGCATTGGTATAACAAAATGGACAGTTTTAAGTTGTTGTTGTTGCTGCTGTTGTTGTTTTTAAGCATTTTATTATACTCAAAACATTGTATTAAAAGGGCATTGTATAACCTTTCTGGTGGAGGGCCTACCACCTGCTTGTCTCCATAAGATGTGATTGCTTTGCCTGGATGTTCTGCTTTATGGCATTTATTCTATCCTAGTTTAGACCTGGTTTAGTCCTGGTTTAGTGCTGGTTTAGACCCGGTTTAGATCTGGTTTAGTTCTGGTTTAGTCCTGATTTAGTCCTGGTTTAGTCCCGGGTTTAGTCCTGGTTTAGACCCGGTTTAGATCTGGTTTAGTCTTGGAAAATTCCTGGTTTAGACCTGGTTTAGTCCAGAGTTTAGACCTGGTTTAGTGCTGGTGCCCAGTTTGTTAGCATGGAGGCATTTTCTGAGGTACCAAATACAATGTGTGTAAAATTCAGTACAAGTGTTCTATGTGTATATCTGTGCCCAAGCAAACCGTTTAAGGTTTGTTAACTAAGACAAATTGCCTGTGGTTCACTGGAGTTAATATTTAATAGTTAATAACTTAGACTCAGGAGCAGGACCACACCTCAACCTCCTCGTCAGCTAATCACGGCTCACCTCAACCACACCTTCAATTACCAAGAAGCCCTATTTATATAGCCTATCCCGACAACACCGTCCATGTCAGCTCTCTCGACCCCCTCCCTCAGACCCCGTGTCTCTTGTCCATCCTTTAGCCCGAAGGGGGTTCCGAATCAGCTGGGTGACCATTTTGGATTGGAGACAGAGCCCCCACCCTGAGTCCCCCCCCAGCCATCTTCTACCCACGGTCAATAAATATCTTTATCGTATTTCATTGTTGTGGCGAGGTCCATGCTAGTGAAACCATTTTAAATCAACATTTGTCCTTTAAAATAAAAACATTTTGTATTAATAAATGCGCGTGCATAGGCAACCGATTTGGTTATAAATTAACATCATTCCCACTGTTCCATGTAACTGATGAATCTATTAAAAACGCTGGTTGGGTGGAAATTTAATGATTTTACCCATAGTTCTAATTCATCACATTTATTACTGCTGCCATTTTCCTGTTTTCCGTTTTTTCTTTGTGTTGTTCCAAGCACCCATAAATCTTAATTTCCACACCTTATATCTTTACCACGATGAAGCTATAATGGCATCGTTATAAGTCACTAAGCAGTTGGTTAATGACTTGGGACCCTTGAGATGTCCTATCTTTCAATCTCATTTAACTCTCTCATCCCCATAACGATTTGTTAATCTCAAGTTCTGACACTACTACCTGCTAATCAATATATCATTTTAATGAAGAAAAATGCATAATAATGAAGCATTTCTATAGCACAACATACACTATAGCATGTCTAATAAAGTGAATAGATTCACAGCTGATAGAAAAGATTACCCTAAAGCTAGAGTGAAGTGTATTGTTAATCAATTGTCACAGAGTCAACCAACTCAAGATGCTCCGCAAAGCTAATGAGAGCTGACCTGTGAACCTTGCACCTGAGTAATAGACAGGCTTATTCAAGAGAAGAGCTAAAGGTGAATGCTCATTTATCTATTTGATCTGAGCAATAATGAAATGTGGTCAATAGCTGGTTAAAATGTATTGGATTTGTCTTGTGCGTGAAGCATCGTGTTGCTTCAGGGGAGTGATAAAACCGTAGTATATATTCCAATAAATAGCCTAAAGCTGCTTTTGGTATCGACCCTTCTTTTTCAGTTGTCAGCCAATCATCTTCCTCCATTTAGCCGAAGCTGCATCCTCTCCTCACCAGATAACCTCATGTACTTTTTCACATCAAATCTCCCCTCTTACTTTCTGACAGTTCCAAACTCAGCATCCTTCCGCCAATGTTATCTGTGCAGGTACACACTACCCCACATTAGTGCGCCCAAACCATCTCTGTCGCTATAGAAATGGACAGTATTTGCCAACATCCGAAAATCACTCAGTGTTTCCCAAAATATAGCAGATAAACCTAAAAAAGTTCAGTGAAAAGATTAACTAAAATGTCAAAACTGGTGAGTCAGAGGGAAAATATTGTAGAAGTTAAATATAGTTAGAAAAGTATGGTGTAAAATCAAAACTCTACACTGTGTTTACTCTCCTCTTGACAGGTTTCCTCACTGTCATAGAAGAATGGGTCAAATGCAGAGGGCAAATTTTCTTCAGGAAACAAATAAAATCTCACCGTATTTTCAGTCTCAATGTGATTTGTTAGGATTAGTATTGTAAAAGTAGTATGGTTGCACAATAGTTCATATCAAATCAAAATCGTAATTTGAGTTGGTGAGATGATCAAATAGCAGAAGCTGCAAGTATTTAGATGATAGAATGTCACTACAAGGAACTAAATATTTGGTCTCTTTTTATAGAAATATCTCACCTGTTGCTCTGGATTTTCTGAATTGCATGGGATTCTTAGATTTAGTTTTCAGTCTTGTCAACTCTTGATGTTCCTTTATGTTGTTTACAATGTGCAATCTGAACAGAATCTTAAATCATAATTTGTGTTTTCTCTTTTCTTTTTAAAGTGGACCTATTATACAAAAAAATACTTTTCAGAGCTTTTAACCATGTTATAATTTACTTACCCACATTTATATTCTGAGTGCATGTTTGAGCATTCTTTAATTGCTTATTTTCAAGACGATTTTTGCCAATCAACTCTTTTCACTCCCACCAGTATACACCCACTGCTGTGTACTTAATCTGTGATACATGTAGGATTTGGCACCTTTGCATATTCATTTTGGTACAACTAAAAAAAAAGTTGCTTGCTAGTGTGAGCTGCAGCTATCCATTGGAGGTGTGAACAGTTGAACTTCTATTTGTTGTTATGATGTTGATGGTGTTGGGGGTCCGTCACCTGCTTGTTTCTATGGATATCCACTGCTCTGCCTAGAATGATCTACATTAAAACATTATACAGCTCTACCTTAGATTTATTCAATTACAGATGGTTTTAGGTCAAAAATACCTATGCATTCTGACTGTGAGTGGGGTTGCTACTCGACAGATCTGATCTGTAACTTGATTTACTTTGGTCTCCATGAAGATAGAAAGGTTTAATACCATAGTGTGAAACATTCCAAACAAAGTAATAACATCTCCATGGACAAAAGCAGGTTGCAGACCCTCCACCAGAAAAGTTACACAATGTACCTTTAAGTTCCATTTCTTGTCGTGAGAATTTGGGTCTGTGCACAACTTCGTGATTGACTGCATAGCGTGTATCGAAGGCTTCTCTGGAGACCGTCTCCATACAGCTGTTTACCCCAGAGTCAGATTCATTAGGCTCATTAACAGCCTAATAAGACATGATTGCTTTACTTAACCACAATCTGGTATATGGCAAGCACTCCAGGACGGATAAAACAAGAGACTGTAAATTGTGAGAGCATCACTAATGAAAAGAGAATGACGACTAAGATTTTCTGAGCATTTCTCCTCAGCTCACACCAACTTTAGGTCATCACAATACTGTCTGCTAAATACAAGGATCCAAATCATAACCACTGTGACCACTTATAACCACTTAATAAGTATAACAATTTATTAACTGCTGCTTTTGGCTAAATCCTTTGGTCTTGACTTTTGTCTGTAATATTTTACTATGAATAATTTAAGAAGCAGTCACTCCATCTGGCTCGGCACACTTATGAGTCCCTGTGAATAACATAGTGGTGCTGTACTGAGAGTTGAAAAGCCATAAAATAAAGTACTGGCTTTGAAACTTCAAGCTGCAAAATAAACACTCAAATCCTTTTATTTAACCATAGGCCTTATACTGAACTATAATGAAGTCATGTTATCTAGGAAAACCACAAAAAGGCATTGAATAACTAAATGGATCGTCAAACTTTTTACACGATTATAGTTTCTTACAACATAAACTTGCTGACAAAATCAGACCTTCAAGGCATTTGGATACGCTGCTGACTTTTTCTTCTAATCCAGTCTTTTGTGCAAAACTTATCAGTAAGTCATGATGCTGAAATTTTGGCATTGTACTTTCTCTCCTCTGCAGCCAGTCAGTCTGGAATGATGTGGCATTTTATATTTCATGAGGACTGAGGGCCATGTTGGTCACACCAGCCTTCAGACTTTCTTTACGGTGAGTGTCGAGGGGCCAAGTGCAATGGGGTGGTTGTTATTCACTCTTCTACTTCTTGCATAATATTTGGGATTCATGTCATTACTGTATTTTTCATGTGGTGTCTTTAGCATAGGTAATGTGGTATTTTATATGTATAGCTGCACACAGGATGGATTCCATTAGGCTGTCTGCTATGCACTGACATACTGTATGCCTCTTAAATTAGCCTGGCCTATACTGGCTAAAGGCTTACTTTGGTTTGGTAATGACTGAGATTAATATTTATATCTGCTTGTTGAGTTCTAGGGCATTAAACACATTGGCAGTCGATGCCATTGCGTCCCCCAGGCAAATATCCATCCATCCATCCATCCATCCATTTTCTTCTGCTTATCCAGGGCCAGCTCGTGGGGCAGCAGTCTAAGCGCAGACTCCCAGACTTCCTTCACCCTAGACACTTTGTCCAGCACCTTCTGGGGGATCCCAAGGCTTTCCCAGCCAAACCAAGAGACATAGTCCCTCCAGCGTGTCCTGAGTCTTCCGTGGGGCCTCCTTCTGGTGGGACATGCCCGGAACACCTCCCGAGGGAGGCATCCAGAATTTAAAGGTCCCATGGCATGAAATTTTCACTCTCTGGGGTTTTTGAACGTTAATGTAAGCCCCCCAACCCTGTTTACCCCCCCCCCCCCCCCGGCTAAAAGTTGCAAAATGTGTAAACTGAGCATTTGCAGTCCTCTTCTGCGTTTGAAAAAAACACAGCTCAAACAGGCGATTCTGAACGAGGAAACTTTCTGACGTCACACGGAAAATGCAGTTCCACCCCCCATCTGGATGTCTACCCACTAGGGATGTCAACAATTAATCGATTAACGATTAATTGTCGATTAAGACGTTGGTCGAACAAAATGCATTAATTGTAATTAATCGTTAATCGCGGACACGCGCACGAAACAAGGCAACTGCGCACCGCACTGCGCCAAGCTCGACTCACAGCCGGCCGCAGGCGCCAACGGCACTGCTCAGCAGCCCCGGTGTACGGCGAGATCGAACCGCGGCGCCCGGAATGCGTGCCGCTGCTGGTTTCGTGCGGCTGGTTTGTGGCTCGGGCCCCGAGTTTCGTGCGCATGAAACCAGTAGCGGCACGTGGTGGTTTAATCCTGGTTTAGTCCAGGTCTAGACCTGGTCGAGTCCTAGTTTAGTCCAGTCCCAGTCCACGTTTAGTCCTGGTCTAGTCTCTTAGCCAATCAGGACAGAACACAATGTTACACTATTAAAAAATGTTACACTATTAAAAAAAATAAATAAATAAATAAAAAAAAATCTGCGAACCGCGATAGAGCGAGGAATTACTGTATTTTGTTATTCAGCATCAATACATTTGTCTGCTTTTTACTAAGGAATAATTAATTGAGAAATATACAATATAATAATACTGTGATATATTTATGACTCAGTGTTATGTATATTATAGCTTATATTCTTAAAGACCCTATTGAAACACAAAAATTCAGGTGAAAAACGCCACTTATCAGTTAATCGTTAATCGATCGATAAGGTCAATCAACTATCAATTAATGAATTAATCGATAATTTGCATCCCTACTACCCACCGTCTCTGGAAATCACGCCCAGAGAGTTTGGACCGCGAATGAGCTACGCAATGCGAAATGCGTTTTTTTATTTGCCTGGAGGCACATGTGAGTGTTTCCAGGCTCGGAAGTCCTTTATCTGAGCCTCTGGACCTCTGAAACAGCAGTGGTTTAATTTTATTTTCTGTGAAAATGTGTTTTTTTCATTGAAACGGCTCTCCTTTCCTCCTCCGCTCTTAGCCTCTGCTGGGGCCAGCGCACATCGCACCGCTAAAACAAGGAACCAGCGGCGCATTTGCCCCCCCCACCCACCCCCACCCGCTGCTTTGACCTATCTCTGTCCTTCTCATTTGCATTCAAGCAACAATGCCCAGAATGAGGTGTTCAGAGAGATATTTTTTGACCATGTCTGTGTAAATGGGTCTTTCTCATGCACTGAGTGTTGATTTTGAAGAAGGATTCATTTACAGTATTAGGGAACCATTAAAGGAAAAGTAACGTTTTTTTTTGTACCATCTGAGTCTTATCTCGGTAATAAAACAAGTTGTTTTACTCACCCATAGCACTTTGGTGTCATATGGAGCACTTCCGGAGATGTTTTAGATTTGCGATCTCCATAATGTGAGTTCTCGGGGCACATTTTTGCGGTCTCCAAATAACACAAACTTTAGCACTTTTCAAATCATAGAAGCTCGATGTCTTCGTCTATGATTTCCTGTGGTCAAAAGTGGCCTCTAATCCGAGATTTAGCCATAGTTTCGAGTAGATGAGGACGCCAGTGCGCATGTGCGGACTGTGCTCTCAGCTCCCGGGACCCAAACATGAAACGCAAAGCTGTAAACTATGGATAAATCTCGGATTACAGGCCACTTTTGATTCAAATGAAATCGTAGACTAAGACATCGAGCTTCTATGATTTGAAAAGTGCTAAAGTTTGTGTTATTTGGAGCACGGGCAGGGCTCTCAAATTTTGAGCGGGGTCGTGCGTGAGACTGCGTAATTCCCGAGGAGCGGGGGGGGGGGGCTTGAATTGCGTGAGAAATGAACGCGTCGAATTGTCTCTCTCAATGCGTGAGACTTGAGAGCCCTGCTGTAAATGTAGATTTTTTTTCCAGGGAGCGGGACGGGGAGGAGGGGGAGAGTTTTTTTTCGCTGAAAACGCGCGGTGCCTGCATAAACTGAGCCACACAGACCGATTTTCTGGGCACAAAAAAAAAAAAAAATCAGCGTGAGAAATGCCATGTGTGGCGTGTGAGCGTGTGAACACGTCGAATTGCGTGTGTCACACTCTCAATGCGTGAGACTTGAGAGTCCTGCGCACGGGGCATATTACATGCTCGGGGAATATATTATATGCCCCGAGCTATGGCTAGAAGTCGCGCTAGGCTAACCACAAATCTAAAACATCTCTGGAAGTGCTCCATATGACACCAAAGTGCTATGGGTGAGTAAAACAACTTGTTTTATTACCGAAATAAGGCTCAAATTGTAAAAAAAAACGTTACTTTTCCTTTAAGGCACCATGGGTGAAAAGTCCCTCAGTCGTAAATTGAACGACAAATTGAACTTCTCCTTTTATCATATAAGGCACCATATAAAAGCATCAAGAAGTACCATTTCATGGGATCTTTAAAGGGAATAATCATGAATAATTGTAAAATCATGATGTTTCTTCTAATAATAATACTAGGGATGCGCGATATATCGGCATTAACATCGGTATAGGCCGATATTGCCTAAATTTTAACATATCGGTATCGGCCCGATGTGTAAAAGTGGGCCGATATTAACGACCGATATTTGTCAGTACAGTAATCCCTCGAATTAATGTTTTCTCACATTTCTCTCTTGTTTAAACACTCAAACTTTCGTAGATTTTCAACAAAATGTATTAATAGTGAAGCAGGGGGAAGGGGAAGGGCGGAGAAGTGTGCGCGCGGACACGTGATAGCGCAGCATGACCGGTGCGCCGGGGCTGCGAGCACGAGACCCGTGCCCAAACCGTGCCTCCTCTAGACCAGGTCTAGACCTGGATTAAACCACAGCGGGCTCTTGCATGCGTTCGTTCATCCCGAGGTTTGATGTGCTCGGACTGCGTGCGCATGCGTTCGTTCATCCCGAGGTTTGATGTGCTCGGACTGCGTGCGCATGCGTTCGTTCATCCCGAGGTTTGATGTGCTCGGACTGCGTACGCATGCGTTCGTTCAGCCTCAGCCGTGACTCAAAAACACGACTAAGAGCAAATCAGGCAGGAAAAGAACAGGTAGGGATCATTTACAGAGGGATCCATATGCCGGCTGCATTTCCACAAACTCACTCACCTCTGTTCAGTTGTAAAGGCAGTACACCGGTGAAGCTGCTACTGCTGCTGCTGCTAATAGCGAACCAGGAAATAGACCCACACGCTGTGGTTTAATCCTGGTTTAGACCTGGTTTAGTCCTGGTCCAGTCCAGGTTTAGACCTTGTTTAGACCTGGTCTAGACGTGGTTTAGTCCGCATTTAGTCCTGGTCTGGCAAAGGTCCCTTAGCCAATCAGGAAGCAGAACACAATGTTACACTATAAAAAAAAAAAAAGTTACACTATAAAAAAAAAAATGAAATTGAAAAAAATCAGGAGTCAAAACACGTTTTGAAAATAAAAGAAGACATTCAAAAATTCATTTTGCATGATTTTCAGTCTGTATAAAATGTTATCTCAGAATTAAAAATAAGCAAATATCGGTATCGGCCAATATCGGTATCGGCCGATATCAGCAGCATTGATATCGGTATTGGCCAAAATTTTCACATCGGTGCATCCCTAAATAATACAGAAAAATTCGATGTGACACTTGGCTTAACCCTAAGTACAGTGGCTGTGCAACTGGACTATTTAAACAGTAGTAGTTAGTTTAAGTCAGTGCTTCTCAATTATTTTCTATGACGCCCCCCCTAGGAAGAAGAAAAAATTTCATGCCCCCCTCCCTGTGCACGACTATTAATAGTATTACAGTATTTGTCTAGAAAATTATTAGTACACCTCTGCATAACAATGTATCCTTTTATTAACATTATAAACAAAAAAAAGAAAGAAACTTACAACAAAGACTGCACTGAGGACTCAAATATTAATGTGTTTTTAATGCAGCTTTGTGCACATTTGTTTACGTTTTACAGAAATGAAACTTAAAACCACCTCATTTGCATAAGCTAAAAGCATTGAAAAAAAACGCTCTCTCCTTGTGCCACTGATGCGTCAGCTTCTGTCGGACTAAAGGACACGACTCAGTGGAATATACGTGTTTTTTCTGTGACAGAGGATGTTCTGTTAATGGTGAGAATGTGCGTAAATCGCATGTGAGAACGCCACTGCCAACTACTGTTGTTGATGTGCAATTACACTTAGTTCTAGTACAGTATAGCAAAAAAACATGTTTCCCAGGGTCATCCCTGGCATCACGCCACGCCCCCCCAGGGGGGCCCGCCCCACTATTTGAGAAGCACTGGCTTACCCCTAAGTACAGTGGCTGTGCAACTGGACTATTTAAACAGTAGTAGTAGTTAGTTTAAGTGAAGGTGAATTCTAAATAGACTTAATTTTAGAGCTATGAAAAGGTGTGCTTTTTTTCCCCCTTCTCAGACTTTACATGCCTCCCTGTGCTTGTTTGAGTTACTGAAATCTGTTATGAGTAGAAAACAAAAGAAAGGTTACAAAAGAAAACAGGTTAGAAAAATTCTGCATCTGTGTTTATTTAGATTGGTAAAATTGCTTCAAAATCCTTCTTAATCAAAACAAAAAACAATGATTACACAGACAAACAATTATATTTAAATACTTGCCCAAAATTTGGATAATCATGTATAAATGAACATGATGCAATTTGTGTAATGATCATCTGAAGTTTAACAGCAAAGTTTCAAATGATATGTTGTTCTTTTAAAATGTCTAAACACTGGACAGGCTGCGGAGGAGGGATCACATTCTATTCCAGTTTCTCAGATAATCTGCATCTAAACTGTTAGCAGTATATTAAAGGAGCCCGGGACTTGTTTAACAGCTTTTTAATGGCACCAGTCTTCATTCATTTTACATGTTGTCCAAGTTCAACCCTTTCATCTGCTAACTTTGTGAACAGTCAAGTCATCAATAATTGGCCATATCATTTTTTTATAATGAGGACCAAGGAAGGTGTTGAAAACTGATGGATGGAGCAGAATGAAAACTGAACTCCTGACCCCAGGGGGCACCACTGCTGCCAGAGGGAGACACTTATATATCTGACAAGGAAAAATGAGAAAGAATCAAGCTGGAGTGCATTGTAATTTTAAAAGTTTTAGTTTTTGATTTAGAAATACTATATGCCAATAGCCAAAAACAAAAAAAAAAGTCATGCTAAATATACTTTGGCATGACTATCATTGTAGAGAATGAACAATAAAAGTTATTATTTGCCATATACATACCATTATGTGAGACAACCCTTGGGGGTACAAAAAAGGTTGGAACCATTCAGTTCAGCGGTGAGAGTGGAAGTGTTCAGGAGTCCGGGCATCTCTGTTTAGACTCTGTGACCACTTTTCGCCTCTGAATAGATGTTAGAAAATGGATTTCCTGTACTAGAGACATAAAGCAGTTACTTCTTATTCAATACATGAGTCTTGTATATAATAAC
The DNA here is from genome assembly GCA_036785185.1 of Paratrypauchen microcephalus. Lineage (NCBI taxonomy): Eukaryota > Metazoa > Chordata > Actinopteri > Gobiiformes > Gobiidae > Paratrypauchen > Paratrypauchen microcephalus. The sequence continues at coordinate 313,651 of JAVJIX010000009.1, forward strand.
TGCAACAGAATCGTTTAGCATCACAGAAAGTGAAGAAAGGTTTGGATTAATTCAGCTCATTTGTTTTTATAATATTCACCATCCTTAGATGTAAAATAATCAGTGCCTACTTTGATTTAATTGAAAACATCGATGGGTGCATCGCCTACAGAAATACAAATGGTCTGTAATAATAATACCTCTTGATCCAGTGCAGAGAGAACAGATGAAGATTTGATGATTTTTAAAAAAAAATAGATTTACTATTCTATTCATTCCACCAACCCTTTTATTTTTAACTTGCCACTTTGAATCAGTGTTTGTGTACATTTCTTTTCCAGTGAATGCTTTAAGTTGGCCAGTATAGTGACCAGAGGTGGGACGAAGTCATTGCTGGGCAAGTCCCAAGTAAGTCTAAGTCTTTTGCACTCAAGTCCGAGTGAAGTCCCGAGTCAAGAGTATCCAAGTGCCGAGTCAAGTCCGAAGTCAAAGCTCACAAGTCTCAAGTCGAGTCCAAAGTCCTAGCATTTTAGTTTTGAGTCATTTCGAGTCCCCTTTACAAAGAAATAAAATGTCTACAAATCATATAATGTCTGAAAGATCTGGCGCGTGGATGCTTGTTTCTGCATCATTTGTTGTGCAATTTGCCTTGGATGCGGTCGAATGAAAGCAACGTAGATCTACTGTGATTGGATGTTGTGCAAGCCGCGCGCACATGCTCTTTGCATACATTTTCGCAGATTCACAAGTACGAGTGCGGTCCTTATCAACATACTTTTAGAGATTTTTTTTTCCATTGGACGTAGCAAGTCATCACAATTCAAAAGGCCTAAGTCCAAGTGAAGTCACGAGTTATTGATATTGAAGTCCAAGTCGAGTTGCAAGTGTTTGTACATTTTGTCGAGTCGAGTCTAAAGTTATCAAATTCGTGACTTGAGTCTGACTCGAGTCGAAGTCACATAACTCGAGTCCACACTTCTGATAGTGACCAATTAAATAGAAGAAAAGAAAAGCTGATCTTAACTTGAACACTGTTTAAAAAACAATCCACTGAAAGGTTTTGGTTCAAATTAGGCCCTTTAATTGAAGCAGCAAATCCCAGGTCGGTCGGTTCTATTAAGAGCTCCCTTATTGAATAGTTTTAAAAGCAACAAGTTATTAAGAATTGGGTTGCGCTGCAGTTACTCGATAGAGGGAGAGTGTGGCTTTATTAAATAGATGGCCCTGTCAGACTGCAGGCTGATGAGTTGGAGGGAGACAAGGGGAGAAGCTGAGACACACAGGTAGTATCTGTGGTGCCAGAAGCAGTGTTAATAAAAGATCAGGCCCACAGTGACACAGAAGGAGTGGAAACTAATGTGCATTTTTATAATCTTTATGAAATCAGTACATTCACCAATACACAGAGTTTTTATTCACTTGAATTTCAATAGTGATGATTATTTTTTCATAAAGAATTTCTAGTGGTCTGGTGACTAATGACTCCATGATCAATGTAGTATTATATCAGTGCATATCTGTGCTCCACAAATCTGAGGGCAAACATTATGCAAACACTGGTCTTTAATTAATTGGCTTAACCTATTACCAACATTCTGAGCCAATACTATATATAATTCATAGCCACTTATTGCACACAACAGTTTTGTAGCTTTATAGCCTATCTTCATTTTGATTCCATGCGTCCTATTCTCCTGTTGTTGTTGAACTTTGCATTGCAACATTGTAATTTCCCCATCGTGATACAAGTAAAGGTTTATCTTATCTTAAATATAGTACCACCTGAATTTCTATGAGTGCATGTACCACTCCAAGAACTGAGCATTAATCCCCTGTTGAATCTCATCCTCATCAGCAGGACAGAAGAGCAGAGCTAAAGGCAGCTGATTGATTCAAACATTGATTTTTTTCCAGTGTCACCTGTGAAAGCACATCCTTCTTGTTTGTTTAGATTACAGTAACACTCTATGGTGTAGAGAGGTAGGGAGAGGTGTATACTCACACCTCTCCTGTTTGTGTGTGTCTGTGTAGCTGCACTAATTATTGGGAGAGCAGCAGATTACATGTTAGGCTACGTTCACACTGCAGGGCTTAATGCTCAATTCCGATTTTTTTGTGAAATCCGATTTTTTTGCGAGGCCGTTCACATTTCCAGTTAAATGCGAATTGTATGTGATCTCCAGTGTGAACGCTAAACTCCCCAAAAGTGTCCCGCATGCGCCTTGGAGGACACGATGACGTCACACGCAGCGAACGCGCTCAATGTTTACGGAAGTAGCCTAAAGTTGCTTTCGTGCCGGAGCCAAAACATGTACAGCTTATTTGTTTTAAGGAGGAGACGGAGAAGGAGAAGGACGAGGTTTTTGGCCACAGCGTTTTGCGGGGCAGTGGCAGCAACGTCTGCAGAAAGGAACATGTGGGTGCGGAGTCACAGGCAGGAGGGGTGAGATTGCTACGTGCTTCGCCGCTTCACTGATACGAGTTTATATGCTATTTTCGCATGACGAGAAGAACATTTGTGCACATTTGTGAACGCCTACTTGTACCACTCTCATTGGAGGAAACACACTCAGGTCGGATGAATGCGACCTGGCCGTTCAGACTGCAGTCGCATGTCAAAAGATCGGATATGTATCGGATTTAGGACCACATATCCAAGTGGCCTGGATCGCATTTGAAAAAATCGGATCTGTGTCGTTCACACTGTCATTAGAAGATCAGATACAGGTCGCATAGAGGCAAAAAAATCGGATTTGGGTCGTTTCAGGCTGCAGTGTGAACGTAGCCTATGTCACATCATACGCTTGAAGGCATGAACACGCTGCACAGGTATGGAGCTGTTAACCAAATAAAACAACGATGAAGGCAGGTGGGGGCTGAGCTTTGTTTATATTTTCTCAACTTTTGTGTTTTGTTTTTGTACACACTCTGAACTACTACAGACCTCATCCATCCATGTTGACCAAACAAAAAGCAACTTCTGTGTATTTTTGCTCGAAACCTCAGGGGGAAATTCATTCTCTGCATCTGACCCATCCCCCAAGCATAAAAGCATAAACATAATGCAATTCATAATATTTACAGTGGCGGTGATACATTTAATCAATTAATTAAAAAAAATAATTAAAGGTCCCATGGCATGAAATTTTCACTTTCTGAGGTTTTTGAACGTTAATGTGAGCTCCCCTACCCTGTTTAGCCCCCCCCCCCCATGGTTAAAAGTTGCGAAATGTCTAAACTGAGCATTTGCGATCCTTTTCTGCGTTACAAAAAATCGGAGCTCAAACAGGCGAGTTTGAACAAGGCACCTTATTGACGTCAGATCGAAAAAAGAAATGCAAATGCAGTTCCACCCCCGTCTGTCTGTACTCAGCATCTCTGTAAATCACGCCCAGAGAGTTTGGACTGCGAATGCGCTAGGCAATGCGAAATGCGTTTTTTTATTTGCCTGGAGGCACGTCCGAGTGTTTCTAGGCTCGGAAGTCCTTTATCTGAGCCTCTGGACCTTTGAACAGCAGTGGTTTAATTTTATTTTATGTGGAAATGTGTTTATTTTTCAATGGAACGCTTCAAATCTCTCCCCCCGTGCAAAAACAAGGAAATGGATCAGCTGTGGGCTCTGAGCTCTATGCGGAGCGTTTGGCCATGCCCCCACCCTCTACTATTGGCCAGCTGTTTTCTCCTCATTTGCATTCAAGCAACAACGCCCAGAATAAAGAGTTTGAGACAGATATTTATGACTCTTTCTCATCTTATCTCTGTTTCTCATGCACTGAGTGTTGATTTTGAAGAAGGATTCATTTACAGTATTAGGGAACCATTAAGGAGCCATATAAAAGCATCAAGAAGTACCATGTCATGGGATCTTTAAAACTATTTTCCTGATACCTGTACCCCCTTCTCATGTCTAGTCTAACTTTAATGCTAACACAGCTGCGCTCTTAGAAATAGTTGTTTAATTTCCAGGCTAAATTTTTTTTAAGCATTTGCATAATTTTAGCTGAGTTGGAAGTTTGTTCCATTCTGAGATTGTTTTAAATCATGTTTTCTGTTTTGGTATTACACATTGGCCAATGACCGTTGACCTGGTTGTTCTGAACATCTGTTAAATGGATAAACTTTTTCAATGGTGGTGGTGCCACATTATTGATAATCTTGAATAATAACCTTGCCAGTTTAATTGTATTATCAAAGTTGAGCATTTTATGTTTAGTTAATATCTGACAGTGATGGTATTTCCGTGATTTCCGATGTAGAATCTTAAGTGCTTGCTTATAAAGAGATACTAAAGGTTTTATTGTGGTTTGGTTGGCTTGTGACCAGCATGAATCACCAAAGATTAAGTGAGGTAGTATCATTGCATTTAGATTTTTGCTCCTTGTTTTGTCAGGGAATGTCATCTGGATCTAAAAGTAGACAGATTATATTTTATTTTATGGCAAACCTTTTTAATATGTTTTTTTAAAACAGTCAGGAGTTGTGGCAGTATTAAACTCTGGGACCCATCTCTAGGTCTTAAGCTCGTTCAGTACCACATGAGGCCTGCCTTTGGTGCGTGCATATACAATAAAAGCTATTCTAAATAAATGGGTCTTTAAATTTTTCTTGAAGGTGGGGAGGTCGGTGTAGTCACAGAGTTGCTGAGATGGGGAGTTCCAGAGGGTGAGGTTGGTGATGGAGAAGGCTTTGTCTGCCCAGATTCGGTACTTGGTCCTGCAGAGGAGGGACTGGAGGTTGGCGTGGGAAGAGAGGAGGGAATGGGATGGTTTGTGGGGGGCTGCAGTAGGTCTGAGAGGGAGGAGGGGGCCTGGTTGTGGAGGGCTTTGAAGGTGATGAGGAGGACTTTGAAGTGGATGTGCTGAGGGATGGGGGAGCCAGTGGAGGTTCTGGAGGAAAGGGGTGATGTGTTTGTGGGACTAGGTGTGTGTGAGGAGGAGGGCAGTGGAGTTTTGGATGTATTGTAATTTACTGAGTGTTGTGGACCATGTGCCATAAAGAATGTTATTGCAGTAATCTAATCTGGAGGTGTTGAAAGTGTGAATTTGGGGTTCAGCATCAGAGAAGGACAATGGTTTAGAGGTGGATGAACGCAGTGGCGCCGCCAGGCGTACGGCCGTACGCACTAGGCGTACCTTGGAGAGATTTTTTTTTTATATTTTTTTATTCCTGTTTGGCACATTTGCAAGACAACATTAAGCGAATAAAAACGCATTTTTATAGAAATTGAATGTTTTCATATAAATAGAATGTGTGAGATGGAGAGCCCAAGTGAACTGGGTCCGATCAGACTGGAAGTGCGATAAGCACCAAGTTCACAGCCCGACAGCACATTCCTCACTCCCCCCCACAAAAATGATACATCCAACATTCCATCGCAGCAGGTCACCTCCTCAGTATACACGCAACGAAGTTCGAGTCCTCTTTACTGAAATAGTGATATTGCACGAATTCAACGATATGTTTGGCTGGAAAGACGTAATTAAAGTGTTGCAAATGCGATATTAAACTGTAGCCTATGACGTCCGTGGACTAGCAGACAACGGATCAAACTTAAGGTAAGCCGCCTTTTACTGTATTTGCCCGCCGATGGCATGATGTAATCCTACAAATTTTATTGACAATGCCCGTTTCCACTGTCTCTGCCGAGCGCTCGTTCAGCACACTGAGATGCCTAAAACCGTACCTGCGAAACACCATGGGTGATGCGAGGCTTACCGGGCTTGCTCTCATGAACATTCATTTCGACATGAAAATCGATATGAAGTGATCATGAGACAGTTCGACACATCTGGTAAAAGGCGACTACATTTCAAATAGATTGCTCTACAAGTTACAGTTGCGCCTTCAACTGTGCTCCCGGGGAAGGGGGGGTGCGCGCTCTTTAGCTGTGCTTACGGATGTGTGGCCATGTAGGCTACTGTGCATGAATGTGAGTTTTAAAATATGTTCCAATGTTTATTGTTCGTGTATTGTTCACATATTACGTTCATATTGTTCACATTGTTCAATTTCAAGTTCTTTTGTTGTATTGTAGCCTACCGATTTGGGACAGTAGGCCTATATGCACCGCACGATTTTTTATTTTTTGGAGGGGGGGGGGGGGGGGGTACCTTACATTTCAATCCTGCAGGCGCCCCTGGATGAACGCATACCTGGTTATTTGGTTTAGCTCTTTCTTCTACAGAAACAAGCCTTCTTCAGGCGAAATAAGCATCAGGTTTGTGGAGATGCAGTCTTTTAGTGCTTGAGTAAGAAAAATGCGTGAGATCTCTGATGGTGTTGGTGGATGTCAATTAAAAAAACCCAGCCAATGAAAATGATTGGCCAGCAATCATACCCATGGTCAAAGGTGTACTCAGTACTCAGTTACATTTATTTGAGTATTTCTATTTTTAAAAAAATGTATGTATTTACAGGGGGTCCTCGGGTTACGACGTTGATCCGTTCTTAAGGCGCGTCGTAACCCGAATTTCGTCGTAAGTCGGATTTTGCCTTTGATCTTCCAACCAAAGCACCAATAACCTTTCCATCTCAATAATTAGACCACTACGCTGCTTGGTTATCACTGCCACTTTCATAGGAGCAGATCAGAGCCCACATCAGGTACTTCCGCCCACATTGGGCACGCACACGAGGCTGTCTTCTTCTCCCTACAACCACAACAGAGTGTAGTCTTCCGCCGTGCGCCGCGCGCCGTTCGCGTTTGTTTACATCTCTTACCACGCTAAACCGCGTAAGACGGAATGACGCGTAATACAGTGGTACCTCACCTTACGAAATTAATTCGTTCCAGAAGTGGTTTCGTAACGTGAAAAATTTGTAAGTTGAGTAGCTATTTCAATGGAAAAAGCCTGATCCGTTCCAAGGTTTTTTTTTTAGAGTGTAACATTTTTTTATAGTGTAACGTTGTGTTCCTGACAGGCTAAGAGACTAGACCAGGACTAAAAGAACGTGGAATAAACCAGGTCTAGACCAGAACTAAACCTGGATTGGACCTGTTATTATTATAACATGGTAGTGCCGTTGGATGAGTGCGTTGCTCGTGTCTGCGCTCCTTGCCAGCCCCACTGGGCGGGGCGAGCTCTGCTTCTATCCAGTGTTGCCAACTTAGCGACTTTGTCGCTATTTTAGCTACTTTCTGGACCCCCCAGCGAGAAAATTAGACAAAAGCGACTAGCGACAAATCTAGCGACTTTTTTTGGTGATCAGAGGCTCCAAGATCGCGGGAGGGGGAAAAAATAATTGCGCCGTTTTCTCTCTTTCCCCGTTCAGAGAAAGAGACAGAGAGGGGCAGTGGAAGAGAGACACAGACAGAGAGGGGCGGGGGCGGAGTTGAGAACAGCGTGGACTGTCGCTTCACTCACAGGCAGACAGACACACTCACCAGTCTCTGTGAGTGCGCTCTGATTTGTTTTCTTTTTCTTTTTGGCGACACAAAGTCACAAGTAGCACTGCTTAAAAAGCTAGTTTTACAGCACAGAAAAGTTTTTTTTAAAGCTAGTTCTTTAGCGCCAAAAAAAAAAAAAAAGCTATAGTTTGCCCACTATAGCACAAAAAAATAAAAAAGCTCTCACGTTTGGATTGGACCGCTCGCTCGTCTAGCTACTTTTAGCTACTTCTGGGCAGGCCAATAGCTACTTCCGATGCTGGGGAGTTGGCAACACTGCTTCTATCTGACCTCCAGAGCCAGGAGGCTGATACTATGAGCTAACAGGCCGAGAAAGGAGCTCTATCGGCCGGCAAGACCGCGGGGTCTCGCTCGAGGTGGGCTCTGGTTCTATGTGACTTCCAGAGCCCTGGGGCTGAGACTGTGAGCTGTGAGCTGCCCAGGCGGGCCGAGCCGCGCGTGCTCGCGGCCCCGAGGAGGAGGCACGGCCCGGGCGCCACGGCTCTCCATCCTGCAGCCCCGGTGTAGCGCGGCCTTGCGCCGTATGGACGTTTTGATCCTTCGATGTCGGCTCTTCCTATCATTGTGAAGCAGAATTCACCAAGTGTTGGATTGTTCACTCACTAATTGAACGTGAGCGGGGTTTAGACCGTCGTGAGACAGGTGAGTTTTACCACACTGATCATGTGTTGTTGTTGTGTCTCCGCTTCCATCGCACGTTCGGCGAGCCGTGCCCCCCCAACACATTCCATTGAAAATCTATGAAAGTTCGAGTGTTCAAACGAGAGAGAAATGTGAGAGAAACTCCAGTCTGAGAAAAGCGTAGAATGCGTGTGGTGAGGCATTTACAGCCCTAAAACATGTAGAACAATTGCAAAATACAAAGTTGTCCTACCTCGTGGACCTCTCCCACCGCGGGCCACCTCTGGAACCTAACCACGTGTGTGTTGATAAAGTGTATTTATGTTTCGGGGCGTGCATCTGAGCGCGCATTAATTGAATTTTTGAGATTTGTTGTTTTTAAAGTGCTTTATAAATAAAGTTGGATTGGATTGGATTGGAGATTTCGCGTTTCGTAACTTGAAATTTCATTCGTATCTAGAGACCAAAATTTGACGTGAAGGCGTTTCGTAACTTGAAAATTTCGTTTGTTGGGTCATTCGTAAGGCGAGGTACCACTGTATATATATATATTTTTTAATGTGGGCGCGTTCGTAACCACGAAACGTCGTAACCCGAGACCGTCGTAACCCGAGGACCCCCTGTACTCTTATTTGAGTAAATGTTTTAGTGACTCTTCCCTTTCTGAGTAAGTCTGCAATTGACAAAAACTTTATGTTAACTACTGCATCCATCTTCTGCATATCTGGAGTCAGGTCAGGGGGCATGCAGTCTCATTATACCTTCTTTCAAAATACCCAATTTTTAACTCTTACCTTTTCTTGGACCACTACTTTATTTGAGTAATACTAGTCTTGTTTGCACTGGTTCGCTTTGGAGTGGATCTGTACCACCCTGTTTGAGGGGTCCAAAGTGGACCCTGGAGGTATTAGCTCACAGAGGGGCCAGCACGGTACTGATCTCTTTAGCTAAGGTGTGCCTGCACACAAAATGAAATGACTGGAAAAGAGAGAACACACACTCAAGATAGCAAAAAGTCCAAAAAGTCACTATAAGCATAAAATAATAATTTCTCACTAAACACTGACATGACAAACCATATTTCAGTTTCAATTATGGCAATTACGGTTAAAGGAGTAGTAACGTTTTTTACAATCTGAACCTTATTTCATTAATAAAACAACGTGAGCAACTCAACCATAGCACTTTGGTGTCATTTGGAGCATGTCATTAGGCACTTTGTGTTACAATTTTGTATGAAAAGCACCTTATAAATATTGTTTGATTGATTGATTGATGTCCGGAGAATTTGTAGTTTCGCGATATCCGTAACGTGAGTGCTTGGGGCATATGGTTGCGGTCACCAAATAACACAAACTTTAGCACTTTTCAAATCACAGAAGCTCAGTGTGTCACTGTACAGTTTCACTTGAAACTCGATACCCAGCTATAGTTTCATTAGTTTGCATCATCATGACTATAGGCATAACAAACCAATTCAATGCAAACAAACAATAATTGTGTGTTGGCTACTTACTCAACTGAAAGTTGCCCGTGTGGTCTGGCAGGCTTTGGCTGGCTCCTCCAATTCAACTTGGGAACACGAAAGAAGTTTCTATTACACCACGGTTCATCATGGCACGAATATCCTCCAGAGTTGACAGACACAGATTTCTGTTATCATCACCCAGACGTTCATCTCCCTGACGCAAATCCCACTTGAGACAGCAAAGGCATTCTTCCTCTGTTGCCATCGACATACAATGTCCACATAAACACCACCAGGTACTGTCTTCGTAGACGGGCGGTCGCTTGCTCTTCTCTGGTGCGCTCCTCCTCAAACTGTCTCAGCTTCCTTCTTTCCTTCTTTCCTCCTCATCCATATACTCAGGCTCAAATCTATAGGGACGGCCATCATACTCAAATAACTCCTCTTCAGTGTCAAAGTCCGAATCTTCAACCATGTCTCACTTGCAACAGAAAAGTTCAGAGCGTTGTTTATCTGCGAATCAGCTGTGAATGCGCGCATTCGTGCTGTCCTCGATGATGACGTAATCTAATGAAACTATAGCTGGGTATCGGGTTTCAGGGCGCTTTTGACCAAGCGAAACTGTACAGTGACACATTGAGCTTCTGTGCTTTGAAAAGTGCTAAAGTTTGTGTGACCGCAACCATATGCCTCGAGGACTCAAGTTACGGATATCGCTCAACTACAAATTCTCCGGACATGCTCCAAATGACACCAGAGTGCTATGGGTGAGTTGCTCACATTTTATTAATGAAATAAGGTTCAGATTGTAAAAAACGTTACTGTTCCTTTAACTTTTAAACAAAGCTGCCATCAGCTTTTTCCTGTTTATCGGTATAATTCACAATTATAATTCAAGTAGATGTGTGTAGAATCCCTCAGTCGTCCAGGTAGAATCCCTGGCAAAATGAGAAATTCAATTTGTCAACTGGACAAAAGCTTATTTGGTCCAATACGTTTTGCAGCTCATCCAAGCTACTTCAGTTCTGGCTAGAGTGCTTCCCACTCCCACTGCATATTGAATAGGCTTACCTAACTAACAGAAACTGTAAACAAATAGGTGTGATAGTTTCAGAGTAATTTCATTGTAGTTAGCTCCTCCCTGCAGCCAGTTATAAACAGTGTCCACCAGCACTCTAGCCAGAACTGAAGAAGCAGCTTGGATGAGCTGCGAAATGTATTCCACCAAATAAACTTTTGTCCAGTTGACAAATTGACTTTCTCCTTTTGCCATACAATTCAAATAGATTTAGATTTTATTACTTAAGACATGAGTTATGTTTGGGTGATATCTGTGTCTCATGTAGCGGAGACCTGCCCCTGGACACAGAGCGGTGCTCAGGGCATGGAAAGACAACACAGCTGGAGGGACCTGCACCAAACAGACCCACTCCAAGGACACCCCAAGCGAACCGTGCCAGTGAGAAAAGAGGCTCATTTTGAAGTAACAGTACCCTTTCTTGAGGAAAATGTTTAGCTACTTACCCACCTCTTTACCCAGTCCCAAAATTCTGTAAAATCTGATTAGTTGTCAGCTCAACACACCATAGCACAGTATCCCCACATGAGGTGCTCTGAAATCTGGTCTGAATTAAACATGCCAGGTGCCTCCCACTGAGCTCCCAGCTCTGCTCCAACTGTTTCTGTCGTGTATGTGTCGAGTGGGAGAGAGGTCAAAGAGATCCAAACACGTCACATCGCCTACGGCACAGAGGAGGGCTTATTTAGGCTTTAGAAATTAGACAGTATTTTTGACATGTGCTTGAAAGTGTTATGTAATATTTAAATGAGATCACATGAGTAAGTGTACAGTGGTACCTCACCTTACGAATGACCCAACAAACGAAAATTTCAAGTGACGAAGCACCTTCACCTCAAATTTTGGTCTCTAGATACGAATGAAATTTCAAGTTACGAAACGTGAAATCTCCAATCCAATCCAATCCAATCCAACTTTATTTATAAAGCACTTTAAAAACAACAAATCTCAAAAATTCAATTAATGCGCGCTCAGATGCACGCCCCAAAACGTAAATACACTTTATCAACACACAAGGGGTTAGGTTCCAGAGGTGGCCCGCGGTGGGAGAGGTCCGTGAGGTAGGACAACTTTGTATTTGGCAATTGTTCTACATGTTTTAGGACTGTAAATGCCTCACCACACACATTCTACACTTTTTTTCTCACATTTCTCTCTCGTTTAAACACTCGAACTTTCATAGATTTTCAATGGAATGTGTTGGGGGGGACACAGCTCAATATAGCGCCGCCGAATGTGCGATGGGAGCGGAGACACAACAACACAGTATGGTAAAACTCACCTGTCTCACGACGGTCTAAACCCCGCTCATGTTCCCTTAGTGAGTGAACAATCCAACGCTTGGTGAATTCTGCTTCACAATGATAGGAAGAGCCGACATCGAAGGATCAAAACATCCATACGGCGCAAGGCCGCGCTACACCGGGGATGCGGGATTGAGCCGCGGCGCCGCGTGCCTCCTCCTCGGGGCCGAGCCCGCGCGGGGGCTCACAGCTCACAGTGTGAGCTGCGCTCTGAAAGTCAGATAGAACCAGAGCCCACCCCGAGCGAGACACCGTGGTCTTGCCCGCCGATAGAGCGGCCTGTTAGCTCACAGTGTCAGCCCCCCGGCTCTGGAGGTCAGATAGAAGCAGAGCCCGCCCCGCCCCGCTCTTATTCCCGCTGAAAGAGCGTCTTTCTCGGCCTCTTAAAGGTGCGCAGACACGAGCAACGCGCTCCTCCAACAGCACTGCCATGTTATAATAATAACAGGTCCAATCCAGGTTTAGTTCTGGCCAGACCTGGTTTATTCCACGTTCTTTTAGTCCTGGTCTAGTCTCTTAGACCGTCAGGAACACAACGTTACACTATAAAAAAAATGTTACACTATTTTAAAAAAAACTTGGAACGGATCAGGCTTTTTCCATTGAAATAGCTACTCAACTTACGAATTTTTCACGTTACGAAACCACTTCTGGAACGAATTAATTTCGTGAGGTACCACTGTATAAGTATTGTAAAAAGTTGTCATAACAAAATGTATTCTCATTTTGGAAGTTATATAATAAACACAACAACAGCTAATTTGAGCATTGTTGATAGTGTTGTGGACCATGTGCTATAAAGAATGTTATTGCAGTAATCTAATCTGGAGGTGTTGAAAGTGTGGATTTGGGGTTCAGCATCAGAGAAGGACTGGGATGAATGGAGCCGGGCAATGGTTTAGAGGTGGATGAATGCATACCTGGTTATTTAGTTTAGCTCTTTCTTCTACGGAAATAAGCCTCCTTCAGGCGAAATAAGCATCAGGTTTGTGGAGATGCAAGCACACTCACAGCAAGGACGCATTTTCTTTTACAGTTCCACGTTTCATTCTGCGACTTCAGTTATGATTGACATATGTTTATGTTTCTTTTATTTTAATGATAAGTCTTTTAATGCTTGCACGCTGTCCTTGATGATGACTTAATCTAATGAAACTATAGCTGGGTATCGGGTTTCAGGGCGCTTTTGACCAAGCGAAACTGTACAGTGACACATTGAGCTTCTGTGCTTTGAAAAGTGCTAAAGTTTGTGTGACCGCAACCATATGCCCCGAGCACTCACGTTACGGATATCGCTAAACTACAAATTCTCCGGACATGCTCCAAATGACACCAGAGTGCTATGGGTGAGTTGCTCACGTTTTATCAATGAAATAAGGTTCAGATTGTAAAAAACGTTACTACTCCTTTAACTTTTAAACAAAGCTGCCATCAGCTTTTTCCTGTTTATCGGTATAATTCACAAGTATAATTCAAGTAGATGTGTGTAGAATCCCTCAGTCGTCCAGGTAGAATCCATGGCAAAATGAGAAATTCAATTTGTCAACTGGACAAAAGCTTTTTTGGTCCAATACGTTTCGCAGCTCATCCAAGCTACTTCAGTAAATGTATTTTTGTAGATCACATCAACATGAACCACAACAGGGGCCTGTATTTCAAACATAATCCACCAGGATTAATCCAGGTGGATTGGATTTGAATCTGAAATTGGCTATTTCAAACCAGATTCAAATCCAGATTTGAAAAGCCATCCTTGCATTTGATCTGGATTTTTTTTTTTACCCAGATTTTTTTGTATTTCAAAACTTTAGAGCCAAATCAGGATCATTTTGATCCTAACACATCTGGATGATAGTGATTCCACCTCAAAGATGGATTTGATACAGATCCAAGGTTTTAAGTCTTAATTTCTCACATCTTCTCACAGTTTGAAAATGTATTCAAAATCTGCATATTATAGACAATTGTAAGTCAAATGATTCAATTTCTTTTGTAAATGTCATATTTAATTTAAAATGATTTGACTTATCATTGTCCAAGTGGCACCTTTTGATAAGAAATGTAACATTCAAATTCCTGTGTTGAGGTTTAATATGAGTACAGACAGGTTTTTCTGATGAAGATATAGATCTGAATGTGACATCAACAAATCTAAATCATTATCTGGCAGCACTCTTAGATTCTTCGTTGGATTCTGAAAATGTTATGTCATGATGCCACAAACTATAGTGCCACTGAGTAAAATTATTATTAAAAATCAAATAGACGGTTAATGTTAAATGTTTTGTATACATGTAATCTTGCATATCCTGCATTTGTTCAAGCATTTATTTTACATAGTTATTATTAGTTGTATGAATTATTTTAACCAGCTAGACATAAAATGTATATTTACAATGATAAATCTACGTTTATTCATGAAAATATGCACATGCACGCACCTCTTTATTTCAGTGAAAAGCTCAACATCACTTCCTGTTTCCTGTCCTTGATCCTATGGGCAGGATGGATTTGGAAATCTCTATCCAACAGGATCGGGATCAGTTTGTTCCAGTCCAACACAATTTTGAAATACTAGAGTCAGAAGCCAGGAATTTGGAAGTTTGGGATCATTTATATATATATATATATATATATATATATATATATATATATATATATATATATATATATATATATATATATATATATATATATATATACACACAGTGGTACCTCACCTTACGAATGACCCAACAAACAAACGAAAATTTCAAGTTACGAAACGCCTTCACGTTAAATTTTGGTCTCTAGATACGAAAGAAAATTCAAGTTACGAAACGCGAAATCTCAAAAATTCAAATAATGCGCGCTCAGCCACACACATTATACACTTTTCTCAGACTGGATTTAAACTTTTCTCACATTTCTCTCTCGTTTAAACACTCAAACTTTCATAGATTTTCAACAAAATGTATTAATAGTGAAGTGTGAGGGGAAGGAGGAGGGGGGAGAAAACTGCGCTCTGACACGTGTGTGATAGCGGCATGTGTGACAGCTGACCCAGCACAGGGGCTGCCAGCAGGTCTAGACCTGGACTAAACCAGGACTAAACCTGGACTAAACCTGGACTAAACCTGGACTAGACCAGGACTAGACCAGGACAAGACCAGGACTAGACCAGGTGGATTAAAACGCCGCGCGTGGGTCTATTTCCTGGTTTCGTTTCGAGTCACAGCTGAGGCGAGCCGCTGCTCGCATGCAAGAGCCGCGGTCTAGACCTGCTCTCCAGGCACGGAGCCCCAGACATCCAGGGACCCAGGGGGACACTGCCAGCCCGCCTTAAGAGCTCCCTAAGCATGGGTCCGGGGATTGTCCCGGTCACCGGTCTGGAGGTCTTGAAGAGGCCGATCTCACGGTTCTATCCAGGCCGCTCTGTGAGCGCCTTACGCGGGCATAGCTCAGAGGATTGTCCCGGTCATCAGCCTGGAGGTCTTGAAGAAGCCGACCTCACGGTTTTATCCAGGCCGCTCTGTGAGCAGGTCTAGAGCAGGTCTAGACCGCGGCTCTTGCATGCGCCTCAGCTGTGACTCGAAACGAAACCAGAAAATAGACCCACCCGCGGCGCTTTAATCCACCGGGTCTAGTCCAGGTTTAGTCCAGGTTTAATCCTGGTTTAGTCCAGGTCTAGACCTGCTGGTAGCCCCCGCGCCGGGTCAGCTGTCACACATGCCACTATCACACACGTGTCAGAGCGCAGTTTTCTCCCCCCTCCTCCTTCCCCCCACACTTCACTATTCATACATTTTGTTGAAAATCTATGAAAGTTTGAGTGTTTAAACGAGAGACAAATGTGAGAAAAGTTTAAATCCAGTCCCAGAAACCAATCAGGATGCAGAACACAAAGTTACACTATTTTAAAAAAACTTGGATCGGGGCCTTGGAACGAATCAGGCTTTTTCCATTGAAATAGCTACTCAACTTATGAATTTTTCATGTTACGAAACCACTTACTAACTAATTAATTTCGTAAGGTGAGGTACCACTGTATATATATAAACAAAACAACTATAATATTTTATTTCATTGTCAATTTTGCCACGCTGGGTCACAAGCCCACAAGCCACTCCTGGTATCAGCCCCAAGCCTAAATAAATGGAAAGGAATGACTGGGAAAGCGAGAACAAAACACTCAAGCTATGTATTGCAGTTGGTTTGCTGTAGAAGTGAGAAGAGGATTGCATATATATTTGCATAATAATCTTATTTTAATTAAACATGTATGACACTTTTTGCAGATTTAAAAAATAAAAGTGCCCTTCTGTTCTCCTCCTGCTCTTACTGATTGGTGACTGATGACTCTCACTTTTTAATGCAGAGCCTATAGTCTCAATAGGAGCCAGTTGGCCTTATAACTGTCTTTTTAAGGTTGTGGATGTGTTTGTGCTCCCGATCAGCCACCGGGGACAACCAGAAGCAGCAGGAGTGTTGATGGGACCTGCTGACACAGCAAGCCATAAAGCCATTGAGGAAAGAAGGACGGAGAGGGAGGGAGACAGGGAGGAGGAGGGAGCATCCAGTCTGCTTGGTCATGGGGGTTACTCAAGTCAGTCTTCACTGGATGACTAAATGAGCATTAGCCAGCCTGTGTTCGTCTAGAAGCTAAATTGCTAAACTTCCTGGTAAAATTTCACCCAAGTCTGACCCCTGACTGGATCAAGAAGTCTCAAGTGACCATTAATGCATAGAGTACACAAAGTGCATCTGCAGGTTAACTATTCCAGATGTTTTAAGGCACTATAGTAAGTTATGGTTGATACTGATCATGAATGTTTTATCAGAATACTATAGTAATGTGCAAAAGATTTAGTATGTGGAAAAATACATTTATTTTGATGTTTTTGTGGGAGTTTCTTTCTTTTCTGATCCCGGATTAATCTGTCATTGTTATGTTATTTTCTCTCATTTTTTTGTTGTATTCATTGTTTTAGTTTAAGTTGCAAAAAAAAAAAAGAAAGAAAGAAAAAAGAAAGAAATCATTGAAATGTTATGGGCATGCCTTGCGATTTTGAACCAAACTGCACTCACCAAGAATTCCATTTGGCTATGGTACTCTCAGGGCAGACATTGGAGTAAATGACTGTGGACTGGTCTGTAGCTCTTATGCCAGGGAAACATCAATATATCAGGAAAAATCACCCAAACAAAACAGCACTTTTGCAAACCGTATTCACGTATGAGCCATGTATTCTAAGTTATGCCAGCGATAGATGAGGACTACAAAAAACAAAATCATACTAGTATTACAACAAAGGGTGCCCTTGTACAAGTTAAGGCTTATTTGAATCAATCTTTTTATTTGTTCATTGTAATGTGCTCAAAACAGAGGGGTAAACACTTTTCTTAGCTTTAAAAAAGGACAAGGAGGTCTCTGTAACATTGAAATCATTGAGCAATTTGTTCATTATACAAATAATACATGTTTCTCATATAATATGTGTGATTAGGAGTCACCACACAAGGATACTGCCATGTCATTTACAATGATAGACAAGCTTCAGTTCATTTGGCTATAAATGCTTAAATTGCACGCAGTGTTTCATAATGATTTGCATGAGTGTGTGTGCAGCAGACTTTACAGCAGCGCATGAAGTGTGACAGGCTTGTACTGGACAGACGAGGAGAGAAGTCACTTCTCCAGACAGTGAGGACAAACAGAAACACAGAGAATGCAACTCAGTCCCATCCTCACAGCAGGTTGGACATAGCCTCCAAAACTAGACCCAGTCTGTCTTTATAAAATCAAAGCGCTGGCTGGGTTTAGGTATTGAACACAGGATCGAAGAGCATTTAATTAGTCCATATCATAGAATTAAATAAAAGTGCTATGCCATCCAATTACTCTTATCTTTTCTGCCTAGCATGTGGCCCTGCTCACTGAATATAAACTGTGCTAATGACCAAACATCTGCATGGCACATTTGGGGAATGAGAAGTGACTGTGGAGATAAAGTGACTTTATCACAGCCCCCATATGTGCGCTGATATTACAGGCTTCCTCTGCTGCCTGCTCTCACACAGAGACAAACAGGGATCACTCAATGGAGACCTGCCAGTCTCAGAACTACTTCTACACTCCCTCTCAGGAGGCAGCACACACAGGCACACTCAGGTAGAGCAATAACACACTACTGTACATAGAAACACGCATCCACACAGAATGAAGCATTGCACTTTCCACGTTTTGTATAAAATAAATATGACTTTGCACTTTCTGTCAACAATAGACTTTGTTCTTTTTTTCTGAGTGAAATAGTTTGCTACTGAATCAGTAAGCAAGGAGCCCCTTCGTCCCATTGGTCCTCTTGTTGAGAGGGCATACGAAAGATTTGAAATGTCAGATAAGAGAAAGATAATGCTATCTTACAGTCAAACAGTTGTCTGAGATTGTCAAGGCCTTCTTAAGATATTCAGTGAAGTTATCAAAGTCTTTGTAAAACGTTCACTTCCTTCAAGGAATTCCCTCCACTGTGTATGGACCTCAGTTGCTCTTAGGACTTTAAAGTATTTAAACAAAGATAGAATCAGTCAATGAGGAGGGGAATGAGCCATGACCACTCCACAGCACAGAAGTGGCCGTGCGTTGTGAATATGATCAGATACTAAGCTCCATTACCGCACCTTACTGCAGTCCTCTGATCCCTTTAATGGCCTATCCATTCAATCCCTCCAAGTGCATCAGGCTTTAAGGTCCATTGAACTCCCTTCAGAACGGCCGTTTCCATGACTTACATAGGATCTTCTGGAAAGCTCTACGGAAGTCCTGGTTGAAAATGGTGTAGATGACTGGGTTTAATGAGCTGTTGCAGTACCCAATCCAGAAAAAGAACTTAAAAAGGGTCTCTGGAATTTCACATGGTTTACGACATATCCCATAGAGACTGTAGGAGAAGAAAAATGGAAACCAGCAGACCACAAACACGCCCATAACCACAGCTAGGACAAAAGTGAACCTCTTCTCCCGGGCCGCGGATGCTTTCTTCCGATTGACTGTGCTCCGTCTCTTCCGACGAGAAGAAAACAAATCTATGGATTTGGAGCTGGTACGGGACTTCCTGCTGGAGTACTTAGAGGTGGTGCTGCTTTTCCGGCTGGACTTCCGGTCACGTTTGTCGTCATGGGAATGCTTGGAGGAATTCTTTTTGGGCTTTTCGTCGGATGAGCTGCTGTCTTCATAGTCGTCATCATGGTTTGTATGCTGGTTCTTATCTTGGTTTTGGAGAGGCGATTCCACCGGTTGGTCCTGGCAGTGTCCATTCTCACGTTCCTTAATGCTTCCACCCCTGCTGGACTTTATAGACCCGCCTTTTCCCTCTAATTGATCCATCCCATTTTCCTGGGTGGCATCAACATCTCTTTTCTTTTCTGACATTGTTCGAGTCCTCGTCTTGGCCACTTGGTAAATTCGAATGTAAACAAGGATCATAATAACACATGGGGCGAAGAATGATCCAATGCTGGAGTAGAGAATGTACCAAGTTTCATCATTGAGTTGGCATTGACTTTCATCTGTGCTGCTTCGGTCCATTGAAATAAGTGGTGGAAAGGATATTACTGCAGAGATGAGCCACGCCACTACAATCATACATTTAACTCTTTTTGGGGTCCTCTTTAAATTATACTCTACAGCTTGTGTGACCGACCAGTACCGGTCTAAACTGATGGCACAAAGATGCACAATAGACGAAGTGCAGAATAAAACGTCCAGGGCGAGATAAATGTCACACCAAATTTTGCCAAAAAACCAAAAGCCCATAAGTTCATTAGCCAGTGAAAAGGGCATCACTAGAGTGGCAACTAAAATGTCTGCACTGGCCAGGGAGACGAGGAATAAATTTTGAGGTGGTTTGAGGGCTCGGCTTGTTAAAACTGCAATAACAACCAAGACGTTTCCCACTATTGTGACGAGAATGATGAAACTGACCAGTCCTGCCAGACCCCAGACGGCCAGCTGGCTGTACCGACTTGGGGAGGTGGCATTAGAAGAGATGTTCTCTGCTTCAATCCCTCCATCCAGTGAGGACATATTAAAGAAATCCATTTTGACAGGTTCCAGTAAGAATTTAATGATTTAAATCAGTCTAAAAATGTATTCCATTTTGAGTTTGTCTCTTTGAAAATATATATCTAAAATCCCATTGCCTCACCTCTTTAGTTCACATCTTGTGTCCGAGGTGCTCCTACGGAGAGAAAAAACAGTGCGTAAAAGTCTTTAACGTTGTTATTCCCCAAAACAGCGCACATGCAGCCGCAGCGGAGTATTCACACGGCTCTGGGAAGGACTCCTTCCTTTACGCGCCCGCATCTCTCCTCCGTCTCCTCCTCCCCACTGTGTCCTGACAGAGGTTTGTAACGACCACGTGTCTTTCTTTAAAAAAAAGCTCCACCCTAGCGAGGAAAGAAAGAGGAAATTAAGCGTCAACTTGATACTTTAGCGCAACATAGCGTGCCGCCGTTTACCTGTGCGTAAAGATGGATCATGGTCAGTTTTACTCGTATCCACGCGTCCCACGGCTCCTCACATCCAGACTGATGCTGTACGAGGAGTCCCGTAAAGAAGAAGCTGCTCACTCTCTCCTCCTCCTCTCCTTCGTGCGCACGCTGGAGGTCAGTATTGTAGCGGTGCGTCCCGGAGGATCGCAAAGACAAGCGGTGACTTTCTGCAATATAGTGTCTCCGAGTTGCATAGATACTCAGTCTATTGATTAACTTGTGCTTGTTGACATGAACGCGTTGCTCCGTCTGACATTGGTGTAAAAACTTATTATTTTCCCTATTCTCTAATTGTTCATGTTTGTTGAGTGCTGCTGATAAGATGTTGCCATGTTGTAATCAAGGTGACACTTTTTTTTTCTTTCCAGAAGCTGTGAATTATTGTGGGAATGTGAGCTCAGTGCACCACGATGAAAATGGAACAAAATTGGTTATTTGCGTAGTATTTAGGTCTCAAAAGACCTAAGATGGATTCTTTTTAAAGAATGTGCCACAAGTTGGAAACAGTGCAGTGTTTTTGAAAAAGGTTTTTAGCTGGATGCTGGTATTGACCCTTGCATCTATTTGGGCATAGGGCTTTAGAATTTAAGATTACCTTTGGAATTAAGAAAGTGGAATCTTAAATATGAAGGATTTGATCTTTGGCATAGCTTAACATTATTTTTCACAATGTACCATTATAACACAGTTCATACATAGCCCACCCGTACATTTGCATCAGTAGCATCATTTCTCTGTGTGTGCTGTAGCTTAGGGATCTCCTGTTTCCCCCTCAGCGTACCGTTTGGCATTAAGTTCCTGGACCAGTGGGTTTATCGACCGTGTCTCCAAGCTAAGTACCTGTCATTAATCACAAAGCGCTCGGCCAGTGAACAGCAAATTAAAGAGCACCCACAGCTTCACCAAATGTACATGTCTGGATTGATCCCTGTCAAGGCTACTATGTTAGCCCATCACATCACAGTGCAAACTCGCTTACAGTGGCGTAAAGGTCCTGCAGCCTCCCCTATGTTCTCCTAGCTGCCTTTTTAAATAAGACCAGATCCATGCTGTAGGTTGGTCTAAGCGGATTGTGAACAGACAGATAAGCCTCATTAGGACCATTAAGTTGTGTCCAGGGGCATTGTCTCTGTCCATATAATTGTGGTGCCATTGAATGATCTCTGCCATTACCTCCTAGCCCTCTTTCTTTTTCTGACACTGCACCCACCCCAACCCTCCTCCACTCTCTCTCTCTCTATCGCAGTTGGCTGTTTTATTCACCAACTGGCAGCTCAAACCTCCAAGGAGAGCTGATTACTTTTTAAAGCCAGCCTCTGTACTTTTTCATCCTTGTAATGACATTTTAAAATATGGACTCTTAAATGGAGGCTGCCAAATTGTTGGAGTTTCAGACTAGTCTTTTCAAGCTGCTGTATTCTTGATTTATCTTTCTACTTGGTCAAAACATCTAAGTCTTTTTGAGTTTAACTGTGCAACTTTTTGTGGTGGCGGTTGTGCCACCTGCTTGCCTCCATGGAAAGGACGGTTATTGCTTTGTCTGAAATATTCCTCCTCATAGCATTAAACTCACAAATGACAATAAAGTTAAATTACAATTCAATTATAAAAATACATTGAAAAACATGAAATCTTACTGTGATCACCAGCATGTCTACAGAGAAATCGATAAGTTTAACCAAACTGTGGAACATCTAGATAAAGTGGTAACATCTTCATGAAGACAAGCAGGTGTTAGAGCCTCAACCAGAGAAAAGTTATATAGTGCACCTTTAATACAATTTTAAACATAAATTATTGCTTATACTCCTATACCTCAGTTAACTGTTAGGTAAATGAAATCACACACTAAATAAACTCACCAATGTCCAGTGATTTTCAGCCTTACATCATAATTTTTAATATGAGTTCACCTATAAAGCTGGATATGGCATGGCTTTTATTAAGATTAGATTAGATTAGATTAAGCCTTTATTGGTCTCACACACAATGACACACAGTGACACACGGGAGAAATTTTACTTCTGCATTTGACCCATCCTTTTCAGGAGCAGTGAGCAGCCATCTTTTTCGGCGCCCGGGGGGCAGTACCGTGAAGGGTCTTGCCCAAGGACCCACACTGGTTAGCTCATTGCCCGGGGGGGATTTGAACCCACAACCAGTTGAGCTAACCAGCCGGTTAGGTCCCATGGCATGAAATTTTCACTTTCTGAGGTTTTTGAACGTTAATGTGAGCTCCCCTACCCTGTTTAGCCCCCCCCCCCCCCCCCCCATGGTTAAAAGTTGTGAAATGTCTAAACTGAGCATTTGCGATCCTTTTCTGCGTTACAAAAAATCGGAGCTCAAACGGGCGAGTTTGAACAAGGCACCTTATTGACGTCAGATCGAAAAAAGAAATGCGAATGCAGTTCCACCCCCGTCTGTCTGTACTCAGCGTCTCTGTAAATCACGCCCAGAGAGTTTGGACTGCGAATGCGCTAGACAATGCGAAATGCGATTTTTTATTTGCCTGGAGGCACGTCCGAGTGTTTCTAGGCTCGGAAGTCCTTTATCTGAGCCTCTGGACCTTTGAACAGCAGTGGTTTTATTTTATTTTATGTGGAAATGTGTTTATTTTTCAATGGAACGCTTTAAATCTCTCCCCCCGTGCAAAAACAAGGAAATTGATCAGCTGTGAGCTCTGAGCGGAGAGTTTGGCTACGCCCCCACCCTCTACTATTGGCCATCTCTTTTCTCCTAATTCGCATTCAAGCAACAACGCCCAGAATAAAGAGTTTGAGAGAGATATTTATGACTCTTTCTCATCTTATCTCTGTTTCTCATGCACTGAGTGTTGATTTTGAAGAAGGATTCATTTACAGTATTAGGGAACCATTAAGGAGCCATATAAAAGCATCAAGAAGTACCATGTCATGGGATCTTTAAGAGTGGAAGAGGGAGCTTATATGAGCCTCAAAAGATGCAGCTAATAGAGCCTCCAAAAAGTAATATCAGCTGATATTTCTCCCACGTTAATATGACTTTACTTTTGTAACCCATACAACTCCATTGAAGTGACTAATGCAATTTCACTGCATCATTACACAGTAATCCCTCACAAAATGTTCAGCTGTGCCCAGACAACACAGTACAGCAAACATTATTTCATTTGTTTTATCACCACTTGTACTTGTACTTCTAGTGTTTAATCGTTTGTGTTGTATACAATATTATGGGGGTCAGTTTGTCTAGTTTAAATTTATATTTGCACATTTATATTTACACAGCCCTAAAGGAACATGCTCTGGATTTGCTTGACTATAGTTTCAAGTAAACAAGTCCTCTCCTAGCGAATTAGTTCCGATGTAGTAAACTCCTCATCAAATTAGAGATTAATGTAATTGTGACTTGTATGGGGTTATTGTTCAAAATATTGCAAATTTACTGTAAAAAGATCATGCTCTTTTGTTATTAACCCAAATATGTGAAAGGATCTGATATGATCAACTACAGTATGCAGAGTGTTGTATACTAAGGTGGTCCCTATATTCCCCATAGAAATGAAAGCAATTAGCAGCCCGAACAACAGCCACATGTAATCACTTTACATTCCCTAATGAGCAGTGGCTCCCATAAGCTTCCAATAAGAACTGGAATAGCACCAGATGTGGCAGTGAATGTCAAACTAACTGTAGCTCCTACAGCTTCCCAGTGGTGTTGCCGCTAACACAAATCATTAAAATATTCCATCAACAGGGAGGAGTTGGTCTTTGTCATTCATTCATAATGTTGTGGTGGTTTCAATTGCAATATATTCAAATAACAAAATATATTTAGATATAGAATACCTTTAACGCATTTCTTTCTTGTCTCTGTCAGAGCTTCACACATCCACTGTGTCCTTGATGGAGCTGTCCCTGAGTGCAGTCAGTCAGGGGTCAAGAAGGACACACTGAAATACGGTAAGACGGTTTTGGCTTATATGGTTTAGCTGCGAAAAGGAAGACTTGAAGATTGCATTATTAATTGGTCAGTGTGCCCTCTGTGGAAACCCTGCAATTAGGCAGGATGGGGATTTTCACTAATGACTGAAGGAAATGGAAATGCTATAAAATTAATTGCTCATTTTATTCTTCGTACACATGATTGTCTTATATGCCGTACGGAAGATCCTTGAAGTGAAGTGTAACACGTAACTGATATAAGATTATACATTTAACAGAGCAAGTTAATGTAACAGACATAAATATGGGTATATGGTTTTCTAAATTAATTTGTGTCCATACCTTGACATTGCCTGATACTCACATTACAGAAGCCAAGCAGAGTTGAGCCTGGTTAGCACTTGGATGGGAGACTGCTGGGAAATTGTCGTAGTGACTGTCGAGCATACTATTGTGTCCTTGGGTACTTGGACACTTTACCCACCTTGCCACTTTACCCACTGATGGAAAGTAGCTAATGGCTGCAATCTGGTGTGTTTACAGCATGTATATCACGTATGTTCATTAACATACACTGTCACAAACAAACAAACAAATAATAATACAGTGGTACCTCACCTTACGAAAGACCCAACAAGTTACGAAACGCCTTCATGTTAAATTTTGGTCTCTAGATACAAAAGAAAATTCAAGTTACGAAACGCGAAATCTCAAAAATTCAAATAATGCGCACTCAGCCACACACATTATACGCTTTTCTCAGACTGGATTTAAACTTTTCTCACATTTGTCTCTCGTTTAAACACTCAAACTTTCATAGATTTTCAACAAAATGTATAATAGTGAAATAAATAGTGAAGAAGACTGCTCGCGGACACGTGTGTGATAGCGCAGCATGACCCGGCGCGGGGCTTATTATTATTATTATTATTATTATTATTATTATTATTATTATTATTATTAACGAGGTCTAACGTCCTCCATAAGCATAAGAAATCCATGGTTCTCTACAAAGGCGAATGGTAAGTCACTCATTGCGATCATTTGTGCTCCTGGCTGTGTTCTTCTGGGCCTTCGCACTGTCAAGGGGCATTTTTTTTGTCTCCTTTTCAAACTCTCCTGCAGCGTGAGCTGACTCGTCTTTGGCTGGGTTGCCTGTAACTCGCTGTATTGTGTCGGGTGTTTGTTTTTGAGGTGCCGTATCGGTTTGTTGTGTTAAATGTAGCCCTTTCCTTTCCACCCCTCACAATCCCAAGTTTACATATCCCACCGTTTGCTATGTCAATGTTGTTGTCATCAACTTTATAGTATTTCCAGACCCAGACATACTCGCCAAACATTATAGCATTCTTATAGTGCTCATTATAGCGCTCTTCTTGTCTCTTCTCTGTACTCGCGTTTTGCGCTTCGAGCTGCTTCCGTGTATTTAACCAATAGCGTGTCATGCCGCACGCGTTGATGTTTCTGTGTGAAGTCTCACTCTGTGCCACCGTATAACCATAGATCTCATCTAGGATATGTTAAAAAATAATAAGAATACTTGCTACTAGCAAGTGTAAATAATGGGTGGGGATCTATGACGATTTATGTAACGGTGGGCGACGAGGGTCAGAAAGGAGGACAAAATGTAAAAAAGGAGGACACGTGACAGACGGCCGGACAGACAGCTCTAAAACCGGACTGTCCGGACGAAATCCGGACGAATGGTCACCCTAGTACAGTCTCTTAGCCAATCAGGCCGCAGAACACAGTGTTACACTATAAAAAAAAAACTTGGAACGGGGCCTTGGAATGAATCAGGCTTTTTCCATTGAAATAGCTACTCAACTTACGAAAAATTCACGTTACGAAACCACTTCTGGAACGAATACATTTCGTAAGATGAGGTACCACTGTACAAAATAATTGGCCTTTATACTATTAAGAATTCATAAAAAGTCTTATTCAGATTTAAGGAATTTCACAGAGGCTCAAGGAATTTGAAATAAACAGAAAGTTACAAAATACAACATTACCAGAATGACTCAAATGCAGTTATTGACGTATTACTTTCTGTACTTCAGTGATACACTTAATTTTTATGTATCTAATATATCACTACTGTATTTCTTTTTATATTACTGAGTTTATGATTGCTTAATGGCGCTCCTAAAAATGTTGAAGCCCAGTTTAATGCACACAATCTTTCACAATGACTTTATCGTCTTGTCTTCAGCGGAGTCACTTTAGCTTCATAAAACTAAAGACGTCGAGAGTAAGCGCGTGGACACACTTCTTCTGTAGCTGTGCAGAGAAAGGTTGATGGTCCAATTATAAAAGTGTCCTCTCTTTTGTGATGAGTTGCCAGTCAGCATGTGGTCATTACTGTCCACCGGGTGACAGCTGGGTGAATTGGCAGATCTCAAACCATTAGGCATGAGGAGCTGTGGAGGAACGTGACAGCTCTGACCACTGAGTCCACTACTGGAGCTGTTGCATCACGGACAACACATTGAGCCGTGGTTAGTGAGAAGTGACCATCTGTCCACTGTCATTTCAATGTGATGACTGATTGGAAAAAGTAAATACTTTCTCAAGTAATGCATTGGTATATCTGTATGCACTGTGACATACTAAGAGAAGATTTTGAGATTTTGATCTGGAAAAATTCACAAATAATTAAGGGTACACATTAGGGTTGTGCAATTATTAATGCTGATTGATTTGAATTGCCAATGCTCAGCTTGGGGCGTTTTTAATCAACAGATTTACAGCCAGATTTCTGTGAGTAAAAGCATGTGGTTTGTGTTAAAGGCACAGGCACAGTACCTGATTCATTCATTTACTGAGAGCAGTGTTTTGTTGGACACTATACTTTCTTTCTCTTCTTTCTTTCTTACTGACTTGAAATGGGTTTGCACCAGATGCCCATCCTGATACCGCCCATTCCATATATGCACTGACAATTAAAGGCAAATTAACGTTTTTTTACAATCTGAGCCTTCTTTCGGCAATAAAACAAGTAGTTTTACTCACCCATAGCATTTTTCTGTCAATTGGAGCAGTTTCGCAGAACTTATGTTGAGCCGTTCTGTTCTAGTAATGATCCCGTATCCGTTAACATGGTGCTGTATCATTTGCTCGGGGCATTACTTTGCGGTCTCCAAATAACACAAACTTTATCACTTTTCAAATCATAGAAGCCCGATGTCTTAATAAAAGATTTCGTTTGAAGCAAAAGTGGCCTGTAATCCGAGATTTAGCCATAGTTTCGAGTAGATGAGGACGCCAGTGCGCATGCGTGGACTGCTCCCGGGACCCAAACATGAAACGCAAAGCTGAAAACTATGGATAAATCTCGGATTACAGGCCACTTTTGCTTCAAACGAAATCTTTCATTAAGACATCGGGCTTCTATGATTTGAAAAGTGCTAAAGTTTGTGTTATTTGGAGACCGCAAAGTAATGCCCCGAATACAAATGCTAACGGATACGCTACAACATAACTTTCTTCAAACAGCTCCAAATGACACGAACGTGATATGGGTGAGTCAAACGACTTGTTTTATTACCGAAAGAAGGCTCAGATTGTAAAATAACGTTACTTTTCCTTTAATGAATTAATACATCTCAGTAAGAAAACTTTTCCTTGTGCGTAGACCTTGAGCACTTCACCAAGGCTGATTCGCTGACGACACTGATTAATGCCTGCTTGTATAATTAATTGAAAAATCCAAATTAATGCTGATAAATGGTGATGGATTCCAGTTTGTTAATTATTACATTTTAAACACATCATGCATACTTACTACTCCTGAGATGTCCTACAACCAGCCAAACAAAATTGATACAGGAAAGCTATAAATCACTATTAGTTGCTTATTTGTAACCAATGAGGCAGACATGTCATCGGCCAAAGTCAACTATTCTACTGGGGCCAGCGTCAGACCAGACCATGGCATGAAGCCTCCCACATAGCTCCAGCTTAACCACTGTAATACTGGTCGATACATAATTTCTGAGTTACCACATATTTTTCAATTGTTTTTTTCTGGATTTCTGGGTGTAATCAAACAACTGATGCCCCGAGTTTGCCCTGTCAGGATGCATAGATGAGAGTGGCAGGTCAAATATCAGGGGAAGAAGTGGTTGTAGAAGTACTGGTAGACAGAAGGCGCTCTGCAATATATAAAAGACTGGAGATTAACCTGAGAAGGAGATCCCATAAGATTGTATTGTGAGACAGCAGACTCAGTTAATTAACTATGCCCTTGAAAGCTATATCCACTGTTGGAATGAAGTGTCAGTCTTAATATAGGCTTAATATAGGTACTGTTTGTGGCTAGATAGGCCATAGCAATTTGTCTTCTATTTTACTTTCTTCTGCCCATTATAGTTCCTTATAGCAATTTGTGAAACTTACTGTAAATAGCTGTTCTTATAAGTATAACTGGGATATATATAAACATATATACACTCAACAAAAATATAAACGCAACACTTTTGTTTTTGCTCCCATTTTTCCTGAGATGGACCCAAAGATCCAAAATTCACTCCAGATACACAACACTACCATTTCTCTCAAACATTGTTCATAAATCTGTCCAAATGTGTGACAGCGAGCACCTCTGCCCCGCCGAGACAATCCACCCCACCTCACAGGTGCGCCACATCAAGATGCCGATCCAACATCATGACCAGTGCACAGGTGCGCCCCAGACTGCCCACAATAAAAGGCCACCCCGAAATGTGCATTTTTTTTGCTTTATTGGGGGTCTGGGGACTCAGAACCAGTCAGTATCTGGTGTGACCACCATTTGCCTCATGCAGTGCAACACATCTTCTTCGCATAGAGTTTATCAGATTGTCAATTGTGGCCTGTGGAATGTTGGTCCACTCCTCTTCAAAGGCTGTTATGGACGAAGAACACAGGTGCATTTTATTGATGGCATTTTGAATGCACAGAGATACCGTGATGAGATCCTGAGGCCCATTGTTGTGCCATACATCCATGAACATCACCTCATGTTTCAGCATGATAATGCACGGCCCCATGTTGCAAGGATCTGTACACAATTCTTGGAAGCTGAAAATGTCCCAGTTCTTGCATGGCCAGCATACTCACCGGACATGTCACCCATTGAGCATGTTTGGGATGTGCTTGAGCTGTGTATACGACAGCGTGTACCAGCTCCCACTAATATCCAGCAACTTCGCACAGACATTGAAGAGGAGTGGACCAACATTCCACAGGCCACAACTGACAATCTGATAAACTCTATGCGAAGAAGATGTGTTGCACTGCATGAGGAAAATGGTGGTCACACCAGAT
Organism: Paratrypauchen microcephalus; assembly: GCA_036785185.1. Taxonomy (NCBI): domain Eukaryota; kingdom Metazoa; phylum Chordata; class Actinopteri; order Gobiiformes; family Gobiidae; genus Paratrypauchen; species Paratrypauchen microcephalus. The sequence goes on from JAVJIX010000009.1 coordinate 343,274, forward strand.
ACTGACTGGTTCTGTGTCCCCAGACCCCCAATAAAGAAAAAAAATGCACATTTCGGGGTGTCCTTTTATTGTGGGCAGTCTGGGGTGCACCTGTGCACTGGTCATGATGTCGGATCGGCATCTTGATGTGGCGCACCTGTGAGGTGGGGTGGATTGTCTTGGCGGGGCAGAGGTGCTCGCTGTCACACATTTGGACAGATTTGTGAACAATGTTTGAGAGAAATGGTAGTGTTGTGTATCTGGAGTGAATTTTGGATCTTTGGGTCCATCTCAGGAAAAATGGGAGCAAAAACAAAAGTGTTGCGTTTATATTTTTGTTGAGTATAATAAGAAAACTGTTCTAAAGTTGTTAAAGAGAAGGAAAAAGGAAGAAAAAAAAGAAGATAAGACTTGCAGTGTAAAATTGATTGGGCAGCAGCAGCTCAGTGGGTTGGCAGCATAGACTGTATAAGCTAGGCTTGTCCAAACTATGGCCTGTGGGCCAAATGTGGCCCTCAGACAAATTTTTCTTGGCCCTAGCTGTCAATCAGACCTGTTGCTAACGCTAACGGGAGCGACCTCAGGGAATGAAGGCATTTGATCAGTCCATTATTTATGTTCATATCTTGATTTAGGGACAAAATAACAAAATGAAAAATTCAGGATCATGTAGAGCGGCTTAATATGAACATTTTAAAGGCAAATTAAAGTTTTTTTTACAATCTGAGCCTTCTTTCGGCAATAAAACAAGTAGTTTTACTCACCCATAGCAGTTTGCTGTCAATTGGAGCAGTATCGCAGAACTTATGTTGAGCCGTTCTGTTCTACCACTGATCCCGTATCTGTTAGCATGAGTGCTCGGGGCACTGATTTGCGGTGTCCAAATAACACAAACTTTAGCACTTTTCAAATCACAGAAGATCGCTGTGCCAGGGTAGACTTTCAGTGGATTCCAAAACGGCCTGAACCCCGATATCGCAACAGTTCAGAGCTGTGTTAGCTTCTTTCGGACTAGCTGTGTTTACAAAACAGCTGAGTTCACGCATGCGCACTGTCCTCTCTGATGACGTCATCAAATGAAACTATAGCTGGATATCGGGTTTCAGGCCGTTTTGGAATCCACTCAAAGTCTACCCTGGCACAGCGATCTTCTGTGATTTGAAAAGTGCTAAAGTTTGTGTTATTTGGACACCGCAAAGTAATGCCCCGAGCATATAATACGAGCACCATGTTAACGGATACGGGATCATTAGTAGAACAGAACGGCTCAACATAAGTTCTGCAATACTGCTCCAATTGACAGCAAACTGCTATGGGTGAGTAAAACTACTTGTTTTATTGCCGAAAGAAGGCTCAGATTGTAAAAAAACGACCAAACGACCAAAATGATGAGGCTCACTGCAGCAGTTACAGAGAGGGATGAGAAGATCCCAATGTAAGTTGGAGCTAGGATCAGAAGGAGCCGGAAAAGCCCCCTGGTGCACTTCCTATTTGAAACGCGGCGGCTAGTGTGTTAGCTATGTCCATTCATATATACGGTCTGTGGTTGGCAGTAGTAGTGTTTGTCCTCTGCTTTTTCTCAACATAAACTTTGGAAGAAATGTATGGAAAAAGTTGATTGTAAATGGCTTGTAAGTACTTCATTATATTTTACGCTACAAAATTTCCAGATGGATTTCAGTTTCTATTCATTTGTCACATGCATATAGCTAATGTGCAAGTGTATGTCATTCAGAGCACACCTTAAGACACACTATGCAACTTTTCCGGTGGAGATTCATCACCTGCAAAAACAGGTTAATTTAACACCTGCTTTGCTTTTGCTGGAATGTTCCACACTATTGCTTTTAACATATCTTTTTTGCATTCATTCAAATGGAGGCATTTTTATTACCTTGAAAGAAATGTATTCTTACTATGAGTGCGGTCACCTTTCCACAGATCTGACATGTAACTTGAGGGCATCACCTGCTTGTCTTCATTGAGACACATACATTTAACCATACTGTGGAACATTCCTGGTAAAGCGATAACATATCCATGGAGACAAACCGATGGCAGACCCTTCACCAGAAAAGGGGACATAGTGCACGTTAACACAAACCCACCTTGTATTCACCTGACAACATTCTTCTTCTTCCCTTGTTGTTGTTTTTCTGTAGATCCATTCACACACAGTGACCACATCCTCAATGACCATTAAGAACCTGTTTCCCAGTGGAGCAGATGTCAGATAACCATTGCTACTGCCTGACTCTTCCTCTTTGTCTTTACCATTTTGTGCTAATACTCACTGGACAACACCCCACACTGAAAGTACACTGCTCCCTTCATCAGCTCCAGTCTAACTATTTTCTGGACCGTGGCCCTCAGCACATCAGTGAGTCTATTGATTTTGGATTTCAGGACGGTTTTATTCAACCTCAAATCACAGCCAAGCGGTCTCTGTTCAAATGGCTCTCAAATGTCATCCAGGGTCTCCAAATGGCCTAGCTCCTCTTCTTGATCTTCACATGAAATGTTGTTTCAGGCAGTCGTTTAATGACTTGATTGTGCATTCTGGAGCGTATTTGTTTATGTGCAGAAGCAATCATTATTTCTAAATAACACCATATAAATAATGTAGGTGTAAATTATTCTGCACATTCATATACTGTGTTAATGAGAATTTATGCAACCTGACAGGCTATAATTTTGTGTTGAATTCGATTTGTTGTTTCCCCAGAAAGTGTAAACTGAAATTGAAACAGCGGTGGAAGGTAATTGGAAATGGCATATGACTTGAACAATCAACAATTTTGTGTTGGATTGGAAAATTGTAAGTGGCACTAAATGGTACAATGTTCAGAGGTGTTAAAAATATAAAGGCAATATAAAGGGCAATTATCGGTATCGTAGCATTATGTGGAATTATTTGTAATTCATTAATTTAATTAAAGGTGCACTATGTAACTTTTCTTGGGAACATTTGCCACCTACTTGTCTCCATGTAGATAGTTTAATATTATATTAGAGCATTCCAGTAGTTTCACAGTACAGTGAACCCTCGCTGTATCGCGGTTCACTGTTCGCGGCCTCGCTGTTTCGCGGATTTTTTTTTTCCAATTTTTTTTTTTTTTTTCAATTTTTTTTTATAGTGTAACTTTTTTTTTACAGTGTAACATTCTGTCCTGCGCCCTGATTAGCTAAGAGACTAGACCAGGACTAAACCAGGTCTAAAGCAGGTCTAAACCAGGACTAAACCAGGTCTAAACCAGGACTAAACCAGGTCTAGACCAGGACTAAACCAGGTCTAGACCAGGGATGGTAGGGACAGAGTCTCTGATTTCCTTCACGAGAGCGCCTGGGTGACAGGAGGTGTGGCCTTTGTTTACTTGCACGAGCCATGGAAGAGAGTGCGAGCCGGACCATGGAAGAGCCAAGAATCAACATGGACGGGCCGGGGGAGCCGCAGCGGGGAGAGCCGCATTCGAGGGAGCCACAGCGGGGGGAGGACACTCGCGCGCACAGAGGAGACAGTGGCTCTTCCCCGTCACGCCGAGAGGACGAACCCGACCCCGTCCTAGAGAGCTGTGGAGTATTGGCGACGCATTGATAGCGGTCTGATTTTGGACCCGGGGTGAAATGCAACCAACTCTTGTGAGCGCAGGTTGGTCTTACCTGGTCTTGTGGTGAGGACTGGTGCTCAGAGGCGTCTGTTAGCACGTCTGTTAGCCTCTGAGCCCCCCCCACTATTAATATATTTCAATGAAAATCTACAAAAGTTTGAGTGTTTAAACAAGAGAAAAATGTGAGAAAATGTTAATACCAGTCTCAGAAAGGTGTATAATGTGTCTGGTGAAGCGTTTTCAGCCTTAAAACATGTAGAATAATTGTAAAATATAAAATTGTCCTACTTCGCGGATTTCACTGATTGCGGGCTATTTCTGGAAATTAACCCCCGTGATAAATGAGGGTTCACTGTACACCTTTAAGCAGAGTTTAGAAAATGAAGGATTCTATGTTCAGAGCATCATCATATAATTTTAATAATCTCTGCAGATGGTTTGAGGCAGGGGTCTAATTTATTGATTAATTTAGCACCATTTTATTGACCTATACAATGCGCTAACCTGCGTCTTGTACTGTATGCATAATCTTGTTACTGATCTAGCTTCTTCTGCTTATCCAGTGTCAGCAGTAGCACATCATAATACAGTCCAATGATTGAAAGAAATATATCCTCTTAAACTTCTGTGGTTGTTGCCAAAGCAATACCTGTATTTTGGATATAGTTTTGAAAGAAAATTTGATAGTTTGTTGTATTTTCTTGTTTATTTACTTAGCATACATTGGCTGCAGTGATTAAACCCATATAGATCGCTAAATTACTGCAATAATAAAATAAGGCTAGCATAACCATCTAACCATGAATCACAGATGTGCTGTGTTTACATTACAGTCCTATGAAATCAACTACTATCTATATCATGTATTTTATGCTGACTCTATATTTTTTTACCCAGCTTTCCTTTCTCCTCCTGCTGCCGTCCCCCATATTGTCTTTTGGCAGATACCATCTCTCCCAGTGAGACCATGATGGCTCATATCTACCTTAGTGAGTTAAGGTTATATACAGGCCCTTTATCTCTATACCACAGGAAGCGTGCTCAGGAAAATCAAAAGAAGAAATACCCAAGAATTGCCTTTAAGTTCCCCAAAAGCGTGCTATCTGCGACTGGTCCCTTTCCAAGTTCTTATTAAGTCCGTAGTGTGAGCATGTGCTGACAGAGGAGGCTAGATTTGAATCTAGACTTTGCCTTTGTGTTGTCAATGTGCTTTAATTCAGTGGCAGCAGTGACAACATAGTTCCTTGGCCCTATCATGTTACTGCCCTGGACTCCCATATGAATAATGGATGACATATCTAAGCGTTATTCTAGGAATACTCTGCAGTTTGACCCACACAGTGCCAGACCCCTACAGGCATGTTGACATAAAGGGTTAAACGTGTCCAAAGCATGAATATTAACTGCAATGCTTTGACCTCCAGACATAAAAATATAAAGGAATTGATCAGAATACATTGCATATTGCTATTCAGTTGGTCATATATGTTGTGCAATATTTGATAAATGTTATTTGTCATAACAAATAACATTATGCCCACTAATAATGCCTGAAAGACAATTAAACCATTTTGTATTCATTTAATGGGATTTTGGACAGTGATTTTACCCATAAAGAACCAATAATAACACAATAGACATGCATAGTTGTCCTAGAGAAATCGTAGTAGCAGCAGTTTCCACTCTACCACCAGCTTATGTGTGAAATTGTCTTTGTAGAAGGATAGCACATTATGCAGTGACTGTCGAGACAAATTCTGCCTGGTTTCATCAGTTTAGGATGCTTTGTTCTCTTATCACTCTGCTTTCTGTCAGTACATCATCACAGAGTCTCACATTTTGTTTAAACTATATTGAATTATCCAGGGATTAGATTAAGATTAAGCTGCGTGAAGAGTCCCTCAGTCGTCCAGGTAGAATCCATGATAAAAGAAGAAATTCAATTTGTCAACTGGACAAAGTTTGTTTGGTCGAAAACGTTTCGCCACTCATCCGAGAGGCTTCGTCAGTTCATTAAGAGTAAGATTAAGCCTTTATTGGTCTCACACACAGTGACACACAGGAGAATTTTTTCTTCTGCATTTGACCCATCCTTTTTCAGGAGCAGTGGGCAGCCATCTTTCCAGCGCCCAGTACCATGAAGGGTCTTGCCCAAGGACCCACACTGGCTTGCTCATTTGAACCCAGGTCTCCTGGGTGAAAGTCAAGTGATTTACCAGTTGAGCTAACCAGCCAGTGTGTGTGAAGGAGAATGGGAGGCTAAGCCCAATGGATTTGTGCCTATTGACCGCTGATGTTTTAATTAAATATTATGTTCAAAATATTTAAAAAGATTTTTAGTCCAAATGTTGATTATGCTTATGTTCAATGCAGAGAAATGTGGATATTTTGTCCTTTACATTTTCTAGACATGAGCAGTTTACTTTTCTTTTTTTCCCCCAAAAAAAACATTGACAGAGTGATAGGCTAACGATATAAAAGAAGAAGTTTTATTTTTCCTGGTCTTGCCTTTTCTTATCTTCAATGTATGGCAAAATATTGTCACTATCTTAAATCCTGATATGGAATAGATAGTATTTATAACTGTGAGCGTGTAGTCTGACTCATTGTTATTCCCTTCATCATTGTGGCTGGCAAAAAACTATTTACAATTGTAGTGAGAGTAAGCTAATGGATTATGTGTGATGTCTTTGTGCTGGTGTTGTTTATTAAAACAGCAAAGCATCTAGCCTTTGTTAACCTTCCCAGAGCTGTACATGAGGAGAGATTGTGTTGATAGATTCAAATCTCTAGTGGATGCTTATCTTAAAAATCTATACCACCCCTTGTTGTATAGGTAATACGCTTTCACTCAGGAAAGGAACAGGAAACATTTAAAACATTTCCCTTGTGGTAAAAGTACAAAAATGTTCCATAATGAATGAATTACAGGATGTGTCCATTCTTTGGCCCATACTTGTCCCAGCCCAGATAAATATGGACAGAATTAGCAGCTCAAAATCTTTATAATTCTTAACAATGCTTCAGACTGAACTTGTTACATCATGGACAAAACACTGCTCTCCAATTATCAAGCTATGGCCAGTTGCATAATGACCACACGTCCTACACACACATTTTCAAAATCACTTGTATTTTAGTGGGCAGAGGACTGCCAATGTCAGATCCATATCTTATCTATCAGTTTGCATTCCTCCCTCTCTCACTCTCTATATCTTTCTCTCTCTCTTGCGCGCACTCCCTCCCTCTCTCTGCCTCTCTCTCTTTCTCTCTTTCTCTCTTTCTCCCCTCTGTCTCCCTCTCGCGCTCCCTCCCTCTCTCTCCCTCTCGCGCTCCCTCCCTCTCTCTTCCTCTCCCTCTCTCTCCCTCTTCCTCTCTCTCTCTCTTCCTCCTTCTCTCTCTTTCTCGCTCCCTCCCTCTCTCTCGTGCTCCCTCTCTCTCTCCCTCTTCTTCTCTCTCCCTCTCTCTCCCTCTCTCTCTCCCGCCCTATGTCCCTCTCTCTCTCCCTCTCTCTCCCTCCCTCTCTCTCCCTCCCTCCCTCTCTCTCTCCCTCCCTCTCTCTCTCTCCCTCCCTCTCTCCCTCTCTCTCTCTCTCCCTCTCTCTCTTTCTCGCTCCCTCCCTCTCCCTCTCTCTCTCCCTCTCTCTCTCTCCCTCACACCCTCCCTCTCTCTTCCTCTCCCTCTCTTTTCCTCTCCCTCTTTCTCTCTCCCTCTTCCTCTCTCTCCCTCACACCCTCTCTCTCTCTTCCTCTCCCTCTCTTTTCCTCTCCCTCTCTCTCTCTCTCCCTCCGTCTCTCTCTCTTTCTCGCTCCCTCCCTCTCTATCGTGCTCCCTCTCTCTCTCCCTCTTCCTCTCTCTCCCTCTCCCTCTCCCTCTCCCTCCCTCCCTCTCCCTGTCTGTCTCTCACACATAAATAGAGACAGTGGTATGATCGAATGGCAGGGCTGATTCATTTACAGCTGTATGTAATGAAATGAACATTAAACAAACACACATGTGCAGGTGCTCTGTCTAATTTTGAACAGACAGATGACATGAGCCACACTGCTCCATGACACACACACATTGCTCAGATTGCTTTGCGTGGAATGTTCTGCACGACATTAAACTTATCTGTCTCCATGGAGGGTAAAGAGTAATGTCCCGATTCTAATTTTGATCAAGGGCTAGGGCCATGACCAGGGCTACATACACCTTGAAACAAAGTAAGCTCTCGACCAGACTTGAAACGAAGGGGTACGCCTACAAGCTCAGGCAGGTTTTGGGATCAGGATGGCAGCGTCACATCGACCAGCCAAGGAGTCTCATAAATTTATTTTCAGCAGTTGTAATTATCGATTAAGAGTTTAGCATGATTTACACTTATGGCGCTTATGTTCTATGTTACTTTTAGTGAACTGTTGTTGCGGTAAGTTAGTAATGTTGCTGTTGTTAGTAATGACTGTTTGGCCGACGTTTTCGTTTTCATCGAACTTTCATGTATAAACAGGCTAGTTTTTTTGTCAAGCTGAGGTACCCGATAATGATTGACATTTGTTTACGTTTGTTTGCATCAATTGTTGTCACCTCTGTAGATGTAGCAGCCAGGTAGAGGCAAGGGATGATGACGCAAACAGTAATCGAGTGGTGTCCCATTTCTTAGGGGAACATTCGTACCCCGAGCCCTCTCAGCTCGGTATTGAGGGGCAAGATGAAGACATGGATAAAGGGGTAGGGGAAGGGGTAAAACAGAGTAATGGGACGCAGCCTTAGAGGAGGAAAAGTGATATATAAAAATGTCACCATTTACCATTTAGCAAAAGCCTTAATTTGATAAATGCATGTTGATAGTAATACCATACTTGGAAAAGTTACTGTAAATAGACTATGTGTTTTGTTCATTCGTAGGTTGTTCATTCATTGGTGGATGTGTAATGAAGTAAAATTACACAGTCATCATAAAACTTACACATTTTTTTATTGTATAGCTGAGAAAATACATTACATTTTAGCAAAAGGTAAATGTTAATTTGTTAACTTAACTTTTGAGTTTTTCTCCAGCTTGCTCATTGTACCAAAAAAATTCTTTTGTTATTGTTGTATTCTCAAACGTGTGGACCTTCACCCAAAGCAGATGTTGTTTGGTCCCATATGAACTTAGAATTGACTTACTCCAGATGTGACTTGCATAAAAGCAGATGCAATATAATTTTTCTTGCATTTGAGTAAAATCTTAATGGACAATAACTGGAGTGTGTTAAGGTAAACCATTGTTCAAATAGTCTATTGACACAAGTGTAGCTTAATAGTCATTTTGTGCTTTTGGAACATAACGCTGTCATTTTGTGTACTTAGCTCTTTTGAATCTGCGCTCATCAAGTTTCATTATAGGCAATAAGTGTGTGATAATAGTGTACCCTAGAGAAAGATAAATTGCAGAATTTTCTTGTACTTTTAGTTCAAAGGTCCTATATTACACAAAATTGACTTTTGTGAGCTTTAAACCATTTTATATTGTTAATGTAGTGTTTTGTTTTATCCACACATGTTTGAGTAATGTTCTGTTTGTCTCTCCAAAAGCTCAAAATGCTCTGTTCCACCTTGTGATGTCATGAAGCGGGAGATTTCCAAGTTAACCAAGCTACCTTTTACTTTTTCAGTAGATTGTCCATTCTATGGCTAAAATTATCCATATGATTCTCGTGAAGGTGTATGGAGTTTGAAACCACAGTGGAGCACCTTTATTACCGCATGACATCACAAGGTGAAACAGTGTTTTCTGTTAGAGAGAAAAACGTAATATGGGCCCTTTAATCTTGTGCTTCCGGAGCAGTTTGTCAAACCACAGTTACCAAAGAAAGGTGATACTGGGATGGCACTTTTGAGCAGTTTAAAGATGTTTTATTTGGGGATCAGAGAGTACACATGCTTTGAGTTAGATTATAAATACCAGTGGTGATTATGCACGTTACCACAAAGAACAGCAAAGGTGGTTTTTCACAATAAAGCTGTGATATTTGTCTGCCTTTTTTTATATGTAATAGTGCAATGGTCTGTCTTCTCATTGTCAGATCTGTTTTACTCTGTTGGCAGCTGTTATCTCCAGTATATGGGATGTTTTGACGTTAGTTTATGGGCTGACTTGCATGACAAATCACAAAGCAATGGTGAAATCTAAAAAAAATGATTGTAGTTTGGTGTTCAGAGATGTGAGGCGACCTGATTTCTTTCATACGGTGAGATAGGACCATATTCTGTAACTTCAGCCTTCTAGTTTTCCGCATATGACTTGTACTTACTAAGATTAACCGCCGCCCTACTATTTACTACTTAATTACCCTGTTATTTAGATCACTATAAACATGGTCTGTGATGCGCGAGATTTTTGTTCATATTCAGTTGTTTCTCAAATGTTAATGCAGGTTTAAAATATACCCTTTGGACCAAATCTTGCAATTAAAACATACATTACAAATCTTCAAAGGCTTGTCAGAAAAATGGCAATTACATTTTTAAATTAATTTTATTAGATGTTTTTTTTCCCCCAAAATTGTTCAGCACTTCACAGTGTTTATGTTTAAATGCACACACAAATTTGATTAAGAGATTACTGAAATATCAATCTGATATCTTTCAAATCGTTAACTCCTGTGCAGGTTTTGGTATGGAAAACTAATACTGATAGAAATTAATTGTAAAAGATTTATTTTAAAATTCACTGTACTTAATTCATTGTGAAAAAAACAAAACCCCCCAAAAAACATGATATACAGCTCTGGGAAAAAAAAAAAAAGAGACCGCTGCATTTTTTTCCTCAAATCAGCATCTCTACATGTATTACAGCCATTCCATTCCAGTGTCTGTTGAATTCCAACACAAACACAAAGCTGAGCTACTTCAGTTCTTACACCAGGAGTGGAATAAAGTCACCCAAGAACAATGTGAAAGACTTGTGGAGAGCATGCCAAGACGCATGAAAGCTGTGATTAAAAATAAGGGTTATTGCACATTTCTGAACTCTTCTTAAGTGTAAACATTAGTATTATGTTGTTTTAAAATGAATTTGATCTTGTTTCTTTGCATAGTTTGGGGTCTGAAAATATGTATCTTTTTTGTTATTTTGACCTGTGGGATTTCATTATTTGATACATATGTATTCTCATATATATGTGCATTCTCATATTCTCTGTATTCAAGTACTAGAAAGTACTGGGAGGTACTGGGAAGCTGTGTCTATATGTTAAATGGGGTTTTAGCTGTTTGGGTGTAATGGGATATCCACCTGCTCCCTTCCATCTGCTATGGACTGTGTTTGTGTCACTCAAAGACCCTTACAAGGAAGCGAACTATAGGTAGTAAACTTGAACACTGCATAGCTCAGCATACTAGAACCAGTATATAGGTAGCCCCAGTGGTCAGTTCAGTGTGGGTGAGGAACACGATTGTGAGGTGACACGGTGTGTGACGACTGGGAGAGATGTCCTGATGTAATCATGATGTCTGTACTCTGCTTAATTCAACATTAAATGCTATTAACTTCAATCTTCAGTCTATGCCCTTTTCTGATCCCTTTCTGAAAGCTCACAGACCATTTGTTGTTTTCTGCAAATAAATGCCCTAAACGATAATATTTTATTTGGAATTTGGGGGAAATGTTGTCAGTAGTTTATAGACTCAAACACAAATTTTCCTTTTGCCCAAACACATACCTATAAGTAGTAAAATCAGAAAAAACTGATACTTACTGATACTGCAGTGGTCTCTTATTGTTTTCCAGAGCTGTATTTCACCAGCTGTTTTTGATACTCAGATTTCTCTTGGGCATGTAAACACACCCCACAATCAGACCTTATTATTGGGTTTTCTGATTATTTTAGTTATCTGACTGACTATGTAAATGTACTCATTGTCTCCTTCCTCATTGCCCGTTGGTGAACTCTCCGATCTGGTGTGGACAGGTCATTGATATGCTGCTGGTGCTGTATTACGTTTGAGGCTGTGGTCCAGTGCTCCTCTGTAAACCAAACCTAAAATCCCAGACTGACAGCCTCTGCACATTTTGGAATCATCTGCTGGACTATGTGCTTGGACAGGGATCTGTGTGTGTTGCTGTGTCGCGTGAAGGGGACAGGTCGAATAGTGAGGTAATTTTGTTTTTGACACATCAAAATTAAGGTGTCACTTCCCATGTCTGGAGATGACATTGGCACTATAACATCATACAATTTGAGGAAAAGAGTAGGATCAAGCGATGTGTCTGAGAAAGATGGTGTCTAGAAATGTTTAGTTTTTCATGACTTTGCTTTCAAGTTGTTTAAATTAAAATACTTAACCGTGTTTAATGTCTTAATATCTTAATGACACCAGATATCTGAACAAACTGAAAGTCCTACAGATCGTACCTTGTTAAGTTTAATCTGTTTTTCTATATGCCTGTTTTCTATTTTTGTTGTTTGTGTTGTTTCTACACCAGTTGTAAACCACCAATTTGGTAATTTTCAGATTGTAGAAAAACTGGAAATACATCTTCCAGCAACTACACCAACAACCAACTACTGCAGTATTTTTATTTTGTCTGTGTATTTGGTTAAAGATCCCATGACATGGTACTTCTTGATGCTTTTATATGGCTCCTTAATGGTTCCCTAATACTGTAAATGAATCCTTCTTCAAAATCAACACTCAGTGCATGAGAAACAGAGATAAGATGAGAAAGAGTAATTTTTCTCCCTCAGAACAGGTCATAATGGGTATTGTTGCTTGAATGCAAATGAGGAGAAAAAAGCTGGCCAATAATAGAGGGTGGGGGCGTGGCCAAACTCTCCGCTCTCCTCTGTAGCTCTCAGCTGATCCATTTCCTTGTTTTTGCACGGGGGGAGAGATTTAAAGCGTTCCATTGAAAAATAAACACATTTCCACATAAAATAAAATTAAACCACTGCTGTTCAAAGGTCCAGAGGCTCAGATAAAGGACTTCCGAGCCTAGAAACACTCGGACGTGCCTCCAGGCAAATAAAAAAACGCATTTTGCATTGCCTAGCGCATTCTGCTAAGTGAACCAAACTCTCTGGGGATGATTTACAGAGACGCTGAGTACAGACAGATGGGGGTAGGAACTGCAATGCAAAAACATCTTTTTTCGATCTGACGTCAATAAGGTGCCTTGTTCAAACTCGCCCGTTTGAGCTCCGATTTTTTCTAACGCAGAAAAGAATCGCAAATGCTCAGTTTAGACATTTCACAACTTTTAACCATGGGGGGGGGGGGGGGGGGGTAAACAGGGTAGGGGAGCTCACATTAACGTTCAAAAACCTCAGAAAGTGAAAATTTCATGCCATGGGACCTTTAAAAAGCAGCAGAACAAGCAGCCGTCTCACCTTAACACATTTTCCTTAACAAATAACTTGTTCTTTCTCTTTATCACAGTGCTGACAGCCGGTGAAATCTTGAAAGAATCCATACTCTTGTCTGTTTTTTATTTTTTTTTTAACATATGACATACAGTATTTTGTAGTCTGCCCCGTGAAATAATTAAAAAAATAAAGTGCAGTTATTTTTTGTTTGAGAGCTCCATGGATCTATGCAGAGCTATTGAACAGTCTCCTGCTCCAAGAGACACCCTTCTTCACCCGTTGCAGGTTCTCTCCCATGTTTTTCTGTGCTCCTCTTCCTCTCTTCTCAGCTCCTCCTGCACAGGGCTCCTCTCCTCTTGCCTCTGAACCTCTGGGCTTCTTCTGCCTTCATTTGTTTCATCCATTCCTCCAGCCTATAACCACTTTGTCCTCCAAACACCCCTCTTTCTCATTACATCATTTCTTTCTCATCACCTGCTCTATAGTGGTACTTACAAGGTTGCTTCGTTTTCTTGGATGACCTTCTTAAGTTCTTTGATGGTATTCACAAACATCGTCCTGTCTTTTCCATTATCATGTTGCTGATTACCTCCCCCATCTTTTCTACTTACAGTCTATGGTCCTGACTATAGGCGCTTTCATTCAGAATCAACCTCTTTTTGTATTGTTCATTTACCAATGGACTTATGAGGTTGCTAAAGGTAACCGCCAAACAACCTGCAAGGCTGTGACGGAGATAAAGCCATCAGAATAAAGACTAACTATTTATTTGGCTTTACTGACCTGCCCATGGATTTCAATAAAATCTTTGTATACAATAAAATTGGTCATTTTCATTCATATTCATGACCACAGATACCACCAGTTTTTATCCTTGCACACGGCTCATGAACTATTTTAGGTGAACTTCCATAATCACTTATATTAAAATAATGCAGTCATATTCTGTCTTATATTCATGGAAGATCCTCTCAAGGACAGCAAACAGATGGTATTCAAGACAAAAAAAATTAAACAACTTTACACAGCATATCTACAAAAAATAAATAAATAAATAAAAGTAATTGGACACTATTTACAAAAGAAAATGATGAGAAAGACTTTCAAATGAACAAGGTGAAGGTTTGCGAACCTCACAGTAGCAACACCACTGGCTATAGTCTAGATTCTTAGAAATGTTTTAGAAAGATTTAGAAATCTTTTGATTTCTTGGAAGCAGTATTCATCAGAGATTTAGTTATGATGTATGATGTTTTTAGTATCATTTTTGCGTTTCAGTTTTGTTACATTAAATTAAATGGCCCATTATAATGTTTTCTCATCAAAAACATACCTGGAGTTGTGTTTTGTTTCATTCACACATATTTAACACACAAATTCCGCATATGTAGGCTGAGTTCTTCTCTCAAACTGAAAACATATCTGTTCCACCTTGTGATACAGGACGTGCTCTACTGTGTTTTTAGCTCCAAACACCTTCACTAGAATAATTTAGATAATTTCAGCCCTTAAATTGCCAATCTCTGACTACCATTACATGACATCACAAGGTGGAACAGAGCTTTTTTTTTGTCCAAACGTGCAATTTTTCGAACTTTTCTTATTTACTTATTTTATTATTATTACTTACGTATCTTGTCTGTATGCACTTTTTTGTTCCAATTCTCTTTTGCACTAAGCTGCCTGGAGCTAATGTGGCAAGTGAATTTCTCCTGTGTGAGATCAATAAAGTCTTATTTTATTTTATCTTATCTTATTTTGATCTTTGGAGATGTAGACAGAATAAAGGATTACTCAAACATGAATGAAACAAAACACAAGTCAAGGTATGTTATTGATGGAGTAACAACTTTTTAACATAACTAAAAAGTTTCAAGAATCAATTTTGCACAATATAGGACCTTTGATAAAAAATAATACAGTGGTACCTCACCTTATGAAAGTGGTTTCGTAACGTGAATTTTTCGTAAGTTGAGTAGCTATTTCAATGGAAAAAGCCTGATTCGTTCCAAGGCCCCGTTCCAAGTTTTTTTTTTTGTAGTGTAACATTTTTTTATAGTGTAACATTGTGTTCTGCGTAGAGACTGTAAACCCAGGTCTAAACGTGGACTATACCAGGTCTAGACCAAGCAGAACCGGTGTACCTCACGAGGCTGAGGCGAGCAGCGACTGCGTGCGTGAGGGGGAAGGGGGAGGGCGGTGTGTGTGCGTGCGGACACATGTGTGATAGCGCAGCATGACCCGGCGCGGGGCTGCGAGCAGAGACCCGTGCTCAAACCGTGCCAGGTCTAAACCAGGTCTGAACCAGGTCTAAACCACCGCGTGCGGGTCTATTTCCTGGTTTCGTTTCGAGTCACGGCTGAGGCGAGCAGCGAGGGGGACCGCACGCAGTCTGAGCGCATGAACGAACGCATGCAAGAGCCGCGGTGGTCTAGACCTGGTTTAGACCTGGTTCAGACCTGGTTTAGACCTGGCATGGTTTGAGCACGGGTCTGGTGCTCGCAGCCCCGCGCCGGGTCATGCTGCGCTATCACACACGTGTCCGCACTTCTCCGCCCTCCCCCTTTCCCCCACACTTCACTATTAATACATTTTGTTGAAAATCTATGAAAGTTTGAGCGTTTAAACGAGAGAGAAATGTGAGGAAAAGTTTAAATCCAGTCTGAGAAAAGCGTATAATGTGTGTGGCTGAGCGCGCATTATTTGAATTTTTGAGATTTCGCGTTTCGTAACTTGAATTTTCTTTCGTATCTAGAGACCAAAATTTAACGTGAAGGCGTTTCGTAACTTGAAATTTTCGTTTGTTGGGTCTTTCGTAAGGTGAGGTACCACTGTAAATGCCAATGTCCAATCCGATCATTATAATTCTATATTTTGTTATATTGTTATTTATTTATTATAGTTTGAAATAGAACTTCAGGTGATGACAGTTTTGTTAAATATCACACTGCCTATCCAATAATATGAACATATGCTGCATAGCTTTAGATGCGTTCACTTGTTCTCAGTTGAAACAGCCAGTGTTAGGTTATGGCAAAAGGAGTAATTCAATTTATCAACCAGACAAAAGTTTATCTGGTTGAATACGTTTCGCCCTAGCTAACTAACAGAAACTGTAAACAAATAGGTGTGGTAGAGTTAGAGTAATTTCATTGTATTTAGCTCCTCCCTTCAGGCAGATATAGGCAGTGTCCACCAGCGTCTGACCAGGACTGAAGAAGCAGCTGGGATGAAGTGTGAAACGTATTTGACCAAATAAACTTTTGTCCAGCTGACAAATTGAATTTCTCCTTTTGCCATGGATTCTATTTGGACGACTGAGGGATTCTACACAGTGTCAGGTTATGTCACTTTCCGCTCGACTTGTGTTCCACCAGTTGAGTCAGTGATCCCTAAAAGGCTTTGGTCAGACGTAGGTTCATAGGGAAAAATGGAGACCATGGCTCACACTTGGAGCAGTCTTACATACTTTTCCATTGGAGCAAAACTTGGGCTCTACTCCTTGTTGCTTTATTTATTTATACATTTTTTCCCTTTTTGATTCATACCTAACTGTGGGTCACATCTTGGGCATTTCTCATATTTAGAAATAAATAAATACAGGCCAAAGCAATTTTGACATTTTGGTAAGGTAAATTGTGTGAGTATTTTATGTTTTTGTGTGTGTGTGTGTGTGTGTGTTTTTGGAACCTGTATAGCTGATACGCTGTTTTCAACTCCATACAAGTGATTTGAAGGCTATTAAGGTATGACTATTGACGTCACAATTATAGGAACAAAAATTATAATCATCATGAGCAAAATTAAGTTGTTTCAATTAATGTTAAAGGTGCACTGTGTAACATTTCTAGTAGAGAGTCTGCCACCTGCTTATCTCTATGGAAATATTCTAGGTATGCTAAACTAGACGCCAGAGAAATTCGAAAAACAAAAGAAACAAATTAGTTGAGATAGTTTCAGAACTATTTCAGTGTAGTGAGCTCCTCCCTGCAGCTAGATATAAGCAGTCTCGAACCAGCACTGGAACCAGAATTGACGAAGCCTCTCGGATGAGCGGCGAAACGTTTTCGACCAAACAAACTTTGTCCAGTTGACAAATTGAATTTCTCCTTTTATCATGGATTCTACCTGGACGACTGAGGGACTCTTCACGCAATAATTGTAACACTATATTTTTTTATTGTAACTTCTGTTCAAAGTACAGTCCTGATTGTGATGATCTTACAAGAGATAGTCGAGACTAATGCTGCATCCCATTACTCTGTCTTACCCCTTCTCCTACCCCTTTATCTACGTCTTCGTCTTGCCCCCCGATACCGAGCTGAGAGGGCTAGGGGTAAGAAACGGAACAACACTCGATTACCGTTTGCGTCATTATCCCTTGCCTCTACCTGGCTGCTACGTCTACAGAGGCGACAACAATTGACGCAAACAAACATAAACAAATGTCAAGGATTATCGGGTACCTCAGCTCGACAAAAAAAACTAACTTGTTTATACGTGAAAATTCGATGATAACGTCGGTTAAACAGACATCACTACAATTAAAACTGCAACAACAGTTCACTAAAAGTAACGTAGAACATAAGCGTCATAATTGTAAACAATGCTAAACTGTTATTCGATAATTGCAACTGCTGAAAATACATTTATGAGACTCCTTGGCTGGTCGATGTGACGTTGCCATCCTGATCCCAAAACCTGCCTGAGCTTGTTGTACCCCTTCGTAGTATGTAGCCCTCAGTCGTAGGGATGGGAATCGAGAACCGGTTTCTGTTGAGAACCGGTTCCGTGTGTTTCAATTCCACGGAAACTATTAGCAGTTTATCTATCGATTCCTCTTATCGATTTCAGCCAGCACGAATTACGCACGTGCGTAACGTCGCTACGTGCTTCGCCGCTTCACTGATACGCATGACGAGAAGAACGTTTGTGAAAATGGACTTTTAACTTCCACTTGGACACATAACACGTTCGGGACAGGTCCATTTCTCCGGAGCTCCTGTACAAAGTGCGGTCGGATACTTAGCAGCAGAAAGTCCGGGATATAAGCGAATACGCGAATACACGTGGAGACACGCGAATTATCCGACACGGGGTGAGTCATATTATTGTAATGACCCGAGGCTTCTCTTACTTAGCAATAAACTTTATTGATGAACAGAACTCTTGAATCGTATAATATTAACAGAGCATCAGCGCAGCCACAACAACTCCTCAACTCCTCCCACATGCGCACACCAGCAGACCCCTTAAAGGCACATAGACATAAAACCCCAGTGATAACAGAACACCATTAACACAGGTTATCACAATACCATTTCTGCATCAAATGGAAATATTAGGTGAAAGCAGCGGCTTGTGTCAACACCGGGACTAAACGAGGATTGAAACAGAACTAAAGGAGGACTAGACCAGGGCTAGACCAGGACTAGACCAGGGCTAGACCAGGACTAGACCAGGACTAGACCAGGACTAGACCAGGACTAGTGCTAATCTTGGTGCTAATCAAACAGTTTGTTCTCCTTTTCCTCCAAATTAGAATTGATAAGAGACTCGATAAAGGATCGAATCGTTAAGCAGTATCGATAATGGAATCGGAATCGTAAAAATCTTATCAATTCCCATCCCTACTTGGTCGTGGCCCTAGCTCTTGATCAAAATTAGAATCGGGACACCCCTTGCCCTCACATGAACACGCAAAACCAAGGGGTAGGGATAAGACAAAGGGGTAAGACAGAGAAATGGGATGCAGCCTAAATATTAACAGGCCAGTTCATTAGCACAGGAGCTCCACAGCCCCATGAGTTTGCTCAGAGTCAGTTCTCGGCTCATTCCTGTGTGTTTGGAACATGTCGTGCTGTCAGTTGGATCTGCTGCTGTCAGAGGCTCCTGTGGCGATGCTCTGAGTGACATGGTGCATTAACACTTCTCCCTCTTTTTCTATCTTTTTTTTCTCTCTTGGCTCCCCTTCGCTCTCTCTTTCTATCTCTCTCTCTTACTCTCTCTCTCTCTGTATCCTTCCCTCTATCTGTCTCCTCTCTCTTGCTTGCTCTCCTTCCAATATCTCTTCGTCTCTCTCTCTCTCTCTCTCTTTGTCTATGTCTATCTCTTTCTCTCCACTCTCACTATCACTCCCCCCTATTTATCACTATCTATTCTCTTTCCCTCTCCTTTTCAATCTTTTTTCTCTCTCTCAACCCCGCCCCCTCTTTCTCTCCTTCTCTATTGCTGCACCCACACTCCAAACCAGATGAATGACTCCCTCTCTCCTCTCTGTGGGATGCCTCCTTCTCTATATACCGTAGGACTCCAGCGCTGCAGGTGAGGAGCAAAACACAGTCGTAAAGGTGTTACG
This sequence comes from Paratrypauchen microcephalus, assembly GCA_036785185.1. Lineage (NCBI taxonomy): Eukaryota > Metazoa > Chordata > Actinopteri > Gobiiformes > Gobiidae > Paratrypauchen > Paratrypauchen microcephalus. Next base: position 362,551 of record JAVJIX010000009.1, read on the forward strand.
CTCCTCCCCCCCATCGCGTTGGTGTGTGTGATTGGACTCCAAAGCGCATTTTTCTGTGTAATGTTTGCGTGACTGTCATTGTAAATCATTATGAGAAGTGGAAAAGATTATAAAGTGACACTTGGAAGGTATTGATTAGCTGAATAGGCTCCTCTCTACTCTTCTGCTCCTCCATTCTTTTTCGGTTGCCGAGAAAGAAAGAATCGCCAATTCTTCATTCAAACAGAGTCGGCACCGCTGACCCGCTGCAGTACATCTTCTTAAAATCTGCCAATAATCTTTCCATCTGAAATATGTTCAACAGGGCATAAGGGAATCTGTGTCATTTGTCAAAGCGCTGCACTTTCTATAGGGAATTGCATCCTTTGCAGATCTCTCATTGGCGCTCACAACCATCATCATTTATACAGAGTCAAAGAGGCCTGATTTACCTCGTCCACATGACTTCAAATAAATGGGCTCCAATGTGCAATATTAATGGCGCAATGATTTACTGTTCTGTCTGTGTCTCAGAATGTAGAAAAAATAGTTTCCTAATAGAATCCATTGACAGAAATGTACTGCAAAATTATGGCTATTAATATAATTGTCTAACTCTAACATAAATGTCATTTGTTCTAATACCTGAAGATGTTTTTTTCCTCTCCAGCACTGTTAAAGTCACTTGTGTATTTATTTGTCTGCTTCTGCTCAGTGTTTAAGACATTGAAAATGTAATACTTTGATTTTGGTTAAAGGTGCACTGTGTAACTTTGCACTTTTCTGTTGGAGGGTTTACCACCTGCTTTTCCTTATTGTTATTACTTTGTCTGGAATGTTTCATAGTATAAACTAGGGCTGTCAGTTTAACGCGTTAATTAGATTAATTAACGCAATTAATTATGACCGGCAATCCAATGCGTGCGCATTTTAAATTTGGCGTACCCCTGTTTTTCTTTCTCGTCCCTCTTGTATTTCCCCCAGGTACCTTCAAGTCCCTTTATAGCCCCTGTACCCAGTAGTGTTTGTTCCCGTGCCCACATCCCTCAATGTGTCTTCTGAGTACTTTGCGAATGTTATTGTGGTTTTAAAACGTGTAACTTTAATAATAAAAGATCAAAAATTAAAAAAAAGACATGTGCGCCAGTTTGCTTATCTGCTGCGCTCCGAGCGCCGAACCCTTTTCATTATCAACAATTATGTAATTCTCATAACCTCTCCAGCGTGTTCTGCCGCGTTTCAGGGTGCACACTCAGAAGCATCAGTTTTACCCATCCAAATCGCGCTAAGCCCGAATTTACTCACCTCCACCTCCTCCTTCCTCCCGTGGTGCGATGGTCCGGACAAATCCTCACCGGGAGTTTAAATCCTCCTCGCAGGTTCCAGGCGTCATGTGAGCATGAGTAATTTGCACGGGCAATTATTTGTATTATCTGTATATTTGAAGCTTTGTATATTATTTATTGACGTTGCATGAAAGCTACTGTACGTGCTCACCTTTTGGCACCAGAAATATTCACCATTTAATAGTGGAATGGTGTAAATGAGCTTTCGAATGAATGTTATGTAATCTGAGAGGGGGAATGGGGGTGTATAGGTGCACTCTACAGGTCTGCCAGCAGTCTTGTCTTGGTTACAGTGGAAATAAGGTGCACGGAGAGAGAGAAAGAGAGTGAGTGAAAGACTGAAAGACTTAAAGACTTAAAGTGGAAGTCTGCAGTCTTTTCAATGTACCACTGTAAATATTTTTTTCACGCCCGTTTGACACCTTTTTTTCACTGTGGGAGAGCACAATAAATCACCTAAAAAAATTTAAAATATAAAAATGTATTAAAATGCGATTAATTAGATTAATTAATTACAAATCCTGTAATTAATTAGATTATTTTTTTTAATCGCCTGACAGCACTAGTATAAACCCTTTCTATCTTCTCGGAGACCAAACCAGGTCAAGTTACAAGTCAGATCTGTGGACAGGCAACCCATTTACAGAATGCCTATTTTTCTAGGTATTTTTGAGCAATAAAACCATCTGTATTTGAATAAATGTAAGGTAGACCTGTTTAATGTCATAAGTTACACAATGCAAAATGTATTTTTTTTTTTTTTTGCCTTATCTCTATTTGATATTAACACTTTGCATGCACTGATCACCCCTGCTGAATAATTGTTTGTGTCCAGGTTTGCTTTGGTTTGATCTGCTATGAAAATATCAGACATACCTGCATTTGCTATGTAATTAACCAGCTCCCACCACACACATATTAAGAATCAAGACTCTCAAATGTCACTTATTCTTCTGTAATTCCCATTGAAAATCTCATTATTAGAAAATGGACGCAGTATGCCTGCTTCACTCAGCTGTACGTGGTTATTAAGATCACCCAGGTTTGATGTGCAATGAAAATGAATGGCTGTAGGTCACAGTGTACCTGTAAATGAGATGGCAGGGGATGCACACCGGTCCAAATGGTCAATTACCTTTTCCTCTCCACTTCTTTAGAGCTAATGATGAGGAAAGACTGCATGTGCACCGTAGGTATTCAAACGCATGTACATGCTTATATATAGCCACAGTGATGGATGAAAACAAGGCTTCCTTTGGGACAGGCTCTGGCAAACAGAAGGCTCTAATCACTAGTTAAAGGTCATGTTAATTACACTCTCTGCACCCACGCTTCTTTGACACATCACTTCAGGGTTCAACTTTTGAAGAGAAGCGATGTGTTTTAGTGTTCATGCCTAAAACTTTGACGATTTACTTTGATCTGCAGGACACAGTACAAAAATAAAAGTTGATGTGATGTGGTAAAAATATTGCTCAAAAAAAGAAAAGAAAAAAGGTCCTTGTCATTTTTTACTTATTTTGATTAATTGCCAGAATAACTTTAACCATTTTCTCTTTTAAATAGAATTTGTTTATGTGTTTGTTTTCTACCGAGACCACAATGTTGTTTGAATTCATGCTTTTTTGTTGATTCAAAGTTTTCATATCTAAATTCGCCACTTCACTTCAAATGTACATACTGTACATTTTTCTTTCCTTTGCATTTGACCCATCCTTCAACCAGTGTGTCTGGGTAAAATGGCATGCACAGACTGCCTTCTGCCTTGTCTCTGTAATACCCCGCAGGCTGGGATCAGGTTTGTAGACAGAACCACACATTTCTACTTTAAAGGGCCAATATTACATTATTTTCTATCTACGTTATGATGCCATTTCCTCATCATTGTTTAGTTTCATTCAAACACAAACCCTGCATATTTAAGCTGAGTTCTTCTCTCAAACAGAAAACTGTCTGTTCCACCTTGTGATGTCATGTGGTAATACAGGAAGTGCTCCACTGTGTTTTTAAACTTCACTCCTTGAATCATTTGGATGATTTCAGCTCTGGAAGTGCCAATCTCTTCTAAAAGGTACCGGTTAACATGAAAACTACTGCTGCATGACATCAAAAGGCGAACAGACAACTCACAACTCCAGGTATGTTTTGGTGAGGTAACAACAACATAGATAAAAGCTCACAAGAGTCAATTTTGTGTAATATAGGACCTTTGAGTGTTTTATTTTATAAATATCTTACACACTTTATAGATGAGACCCCAGGTAGTGTCATGTGTACTGGCTATTGTGTGATCGTTAGCTTTCCTTTTAAACAACAACGTGGCCTTATATTGACTATATTGACTTATTGTCCCAGAAAGACATTTTCCTTTGTATTTGACACATTCTTCAACTAACACCTCCACATCTTGTCAGGGATGCACCAGGGATGGTTCACCGGTTCACTTTGGGTTAATATATTTTCAACAGTGAGTAACCTTTCTCTACACTGTATTCTTCTGTGTATTATTTAAAACTATTCTCTACTTGAACTCCTTGAATTTCTATTAAACCTATAGAAAAAAAGTTGTTGAAACTCTTACACACCATGCTATAATATCCACGACCTTGGACTACCCCCAATATTATATCAGTACTTCTTACGCACATTTATATGCCAGACATGATTTAACTCTCCTCAGACAGCACGCCAAAGAATTATGTGCTTTTGATTATGCTAAATCTGAAGGCCAGAACTAAGAAATGTAATTTCCCTGCATGTTTTTATCCCTCCTTATTCTTTAAATGTCCTTCGCTGAATCATCAACACCATTAACAGTGTCTTTAAAAAGTTAAAAAAAAAAAGTTTAGCTGTCACCTGCAGTGCCCAGTGAAGAAGAAATACATTTATGTAGAGTTTATTCTGCCATAATCCTCACCACTGGAACTTCTGGCATTTCACTGTGACATAGCATTTCCACATTTTGTATATAGACAACAGCCACTGAGCAGTTCATAGGTTGTAGATTATATGTTATTATTTTTAAGAAACCACCTGCTTGCTTTGCCTGGAAGGGGAGAAGGAGAGGATGAGGAGAGTGAAGGGGACAATGAGAGGATGAGGAGAGAAGGGGAGAATGAGAGGATGAGGAGAGAAGGGGAGAATGAGAGGATGAAGAGAGTGAAGGGGACAATGAGAGGATGAGGAGAGAAGGGGAGAATGAGAGGATGAGGAGAGAAGGGGAGAATGACAGGATGAAGAGAGTGAAGGGGAGAATGAGAGGATGAAGAGAGTAAAGCGAACTATGAGAGGATGAGGAGAGTGAAGGGGACAATGAGACGATGAGGAGAGTGAAGAGGACAATGAGAGGATGAGGAGAGTGAAGAGGACAGTGAGAGGATGAGGAGAGAAGGGGAGAATGAGAGGATGAAGAGAGTAAAGGGGGCAATGAGAGGATGAGGAGAGTGAAGGGGACAGTGAGAGGATGAGGAGAGTGAAGGGGAGAATGAGAGGATGAAGAGAGTAAAGCGAACTATGAGAGGATGAGGAGAGTGAAGGGGACAATGAGACGATGAGGAGAATCACTGAGGTTGCTGGGAGCGAAGTTAAGTCTTCCAGACTGAATTTACACTAGCTCCATATGTCTACAAACCCAAGTAGGTGACGTGACAAGGCCAAATTACATGTAAGATCTGTGAAGAGGCTACCAACCTTACAGAAAGAATGCATACATTTAGTAACAAAACACCTGTAAAATAAGAATGTCACTTCAGAACATTCTGGGCAAAACACAGAGAAAAGTGACAGATTCCACAAAAAATGTCTGCAGCATTAACTGTATTTTACACATCTGGTTAAAAGTTTTGCCCTTTGCTTAATGTAAAAAATATTTTGATTCGAGGAAGCTGGAGATCCCTGTGAGCAGATGCAGACCATGCACACTGGCAGAAAATAGAACAGGGAATATAAAGGCATCAGTCAGATTGATGTTTTCTGTACTGTATGCTGGGCTCTTTTTGCATTACCTCTCTGAGAAAAATATAATTCTATAGAGGCTGATGGAGGAGACAAAACCTTTCTCCATCGCATTAAAATGCTTTAAAATGCTTTAAAAACAACCCAAAATGGACAGATCAGACTGGAGACTACTTTTTTCATCATATACAATGCCTTGTTCATGTCATCCATAGTAGTTGATTAATTAGTTTAGCATTAATTCAGGCTTACAAATGATTTTTAATGATATATGGCTTATTAGAAATGTTACTTAGACGAACTTTATTTATCCACAATAGCTCACACGTCACCATAAATATAATAATAAAGCTCAAAAATATTAAAGATCCCATGGCATGAAATTTTCACTTTCTGAGGTTTTTGAACGTTAATGTGAGCTCCCCTACCCTGTTTACCCCCCCCCCCCCCCATGGCAAAAAGTTGCGAAATGTCTAAACTGAGCATTTGCGGTCCTTTTCTGCGTTACACAAAACCAGTGTTGAAACGGGCGAGTTCGGACAAGGCACCTTTTTGACTTCAGATCGGCAAATGCAGCTCCAGCCCCTCCCTCTGTCTCCGCTCAGCGTCCCTGTATATCCCGCCCATAGAGTTTGGACTGTGAATGCGCTACAATGCGAAATGCGTTTTTTTATTTGCCTGGAGGCACGTCCGAGTGTTTCTAGGCTCGGAAGTCCTTTATCTGAGCCTCTGGACCTTTGAACAGCAGTGGTTTAATTTTATTTTATGTGGAAATGTGTTTATTTTTCAATGGAACACTCCAACTCTCTCCCCCCGTGCAAAAACAAGGAAATGGATCAGAGAGCGCACAGAGAGACAGCGGAGCGTTTAGCCACGCCCCCACCTTCTACAATTGGCCAGCTTTTTCCTCCTCATTTGCATTCAAGCAACAACGCCCATTATAGAGTGTTCTGAGTGAGGAAAATGACTCTTTCTCAGCTTATCTTTGTTTCTCATGCACTGAGTGTTGATTTTGAAGAAGGATTCATTTACAGTATTAGGGAACCATTAAGGAGCCATATAAAAGCATCACGAAGTACCATGTCATCTGATCTTTAATGGCAATAATACATTCAAAATAAGTAGCAAAAATAGCAGAGACTGGTATCAAATGAGGCATAATTATACAATTGTATGTACAAGTACAAATAAAATATAAAAATATAGTATTACAATATACATCTCAGCTTACAGAAAAGGTGGGTAAGTAGAAACAGTGCAAAGATGAAGTAGTGATTGACATGACTGAGTTGTAAGATATGAATGTAGTCCTGTATCTCTCACTGTTTGAACGGAGTTGTAGGGTTAGGGCGATTGCTGCAGTGGCTGAGCGGGAGTGTCCATGATGGAGAGATGTTTATCCAGCGTCCCTCACTATGACAAATGTCTCCAGCTGACAGGGACAGGAGGACCCTTACGCAATGGCTTTTCTAAATGTATTGTTTTGTTATGAACATGTCAATGCCTTCAGAACTGTGCAAAAGGAAAGAAGATTGGCATTTTTTGTTAATTTACTTACTATTTGCGATGAGATTTATTCAATGCCAAATACTCACACAATGTATTTTTTCTCTATTGCTTCCCTATTTCACAGAAACTTACTTGACAAGTCACTGTTCTTTCCTTAAAATTTCATTAACATTGTGTTTGTAAGCTAGCATTTCACCTAGAAATGCCAAAAGGGTTAGCGATGAGACAAAAATACCTTGGAACTGATCAAAGGCACTTTTTTCTTTCCACATGGCACCTTCTTGTGAAATTCTTTAAATCCACATTCAACTTTTGATGTCGAACTTTCAGTGACAGACTTTTTGCAAGCTGTTCCCTCTGAAAGCACATTTGGTAAACATGGATGCCTGTGTTTGGACAAGTGTAAGCTGTTTGTTACAGAGCCCTGTTTTGGTTTGGTGCTTGTTTGTATTTGAGCACCCATTTTCCCCAGAGCCTCGGATCTGTCCTTTCTCTCTCTCCTGTATCTCACTCTGTACGCTTTGTTCAGTCTGATCCTGTGTTATTTTCCTCAGTGGGAAATGCAATATTGTCAGTGTGCCTTAAGGCAGCGTGGAGCTAATGCAGTTACTATTGTCTTTTCTCTAACATCCACCCACATGCCCTATCTTTTCATCTCATTCGGTCCCGGTCCGAGCTTGTCTCCCAGGCTTCTCTCTCACCCTTTACCCAATTAAAGGAGAAGGATTTGCAGCTTTATTTTACTTTGCCAACCTGTTCCTGGCATCCCATGTATTAGGTCAATTTGTTATTTCAAAATGTACCGAGTCTGTTTGAGTCACCTGATGGACTCATTTTAAAAGCAGAACGGGCGACATGAAATGAAATTTTATAAAAAGTGGTGCTAGGAGGTCATTTTCAGAGTGATGGAGGTGATGAGATGAGAGGATGGGGAATGACAGGGAGAGGTGCTATTTAAAATCCTATACCCACTTTTCCTCACCATCAAACCAAGTGTCATGGCGCTGCATATGTCCAATTTATTCTGTTATGTAAAAATGGTGCAATTTATGGAAGGGTATTTCAGTAAAAGCACAGGCAATGTAATTTATACAGTATAGAATATCAACATATGATTAATAGTCATTTAATATTCAGGTTTCAGATCCATTATGAGTGTTTTTGAAAGGATTTTTAAAAATAATATTTTGAATTCCAATAATGAAAGTCATTATGTCTTCTTTTTAGATAATTTCATATGTTCATTTTTAAATACAAAACGGTTTGTTTTTTCTTGACATGTTGGGGTGAGCATCTGTCACCTTCCTCAGAAGCCTGATCCGACTGCTGTGATGTATCACTTACCTGCTGATCTCTTGGATGTGGCCAGTCTCACAGATCTGACAGCTTTGCTAGGCTAATAATAAAATAATAATACTACATCAGATTTCAATCTGTCAAACTTTAAACACATAAGACCTTCTGTGACTATAGAATCAGCAAAGGCTTACATGCATGCCATGATATTTAGCCACATAACCTACTGTTATACCACACGGTCTCACACTTCAGAGGCTGTTTTAAAGCCACTAAAGTCTCTCTTCAAGAAAACACTGAAAACTGTGGACAAAAAGCCTTTACAGTATCATTACTGTAACATCTCAAGTAAGTATAACATTTTGGATTTTGATAGTTATCAGATATTTATGGATGCTTGCCTCATTTTTAAAGTTTTAAACAGGCTTGCTCCTCCTCCCTTACTGGATTTTATAGGTAAAAAACCTAGCGACCAAGTAAATACCAGAGCACTGACCAGAGGAGACTGTAACATAGAAAGGCGTAGGACTAAATTTGGCCAAACTGTGGTGTCTATCAGAGGCTCACAGACATGGAACACACTGCCAGTCCACGTCAGGAACTGTGGCACCTATTCCGCCTTTAAAACGGCTCTGAAACATTGTTTGAAAACTAACCAGACGTGCTCACACATGTAGATTATTATGACTTTTGGGGCCGCGTAAACTCTGAGATGGGTCTATTGCAACTACATGCTCTTGGTGAAATGTCTATTGTGTATTCTGTTTCCTCTGTTTGTGTGAATGTTTTGTTCTTACCTGCCTTAGGACTACGGATGTAAATTAGCTATTGTGCTAACTCCGGCATATTTACATTGAAGCTGTCTGCTGACATGTTGATTAATATGCACTGTCCTAATTTCAGGAATCAGGAATCAGGAAGGTTTTATTGCCATATGAGTGAACAGGTTCACAACATTAGGAACTTGCTTTGATACCTAGAGCGGACAGACACTCCGAGCACCAGGGCGGCCATTCGCGGCGCCAACTTGGTTGCAGAGTAGAAAAAGATGCAGTACAATCAATAACAATTAAACAACATGTAATGACAGAAAAACAATTGGAGATATAACATAAGGTGATCTTTTTTGTTGGTTACATAAGGAAGGATGTGGGGGGGGTCAGATTGGAAATCGATGAAGTTGATTGAACCGAGAGCAGAGGTCAGACCTTCTAAAGACAGGGAATTCTTCTATTATTTCTGTTTTCAGTGACAGTGTAAGAGTGTGTGCCATGTTTATGTAGAGTCCAGATAATAGATGGCCTTGGAAGTGTTCATGCAGGGAGGTGAAGTCAAAACACAGATAACCATTGGAGCCAAGACAAGATTTTCACAGGAAGACATAATAATAATAAATTTAGAAATACATTTTTAGAGACTCAGGTAAATAATTTAGACTGAGCTCGGGTGCCAGACCCCCATCTTCACATCGCCATGAAGATTCATGAGAGATCTCATTAGTTCCTCTTGGCGTACAGACTGCGCTGCGTTGGCTTTACACAGTTCTGTCACCATCCCCGTGATGATATCCAAACGTCGAGATGTTTCCTTCGGTTGAAATCCTTCCAAAAGGACCTCAACCTGTCCCACTTTCTGATGTACTCCTTTCACAAGATCTCCAACCCCTTCACAATGGCTCGAAATTTCGGCAGACAGCTTAGGGGATTCTTTAGAAGCTGCCAGCTTACAAATTATGCGATAGATCATGGACAATCCCAGGCCAATTAACAGATGTCCAGCTATCAGAAATCCAAATACGTAAATATCCTCCACATCCTCCAGGTACATTGGTGCCAAACATACGACTTGCCACGCACGATACGAGTCCCTCGCATATCCAGCAGCAAAAGTACCATCTGGACACGCCGCTTCTCCCGGAGCGGCACTCCTCCGTGAAAAAAGAGTATCAATAGCGCTGAGGGTCCAGCTGATCACATCCATATTTTTGAAATTTGGAAAATCTGCTCCAAAAAGCGAGAAAATGACGAAAACAAGAGAGGCACACAGACAACAGGAGCAATAGATAAGAGAGGAAAAAGAGAGACGTCTGCTCGCTCTCAGGGTCGGAACAGGGTCGGAACAGTAGTAATTTAAATAAATAAATAAATAAAATACATTTATAAAGTGCTTTTTTGGACACTCAAAGATGCTTTACAAACAATAGGAAACAACTGATCACACCCCCATCACCTGGTGGACTCTAAATGTAGCATTGTTAAAACAAAAGTATGTTTCTGTTTCTATGTATTTTTCAGTGATTAGTGGAGGAAAAAACACTTAAGCACTCACAATAAGAGTTGAGTTTTCTTTTTTTCTTACTAATGTTGTTGAGAATTTGCTTGGGGCTAAGTTTTAGTGCTAATTTTAAATTACTAAACACCCCTGAAAGCTTCATAGCTTCTATTTGCACCTATTTGGTTCTTTGATCTGCATGTAGACTGGGAGCAGTGTGTCAGGATTTTTGGGCAAAGATTATTTGGTTTGATTTGATGTTTTAGCCCAGTCTCTCTGTACATGTAAATGCAGTGAGTGTCATGAGCTACAAAGTGAGAGTAAGATTTATGTTGTTTATGAGGTGGCTAAAAAGTTTGTAATATCACATCATTCAAACAGACATGCCCAAAGTTTCTTTAGGACAACCAGACTCCATGCCTGTAGCATTATTTGCATGACTGTAACTCCATTTGTCACGGTGGCTGTCTTGTCTTCCCAGCTAGCCCATAAATCTGATATTTAACCACGCTCGGACAGAAACAGAGGTCTGCGGGACGGGCTGCTTTTTTGCTCCGCCTGGACTCTGATTGGTTAATTTATGGCCTGGGCTCACCTCGGTGCCGCTCTCTGCCTCCTCCACATTACCATATCTGGCCTTGTAGTGCTTCAATGTGGACCAGCGGAGCAAGTGATAACCTGGGAAGAGAGCCACACGCACAGTACCCAAACACGGATGGACTTTGGTGGATTTTGATGGGTTCCTTATCCGCCTGGGCATTATCAATGGGCATAGACCACCAGAGCATGTGATAGAAGGCAGTGTGAAGACTAGAGTAAGGGAAGCATTGATTGAAATGGACACTCGCATACAGTGAAATGTGATCGCCATAAGGTCTCTGAAGAGAAGTGTCAATTAAGAAAACATCAAGATGGCAACTGTGGAAAGAGCATACGCCTTTATATTACTGGAGAGACGGTCACATGGTAAGACTAGAGTGATGGAGAGAATATTGCTCTAATGAAAAAAAAAGCCATAAGAAAGGAGTGACGGGAAGCCTCGCTATCTCCAATCGCAATCGCTGGAAGGTTCCACAGTATGGTACTATTAAACTTATTTAACAAGCTCTTATTCAATTACCATTTTGAATTGGTCATAATACATTCTTATTATGAGCGGACTTGCCACTTTGCAGATCTGACCTGTATCCTGGCCATGTGGCATTTTGTAGTTTTCTCTAAAGAGATGATCATGTAATCACATATTGTGTAAAATAAAATCACAAGTAAACTGGTAAAAAATGACAGGCCTCCCACCATAATTGATATAGTACACCTTTAATGTAACAGAAAAAAGTGTATTTAAAATTATTCAAAATGAAATATTATATATTCTGTAAGTATATAAGTAATATGGGATGATTTGTCTATATGTTGGCATGTACTGTATATACCACCAGTGAATTTCTGATTTTAATTCAAACCTGGAAATGATCGCTAAATTATAGTGTAAAAGCGTTCAAATTTTTTTAGTCTTGACAATCTGTTTGGATATGTGTGATTTAGTCTGTGAAACTGGCTTTATAATATAGAAAGAAGTTCTTTTGCAAGTCATGAATAGCAATCACACAGATTCTTGGCAGTGAATTACAAATACACTGAGATGCAGGAGCTGGGGAGACCATCCCTTTTCCTTTTATTACATCTCATGGGAGGCACAGTGGCAGGTGAGGAACAGAGAGATGCAGCTGAGGACTTGTGTGAGTTGTGTAGGTCGGAAATGGACTGTAAAATCAAGTTATGTTGAGGCATAAACACCGACCATATGCATAAAACGGCAAGAGGGCCTGTATAGAGAAGCCCTTATCCTACGCTTTCATTTCCACATATGGAGATAATCACATTGAGCAGACAGATGGAGTCACAGTTAAAGTGCATTCATTTCACTAAAACATATATATAACATTTTGCCAAAAAAAAAAAAGATCCTGCCTTGCTTTTCCAGTTTTTGAAGTTCATAATTTTACTCCCTGGTTTGAGACAAGCAGCAGATATCCAATAAATGTAGGTAAATCCATAAGTCTGACCTAGCACTGTAAACAATGGATGCATTGCTTCATAGTTATGATTAAACAAATTAAAAATACATGACATCTTAATTTTGTTAAATACATTTTTAATCTGTAAGAAAAATGCATTCCTTGCTTGCCTGGAAGAATCCATGACTCATCGCTGTACCAGCGAGTGAGTCTGGTAACGCTTGATCAACAGAATGCGCTGCGGTTGCGCGTAGACAGACAGCTAAGTGAACCAATCAGAGATTGCGCCATCTTGATTCAAAACTGAGGCGGAACTTCCGCTGCCTAAGAGTGACTTTGCGGGCAAAGGCGGGTGCACTGACGTCACCATCTTTGAACGAATCAGAATCGCGGAGTCGGTTTGGAACCGGAGGAGCGAGAGTGGATGGAGAGTGTCCAAATGGTATCGCGGTGTACAGGAAATACAGAGAGATATCATTTGGCTGGCCAGGTAAATTCCTTGCACCTAAACTGTCTCTGCATATTAGATGGAACTTACTATGTTGATGACATAAGTCTGTTTTAGAACACACCATTACTTCTTGTCTTCCATGTAAAAGTCCTAATGCATACATGACTCTCATGAGCTTTAAAGGAAAATTAACGTTTTTTTACAATCTGAGCCTTCTTTCGGCAATAAAACAAGTAGTTTTATTCACCCATAGCAGTTTGCTGTCAATTGGAGCAGTATCGCAGAACTTATGTTGAGCCGTTCTGTTCTACCAATGATCCCGTATCTGTTAGCATGAGTGCTCGGGGCACTGATTTGCGGTGTCCAAATAACACAAACTTTAGCACTTTTCAAATCACAGAAGATCGCTGTGTCAGGGTAGACTTTTAGTAGATTCCAAAACAGCCTGAAACCCGATATCGCAACAGAAAAGTAAAGTTCAGAGCGGTGTTAGCTTCTTTCGGACTAGCTGTGTTTACAAAACAGCTGAGTTCACGCATGCGCACTGTCCTCTCTGATGACGTCATCAAATGAATCTATAGCTGGATATCGGGTTTCAGGCCGTTTTGGAATCCACTTAAAGTCTACCCTGACACAGCGATCTTCTGTGATTTGAAAAGTGCTAAAGTTTGTGTTATTTGGACACCGCAAAGTAATGCCCCGAGCACTCACGCTAACGGATACGGGATCATTAGTAGAACAGAACGGCTCAACATAAGTTCTGCGATACTGCTCCAATTGACACCAAACTGCTATGGGTGAGTAAAACTACTTGTTTTTTTGCCGAAAGAAGGCTCGGATTGTAAAAAAAAACGTTAATTTTCCTTTAAGCCATGTTATAATATCGTTACCTCTTGAAAAACATACGTGGAGTTGTGTTTCATTCACACATGTTTGAGTAAACCCCCTTTATTATTAGTCTGTCAACATCTCCAAAGCTCAAAATGCTCTGTTCCACATTGTGATGTCATGAAGCAGTAGTTTTCGAGTTAACAGCTACCTTTTACCTTTTGTTTTGTGGAAACTACAGGGCTGACATTATGATTGTAGTGAAGGTGCATCAGGTTTAAAAACGCAGTGGAACACTTCCTGTATTAGAACCAGAGTGTTTTCTTTTTGAGAAAAGAACTCATCCTAAATGTGCAGGGTTTGTGTTTAACATGTGTGGATGAAACAAAACACAGCTTCAGGTATGTTTTTGATGAGGAAACAACATTGACAACAACATGACATAGATCAGAAAATACCATAATATGGGCCCTTTAGCTGATGTAAAACTATGATAAATATTTACTACAGGTCCTATCCCTTCAAACCAAGTAGTAGCCTGTCACGTGCACTTGAAATAACACTTTGTAGGTTTGCGTCTAAAAGAGCTTCTTGTGAGGTAACTTTTCTATCCTGCATTCCTTTAGTTGTGGAGCAAATTGGCGCTGTCCATGGTTCTGAATCAGTAACAAAGGTGAAATCGGACAGAAATCCCTCTTCTCAATCTGAGAATCAGCGAGTTTGATGCCACGTTCTGAAAGAGGAAATATTGTTTTGGAAAATTTCATCTAAGGAATAAAAAATCTAATCCAAAAAAAAAAATCTAATTTAAAGAAAGGAGATTTATTATTAAGTATATTTATTTTGAGTTGAGAAGTGTTGACTAGTTAAAATGTTTTTTTTTCTCTCTCTCATTTATTTTCTATTTCCTCTAGCTTTCTGTGGAGTGTATATTATGCAAAATTGTCTAAGCCATTGTTTAAGCCATGTTATAATTTTACCTCATTATTATTAGTCTGTCTACTTCTCCAACACTCAAAATGACACATAACACAACTCCAAGAATGTTTTTAATGAAGAAACAACATTATAACAGATCAGAAAATAGTGTAATAGTGACTCCTTTTTTTGCATTTTTCTACTATTAATTAACTCATTTTGTTAAGGCTGAACCGTATGTCTCTTCTATTGACTTACTTTATTTGCAGATCACAGGTCAAATGGCTGACTGAATAGCTGATGTGAGGCCTGGATTGGAGAGCGCTGCTGTGTCACCCACCCACACAGTCGGAGCAGGTTTTTGCTTGTAGGGTATGAAGCCTTCTGTTCATCCAATGTGCTCCAGTGCTGTCCTGCAGGGGGCGGAGGGAGGAAGGAAGGCATGTGCACTGTAATATCTCAGGTACAGTGTAGAGAATACTCATAAACAGGCTCACAGTTATAAATCAGAAAATGATACATACAATTGTATGGATAGTATTACTGGATATTAATTATTACTGACTTTTATTGTATATTGCCCTATAATCTTTAATCCCTGGGTAAGTGACTTTATTCTCAAATAAATTCTTGGGTAACCTTATTTTTCCCCCATATTTAGACCTCTGTGCAATGTATGCATGTACTTGTAAAACATTTTATGAATCGCAAAAACTTTATAAAGAGACTTTTTCAGTATCAGAGTGCGTTTTACTTGAATGTTGTGCAGTGGCTTCGCTTCAAAGTAAGAAAAAATCTGTTCATAAATTATGCGTTTGGCCAAAAATCAATGCATGTTGAATAGCAATGTTTTTAAGCAAGGGTTTTTGAGAGCTAGGAATAAGTAAGATCTTAATTCCGACTTCCTTCTTTCATGGTTTGAAAACTGGATGAATTGGATTTATGAATTTTCCTTTAAATGTTGGCTCACACACAACTATCTGTAGCACATCTTCCAGACCTTTGTCTTCTACCACTGATAGTGGTCTACAGTCTTTAGCCATGCCTCAATTCTCAGAGTGCACGGTTCGGAGCGTGGTTTTAAGGGTGCTCAGACTGCAGTCAAGTCTGTGCATACTTGCTCGGTCCTGAGTGCAGTCCGCGGACCACATGAACATCGGCGAAATGTGACAGGTCTCGCAACTACAGGAAGCAGCCGTAGTCTGAGCCCCCCTAAAACCACGTTCTGAACTGTGTACTCTGAGAATTGAGACATGGCTAACTTCTCTCTCCATTCCGTCTCCTAGCCGGAGGAACTGTGTGCATCAGTACAATTGGCGTACCAGAACATGGTACAACATGACATGACAAACATTCCGGCCCAGGTTGTTTGACACGCAAACTACGGATGCCTTAATATTTTGAATTCATTTACGACAAGGAAATTAATTAATCGTAATTAACACGTTAATGTTGGCGGTTGGGAACAGTACCTCTGGACTGGCAGACTGAGGTACTGGAGAGGAGAATCCGACCGATGGTCAAACCTCAGATCCAGGAGGATCAGTGTGGTTTTCGTCCCGGCTGCAGAACACTGGACCATCTCTGTACTCTCCATTGGGTGCTTGAGGGTTCATGGAAGTTTGCCCAACCAGTCCACATGTACTTTGTGGATCTGGAGAAGGCATTTGACCGTATCCCTCTTGAGCTCCTGTGGGGAGTGCTCTGGGAGTATCTGGGAGGTCTCTGTATGACCGGAGCAGGAGCTATTATTATCATTATTTTTGTATGCATTTACTTATTTTTTATTAGCATTATTAGTATTTTACTAGTTTTATTACTACTAATAATTACATTATTATTATTAATATTGGTATTATTAATAATGCATTTTTTCTTTAAACTTTTTCCCTAACTATTCCCAAAACAGCACTAGTTATCATAATCACTATTTTGTTCTAACGCCCATGACCAAACTAAAATTGCAATAACCCCAATTAGAACAGACTATTTAGTTTATTGATTTACTTATATTATAATTTTTTTTTTTTGCCAGGGAGGCCGTCATGTCTCATTTTCTTAAACGTTAAATGTTCAAAAATAAGGGCATACATTCACTTATTTATTAGTTTTCATGGTGAAGAGGCGACATGATGATTGTAGAATTCATGAGCAGACGTGGTAGGGTCAAAGTAGTGGTAAACTTCGCTGGGTCCTGGTCCCATTTGCTGCCCTCAGTTTATTATCCATAGATTGGACCATCTGGACCTATTGTCCAAGTCATCAGCACGATCCTGGAGTGCTGTAGTTTGTAGTCAGAGAGTTTTGACATCTATCATATCATAGTCATAATCACCTTTCAGCATGTACATAATTTCTCAGAATAGATTTGTTCTAGGTTAATAATGTTTTACTTTTAGTCTCAACTCAAACTGCTGTAGTCTTTAGCCAGCCCTGTATTTCCAATGAGTATATTGAATACTGCAGCACACAGTTTCTACAGAGAGGTGTGCACTGGTTGAAAACATTTTATAGAAGAACACACGCCTATACCCCCTTTAATACCAAATTGAATAGTTTCATTTTATCATATCATATTGCCCTGAGCCTGCTGTGCCTCTTGAATGACCCCATGCAGAAGACGTTATAGATTAATTTCTCTCCTTGGCTAACTCCCTGACAGCTCGGTGACAAAGTAACTTAAGCGAAGCGCTGGCCCTGGACTCACACTGTTGGCAGTGCTATTGTTGAGTTCAGTACATCTGCACATAGAACGCAGCCTCTATCCTTTCATGGTCCAAATATCATTATATTTGCTGGATTACCAAGCCTGTTCAGGGGGTAATTGTATGCAGGCTTGTTCCATAGAGGTAGAACTAACTATACAGTTTACATTGTGAAGAGGATTTGAATAGTTTAGACTTTCAAATTACATTTTGTGTCATTTTGATTAGCAAAAATATCACATTCACAAAACTATGACAAAAATATTTTAGCCGATACAAACATTGGTTGAGTGCTCAGATCCACTGGCCCACAGGCTGGCCAGGGTGATTTTATCTTCTAGCTGGCATTGGGTCGGTCCTTGGGCAAGACACTAAACCACACTCATTTTAAGAACAATTTTTAAGTCCAAATTAAATGTGCCATATTTGGTGTCATATTTGGTGTCCTCCCATGGACCCCCCCACCCACAGGGGGATCCATGGGGGCTGGTGCGCTGTGACCTGGGCAGCGAACCTGGACCATTGCCCCTGCGACCCGAAATATGGAGAAAGCTGAAATTATATATATATATATATATATATATATATATATATATATATATATATATATATGGTGTTTATTGGCTGTACATTTTTCCTCTTTGTTGTCTCTAGATTGTTATCTAGCACAGAGCTAGATATAACTGAAATCTATATGGGTTGGGATGACACAATGCAGCTATTATAGGGACAGGAAATGGCAATATTTGACTTTTTTTTTTTGCAGTGCTGGCTCCTTTTGTATTTTATAGAAGTGTAAAACATGCATTAGGTTGCTTATAAAGCTCTTTTGAACACAAAGAAATGCACATCATAACAATTTTGCACTGCAGAGAGCTCCTCCACGGGCTGAATGCAGATGTCCCAGGACTGCCTCGAGGTGTTCCTCTCTAGGGGGGATCAGCTGCGGTCTTTGCCTAACTGCCTGCACTATATGAACTCCCCATGGACCCCAGCCTTCACATGCTTAACACAGTAACGAGAATCAAAAGCATTCCTCTCACTTTATCTGAGCTATGTACCAGCAAGAGACCATTTTAAAAGCGCGTTTCAACGCTGTAGGATCAGTCATGATACGTCAAGAGTGCGGTGTCAATTCCAATTTCTGACTCTGTTGTCATTATGATGTATTCCTTTGTACTAGAACAAAATGTCACCGCACAAGGCAAGCGCATAGTGGGATGGTGTGATACTGGGGTGTGATTTTTCATTGGAGCTCTGGACTTTCTCAACTGTCTTTAATATTAATAGGGTGGTACTCAAATAGTTTTACAAACAGCTATGATAATGAACTTATCAGATAGAGAAATGTAGATAGTAGTTTAGTGTAGTAGTGTAGTGTAGATTTTGAAGGTCATATGTATCTACGTAGTTGGTATGTATCTAGCTCCGTTATTAAGATTTTGAATGGAATGGTTTTGTCACAGTAGAAATAAAATGGAACTAACAAGGTAAAAAGATATGTGTGTAGTAAAATGCACTGAAAGTAAAGTTGAAAGTAACAATGTAGTAATTAATGTGTATTTTGACGTTTGATTGAAGAAATGCTAAACTGTGTATAATGAATGCTATTTATTCTTATTTTTGTATTGAATAGTTCTTATGCATATGGCTCAGTTGGTATAGGTGTTGTTGTGTCCCTGGGCAAGACACTTAATCTTCTGCGTCTCCAGAGTGTGTGTACACTGGTGTGTGAATGGGTGAATGGTTCCTTGATATAAAGCTCTTTAAGGATCCGTAGGAGGTTAAAAAAAAAAAAAAAAAAGCTAAATATGGTTATTTAAAAATTCTAAAATGATCCCAAATAAAATCAAAATCACAGTCACATTACTTTGGGGGTTATTCGGACATTACAACACAGGGCCCAAGTGGTTCCCACAAGCACAGAGGGTAAGGAGAAAGAAGAACAACATGTGCAGGAAGCCCTCTCTGTTTGTGAATATCCTAAATGGGCTGTCAACAAAACCAAGAGAGACAAGGGCAAGAAACAAGACAACAGAGAATCCGAACCCAGGAGGAAAGGGGTAGCGATTCCTTACCTGGCCAGCGTTTCTGAAAAACTACAGAGGATTTTCAGACAATATGAAATCCCAGTTTATTTCAAACCCACAAACACTTTAAGACAAAAACTAGTCCACCCAAAGGACAAAACACCAAGCCACAAACAAAGCAATGTGGTCTACTCCATTCAGTGTAGTGAAGACTACAGTGAGTGCTACACTGGAGAAACAAAACAGCCACTTCACAAGAGGATGTACCAACACAGACGGGCGTGCCAGAGTGGACCTTCATCTGCCGTACATCTCCACCTAGAAGCCACGGGCCTCTCCTTTGAGGACAGTGAGGTTCAGATCTTAGCCAGGGAAAAGAACTGGTTTGAGAGGGGAGTTAAAGAGGCTATTTTTGTCAACAAAGAGAATCCTTCTTTAAACAGGAATGGGGGAGTCAGACACAATTTGCCTCCCATCTATAATTCCATTCTCAAACCTAAATTAAAACAAACAAAGGAAACAAGGGGGCTAGCCAGGTCAGGTCCAGAGGTGTGAAAACACCCATTAGGGTTTTGAATGGATATGCTAAACTAGACGCCAGAGAGAAACTGAAAAACAAAAGACAGAAAGCGGAAAACAAAGAGGTGGGATAGTTTTAGAATAATTTCAGTGTAGTTAGCTCCTCTCTGCAGCTAGATATAAGCAGTGTCCATCAGCACTCTAACCAGAACTGACGAAGCAACTCGGATGAGCTGTGAAACGTTTTCGACCAAATAAACTTTGTCCAGTTGGCAAATTGAATTTCTCCTTTTACCATAGTTTACCTTTAGTAAAGATTGGAAATTCCAGGGCTGAAATTATCCACAGTGGAGTACTTCCTGTATTACCATGACATCACAATGTGGAACAGTGTGGAGAGTTTTCTGTTTGAGAGAAGAACTATGAAGAATATGCAGGGTTTGTGTGTTAAACATGTGTGAATGAAACATGGAAACAACATTATAACAGATCAGAAAATAGTGCAATATGAGCCCTGTATGGACTAACTATGAAAAGTAATTGGGCTAACTTGTTTTGTGGCTCTGTTTTATCCTCACATGCCCCACAGTTTTTGCTTTTAAGCACTATTGTGTTCATGTGGAGTCATCATTTCTTTTCTTGCTGTTTGTTTTTGATAGATACAGAATACTACAAAATAAATCCACTCCCTGGACGCCACAACTTTGCCCTTCTCTCTGTCTTTTTTATGACCTTTATCCAGAAACACTGCTGGAGAAGCCAAAGCACGGATCAAAGTCTTTGGTAATTACAAATGTTGCCGAGGCTACAGCGGGCCACAGGGGCATGAATGAGTCTGTATAGTTTCTATATGAAACCTGGAAAAGCTGACGTTTTGTGCTTCAAGGGCATTTGTTCCCAGTTCCCAGATAAGCAGCTATGTTTTAGAATAAGAATGGGATTCCTGTGCAAAGTTAACAGTTGAAATATTTGAAAGACCTTAGGGTTTGGTTTGTGTTTCTTATCTGTTTATTAGATTAGATATTGTTTTGTATAATAATATCCATTACTTTCTTTGTTGCCTGCTATTTGTAGTGTACACTAACATATTTTTTACTCATGGGAATAATTATAAGAATAAAAATGTATAATTTCTATATTGGGGCACTATGGAAGGTTACTGGTTGACAGTCCCAAAACTTCTTTACCTTTACCTTTCATGGATATGTAGTTATACCTGAAATGTTGCACAAAACGCACAAAAACTCCCATAAAAACATTTGTAATTGAATAACATGAAATACAACTTTATACTATACTGTGGAACATTCCAGGTAAAGCAATAACATTTTCATGAGACAAGCAAGTGACAGACCCTATCAGAAAGTTTTTTAGCTTTAAAATAGGATTATTGTGTACAGAGATCGTTCAAAAAGACGTGTTGGAGTGACCACTGGCAGCTGTGGATGTGGGCATATGTCTCTAGGCAGAATGGCTCAATAGACTGTGTGGCCAGTGGCCTGTCTACAGTGGGAGGGAGACAGATGAGGAGAGCTGAGCTGAGGAGGAAGTACAGGAACTTAAAGATATATTTTTATCACAAAAGTTCACATTTGTGGGTATAAGAACAAGTACTATGGATATGTTTTCTATAGAACCACAGCAGCCTGAGATCATTCACGTGTGGTACATTCTGTTAATGGTCAGGTGTACAAATTATGCAGGCATTACACCATTAAGTATCCATTATCCCATAGCTTGATAAGTGCATAATGTTAAATACTAATTAGCAGTTTACAGTTTTATTAAAGAGGGACTTAAATATGCTTGTGTGCTTGTGCATTTACATTTTATTGTTGTTTAAGACACCCATATTTGCACATAAATATTACTGTAGTAGTAAACATTGAGCAGTGGAGAATGAATTTAATTATGCAAAATGTCATGACGATGAAACTCTAAAATTATGTGATGTGGTTGTCATTCTTCCATATCGATATTTTCTGCCTGTTAGTGCTTTGTGAGCCAGGAGCACAAATTGTATGGCCTAATTGTAAGCAGCATATGAGGACTTGGATAGCCATCGTTGTTTCCTTTACTTTATAAGGATAAAATTAGTCTTGCAACAATGCAAAGTATATGTTTAAAAGAAATAATGCAAATTAATTAAGATGGTTGTGTATTCAGTGTTGTGACTCTTAAGGGTACATAAAGCCTCACCACGGTTTCAGGATTTTACAGAAGCTGAAATTGTGTACAGGGGGTCCTCGGGTTACGACGTAGATCCGTTCTTAAGACGCGTCTTAACCCGAATTTCGTCGTAAACCGGATTTTGCCTTTGATCTTCCAACCAAAGCACCAATAACCTTTCCATCTCAATAATTAGACCACTACGCTGCTTGGTTATCACTGCCGCTATCATGGGAGCAGATCAGAGCCCACATCAGGTACTTCCACCCACATTGGGCAGGCACATGAGGCTGTCTTCTTCTCCCTACAACCACAACAGAGCGTATTCTTGCGCCGTGCGCCGCGCGCCGTTCGCGTTTGTTTACATCTCTTACCACGCTAAACCGTGTAAGACGGAATGACGCGTAATATATACATATTTTTTTTAATGGGGGCGCGTTCGTAACCACGAAACGTCGTAACCCGAGACCGTCGTAACCCGAGGACCCCCTGTATAGTATTTCAATGATGTACTTTAAAGTCAAAATTTACCTTCTTTAATAAAAAAGATTTTTTTTTTTGGATAGCAATACCAACAATATAATAGTGATTGACAACATTGTATTCTAGTATACATTATTTGCCTAGTACCTGAGTGGAGGGTTACTCAGAGTGAGCAAAGTTTAGGGGGTACTCTAGATATGAAAGCTACTAAATAGTAGTATTTGTTTTGCTTGACATTGAGATACAGTAACTCCTTTACAGAGGGATGGAGGAGCAGTGGACGTTACTGGTCTCAGGGAATGCCCCCTCGTCACACCTTGTCAAACACACAGAGGAGGTCACCCGGAGGAGACACACATTGAGTGTGGGGTCACTACTGAAAGCCATCTGCTCCAGGTTGCACACAAACAAATGTCAGAGGAGGAGGACCCATAAACTGTGAGTGTTTCACTGCTTTGTGCATCCTGCTGGTTTTAAACTACAGAGAGAACAGGACTGTCCCAGAGGGGAGAGGGGACTTATGAATGGTCTGTCCTACAGGGGTGATGGATCTTATAATGGCACTGTCTGATAGGGATTTTAAAAAGGAACTGTCCGACAGGGAACAGGGGTCTTATATGATGAGAATGCAAAATACAGTAAATACAGTTTCATTGCTAAACAAATGTGGGTGAGGTTGTTTTTCAGTTTTGTCTTGTTTTTTGACTGTTCCCATAGAAATACATGGATTTTATAAACCATGTGAACCATTGCATTTTACATGGTCCTGAACATTCAGCCAGTAATCTGCTCCATAAACTGAGTGTGTTACATTTTACTCCAACGTATATTTAACCTTTCCAGTCATCCTTTTCCCGACTCTTTTCTAATCTTCTGAATACTCTGAGGACACAGGTTGAAAGGAAAATCAGGATTCCTGCTCAGCCACTGCCCCATCATTACTGGCTCAATCCAGCTTTTAACTTGCCAAGGCACACAGACAAATGGTGGTTAGTGCGGTCAATATATTCCACTGAATTTATTATGAATTTCTAAATTACAAATTACAAATGAAATGGCTTTGTGTGCTGTGCTGCCCATTACTGAATGTACCTTGTGCTTTCAGTAATAGCAGTCCAGAGTGCAGCTTGTTTAATGCCATTTACATCAGCCAGTATATACTGAACAGGGGCGAAATAGGCTTCAAATGCAGACAGGTTTACTGTCTTTTAAATATAATGACTTACAGCCAGTTTGACATAGAACAAGTTAAATACAACATAATCACAATGTACAGGTAGGAAATGGATTATCTATTTTCATGGCATATAAGATGTAATAGGCAGTAAGCAATGTCCTCAAATATGATGAGTTACTCGGAGTGCTTGGATTTTAACTGGAGGATTTTCGAAGTTTGAAGTTCAGACCCAATTTAGATGGGTTAGTGCCTGGGTCAGATAATCACCAAAACTTGTGGGGTGTTCAGTCTGCAGTGAACAGTATCAGTTGCTTTATTAAAGGTGTAGACACATGATCCATAACTAAGATAATTTAAAAAATAAATAGTAAGAATACTGTAAATACACTGACAGTAAGTATTACAGCATACATTTAAAAAAGTCTTTAGTTTTATATTACATAAATGTTGGAGAGCCAGTAACTCTCAGGACAAAGCAGAATCTGTACAATTTGGTGATTTCTGTATCCTGCGCATTCATTTAACAACAGTAATGACACAGAGCAGCAGGATATGAGTGATTAAATGTGAATCTGCAATATGATTTCGCTGGGGAACAGTGAATAAGATTTTGGGGCAGAAGTAAAAATAACAAATTAACAGGTTAAAGGTCCATTGCTTTGCCTGAATTGTTCCACAGAGGCCATTAAACTTATTTTTCTCCATAGAGACAATCAGCTTACAGTATTTAGTTTTTCAAGGTATTTTCAAGATATTTGTTTAGATACTTAGTATCTTAGTTTAGATACTACTTATAGGTATGTGTTTGGGCAAATGGAACATTTTTGTTTGAGTCTATAAACTACTGACAACATTTCCCCCAAATTCCAAATAAAAATACAGTATTATTGTTTAGAGCATTTATTTGCAGAAAATGACAAATGGTCAAAATAAGAAAGAAGATACATGTTTTCAGACAATGCAAAGAAACAAGATCAAATTCATTTTAAAACAACATAATACTAATGTTTACACTTAAGAAGAGTTCAGAAATCAATATTTGGTGCAATAACCCTTATTTTTAATCACAGCTTTCATGCGTCTTGGCATGCTCTCCACAAGTCTTTCACATTGTTCTTGGGTGACTTTATTCCACTCCTGGTGCAAGAACTGAAGTAGCTCAGCTTTGTGTTTGTGTTGGAATTCAACAGACGCTGGAATGGAATGGCTGTAATACATGTAGAGATGCTGATTTCAGAAAAAAATGCAGTGGTCTCTTATTTTTTTCCAGAGCTGTATATATTACCATACTGTGGAACATTCCAAACAAAACAAAAACATCTCCATGGAGGCACCAGATAACTTACACAGTGGCCCTTTAAAGATTAGTTTATCTGTAGTGCTTTGTTGACCGTTGCATAGAGGATTCCACATTAGCAATGTTGTTGTGTGCCTATAATTCTTGCTTAAACATGTTTCCACGGGGCTGATACGGGCCTTTGTACTCTCAATTTCATGGACACGTAACACATTAATGGAAATCTGTAAACCACTTATTTTCAATCAAATCAGCCATTCTGAGAAGAATCTGGACCAGTTTGTACTCCAAAACACTCCAAACCACACACACAAAAAAAAAAAAGGAATATGAATTTTATATGAATTCCACCTTATGCTTCAGATTTGACATGGGGATTGTCAAGACCCAACAAATGCTGTCTAGTGTCTCTCGGACCATCCCCAGGGACACTTGATATACCTATTCTTATATTTACCTCCAAAATGTAGGCGGAATTTGAAATCTGACTTTCCTCTGTGTAGAGCTTGTTCCCACTTAAAATGAGATTACAGAGAACAGCCAAAACTCCAGAAAGTGTGACAATATGAGAAAGATGGAGTGAAAAGGGAGCAGAGGCAGAGTGTGTTTCTGATTATGGGAGAAAAAAGATGGCCGTGGTGACATATTAGTGTAATCAGGCAGTGCTGTATGGGTAAAGAGGGGATCATTGGGGCAGGCTGTCGACACTCAGCGCCATGGATGTCTGCTCATCCTCATCTCGCCTCTTTCTCCCAGTCTGATTCATTTTGATGAGTGCCAAAAAGAGAAAAGAGACAGATCACAAATTGTCAACTTTTCCAGGATACCCATGTGTTATAGTCAGCAGAAACTGAATGTACACGAGGTTGTCTAACTGTCTGTACAGAAGGAAAGTGTGTGTTGATTGTGAATTATCTTGTAGAGAATGACAGCTGTAAAAATGTTCTTACAAAATAAAAATGTTTTTTTGGGGTTCTTGTTATGGATACCATTTTGAGGATTTTTTTTTACCATTCAAAAGATAAAATATGTTTATTTCAACACATGGCAAGTGTCCTGGGCTGTACCATAGAATTATGTAATAAAAAGAGTTTTCTTTGCAACTGCTGGTCCCACTTCTTGTAGTCATAGCATTCTTTACATTAATAAATAAGGAGGTTTTAAGTTGTATGTGATGATACATAGATGCCAAAATGTCAAAGGTTAAATTATTTTAAACTGTGCTGCAACAGAATTTTCATTTCATTTGCATTTCATTATAGGCTACATTCATACAAGTATATTTAGCAATGTCTTTTTTGTATAATTGCCTGGTTGTGTAGTTTTAGACATGGATTGCCACAATGTTTATCCTACAAATCCTTTTCTTTATGTAGATAAGTCTAATATTTCATTTCTAATATGAAAGTAGGGACAGTAGTCATAAATCACACTCTATCTCTGAGATGTTCCCACTTTGATAGAGCTGTACGTGTGTGCGTGTGCATGCTCTTTACCAGAAGTGTACTGCAGCTGTGCACCACCTGGCCCTCTGATCGAACTAACCCAATAAAGAGCTGTGACAGTGACCGGCAGTGGGCGGTTTTGTCTGGCCTCAGCTCCCTACACTCCCACTGGGTTTGGGAGCTGTGTGGCCCTATTGGACAAGATGAAGAGCTAGATCTCCTAAGTTTTTAAATATCATAAACTAGGGTGGGAGAGAATATGTACCCTGACTGTTGAAGAAGTGCTGTAATGACCATGCTATAATTTGGTCCAGTACTGTTATGTAAAAACATGAAACACAAGAAGTGTGTGTTACATAATACATTATAAAGTTGCTAATACCTGAGAGCTACTGGCAGACACCCGCCCACAGACAGGCAAAAGACCATTTCAGAGTATTGTGTGGGAAATAAGACAGTCACAAATGATATTACCTGATGCTTGTGTGTGTGCATGCATGTGTGTGTGTGTGTGTATTATATATAATATAATAGATCTTTCCAGGACAAAGACGATCAGGAGATAAAGAGGAAAAGCCTGTGGCCATAGTTTTATCTAAGACTGGACTGCACTGCTCTGTCTCCTGCTGGGACCTTATGGACCTGTGTTTGTACTCTGTTATATTTCTATTCTTGTGAGGACTTGAGTAATATCCCTGTGGGTATGAAGAGTATAGGTCTTTAAAGTGATTTGGAGATTGATTCTGAGGAGGTGTCCTATCCGCCCACTGTACTACATATTGATTTTGACAGCATATGGACTGCTGTTAGAATTTAATTAAAAGTTATTGCACATTGATAAATGAATAAAGCCACTGTGTTCTGGACAGTTTAAACATTATTATAAAGAATATTATATAGATTAGAAAAGCAGAGTTACAGTTTTGTTTTTTTTGTTTTTAATACAGCAAGACAGTCCTTGCTCATGAAGTCCATAAACCTTCACCAAATAATTTGGTTTATATTTGAGCTCAAATTACTTCCATTGTGAAGTTTAGCAATACACTTACGCCCACCTCTCGTGCCAATAAAGGGTCTGAGGTTTTTCCAAGAGGCATGTGTAGGCACAGGTTTACAGTTATCATACGTTTGTACTATGTTATACCACCTGCTCTGTTCCTTCCTTCTCTTCTTTCTACTTCTCATTCCTTGTGCTTTTCAGGTATGAGGGAATCACCTCCTCAGAAGTCCCTAAACAGCCTGTGATTATCACGGTCTGCCACGCTCATCTTCTACACCATAATCAGTTCATTTTTCACTGTGTTCTGAGGTTGTGGTCCTTACATCTGAACTTACTAAACTCAACTGATCTTAAAGTTATACCACTGGAAATATTAAATCTAAGGTGTATAAACAGCTCTCAGGGTAGAAGTGAGGCTGTTATTTGCTGTCTGCATCCAATTATAATGCATTTTATCCTCTGAGAATCAAGAAGTGTGCCGTTAACATGCTAGTTGTTGTTAGCATTACCGTGACAGCAAAGGTCTTATCTGGCTACTGAATGTTGTGGAACATGGTTATAAACTCATTGTGGTGAATGCTTAGGAAACACAAACTGGTTAAAATGAACTTGTAAAAATCAAGTGCAGTGCCTTTAATTTAAGTTTGAGGTTTTTGAACACGTGCTTGTTGTTGTTGTGATCCGATTAAGCTATAAGTTTTAGAAGTGCTTCGTCTAATATTGTGGTGAGTTTGGTTTAAAAAGCAACAAGCTGCTGGTACTATAGGAGCACTTTAATACAACAGTAACTTTTTCTTGCAATACAATGACTTACAATGACTCTATAAACAAATTTAGGACACGGGCCAGTACACATTGGTTCATGCAGTAAGCTTTTAGTCTGACAGAGAATAAATGTGGTAATTAAACCCAAAGAAAACAATCGCCAATGCTGAATGTTAACTGCGCAGCTACATGTTTATTAGATTGAACTGACAGACTATAAGTACATTAAGATTTGTCACTGGCACAAGACACAACAAATAATAATACATTAGTAAAGGTGCACTATGAAACGTTTCTGCATATTTACCTTGCACTTCAGTTTAGTTGCAATTGTTTTTATTGCTCAGTAAGTATGGTTGCCTCTTTACAGATCACTGTCCTGTGACCTGACCTGCTAGAGTCACCTGTTTGTCTCCATGTAGATAGAAATAGATACTGTGGAACATTTTGGGCAAAGCAATAACATGTCCATGAAGGCAAGCAGATACGCAGTACTAGAGCCTCATAGCTGGTTGTTTTAAGTGGATGCTTTTCATCAATACAGGCTACACATAGAAGAATCTACCAGCTCTAAGTCAATAGCAGTAAAGGCAAGGATTAGATTAATGTGACTGTGTATACGGAACATTGGAAAGCACTAATGAAGATAAGAGTCCCTTCTCCTCTGTCCTCTACTTGGCAATTAGTCTCTGGCCCGTGCCTACAGGATTACATAACCAAAACTCATCTCATATTGATTAGGTAAAATGCTTTTCTGTGATTGGTTTAGACTGGGCTCAGTTCGATTTTTTTCATGGTGTGTTTTACATGCTAGCACAAAAAGAAACACAGATCTAGCAGATACCATTCATCAGTATAGAGATGGCTTACAGTAGCTCAAAGACAAGCAGCCTTCTGAATTATAGATGTATTAGTTTTTTATCAGTTGTTGTGTAAGGAAGGGATGGTGGTAATCCCTGCTACATACTGCACATGGGACACAGCAGATCTATGTGGTTTGACACAATGCTATTTATACAAAACAATCAAAGCACTGTATAACGAACTTTATCTCCAGCAAAACGAGTTAAAGGAAAAGTAACGTTATTTTACAATCTGAGCCTTCTTTCGGTAATAAAACAAGTCGTTTGACTCACCCATAGCACGTTTGTGTCATTTGGAGCTGTTTGGTGAAAGTTATGTTGTAGCGTATCCGTTAACATGAGTATTCAGGGCATTACTTTGCGGTCTCCAAATAACACAAACTTTAGCACTTTTCAAATCATAGAAGCCCGATGTCTTTAGTCTACGATTTCGTTTGAAGCAAAAGTGGCCTGTAATCCGAGATTTATCCATAGTTTTCAGCTTTGCGTTTCATGTTTGGGTCCCGGGAGCTGAGAGCACAGTCCGCGCATGCGCACTGGCCTCCTCATCTACTCGAAACTATGGCTAAATCTCGGATTACAGGCCACTTTTGCTTCAAACGAAATCTTACATTAAGACATCAGGCTTCTATGATTTGAAAAGTGCTAAAGTTTGTGTTATTTGGAGACCGCAAAGTAATGCCCCGAATACTCATGTTAACGGATACGCTACAACATAACTTTCACCAAACAGCTCCAAATGACACGAACGTGATATGGGTGAGTCAAACGACTTGTTTTATTACCGAAAGAAGGAGTTGTGCTTTGTTTCATTCACACATGTTTGAGTAATCCTGCATTATTGGAGATGTTTACATCCCCAAAGATCAAAAATGATCTGTTCCACCTTGTGCTGTCATGTACAGGTAGTTTTCAAGTTAACAGCTACCTTTTACCTTTAGTTTTGTGGAGACTGACAATTCCAGGGCTGAAATTATGATTCTAGTGAAGGTGCATCAGGTTTAAAAACATAGTGGAGCACTTCTTGTATTACCACATGACATCACAAGGTAGAACTGAGTGTTTTCTGTTTGAGAGAAGAACAACAATATAACGCACATCAGAAAATGGCATAATATGGACCCTTTAAATAATTTTTTCTGCTGGAGATTCTGCCACCTGTTTATCTCCATGGAGATGTAATTGCTTTGCCAGGAATGTCATTAAACTTATCTGTCTCCCATTTCAGCTGTCCCAGTCCCAGTTCAGTTCATAGCTGTTTTTATCGCCCCCAAATCCTTTCAACAACATGCATTATTTTATCTCCACAAAAATAATTAATTTGAACAGTATTAAATTAAATTAGCTGGGATTAACGCTTCTATTTGTGAGTCTGTTTTGATAAGATTCAATAATGTAGGCTTGCCAATAGAATATGTAGGGCTTTTTCTGTCTTATTTCAGATCTTGTTTCTAGACTTGTCAATGTAGACAATATAAATACCACTTAATTCAGTTTCAATTAAT
The DNA here is from genome assembly GCA_036785185.1 of Paratrypauchen microcephalus. Classification (NCBI taxonomy): domain Eukaryota; kingdom Metazoa; phylum Chordata; class Actinopteri; order Gobiiformes; family Gobiidae; genus Paratrypauchen; species Paratrypauchen microcephalus. The sequence continues at coordinate 393,079 of JAVJIX010000009.1, forward strand.
GTTTTGTTTAAACATGTTTAAGAAAATAACTAAAACTAAAGTTAACACTAATTTAGTTTTCCCCCCACTTCTGCATTCCCTTCCTTGTCCATGTATCTCCAGTGTAAGAATTTTGCAGCATGTAAAGGGACACTGGTGCGTGACATAACTGGGATTTCTGCCACCATCAACACGAGGCATGTTGACATGGCAACCCGTTCTTATGGCAACTGACTCTTTTCCATGTAATTACTTGGCCAAAAACTTCAGTCATGGTCTATAGCATTTTCACACTGTTCTTTTTTGTGTGATTTACATAAAAAATAGCAATAGCATGTGAGATTATTTCCTGCTGTGCCTGTCCATTGTACTGAAGCTCACAGATACACGTTCCTACTCCCTCCCCCTCACTCACAGTAGTATTCAAAATAAAGATATTCCCCAAAGTGCTGAATAATTTAACAATACGCATGGGTAAGTGGTACAGTAACCTTTATAATCCTACTACACCATCAAGGGCACTGCGATTTACCAACATGGAAGTAGTGTGTACTGTTGTCAGGAAATGGGGATGGAGTAGTCAATGGTTCAGAATGCAAGGCTGCTCTGTTCAGAAGTAAAAGTATGCTATTTAAATTAAGTATCATCTAAACATTACCGGTTGTGCTTCAAGGTACTTTTAAAAGTACATTTGAAAGTGAAATACGTTTTATATCTCCTGGGTAGAGTTAATTGTTTACAAATAACCAGTGTTGTATAAAGTACTGGAAAATCAAACTCAAGTAAAAGTGTAGGTACCCCTCCCAAAAATGACTTTGGTAAAAGTCGAAGTCACTGACTGAAATGTTACTTGAGTAAAAGTCTTAAAGTATCTGGAACTTCTTGTACTTAAGTACGACAAGTAATGTAAAAATAAATGTACTCAAGTAAAGTAATTAAAAGTACAAGTAAAAGTATCCAGGAAAGGCAGTCTGAATTTAATATGTTTTAATGTATTTTTTTTTAATAACAGTGCTGAAAATAAGGCATACATAACACCATTGAAGGAGTGTTTTTGGAGGAAGAGGGTTTTTTGCAATTGGGCCCTTAATTCTACTGTAAAACACCATGTTGGGCTCACCCATGGTAGTTTTGTGTCATATGGAGCACTGTTGAAGATATTGGGTTTGGTGATATCCATGAAACGCCGTCCTATGAGCAAGTAAATGCGGGCACAAAATACGTTACACGAATCCTTCATATTAGCGTAAGAGAACATTGTGTTTAAGTACGGCCAGGGACGCTCATCGTCAGGTCCCCCTTCATTTGTAGCCGACGTGGATGCTGTCTCCTCTTCCATCAGGGATGTTGATTGATAAAACGAGCTGCATGAAACCAACAGGTGTAGGCTGATTGTCATGCGCAAGTAGCGAACAAGCCTAGGCACATCCAGGTTTTTTTTGTAACGAGTAACTAAACGGCACATTGAAAATGTATCGGAGTAAAAGTATGCAATTAAATTCGGAAATGTAGTGAAGTAAAAGTAAAAGTTATCTTTTTTTTTTAAACTCAAGTAAAGTACAGTCTCCCAAAATGTACTTAAGTACAGTAGTGAAGTATTATTACTTCGTTACTATACAACACTGCAAATAACCCATCAGATCTGGTTGCTTCAACTGGAACAGAGTTGGGCAGATTGGAAGTCTTGCTTCTGTCAGTCTGCTCCAGGGCTGCTGTAGTGTAGTGTAGTGAAAATGCAATACTGTTTGCCATTTTACAGTAATATAAGTATAATTTAAAAAAATATGAATATAAATATAAATATAAAAATATATAAATATAAAAAATAAAAAAATTTGGATGCAAATGCAATCTATTGTCTAGCTAGCATATACTTGGAGCTCCAGTTTAAGACAAAATGCATATGCATATATAATTACATGTGCATATAAATAATCTTATTGTGTAGGAGCTGCTAATTAATTCAAGTGTTTGATTTAGTCTAATACATTCAAAGTGTTGCTCTGTTCCCAAAGAAACAACAGTGAAGGTCAGTACAGGTGCAGAACATCAAAGTGGTTTTACTTTTATAAAAACACAGTTATCAAAGCCCATTTACAGTTGGTACAGTACAAGCCTCTATTATAAGAAATGCACCATTTGTATATTTCTATTTTTATCAATTGTGAAAATAAATATTACCTTTAAATTGCGTTTCCATGTTTCCATAATCATTATTTTGTGCTCTATCTCAAATTTGAGGTATTAACAAAGTATTAAAATGTTGAATTAGTTCATGTTTTGTTTATGACACTCACTGTTCTGCCAGGGGAGGGATGAGCAGGGAGGGGCTGAGTGCTGGGAGCATGGGGAGTGCTGCAGAGAACTTCCTGGTTATGTAGGCTTGTGGGCGGCGCCTTAGACAGAGCCGTTTCCCAATTCAGCGAGTGCACGGTTCGGAGCGTGCTTGGAGGGGGATGTGCGTCATATCCGGCGCGACAACTGCTGTTCCATTTCATTTTTGTCCCATGCACAGTTAAGATGCGGTCCGAACAGAGCAGTCGTTTCCAGGGAAATCAGGACATGGACCAAGTGTGCACACTTAAAAGCCCCAGCATGCACAGCGCGGCAGGATATATGACTACAAAGATGGACTCGCCAGCAACATTGCCATGTGACAGTTGCGACTTCACTATAAAATGTGTGTACTGGTTCACCTCACCTACAACTATGCTACATGAAACTCTTCATAAACTACGCTAAACATGTGTGACGGTGTGACATGCTTTTTCCCTTACTCTTCTATATTTCCTTTGCTGTTGTAATGCTGGATATTCTACAGTATAGCCATGTCCCAATTCGAAGTATTACTAGTCGCAATAGAATAATATTTTTGTCTTTAGGGAACAAGGAGCAGACCCCCCGGCTCATTGAGCTGAGGCGGGATCTGTTCCATTTCGCAGACACCCATGCAATCCACGGACTGCACTCAGGGCTGAGCGAGTATGCACCGCCTCGACTGCAGGCTGAGACCACGCTCCGAACCGTGCACTCTCTGAATTGGGAAACGGCTGTAGTCTTGTGTAACTAAAAGAGTAGTGAGAATAGTGTCAGTGAGAGATCACAATATCACTTAAACATGCCCAAATGATTAAGGAAACCAAAATCTAAAAGAAAAAGCTGTGAAAAAACACCACAACAGTATTTTGTGTATAACATGATGGCACATCACACCAAAATGTTGCACAAGCTCTTTATAATAAACAATGAGGACTGGGGTCTCTATTCGTGCGTGAGCGCCTCTAGTCATGGGACCTCCTCTGGTGTGATAAATGTTTAAAATGAGAATCTACAGTCATCACTGCATTTGGGTGTCAAGCTTTTAAGACTATTCCATTCATTTAAAATTCTCCATATCATTTGGAGACCCCCTGAAATCATTTTGAAACTTTCACAAAGGCCTCAACCCCCGGGTTGAAAACCATTTGTCCAATGTAATGTAAATCAGCTAAAACACCAAGACACAGAATCAAGCATCAAAATGTTACAGACAATAGTCATGCCGTAAATAGTGGTCGGTGGTGCCGGTGCGCTCTGGGACATAGATTTGGACTAAACCTAAACTAAAATGAATGAAATGAAATAATTTGTTAATGTTAAAAAGATTACTGATGGGTTTATTTTGTTCAGTAAAACCTTAAAATCCTGATTTGATAATTGGGACCTGTGCTTTCTGAATGAACGGCTCTGAATCAGCATCACAAATTACTTAGAGATTATCCAAACTACATTTCATAACAAGTTTTGATTAAACACTAAATGAACCCTTATGAAGTCTAGTTGCTCCACTGATGGGAAGCTAATGGTAGACTGAAATGGTGAACTGTAATTATGTACCAGTTAGATAAAGAGGGGGGAGGAGAAGAAATGCTTTAAAAACACAATAACATTTTTGTATAAAACATGATGACACATCACACCAAAATGTTGCACAAGCTATTTAATATATAGGTATAGAGGTATAGAGGGCGCTATTGGAATGTGAGCACCTCTAGTGCTGGGTCTCGAGTTCTGGGAGGGCCTCGAGTCCAGGGATCTGCTCAAGTCCTGGAAAGGGTCTCAAGTCCTGGAAGGGCCTTTAGTCCAGGGATTTGCTCAGGTCCAGGGAGGGTCTCGAGTCCTGGAAGGGTCTTAAGGTCTGGAAGGGCCTCGAGTCCTGGAGGGTTCTCAAGTCCTGTAAGGGTCTCGAGTCCTGGGAGGGTCTCAGGTCCTGGCAGGGCCTTGAGTCCTGGAAGGGTCTCAAATTATGGGAGGGCCTTGAGTCCTGTAAGATATTTGCATGCATGGTCTGGATTCAATCCCCGGGTCGCCCGAGCCTTTCTGTGTGGAGTTTCCATGTTCTCCCCGTGTCTGGGTGGGTTTCCTCCGGGCACTCCGGTTTCCCCCACCAACCCAAAACATGCACCATAGGTACCTCCAGCTTTGGTCCTGACCAAGCCGAAGCAAGAAGATCATGGAGATGGTCCCCGGGTGCAGTAATGTGCTGCTCACTGCTCCTGATAACAGGATGGGTTAAATGCAGAACTGGAATTTCCCCACTGTGGGACTAATGAAGGCATAGCTTTCTTTCTTCTTTCTTTCTATTTTCTTGAGTCCAGAGATCTGCTCGAGTACTGGGAGGGTCTCGAGTCCTGGGAGGTGTTACGGCCCCAGACCTTCAGTCCTCTGAGCTGTTTTGTGTGTGTTTCATTTCTTTTGGATGTCCCTCCTGATGTCTGCTGTGAGAGTCCAGGTCTCTGATTGCTGGGGCACTTCTACACTTAGCCAATCCTGCGTCAGCTGTAGCCGCCTGCCCCTATTTAAGAATGTCCCCTGTACCTGTGCAGGGCCACTGGCCTTTGTGGCCAGTCTGCCATTTTGTGTGTGTTCGAGTGTCTCTGTCAAGTCTCATTAGGGTCGGATTTACTGTGTTATTTGATATGTCCCTGATTTTTCTGTTACGGTGGTGACTCTGTGTTTCACTAGTTGTCAGCACTGACTTTGTGTTAGTTTGTTAACTCCTTTATTGTATAATTTGTTTTATTAATTAACCTTGCCCTTTGATACTCTTTTGTTTAAAACTTTTTAGATATTTTCTAATATTTTAGATCCCCTTTTTATTAAATTTACCTTGTACATTCCTGTTAGTTAAATTACTTTATTTACTTTAATTAAACTACTTTATTTATACAATTTCTCCACCTTTTTGTTACTTCTCTTTCCTTAACAGAGCTGGGTTGTAACAGGAGGATCTCAAGTCCTGGTAGTGTTGTCCCAAAAACCCATTGTTTTTCTGTGCTGTTTTCTGAAATGCCCCCTGAATTGTCATTTCTAAGTGCAACTAACACAATCTTTACAAATTAATAAAAATAATAAATATTAAATAGAGATAGAGAGAGAGATTTTAGCATAAACGGAACAGTTAATACTGTTTGTAGATTATAGCTGAATATGGGCAAATATCTCCAGTAACATTCCTTTGTACCAGTTGTCCCACTGGCCCCTTCCCTTCTCGAATACCTTCCTAGTCACTGTAGATGCTCCATTAATTGCTGTGGCTATAATTGATCTTTCTGAGAATATGCAAAACTAATTACACAAGCTAAGTACCTGAAAGGCCCATAACTCGAGTGTGACTCGCACAGGTCTGTGGTCTGTGACTGCTCTGTCTCTGGTGCGGCCATGCAGTATGGTAATGGATATTTAATTAAGGTCCAATGAGGTTTTAAATAATTAAAGTAGTTCTAATTACATGGGGTCTGTATTGTAACTGTGTAAAAAATTCTTATTTGTTTTCTTGCTCTCAGCGAGGTTGTGGTGAATGAATAATTAGTCCTGTGCAGCTCTTTGAGAGGCTTGTCAAGCTCATGAGGTGCAACTTGTGGTTTATGAAAGAACAACATTTCTCTGGTGCTTTATTTCTTTTTAAATAGGACTGGGAATTCAGTTTGATGAAACCTACAACATTGTTAGTATTCCATTCTATCACAATCTTAAAGGTGCAATATGTCACTTTTCTCCTGCTTGTCTCCACGGAGATGTTATTGCTTCTCCAGAATTTTGCAAAATACAGCATTTAACTTGTCTATAACCATGGAGATGAGGTGACACCACCAGGCCATGTTACAGGTCAGATCTGTGGAGAGACTCAGTAGCAAGGCATATTTCACATATATCAGAATATTTGAATTTTTGTTCACACCTTTAGTTTTTAGTTGATCAAATATCAACTAGATCAAAGAGAGAAGTTCAAAAGTTCAAAGTCAGCTTTATTGTCAATTCTGCCATATGTGTTCAACATACAGTGAATCGAAATTTCGTTTCTCTCTGGCCAGGTAGTGCAAAAAGACAGTGTACAAAATACAATATGAAGACAAAACACAACAAAAACTATCTAAGACAGAGATCTAAGTTAAAACTAAAGTCTACGGTCAACACAAGTTGACGATATTTAAATCAAATCAAACACATGTTCTTGTAAGCAAATTGCAGCATTTCTATATTCATCATCATCATAAAAAAATATTAGAAAATATATCATATGCCTTGACGTTTTCTCTGTAAACACACGTGCAACAATACTGAAAAAACTAATGATTGCAGATTCTACACTTCAGTGATTATCTTGTATGATGTATGATGGTTCAAGAAGTGTGATTTGTGAAACTGAAAGTGAAAGTGTGAACTGTCCATTTATCCTACACTTTAAAAAACTATGATAGTCCCTCACCTTTTTTCTGACACATGTGTATGGAGGCCTATTAATAAAGACTATGACTCCTGGACTGTGAAAAAAGGAAGTTTGGCTTTTAGTCTGGCTCCTGAAATATGCAGGAAGAGCACGTTATGCTTAACTTTTTATAGGACTATTTTAAAGACAAATCTCCCAAGGGCACCTGATTCAGCTTTCTGCATGGAACCAAACCCATTACTTGGGCCAAAATGGCGGGCCTTTACTCATGTTGATGAACTTAGTTTGGCAGCAGGGTAAGTAACCATTTTTGACAGGCTGCAGAATACTTTACGATGGCAGGGATGAAAGATGGGATACCCAACTTTATTCTTGTACAAGTACATTTGGTACATACAAGTACATACATCCTGTGACAAAATCTGATCACTTTGCACTTTCTCTGTAGCTAAGAAAGTATTTTATTGATCACAGACCCGGAAGTAAGACTTGTAAGTTTTGCAACTATTGACCAAGCATTGGCGGCCCTCCCTGCTTCCTTTCATAGTTTGAACATCAGGTACTGGTGGCAGCCTCACATCAGCAAGATTCCAGGTTTAATGGAGTGGGTTTCGTCTGAGTACTCAATTTTTTGTCCATTAACCCAAAACATGCATCTCCAGCTAAGGTGGTCCTAACAATGCTGCTAATACAGATCATTTATCTTTATTAAAGATCCTATATTACACTAAATGGACTCTTGTGAGCTTTTAAAAACCATACCTGGAGTTATTTTTTGTTTCATTCACACATACAGGGGGTCCTCGGGTTACGACGTTGATCCGTTCTTAAGACCCGTCGTAACCCGAATTTCGTCGTAAGTCGGATTTTGACTTTGATCTTCCAACCAAAGCACCAATAACCTTTCCATCTCAATAATTAGACCACTACGCTGCTTGGTTATCACTGCCGCTTTCATAGGAGCAGATCAGAGCCCACATCAGGTACTTCCGCCCACATTGGGCACGCACACGAGGCCGTCATCTTCTCCCTACAACCACAACAAAGCGTATTCTTCCGCCGTGCGCCGCGCGCCCTTCACGTTTGTTTACATCTCTTACCACGCTAAACCGTGTAAGACGGAATGATGCGTAATATATATATTTTTTTTTTAATGGGGGCGCGTTTGTAACCACGAAACGTCGTAAACCGAGACCGTCGTAACCCGAGGACCCCCTGTATTTGAGTAATCCTGAATTATTAATCTGTCAAAATCTCATAAACTCAAAATGCTTTGTTCCACCTTGTGATGTCATGTAGTGGTGATTGTCAAGTTAACAGCTACATTTTGCCTTTAGTTCAGTAGAAATGTGAGCAATTCCAGATCTGAAATCATCCAAATGATTCTAGTGAAGGTGTATGGAGTTTAAAAACACAGTGGAGCACTTGCTGTATTACCACATGACATCACAAGATATATTTTTTTTTCAGAACACTCTAAACTCTCTGCCTAAATCTGCAGGGTTTTTGTGTTAAACATGTGTGAATGAAACAAAACACAATTCTGGAAATTTTTGTTTTAATAAGGAAACCACATTATAACATCAGAAAATAACATAATATGGGCCCTTTAACCAAATAACTCATTATCTCAGCGTAGATTCCTTTGCTTGCTGTGAGCTTCTATTTGAGATTAAAAATTTCTAAAGTGAGTATTTTACTGTGATAAGTTGCTAGCAGTATTTATAGCAAGTAATTGGCTGTGGTGGTCATTACCGAGGTCCAGCAATTGTGTAAATAGCTTTTTTTTAATGATGGCGCATTAAAGCGTTTTCAAGTGTTTTAGGAATGTATTCTGTTTTTCCTGTCCTTGTAGAAGTCCTTTAGAGGACATCTTCATTCTGATAAAACACAAAAACAATAAAGGTTAGATCAGTCTATGGATAGATATACAGATACATATTTTCTTTTCATATATTTTTTTTAAATTTTAGACCATTTCAGCAGGTCTTTGGTGATAAAAAGCTTAAGGTGCTGCAGGTCTAAGGACAATTTGCCCTCCCATAAACCTGCTGAAAGTGAGATGATATCAATAAGTTATGGTCTTGGACTTTCCTCTTTTGCAGAGTCATGGAGGACGTTGATCATTCGGACAAAGGGCAGTGTTTAAATCTTCCTCCTCTCTTCTTCCTCCTCTGACCTGACCTGTCTTTTCTCAGGAGCTTGGAGCCAATTGTATCATCGTCTGTCTGTGCTGGTGGGTGTGGCAAGAGGGGACCAAAGTGGGCAAGGGAAATGACATCATCATTACATTTTGTTGGTGAGTGTATCTACTTAAAGGTGAACTATGTAACTTTTGTTGTAGGGGGTCTGACAGTTTATGTACTTTGTTTTTTTCTTGCATCCATTCATGTTTTGTTTTTTTGTTTTTTTTAAAGAGTCTTAGATCTCTTAATTTAATGCTATACTGAGGAGTATTCCAGGCAAAGCAATAGTTACACTCTGAGTAGAGGAAGATGCTATGTTATTTTTTCTTTAGAGAAATTTGAATTTTCACATTAGCAGATTAAAGGGTTGTGTTTTGTGTTTTGTTTCATTCACACATGTTTAACACACAAACCCTGCACATTAGGCTAAATTCTTCTCACAATTCTTCCATCACAAGGTGGAACAAATACTTTGTTCCACCTTGTGATGTCATGTGGTCATACAGAAAGTGCTCCACTGTGTTTGTAAATTCCATACACCTTCACTAGAATCATTTGGATGGCTGCAGCCCTGGAATTGCTTCTACAGAATCTCTACTGAACTAAAGGTAAAATGTAGCTGTTAACTTGAAAACTACCACTACATGACATCACAAGGTGGAAGACATGTAGACAGACTAATAATGAAGGATTACTCAAATGTGCGTGAATGAAACATACCAGGGATTTTTAAGGAGGTAACAGCGTGGCTTAAAGCTCACAAGAGTCCAGTTTGCATAATGTAGGATCTTTAAAGCATGTGTCCAGCAACCCCAAAGGTTAGCGGTTCAATCTCAGCTCTGACCAGTGTGAAATTTCTGTTATGTCCGTTGTATGACTGTGCTGTGTAAGTGATTAGCAGTGGTTGTGAGGGTGGTTGGATAATGGTTACAAATAATGTACAAATTTGAGCATCTGGAAAAACACTACTAGTCACATTAAAGGTCCCATGGCATGAAATTTTCACTTTCTGAGGTTTTTGAACGTTAATGTGAGCTCCCCTACCCTGTTTAGGGCCCCCCAATGGCTAAAAGTTGCGTAATGTCTAAACTGAGCATTTGCGATCCTTTTCTGCGTTTGAAAAAAACACAGCTCAAATGGGCGATTCTGGACAAGGCACCTTATTGACGTCAGATCGAAAAAAGAAATGCAAATGCAGTTCCACCATCGTCTGGATCTCCACCCCCTGTCTCTGGAAATCACACCCAGAGAGTTTGGACCGTGGAGGAGCTACGCAATGCGAAATGCGTTTTTTTATTTGCCTGGAGGCACATGCGAGTGTTTCTAGGCTTGGAAGTCCTTTACCTGACCCTTTGGACCTCTGAAACAGCAGTGGTTTAATTTTATTTTCTGTACAAATGTGTTTTTTTTCATTGAAAAGGCTGTCCTTTCCTCCTTCGTGCTTACACACGCGGAAGTGGGGCCAGCACACAGCGCACCGCTAAAACAAGGAACCAGCGGCGCATTTCCCCCCCCCCCCCCCCCCCCCCTTCCTCTTACCAATCTGTCTCCTTCTCATTTGCATTCAAGCAACAAGGCCCAGAATGAGTCGTTCAGAGAGTTATTTTTTGACTCTGACTCTGTACATGTGTCTTTCCCATGCACTAAGTGTTGATTTTGAAGAAGGATTCATTTACAGTATTAGGGAACCATTAAGGAGCCATATAAAAGCATCAAGAAGACCTTTAACATTGTGACTTGTTACAGATTACATCCCTCGCCAACCTTGATTAATCACAAGCTTCTGCACTTTTCAACAGCTTATCAAACAATACCTTTCAAGTATTGTTGTTTTTAATTGCAACATATTCTTTGTAAATCGCTAACCAAGGTAATTGCCAGTACTTACTTACTTACTGGGTACTATCTGCTGGTCATTTCCCCTCTGTTTAAAGGCCTGTTCATTGTCCAGTAAATCTGCACAGATGATGTTTATTGTTATGGAGCTCTAGTGAAGCTTTTATGAGGGTAATAGCCAGAGAGTCTACAAAAATATGAAAAGGCAATAGTCTTATGGTATTGATCTTCATAGTGGTTTAGAGATGATTGTATCATTAGATCATTGGAGTCTTCTCCATTGATTATGGTTTTATGGGCTTTAGGAACATGATTAGTATTGACATGAGTGTATCTGTAATTAACCATAATTCCAAAAGTATTGAATTTGAATGGCCATTTACTGCTCTCGACAAGACGTAATAATATATACGTGTTTTGTTTAGTTACTGTTCATCACACTGGATTACTCTAGCAGGTTGAAAGCAATGTCATCATCAAATAGAGATAGATAGATAAAACAATCTATATTTAATGCAAATACGTGAATCGGTTTAGCAAAGTTTATTTTGTAAAGTACATTGTAAATAGCAAAAAACTGCTGAGACTGTAATATGATCATTTGCCTATGTTAGTGCAGTAATGAGAAAGTCTGTTCTCTCAGATGTGCCTATTAATCACCACAAACTCAGCTTAGCTTTTAATTATGGTCATTTGTACTTGAATGCCATTCATCACGAGTCCCTCTCAGCACAAAACAGTGCTAGCACTGCATATTTCTGTCTGTAGGCACTTTGTAAAACACTGTGGGTGACTTTTCATCAGCTTTGTGGTTAATTCAAAGTGCTTTTGTTATATACAAGAAATGAATACAATACATACTTCAGATTTGTAGTACTTTATGACAGCAGTAGTATTCAAGTATTCAGGATGTCCCACTCAGTCTTCCAGGTCACTTGTCCAAATCATGGCGCCATTTTGCAAGTAGACAGAGGAGGGCAGTAACATTTACAACAGCTTTTTACTGCTCTCTCATCACTGAATCATGACTACAAGGTCCCACATACACTCTGTAGCTACTAGGTGATTTGCTGTTTGTCAGTACCCTGGATACGATTTAAGGTTAGAAAAATCACCCTTAGAACATGAAATATCTCTTTGAAGAATTCTTCTCAAAAATAAAAATGACTAAACTGTGACCATGTTAGCAAAACATGTTTGGATCAAATCTTTAGCAGATGACAGAGTAACATTTAGTGAAGTACTGTATTTACTAAACCTACACCTAAATAAATAATAATAACTGCACTATTTACAGCCTAATGAACAAATCATTTATTAAGAATGATTCCAGCTTAGCAGCTACTTTAAAGGGATATGCCACCCCCAGGTCAAATTTGGGCATCTCCCCACAGTCCAGAGACTAAAATAAGTGGTGGAAAGCGTTTTCCTGGTCACCCAGCCATTGTCCGAGTCTGTCGCCACTGACCGCCGCGCGAGCTGCTGCTCCTCCGCCTTAGACTGGAGGCTAACGTCGCCAGAGAAAGATTTCGGCCAAAAGGAATTAATTTGCTCGATGCTTTTCCCAATTACTTTCTGTGTAGTGCGCATTCATATCGAGTGCAAATAAATGTGCAAATCAACACGGAGAGCTTGCCTTGGTCATTTTGGGTGGGAACTATTTTTCAGTGCGGAAGAACATGGCCGAATCACGCACCACGTTGTGCAACAGGGGAACTCCCTTCCCGGTGCGTAACAGGGATTCCCCTGGCAGCGTGCTGCGTGATTCGGCCATGTCCTTCCGCACTGAAAAATAGTTCCCACCCAAAATGACCAAGGCAAGCTCTCCGTGTTGATTTGCACATTTATTTGCACTCGATATGAATGCGCACTACACACAAAGTAATTGGGAAAAGCATCGAGCAAATTAATTCCTTTTGGCCGAAATCTTTCTCTGGCGACGTTAGACTCCAGTCTAAGGCGGAGTAGCTGCAGATACCGCGGTGGTCAGTGGCGACAGACTCGGACAATGGCTGGGTGAGCAGGAAAACGCTTTCCACCACTTATTTTAGTCTCTGGACTGTGGGGAGATGCCCAAATTTGACCTGGGGGTGGCATATCCCTTTAAGGGGTTATAGTTAGGAGGCAAGGTTTTGGTAGTAAGTAGTAGTAGTATTTATATATATATATATATATATATATGTGTGTGTGTGTGTGTGTGTGTGTAGTGGACGGGACTTCAGAAGAGTTGACTGACACCAAATATTTTTAGTTTCCATTTGAGTTTATAATGCTGTTAGTGAGTTAAGACATCATTGCATACTAGAATATGTTCAAGGGTTGAAATGATGGAAAACCCTTTGATGCTGTATCTCCTAGCATTAGATCTGAACAGACAAATGGTCTTGGGTATGTAGTAAACAGCACTACACAGCAGAGAGAGCATGACTAAGTCTGTGTCAGAATCACACCATTTAACAATTGCTCTCAAAGGAAAGTAACAAGTTTGTGTCTCCGTGGAGATGCACAAGATTCACTGGATAATGAGATCAATTATCACCTTTTTGTACAGCTATTGCGTACTAGGCATGCTCCTTAGTGATTTTGGACAAAGCATAAGTGTTGGAGGGAACTAGAGAGATAAAACCTGTATCTAGTTTTAATGGAATGGGTTTGTCCGTCTTGCATTAAAAAGTCAATATAGTCTAAAGGTCACAGACTATTTTTTCCATAAAGACAAGTGTTTTTTAAATCCTGTAACATTACTAAATATATATCTGTGTAATCATCCAGTTAGGTTCATCATAAAAGAAAACTGAATATACATCCAAGCAGATCCTGCAGTTCGGGCAGAGTTCTGGTAAGTCACTGCCTTATATCTGTCTGAAGAGAGCAGCTAACTACTGAAATTAACACACCATAGTTTTTTATAAGTAAGGAGCATTTTTTATTGTTAAGTCCACTGAAATACCCAAAGTGTGAAAGGTCATGAGCCATATTTTGCATGACCAGGTTCTTGAAAGTTAAGTATTCACTCTTAAAAAAATTAATTGACATAATTTCTTTTGCAATATACATGTGCCATTTCCTTCAATCTTTCACTGCTGCCATTAGCTTAAGAAATATGCACAACAACCAAGATACTAGTAGGTTACTAAAGTTCCTTGGGCAATGATTAAAACAAGTGCTACTGTTGGTCACCCAGAGGCAATTTCCTTCATCTCAGTGGCCACCCGTTCGCTCGTGGAGAGAAACACTTTGATTTGACTCTTAATTATCCGGCAGAGTGGAGAGCGCCTCAGCTGAAGTGGGGCCTTTGTGAACCCCGATAAGCACAGAAACACATGCTGATGGAGCACAGGGCTGCTGACACTGTGAAACTAGCACAAATCCACAGCCGTGGAAAGTAATTACCCTAAATTACTGCGTTAAAAGTGTAGCAGTTTCTCTAAGTAGTAATAATTCTAGATCGAGTTAGACCCTAGAACATGCAATACTTCAAAAATCCTCTAACTACTGTAAGTCCAGATCAAGCCTAGCTCAATGTCTGGAGTTGAGTTCTGCCAGGGTGTTGCCCAATCACCTACTGCTCTTGAGGTTGTGTGAGTTTCGTAAAATGGGTCCGAAGGAGGTCTGAAGGAAGGCATTAGTCGAAATTGAGGTTATTCAGCATTTTAATGTAAAAATAGCAGAATACAAATGAAATGGTGACATCAGACATCTTCAGCATTCATGTTGTCAGCTTTAGCAGACCCTCAGAGAAGAGACATCGGCCATGAAGAGGGACGTGAAGAGAACCCCCAGTGGGGGTCAGATCACACACATATGACCACAAGGGACTGTCTTTAAATACAGTACAGACTGTTGAATACATATGACATCAGCAACAGCTAACCTATAGGAGAATAGCTTAGCTATGCAGACCATGTAGAGAACTTCCCAGCTTTGGTTAAAAAGACTAGTAGTCAGCTAAGGTATTGATGGATAGGGAGCAGGTGAAACACAGCCCCAGGATAGTCTATGTGAGTATTGAGTTACGCTTAGCTGTTCACAGGACACTGGGTTAAAACACAGAAGAACTAGGTGGAGGTTCTAAGTATAGTAAATTAAAGGTCCCATGACATGGTACTTCTTGATGCTTTTATATGGCTCCTTAATGGTTCCCTAATACTGTAAATGAATCCTTCTTCAAAATCAACACTCACTGCATGAGATATGACTCTGACAGTCTTCATGAGGCTAGATATGTGTCTAAAATGCTTTATTCTGGGTGTTGCTGCTTCAATGCAAATGAGAAGGACAGAGAGATTGGCTAAGGAGCAGGGGGGCCGGGTTTCCCCCGCTCCTCAGCGCAGCTCGGCGCAGCTGTCTCCTCTCTTCCGTGTTTTACGCACGAAGACAGATGAGAGACTTTGCAATGAAAAAAGCATATTTACACAGAAAATAAAATCAAACCACTGGTATTTCAGAGGTCCAGAGGGTCGGATAAGGGACTTGCGAGCCTAGAAACACTCGGACGTGCCTCCAGGCAAATAAAAAAAACGCATTTCGCATTGGGTAGCGCATTCACAGTCCAAACTCTATGGGCGGGATATACAGGGACGCTGAGCGGAGACAGAGGGAGGGGCTGGAGCTGCATTTGCCGATCTGACGTCAATCAGGTGCCTTGTCCGAACTCGCCCGTTTGAGCACTGGTTTTTTGTAACACAGAAAAGGACCGCAAATGCTCAGTTTAGACATTTCACAACTTTTAGCCATGGGGGGGCTAAACAGGGTAGGGGAGCTCACATTAACGTTCAAAAACCTCAGAAAGTGAAAATTTCATGCCATGGGACCTTTAAATATGAGATCCCACAGTTGCCCCATGTATTAAAGGATGGGTCAGGTACAAATGTGGCGATCCAATTTAATCTAAATCACCTTAATTATAAATAATAAATCTTTATTTATAACGCTTTTTAAAAACAAGGTTTACAAAGTGCTATACACTCAGTAAAGAACAATAATACAAAAAGCATAAAAATTGCATGGAAGCATACGAAAACAGACAGTGAAGCATATAGTATATAGAGATCAATCAAAATAAAGAATATAACAAGTTAAATCCAGTTAAAGGAAGGTCAATAGACAGAGTTTTAAGGAGTGATTTAAAATTTAAAAGACAGTATTGATGATGCAAGCCTTATCTCCTCAGGCAGGTCATTCCAAAGTCGAGGAGCCTAGTCTGAAAAAGCTTGATCACTCTTTATCCTGAGCTTCGACTTTGGAACAGCCACAGGGACCTGCCCGAGGAGCTTAGGCTGTAGGAGGGCTCGTAGGGGGTTAAAAGTTCTGAGAAGTAACTTGTAGCAAGACTTAAAGGTGCATTGTGTAAACTTTCTGGTGGATGGGGCCATAAAATCCGTTTCTCCATGGAGATCTTATTGCTTTGTCTGAAATGTTTCACAGTATGGTATTAAACCTTTCTATCTTCATGGAGACCAAACCAGACCAAGTTACAGGTCAGATCTGTGGAGAGGCAGATATAAAAAGTTAAATGGTGCACCATTAAAAGTGATAAGTAAAATTTTAAACAGCCAGTGAAAGGAAGCTAAAAACAAGGTGATGTGCTGTTATCTGTTAAAATGAGTGAGAATAAACTTCCTATACTGTATATGTTGTGGACAGTGGTGTGTTCCTGGCCCTTGTTTTTTTTGTTCAGAAAAGCACCATAGAGTTAAACTAATACAAATTAATTTCTAGTACAAGGTGCCACTTACAACAGTCAAATAATAATAAGACGTGCCCAAAAGTTTTAATACGCATGGATTAGAAAAAGAGATCTGTTGGAGATTAAGAAAACATCTGGGTTATTTATGACTAGTATCGTTTTGCTGGCTATTCTGGTTCAACTTTATAGCCTCACACTTCACAGCAGAGCTCCTCTGTTTGCAGACTCTACCCTGGCTGTGCTGATTAGCCTTTAATCCACTCAGTAACCCCACATGTGTTCTTGCTGACTCCTTTACCTCCTGGGTGTGATAGATGTGCTCATTGCTCTGCTTCATCATGAACGATTGCCTATCCCTGGTTTTGTTTGTTTGTACAGACCACAGAGCTGGGACAAGGGGAGGATTTTAAAGTCTCTGGTGAGAGAGAGGAGCACACACACACACACACACACACACACACGCACACACAGGAACAGTAATAGCAGTAATAGGGAACAGTCTGAGGGAGTAGAGATAGGGGGACATTGGCTGGCTCCTGTATCTATCTAGGACAGTTGAGATTTCAACTTTAAATACTTAAAAGTACACGATGCAACTTTTCTAGTGGGGAGTCTGCCACCTGCTTGTCTCCATGGAAATGTTATTGCTTTGTCTAGAATGTTCCACAGTATCACAGGGGAGACAAACAGGTTACAGCACACATCTTACAATGCAGATTCGTGGAGTAGGAATTATTGTATTTTTTAATATGAACATCTGGAATGAGTAAATGCTAAATGGATTTGTTTAATGTCACATCATGGAACATTCCAGGCAAAGCAATAACATCTCCATGGAGACAAGCAGATGGCCAACCCTTAATAAAAGGAATACAGGATTATGCTAGCTACAATCATTCTGCCTTATACTGCCTTATATATTTGATGATGGAACCAATGATGAATTTAATCTGAATATATTTGAACTTTGGTTGAGACAAAAATACTAACCTGGTGCGATATATTCACTTTTTAACATGCATAAGATTCTGAAACTGCTGAGAGGTGCAATGAACTCATGAAATTTGGCATAAATTGCAGAACTCTGAAATGGACTGAAAACGAGACCCTGTATTTGACATTTGAAATCAAGGATTTGGCTGAATATTGATACAGTGTCTCAAATGGAGATCTTTAAAAGCCGGTGCTGCGTTGGGGAGGGCTTCTGGTGTAAAATGTAAAAAAAGTCTCGAATAGTGAAAGACGGCAATTATTACATTCAACAAAAATATAAACGCAACACTTTTGTTTTTGCTCCAAATTTTCATGAGATGGACTTAAAGATCTAAAAATCATTCCAGATACACAATATTACCATTTCTCTCAAACATTGTTCACAAATCTGTCTAAATGTGTGATAGTGAGCACTTCTGCTTTGCTGGGATAATCCATCCCACCTCACAGGTGTGCCACATCAAGATGCTGATCTGACATCATGATTAGTGCACAGGTGTACCTTATACTGCCCACAATAAAAGGCCACTCTGAAATGTGCAGTTTTGTCTCACAGCAAAATGTCACAGATGTCACAAGCATTGAGGGAGCGTGCAATTGGCATGCTGACAGCAGGAATGTCAACCAGATCTGTTGCTCGTGGATTGAATGTTCATTTCTCCACCATAAGCCGTCTCCAAAGGCGTTTCAGAGAATATGGCAGTACATCCAACCGGCCTCACAACCGCAGACGACGTATAACCACACCAGCCCAGGACCTCCACATCCAGCAGATTCACCTCCAAGATCGTCTGAGACCAGCCACTCGGACAGCTGCTGAAACAATTGGTTTGCATAACCAAACAATTTCTGCACAAACTGTCAGAAACCGTCTCAGGGAAGCTCAACTGCATGCTCGTCGTCGTCCTCGGGGTCTTAACCTGACTCCAGATCGTCGCCGTAACAGACTTGAGTGGGCAAATGCTCACATTCGATGGCGTCTGGCACGTTGGAGAGGTGTTCTCTTCACGGATGAATCTCGGCTTACATTGTTCAGGGCAGATGGCAGACAGCGTGTGCGGCGTCGTGTGGGTGAGCGCTTTGCTGATGTCAATGTTGTGGATCGAGTGGCCCATGGTGGTGGTGGGGTTATGGTATGGGCAGGCATCTGTTATGGACGAAGAACACAGGTGCATTTTATTGTTGGCATTTTGAATGCACAGAGATACCGTGATGAGATCCTGAGGCCCATTGTTGTGCCATACATCCATGAACATCACCTCATGTTTCAGCAAGATAATGCACGGCCCCATGTTGCAAGGATCTGTACACAATTCTTGGAAGCTGAAAATGTCCCAGTTCTTGCATGGCCAGCATACTCACCGGACATGTCACCCATTGAGCATGTTTGGGATGTGCTTGACCGGCGTATACGACAGCGTGTACCAGCTCCCACTAATATCCAGCAACTTCGCACAGCCATTGAAGAGGAGTGGACCAACATTCCACAGGCCACAATTGACAATCTGATAAACTCTATGCGAAGAAGATGTGTTGCACTGCATGAGGCAAATGGTGGTCACACCAGATACTGACTGATTCTGAGTCCCCAGACCCCCAATAAAGCAAAAAAAAAAAAAATGCACATTTCAGGGTGGCCTTTTATTGTGGGCAGTCTAAGGTACACCTGTGCACTAATCATGATGTCAGACCAGCATCTTGATGTGGCACACCTGTGAGGTGGGATGGATTGTCTCAGCAAAGCAGAAGTGCTCACTATCACACATTTAGTAAGTCACTGACTTTCCCCCCAGGGGTTGTGGGTTCAAATCCCCCCCGGGCAATGAGCTAACCAGTGTGGGTCCTTGGGCAAGACCCTTCACGGTACTGCCCCCCGGGTGCCGAAAAAGATGGCTGCTCACTGCTCCTGAAAAGGATGGGTCAAATGCAGAAGTCAAATTTCTCCCGTGTGTCATTGTGTGTGAGACCAATAAAGGCTTAATCTTAATCTTAATCTTAATTTGTGAACAATGTTTGAGAGAAATGGTAATATTGTGTATCTGGAATTAATTTTAGATCTTTAAGTCCATCTCATGAAAAATGGGAGCAAAAACAAAAGTGTTGCGTTTATATTTTTGTTGAGTGTATATTGCTCAGTTTTCCTCTTGAGTTGAATTTATTAAAGTAGAGATGAAATAATGGGTGGAGAGTGATTGGTCAGATGGTTGAGTAGAGTGTTTTATCCTGTCCATATGTTCATCTTGCTCTGATACACTCTCTTTGTCAGATCCGTTTAAATAGAAAGGTGTTGGCGGATGGAGTCAGTGGGGGAGACGTGCACATCTGCTGCATTAGCTGTAACTTTCCATTACGACTTCAGTGTGGTGAGTGGACTGAGCCAGCTCCACTGCAAAGCCAAAAATGGACAAGACTACTTCAAAAACAGCATCAATTTATAATTCAGTTTACTTTGAAGGACTTTCTCAAGGTAATTTCATGAATAATAATACAAATATCCTATAGACAATCAGATACTCTCCTAGGTCAAGGCAATATTTAGAAAAAAGCTCATACTTTTCCTCATGTTGATCATCCCCCTTTTTTTATTTTTTTTTGTCTTTTTAAAAACAAGTCAGACTCTTAATTTCCATTTAACACAAAAATGTCAAAAGATTTTCCTACATAATCTTCACGCCACTTGAAATCCAAATGTTTTTATTGAGAGAGACCTCTGAATTAAGTGTCTTGCCCAAGGACCTGTGGGTCAGTTGTGCTTTACCAATGATATTTATGTACAGAATGGGATTCAAACTGGCAATTTTCAGATCAGTGGACAAACACTCAAATAAATGTTAAATGTCAGTTACTCAAATAAATTAATCTTGATCTCTGTTAGAGAAGAATCAAAAATATTTAATTATATTGTTAGATGTATACAAACAATAAAAAAAACATATTTTTCTTGCATGGGTACTGCTGATTTTGTTTTTAAATATCCTTCAATTACTCTAGTCTACTACCATCACCATGCCCTTGGGCAAAATGCAACTGAAATCAACTAAAGCACTTACACTGTATCTAATATATTTGAAATGAAACTTAAAATATATTAACCACAACTGAATTCATTTTATAGAATGAGGTGAATGTGAGTGACAGGTGGATGTAGTGAGCCCCGAGGAATCAATTGTTATGCTGGAGGAGAAGCTGATAAATCATTCAGACTGGCTTGAATAAGTGACTGTTATGAAGTGAGCGAATCCATTATAGAAAAGCCCCATTTCCACCACTGTTCCATTCCTCACATGGTAAATTTAAAGTGCACAGATAAGAACAATATTTATTAAATATACTATCTGAAGGCTGTAGTTGTGTGTGGCATTCAGCATCAATAGTAAAACATTACTGTAAAGTAGCCATTGAAACTAAGCCTCTTTAAACTAAATTGATGTCCTGAAATTAGTTTTAGTGAGTCTTTTAAATTCAGAAAATGACATTTATTTTTAGATGTTCATGTGAAAAATAAGATACTATTGACCTTGTCTCAAAGGAGCTGTCTCATGCGCTAATAGCACGACTGACGGTTTTAAAGTGATTTTCCTGACATCATTTAAAGCATACTTGTAGATTATACGGCCATGCTGTCAATCAAATGCTAAACGCAAAAGGTTATTTAAGAATGCTGCTGTTGCTTCTGAATGTTTTAAATGTTTTGTTGTTTCTATGGCATTTGAGCAAAGCAAGGGGCTGGACCGATGGCTGTTTTTGTGCATAAAAACTGGTTTGTGAAAGACTAAATCATCATTGGAAGATGAGACAATAATATACGATCAGACTGAATGAGTTTTACGTGCCTTGTGCTGGGTGTAGAGTGGTGGAAATATGAAATATGCAGGTAAACAGTCCAGTGGTGATAGGCCACATGTGAAGAGATGAATGGGTCTCCAAGGACAGTCTGTCTCCACTGATAACAATGGGCAGAGGTTTTAAAACCTGTCCAGATTAGGTAGTTATGCCAAGGCTTTGTAGCATATGAGAGTTTCATTAAGCCAACATATTGGGAGTCCAACATAATAACTTCTTAAACCAGGTCCTGAAGTTTTCAAAACATCATTAATCTTTTTGAAATGTGGAGTTGGGGGGTTTGCCCAGGCGAATAGCTAATCAGATGCTTGGACTTTCACAAGGTGAGAGATATGGGTCAGTAAAGTTTGTCTAAGTCTAAGCCTAAGATATATCGAAAACTGGAGAATATTGCAATGGTGGTTTTAAAGATAAGCAAAATTAGAATATTAAGTATACCATCAATACATAAAACCATTACAAATCACCTCAAAAGAGACAGAAATGTGTAAGTCTACAAAGTGATATTTCTGCCCTGGTTAACTTGATGGTCCATTTGCATTTTGTGCTTGACTTTAATCTAGAGAAGACATTTCCTGGCACATTTTAGCACATTCCTGATGCAAAAAACCCAACTCTAATATAACTAATAATATAACTCCAATATACTGGCTAGACTTAGTGTGTGAGTTATCCCTTGTGTAACTTTTTTTTTTACGAGGCATGGTAAAGTCAAAGCTAGCTCTGAGATGTGACCAAGGATTCAGCTGTGAAGGTGGGACTTCACTGAGACCAAAGCGAGGAAGTGAGGAGGATGAGGAAGTGCGTTCTTAAAAGGCTTGTTTATAGTATTGAACCATAGCCGCATCTCAATTATCTTTTCTCATTCCTTCTCCTTGATTCCTCTCCGCAATCTTCCATTTTTCAGCTTCTGCAGACTGCATCGTGGCATCCAAACTACTTTACCGTACTTTTTGTACTATAGAGCGCACCTGACTATAAGCCGCACCAACAAAAACATTTTTTAAATTAAGATTTGTACATATATAAGCCGCACCTGACTATAAGCCGCAGGTGTCCACATTGTAACTTGAGATATTTACACAGAAAGATGGTACACAAAAGGAGTTTTTTTTACATTTTAATTAACGTAAACAGCGCCTACGGCAGTAACACGGCAGAAACGCTGCAGTAAAACAACAGTAAAATGGCCAGCCTGTAGCCTCTGGAAGCCTTAAAACAAAGTTTAAAGTTTAACTTTAATCTCAGGGAACTGTTGATACCTGACGCTTGCAGTGGAGATAGGTTTACGCGCTACATTCGCTGTCTTCATAAAGAATTAATCCATACATAAGCCGCACCTGACTATAAGCCGCAGGGTCTGAAGTGTCAGAAAAAAGTAGCGGCTTAAAGCCCGAAAAGTACAGTAATTAGATTTTAATAAAAAAAAAATTGTATTTATTGTGACAAGCAATCATATTAGGCTCATATGCAGATATTTCTGAGCCAAATTTTAGCTGTTCCAAGCTATTTTAATCAATTGTGACTGACCACGGCAAAACCCGCCACAAGTTGCTCAGAGCAAACAGGAGAATTTTTTTTTTTTTTTTTCAAAATTTGTGATTTTCATTTTTTTGCCAAATGTGCCGGTTGTGATAATGAAGAAGCCATTCCATGTTTCAGATAACAGCATTGGTTGCTTTAAAAGCATACATTTTGTCTTTGAAATTGGCTAGTTTTTCGGAAAGAATCGTGGTGTGTGTAAATAACCATAATTACCATACTGGCACTACTGGCCATTCAAGTGACAATTAGCGCTCTTTTGTTTTCTTTTTCTGCCAATCAGCTGTGTGCTAGAAGCAAACCTCGTGGTTACTTGAGCTGCGTAGCTGCATGTAAGGATGTGAGCTGAATCGTGTCTGTTTTACTGGACGCCGATCTGTCGGCCTCGCACAGAGGAGTGGGATCGTAAGATATCAGATGCTATATCTACAGTAATATTTGAAGAAGATAAAGGCAGTGAAATGGGGAAAATCCGTAACTTTGACTGTAAATGCTACATGAAAAGGAAGAACTCTCTCCTCGGGACACGTTCATGTTGCCAGAAACTTTCTCTGGAGCTTATGTACAGAATGCGATCGGATTCTTTAGCTGCCCGAAAGACAGTGGCAGGATACGCAAATAATTGGACAGACATAACAGACAGATATTTACATCGGACAAGACCACATTCAGCAGAAAGCCCTCGACAAAAAGTAAGTGTCCCTGAACTACATATTTCACTGGAGGCAATGATGTTTGCATGTTTACATTTCTCTTTCTTATGGGGTGAGCAAAGTGCCTCTAAACTTTGACACTACAGACTTTAGGACATGTTTAAATACTAATTCAGCTTTCGTGTGGTCATGTTATTTCTGCGTCAAAGGGAGATATTTAGCTGAAGGAGGGGGCTTGTTTAATTGTCAACATTAGCCAAAACCTCCCATTACAGCATAGTTTTGATTTACAATGGGTGATTAATGTGAGTAATGCTTGAATTGTGTGTGAAGTGCTAGTGATTAAATAATGATTGGAGATACTGCAGTACTACAAGCATTATTCCAATAGACTATCAAAAATACTTAATTGTACTGCATTATACTGCATAATGCAGTATTTTGGACACAAAAAACTGCAGTTTTCCTGTTATACATTGCAGGGGGTTTTTTTCATAAGGGTGAGGAACAGAATACATCCAGAGTCAGGTGATCAGGTGGTCATTATGTGTATTTCTTATTCTGCCTTTATGACTATACAACATATTATCCTGTGTATTATTGAATTACTGAATGATTATATGGGCTTTAACAAAGTGCCTTCTAATTCTGATCTGCCCTGAACGCTAACACCACAGTGATAGTCATGGGGGGAGGGCTTATCTTAATGTCATGCAAATGAGCCCCATTTCCCCCCATTTCCCCCCATTCACCCATTTTTCAAATGTTCAGATTTCCATGTGTAAGGCATCGTTGGAAAGCTTAGAAACTACATTTTCAGAATCTGTGAATAACTCAAAACGCCTCGGGGGACGACTTGTGACTGGTTTTGCCACGGTCGGTCACAGTTGTCTCTTTGCAGTTCAACCAATCATAGTTCTTGTGTTTAGCGGTAATTCAACGCATAGTAACAGCAAGCTCTCTGATTGGCTTTCATGTGCATCAGGGAGCTGTGCGTCACATCCGCGTAGATTAGGGTCTTTAGTTCTAGCATTACAGTGCCGCTCACAGGTCTGCCATATATGAGCCTACAGTGTAAGTGTACTGTTTTCTCAGAGCTTTTTGGAGCTCAGGAGCTGAAACAGTGCAACATGATTTTTACAGGTGTTACTAACAAGGAACTGACACGTTTCCTCGTTAGTGCTCCTTAGTGCTCATTAGTGCTTGCTCCTGGACACCTGCTGCTGTTTTTATCACAGATGGACCAGATCACTCTCACTGGTTTAGGGATTTTATCTTGAGAGCAGACCTATAGCTCATGTACACTTGTAGCATGAAGGGTTGTAAGGAACATACCACCACCAATTTTGAGGGCACAACTCGGGGTTAGGCAATCTTAGCTACACACGTTTTTACTACATTTTGTTTAAATTTGTGATTTTCGTTTTTTTGCAGAATGTGCTAGTTGAGATCATGAAAAAGCCTCTCCATGTTTCAGATAACAGCATTAGTGACGTTAAAAACATAGATTTTGGTTTTGAAATTGCCTTGATTATTGGGAAAAAATGTGGGTGTGTGTAAATTACCATCCTACAGCTGCGGACCAATCACGTGACATTTGCGCTCTTTTGTTTACTTTTTACGCCTATCAGCAACTCCTAAATATGTAGCTGCATTCCATAGGCTGCATTTGCATCCTTAACTTAAAAATCCTTAACTTTGACTGTAAATGCTATATAAGGAAATGCTGTAAACACTCTCTTCGGGACATGGGACACAGAGCTCTCCGTAGCTCATGTACAGAATGCGATCGGATACTTTACTGGGGAAAATAGGGCAGATATGCGATCCACGGACAACGAGGCAAACAACAGGTAACTAAGGGGCCGTTTAGACGAGGACGATTGCGACTGAAAACGACAAAATATTCTATCAGAAGTGTCTTTCGTTTACACGGCGGCGGCGCTGTCAGGCTCTGAAACCGCAAAAATCTGAAGACTCCTTCCAGAGTGTGGAGTTTTGAAGACGGCCCGGGTCGCGTCTCCGTCTAAACGGCAAGAAGCGCAAAACATGTTCACGTCGCATACAGCTGACTGGATGCGCCAAGCCGGTAAAAACCATAACAATACGTCGCAGGTGACAGAGGCGAGTTTGGACAAGACCGGGCAGAACCAGTCAGTGGTAGGACAATTTTGAGAATGGATTAGTTGCTGACAGTGCTTGGGTGGAAAACTTCAGAATGACTAAACAAGCTCTTGTTGGCACTTCTGGGCAGTTCTGCGCACTTCTGTGCTGGCATATTGTGAACTAAAGTCATAACTGATGCTGGGTTAGCGTTGGCTCTTTGGGCATTATTCTGCACAGTTATCTGGCATATTGTGGAAACACACATGCACGCGCAACACACACACACAGCTCTGATAAAACTGCAGGCATATTCCCATATTTTCCTCTGTCCGAGCACCACCAAGTGCACTTGTCTGTGTTCTGTGTTTCTCATAGTGCTTTAGCACTTTAGCAGTTTAAGTTGCGTTACTACCGAGGTGCTCTTCTTGTGCATTTTATGCTGTGTGGCTCTGTGCTGGTTGACATGACTGAGATACGCATTACGTGCCTGTCTGTGTATAATGTAGCCTATAGGCTATGCATTATGTTCGACCAAACATTTCGGTGACACCTTCTTGCGATTGTGGCCCCCCCTAGTTCAAATGCATTCCGCGGTCTATGCTCTACATCCTACGACCCTACATCGAGGGCGAAACAACCGTGATGAGAGCCCCTGTGGTGTCCTGAAAAAGGTAGCTCTGACATTATATTAGCGGCCTGGCATGCATATTCAATCGAATTCGCCCACTTTTGCGTCTTTGTATAAACAAACATTTCCTGTTGAGAACGCTCGTCTAAACGGTTGAAGACGAGACGCCACTTTTGCGTCTTCTGTTTTGATCGTCGCCCGTATAAACGTAGCCTAAGTGTCTGAACACGTTTACTTTATAGACTTTAGGACGTGTTTAAATATGAATTCAGGTTTCGTGTGGTGATCTATTGCGCTGTGTAGGGTGACCACCGGCATGAAACAGGAAAGGAGGACACTTGTGTACAAAAAGGAGGACAAAGGCCCTAAAGTGAGGACACCTTGTTTTTTTTGTTTTGTTTTCCCTCGGGGAAAACAAAGAATGTGCGCTGAGAATGTGCACTGCTCGCACATTCTCAGTGCACAAGAAAACCTATGCAGCGCACTGTAAATCAGAGATGAAAGAGCTTTTAGCGGATCTCCGCTTTTTATTCAGCTGCGGGGTCGCGTGTGTGTGTGTGTGTGTGTGTGTGCGCGTGTGTTTAAGCGAGCGCTGGCCAGAGAACGCGCTGATTGGTTACACTCAGCAAAACTAGCCAATCAGCTTTCAGTGTGGGCGGGCTCCAATTTACTTTCTCAGAAGTTATAATTTAGTGCAGCGAGATGGCAGAATCTAAAAAACGAAAATATAAAACTCATTTTACAGCAGAATATACAAAAATATCTCCCTGAAATTAGTTTTTGGAACTTGGGATGTCTGTGGTCTGATTTTCACATGTAAGACATCATTGGAAAGCTTAGAACCTGTACTTTCAGAATCTGTGAATAACTCAAAACGCCTCCGAGACGACTTGCGGGCTCAGATTCCGTGGTGGGACACATACTATAAACACCATCAACACTATCTCGATGGTAACAAGTAGCAGGCATATTTCCTTTTTTTAGAGATGCCTTTGCCCCTGTTTTATCTCTACAAAAGTCCTGTTTTGTTTATTGTGCACTGGCTAAGCTGAGGTATGTCTTGAAGTTTCATTTGAAAGTTGAAAGCACTGAAGATATCTAGACAGAGACTTCTTTTGTCTGGATAAAGAAAAGATCTGTTAAATCTTTGCATTGTGTTTCTGTTAATCAAACCTGACATGGGGAGGCTGCAATGAGGATGTGAGACAGTTCTTCCTGGATATTTTATGTATTTGTATTCACTTTGGGCAGACTAATCCAGTAAAGCACTTCAGATTTTTCTGGAACTCCCTCCTGTATTTTGCTATTTTGATGGTGCATATGAAGCCCATCAGTAATATTTCCTTCTGCTGTTTTTATGTTATGTTGCAACATTGAAATTTCCCTATTATGGGATGACCAAAGGTTATATTATATTATCCTAATACAAGCAAAATGAAGCTCCTTGGACTGACCACACTCTGTCCATCTGGCTCTATTAAAACCTTTATTTTATTTGCCGCATGACTCTATTAAATTCCACAGTCTCCGCTGAATATCATCCTCCTTCAGTTTGTGCAGTCAGTAGCTCACACAGAGGAGCTGTGCCATGAATGTGAGTCAGGTCTATTACAAGAGCAACCAAAAGGTGAGGTCTAGGGGCAGAGACTATAAGCTGCAATAAAGTGCTCTGTCAGAATCACATCACCTCCAAGACAGTTCAACTACATGTGACACCTCCTTCCTATCACCACCCCATCTCTTTACTCATACTCTTTAAATTTCCTCATTTCTCTATAGTTTCATGTATTTATTAATTCATCATTTTCTTTTCTTGAATTTATGTAAAGTGTAAATAAAGTATATGCCAAGGATCAGGTTTGTTTATTTGTAAGAAAACATTTTAACATAACATAGAAGAATATTGAATACATTCTAATTTTGGGTGGAGCACAACCCAATGCATTTTCTCAGAGATGTAGCGCAAAGAAGACGTAGAGCAGTTTTGCTCGTATGAGTGAATGAATATGCAAAACAGGAAGTTTTTGCCCACATGCACAAAATCTGAGGTGAAGAAAATGTAAATGAAGTTGTTTAGTGATATTATCAATCAATTAATTAGACAGACCCCAGCAGCTGCAGCCGACCACTGCTCCCAGTGCAGAGGGCTCCTACAGAGGAAACACTGGAAATCCTAAAAATGATAGATGAATATTAGTTCAAGATAATAAAATGCCTAAAATAAATAAGTTAAATAAAATATGAATAATAACAACAGGTAACAGTATCAAATTTCACTTGAAGGCCAAACTAAACAGGTGGGTCTTGAGCCCACTCTTAAAAACATGAACATTCTCTGCAGCCCTGAGATCCTCCGGCAGTTCCATAGACGAGGGCCGTAGTACTGAAAAGACGCCTCTCCGTGAGTGTGTGTCCTGGCTTTGGGAATGACCAGGAGCCTGCTGCTGGAGGAGTGCAGGGTCCACGAGGGTGGGTAAGGTAAAAGCAGTTCTGAAAGATAAGAAGGCCCAAGGCCATTAAGACATTTAAAAACCAGTAAAAGAACTTTAAAATCTATCCTGAAACTCACAGGGAGTCAATGCAGTGATTTTAAAACTGGTGTAATGTGGTCCCGCCCTCTGGTCCTAGTCAGGACACGTGCTGCTGAATTTTGTAATAATTGCAAACCTGAAATACTCTTTTTGGGAAGCCCAGAGAGCAGCACATTGCAGTAGTCTATTCAACTGGTGATAAAAGCATCAGTGTCTCCGTGTTGACCCGAGACAGAATGGAGTGGACTGGGGCTATGTTTTTTAGGTGATAGAAACTCATTTTTGTGATGTTCTTGATGTGTGGGATAAAAGTTAGTTCAGAGTCAAAAATGACACCCAGGTTTTTCACTTGAGGAGATGGGTTAAAAGATCGTGCTTGTAGTTTTGGTAAAAGTTTCTCTTTCTGGGCCCCAGGACCGATGAGCTCAGTTTTGTCCTGGTTAAGCTGGAATAAGTTTTCTGCCATCCAGGATTTGATATCTAGAATGCAGTTAAAAAGAGCATGCATTGACCTGGTGTCATCAGGAGACATGGAGATGTAAAGCTGCGTATCATCTGCATAGCTGTGGAAGTTGATTCCATGTTTCCTGATGACACCGCCAAGATGTACAATTTAAAAAGCACAGGGCCTAAAATGGAACCCTGGGGAACACCACATGTGATTTTATGGACCTTGGAGGAGCATGTGTCCAGACTCACCATAAATGTTCTACCTGTGAGATAGGACGTGAACGTTTGTGAATAGCATCGGAGAGGCCGAGGTGTTTTAGGCGAGTTAAAAGAATAGTCTGGTCTACTGTGTCAAAGGCAGCACTCGGATCCAGTAGAACCAACACAGTCACCTTTTGTGAATCACAAGTTATTCTAAAATCATTTAAAATCTTTGCTCAGGTAATCTCGGAACTGTGGTTCACCCTAAAACCAGATTGAATTTTTTCCAAAATGTTGTGATCATTTAAAAAATCATTTAGCTAATAAAAACAAGTTTTTTTCTAAAAAAAAAAAAAAATGTAAATGGTAAGTTAGACACTGGTCGGTAGTTGTTAAAATGATTCAAATCTAAATTGCTCTTCTTCAGCATGGGCCTCACCGCTGGAGCTTTGAAGGCAGTGGGAAAGACCCCTGTCTGAAGAGAGCAATTCATCATGATTAAAAGCCCATCCCTAAAAGATCCATAAAATGACTTAAAAAATGGGGTGGGGATTGGATATAAAAGACACGTGGTGGGCCTCACTGAGGAGAAAACTTTGTCAAGCATCTCAGCATTATCCAGGACAAAACTGCCCAGTGTTTCCTCTGGTCCGGACAAACACTCAGATGTGTTAGAAACAGAGCTTTGAGAAGATAAAATATCACATCTGGTAGTGTTTATCTTTCCCATGAAGTGGTTTGCAAACTGCTCACAGAGCACTTTTGTCCTTTGGGTGGACCAGTTTCTGTCTTAAAGTGTTTGTGGGTTTGAAATAGACTGGGATTTCATGTTGTGCGCTACATTGAAGAAACAAAACAGTCACTTCACAAGAGGATGTACCAACACAGACAGCCGTGCCAGAGTGGACCGTCATCTGTCGTTCATCTCCACCTAGAAGCCACAGGCCACTCCAGAGAAAAGAACTGGTTTGAGAGGGGAGTTAAAGAGGCTATTTTTGTCAAGAAAGAGAAAACAATAGGGCAGCCAGGTCAGGTCCAGAGGTGTGAAAACACCGATTGTGGCCCTGAATGGTTCTGCTAACAAGACCCCACACTCCACTCCCACTGCATATTTAATAGGCTCACCTAACTAACAGAAACTGTAAACAAATAGGTGTGGTAGTTTCAGAGTAATTTCATGGTAGTTAGCTCTTCCCTTCAAGCAGATATAAGCAGTGTCCACCAGCGTCTGACCAGAACTGAAGAAGCAGCTTGGATGAGCTGCGAAACGTATTCGACCAAATAAACTTTTGTCCAATTGACAAATTGAATTTCTCCTTTTGCCATGGATTCTACCTGGATGAATAAGGGATTCTACACTCATATCAGTTTTGCAGCACAAATAACACTATCCCAAAGGTAAATTACATGCAACACACTCACAAATTGCACAAGCTATTTTTCAGTTTATACTTACAGTTTAGTACGTGTATTGATAACTGAGGCCCACAGTGTTTAGTTCCACACACAAGAAGATATACACAATGTGGTGATATAGTAGTTGATATTGGGGGATAGTGCACTTTGTTACAAGGTTACAGTGCACTTTCTGCTCATGAACTGTAAACCACAGTGATGTCTTCAGTAGTAACCAATGTTCCCCCTAATTTTTCATGTGTCTGAGCAAACACGCTAACTCCCTGAGGGTTCCTTGGACCCCTGTGAGCAACATCCGACATGCACACTGTGGCCACACCGGTATCACACCTGAGATCATCGCAAGTTACAGCTTATTAACCAAATTACTGCAGTTATTTCTGTTAGATTACTTTTAATATAACTGATTTTTTTGGACCACTTAGAATGACAAAGATAAAAATCTGTTCATGAGATTTGTATATGTTGTATGTCAGCGAGGGTCCTGCTGTGGTCAGTGAAACATTGAACAGTACAATATTTTGAAAAATAACCTCAAATAAATAAAATTTATAAAAATAAATAAAACTTCAAATAAAAAAATATTTCTTTTCCTCCCATAAATGAGCAGTGTATAAATCTGTAAAATCACATTAAGAGACTTTTTCAGCTTGATAAATATAGCATAAATATAGCCTGCATATAGCTTTTTTAATGGATTGTAGGACCTATAGGCCATAAGATGGGTAATCTTCCTCAAAATAATGATCTCAAAATAAGTATAAATTATTATCACTTCTTGCTTTTAAATCATTAGCCTGTAATGTTGTGTTAGTGACAGAGCTCTGTGGTATAACGCTCTGGGGAGAGGATTCACACTGTGAGAAAGTCGTCTTTTTGGCTCACAAAAAATTATGAAAACAAAGTAAACGGGGGAAGATTACATTATGGCTCTACCTCTTCCTCTTCCTGTGTTCTTCCCTCCATGAAGTGTGTGCTGGCAGCAGAGCTGCCGCTCTGACCCGCGGAGATGTGCAACTACAACTACGGTCATACTGAAGGAAGCGAGAGAAACGCGGTCGAAATGTGTCTGTAGTTGGCTTCTGACGTGTGTCATATTCACATGTGCAGTCTATCAGGTTGGTCGTTCCGTGCGTCTAACCAGCGCTTTGTTTGTCAGTTCAGGTTAGATTTTATTTTATGCGCTGCACGCACGCACCTTAGAGGGAGAACTGGTTAGCATTAGCGTATCTTAACTCCGCTGCACTGTTATTACTGTTATATAGCGTGTATGGGCAGGGCACATACACAAGTACTGTCAATGCCATGATTGGCTGCGTAGCGTAAATGAATCATATCGTATGATTGGCTGGACACCTGTCACTCACTGAGTTACGCAGCAAAATGATACAGAAAAAAATGTTATAAATCCTAAATCATGAATTGGAGCTGGTCCCTACGTAATTTGTATATTTTCACGGAGGAGCACCAGTCCGGGAGACCCGGAGAGTCCCAAGGGAACGTGCTGCCTGATACACGAGGGACATGTCGTGCACCTGGCACCGCTGTTACTGGAGGACACGGAGCGATTACTATTGGATCTGGCAAATTGCCTGTTCGGCTGGGTTCTAAAATGTATCTATTATTAAATTTCCCTTTCGTAATCAATTCTCCTGAAAATGTGATCCAACTGAACTGGACTTTGTTTTGACTGCATCTTCTGCACAAACACGCCCAAGGCCGATAGCTGCCACTTATCTCACAGACTCTACAAAAACATTAGCACACACTATTGGACTCACGCTCACATGTATTAAAGGGATATTCCAGGATTTTTGACATGGGGGCTCATTTCCGAGTTAGCCAGAGTGCTACAGAGATGTGGAGACACTTTTTAGCGAATTTCATGCAGTCCTTCCAGCTGCAGAGTTTTCAGTTGCTAGGCTACCGCAAGTCAATGGTAAATGGTAGCCTGATTTTAATCAGGCTTACCCACTCCATAGTGCACCCAAAACAAGTCAACTATAACTCCAGACTGTCGATGCAAATGTCTGTGTTGATGGAACAATTTTAGAAACATAATCAACCTTGTACTTTAAAGGATTTATGTCCTTATGCAACAGCGCGTTTTTTCCCCGATCTAGCTTGGCATGGGCGGAGTGATATCACCTTGCAGTTAGGTTTCCAGCTGTTTTTTGTTTACCTTCAGCTGTCGTCGTTAGCCGTAGCAGTACAGTACAGTAGCAGGGCAGTAGCCTGCCCTGTTCTACAATCCAGACATGGCCAAGTTTGGAGGTCTCCCCGATGCTTGGAATATACAGACGAAGAGTTGAGAGAGATGGATGTTGAAAGGGCAGAACGCGAGAGAGTGTCGGTGAGTTAGCCCCCGCAACAGCTACAGAAAACCGGGTTGTTGCATTGTTTGTTGGAATGAACGATCAATGCGGGGCTGTCTTTTCAGTTCCGTGCTCAACATGAATGTTCACGGCCTAGCAACAACTTTATGAGCGTGCATGTCTTTTGACCAGCAGGCTAACATAACGACAGGAGCAAGCTTGGGTAAAAAAGGTACAAATCTGTTCTTCATCACGTGATCTTGCGCTTGGAAAGACAGATGGTATTGCAGTGGTTGTCAGACTAGGCTTTCCAAGGGATTTGGTGTAGTAGTCTGGTCCGAAATGATCACTGCAAATCTTCTGTTTATGTAGCATCTCCACCGGTCTGTTGATGTCCAAGCCAGCAGCTACAAGCCACAGTCGAGTAATACTGCCCTGTCTATTTTTATAATGTCTGCTTCTACTTCAGTTTTCAATCAGTTTCATTGATTTCTGATCTGTTCCCTTGCCCCACCCTTCCTCCTTGTCGCCAAAGAAAAAAACACTGTATGTTACCTGTCCAATTGTTTTTCTGTCATTACGTGTTGTGTATAATTGTCATTGATTGTATTGCATCTTTTCCACTCTGCATCTCCCAGTCGGCGGCGCGCGCGAGCGCAGCGGCCCCACCCCTACCCACTCTATCACTGTCCTGCCTGGTTAGTAGGGAAATTTCGAATTCACTCTATGTACATGTACATATGGTTTTTCGACCATTCGATTTTTCGACCATAAAGCAAACTGTGACTATGACTAATATCCAATACTAGAAGTAGATATTACTAACCCTAACCCTGAAGCCTATGTGAATTATTCTACCCAGTGGTCCTCTCTCCTGCCCCAGTAATTACTCTCATAGTGAG
Organism: Paratrypauchen microcephalus; assembly: GCA_036785185.1. Classification (NCBI taxonomy): domain Eukaryota; kingdom Metazoa; phylum Chordata; class Actinopteri; order Gobiiformes; family Gobiidae; genus Paratrypauchen; species Paratrypauchen microcephalus. Next base: position 427,058 of record JAVJIX010000009.1, read on the forward strand.
CCCTCCTGCAGTCAGTTCTATGTTCACTTGTGTTCACTAAGGCTACGTTCACACTGCAGGGCTTAATGCTCAATTCCGATTTTTTTGTGAAATCTGATTTTTTTGCGAGGCCGTTCACATTTCCAGTTAAATGCGAATTGTATGTGATCTCCAGTGTGAACGCTAAACTCCCCAAAAGTGTCCCGCAGGCGCCTTGGAGGACACGATGACGTCACACGCAGCGAACGCGCTCAATGTTTACGGAAGTAGCCTAAAGTTGCTTTCGTACCGGAGCCAAAACATGTACAGCTTATTTGTTTTAAGGAGGAGACGGAGAAGGAGAAGGAGAAGGACGAGGTTTTTGGCCACAGCGTTTTGCGGGGCAGTGGCAGCAACGTGTGCAGAAAGGAACATGTGGGTGCGGAGTCACAGGCAGGAGGGGTGGGATTGCTACGTGCTTCACCGCTTCACTGATACGAGTTTATATACTATTTTCGCATGACGAGAAGAACGTTTGTGCACATTTGTGAACGCCTACTTGTACCACTCTCATTGGAGGAAACACACTCAGGTCGGATGAATGCGACCTGGCCGTTCAGACTGAAGTCGCATGTCAAAAGATTGGATATGTATCGGATTTAGGACCACATATCCAAGTGGCCTGGATCGCATTTGAAAAAATCGGATCTGTGTCGTTCACACTGTCATTAGAAGATCAGATACAGGTCGCATAGAGGCAAAAAAATCGGATTTGGGTCGTTTCAGGCTGCAGTGTGAACGTAGCCTAAGACAATCACACATACAAGCTGGTCCTTATATAACTGCCCATTCACTTTAAACTGGATCAGAGTGAATACATTTACATACAATACAATTCTGAGTAATCATTGTATACAAGACACCTCTGTTCATTTTCCCCAAGCCCCTGCAGCCCTCCCTAAAATTGTATAAATGTTATACAATGATTAGTCAGAATTTTATTAAAATGTTTTTAAAGTAGTTACACCTTATTCTGAACCGTGCCCTATTCCCATTTTGAAAATATGTTCAGAACTTAGTCACACTTAATGTTTTTGGCACTGCTTTATTCCATTAACACTTTAGCAGATATTGTCAAGGTTACAGTGAAAATCAGACTGGAACTGCAACTTTTCAGCAGCTCTGGGTATTGAAGCTTCAAATAAATATAAAAATATGTTCTGCAAATGTTGTTTGATTTTTACAAATACATTTTAGAATAATCTATGGCTTCCAAAATGTAGGAATTTAACATTAACATTTAACATCTAATTTAATTTCATCTAATTTAAAAGTGATTTGCACTATTAAATCAAAGCTCCCTCAGCCACCATGGCATTTAACAACTAACTATGATTTGATGATTTGTTAAAGGTTCTATACTACACAAAACTGACTCTTGTGATCTTTTAGCCATGTTATAAAGTTGTTATCTCTTCAAAAACATACCTGGAGTTGTGTTTTGTTTCATTCACACATGTTTGAGTAACCCTTTATTAATAGTCTGTCTACATCTCCAAAGTTCAAAATGCTCAGTTCCACATTGTGATGTCATGAAGCAGGAGTTTACAAGTTAGCAGCTACCTTTTATTTTTAGTGCAGTAGAGACTGGCAATTCCAGGGCTGAAATCATCCAACTAATCTTATTGACGGTGCGTGAAGTTTAAAAACACAGTGGAGCACTTCCTGTATTACCACATTATGACATCACAAGGTGGATCAGAGTGTTTTTGTTTGAAGGAAACCTAAATATGCATATTGTGCGTTAAACGTGTGAATGAAACAAACACAACACCATTATATCAGTGATCTATAAATGTTTCCTTTGTGACGAGGAAACATTATATCATAGATCAGAAAATAGAGTAATAATTATGGGCCCTTTACTAGTTGTTTGTTACTTAGGTCATTTTTTAACTTGTTCTACTTTACTTTTGTTTGGTTGTAAAAATCATACTTCCTGCCCATATGTCTGTAAAGAAAACCAGACGAGAGCAGAAAATCCAAACATTTCACAAAACACGTCTGTTCATTTTCCCCAAGCCCCTGCAGCCCTCCCTATCATTATTTCCTCTTATCCTGCTATTTGCAACCACCAAATTTAAAGAATAAATTGGCCATTTATAGATAAAACTAGCACAGGGCTGAGCAGTCAAATTACGATGTTACTTGGATTAAATATGTTTCCTCTTTGGTTAATGAGCCCATTTAACTGGAATGCAGCTTTTGTTTATTAACTTGAGAAAATAACCTGCATTATCTTGTTATTTTATTTGTTTAGATGACATGTTGCTACAATCTTAAAGTTGAGTACAGTGCCCTGATTTGTCCTTGTCGTAATTACCCGATTTGAACTTGTACAAACTCACTTTTTTGCCATTTTTCCTGGTACAGTGCTGTAATTTTAGGTGCCATTAGACAGAGATGCAATCGCCAGAAAGAACATTATCCATTGATTTTTACTGCAACTAATTGGAGGGGGAAATTACATGTTCTCTCTGACATTTACTTTTCTGTTTTAGCAGCCAGTTACTTTTAAAGGGACAGTGTGTAAGATTTTTACCTGTTAATTACTGAAATTGAAGATACCCATTCAAAAATACATTGTTTTCCAAGCCTTTTCACTTCCATCATGAAATCAAAGTATTCTTTTGGACTTAGATATAGTCACATAAAAGGGGGATCTTCCCCATATAGAGGCAGCCATTTTGAATACGAGAGCCGCAGAAGGACATTTGGGCTCATCCTTCGCCTCGGCTCCTGCTAGCAGCTGCTTAGCCGCGCTGCATATGGCTCCCCCCTTCCCCCCTCCCCTTCCCCTTCTCTCCTTCGCTCCTCTGCTCCCATATGCAGCCAGGAGCGAAGGAGAGAAGGGGAGGGGGGGAGGGGGGAGCATGCTGCCGGATCACACATCGTAATGGATATAACACGTATTTTGGACTAAATTGTTTTACTGGATTTTATTCGCTGGATCCTTATGGACAGATTGAGACCAAGTTTATGATGAAATACAGAGTTTGACCTGTGCAGAGCCTTCAAAGGTAAGCTAAGTAAGCTAAGTTTTGTGCTTTTCTGTATAAAAGCCCCATGTGCTCGGGGAGTGATTGTTTTGCAGGGAAATGAATTGCATAGTCAAAAAGAGGAGACTGTAAGGTTTCATTTGATGTGTAGATTGTCATGAATCATGATCGGGATTGTGTGTTTTCATGCGAAAAGAAAAAAAAAAAGTGAACGGGGGACCGCGTTTTATGTATACAGCGGTGCGCGGTTCGTGCGCGGGCACGCGCGATATCGGCGCTACGTCGCGTCCGGGTGACCCTCGAGGTCTGCCGTAGCCAAAAGAGGAAGTGGAATAGCTACTAACCACCTATGCGCCACGAATCCTACACACTGTCCCTTTAATGATACTTAATAATGATACTAGTACTTAATAATACTTAATACCAAAAAAAAAACAACTATAGAGTTAAAGTTTAAGGAGGGCTTTTAAGGTTATTTAAAGGGCCCTTTTTATGCTGTTTCTAATCTATGTTATAATGCTATGTCCTCATCACAAACATACCTGGAACTGTGTTTGGATTTCACAAATCCTGCACATACCGTGTATACATAGGCTGAGTTCTTCTCTCAAACTGAAAACACTGCTTCACCATGTGATGCCATGTGGCAATACAGGAAGTACTCCACTGTGGTTTTAAACTCAATACAACTTCAATAGAATCATTTGGATAATATCAGCTTCAGAATTGCCTTTTTTTCAGTCGCATGTGTTTTTATTGCTTGGGAATACTGTACCTTAAGAAAAACTTTTAGACAAAGAAATAACATTTACATGGAGACAGGTAGCTGAGAGAAGTTACATAGTGCACCTTTAAAGGTCCTATATTACGCAAAATTGACTCTTGTGAGCTTTAAGCATGTTCTTACTGTGTCAAAAACATACCTGGAGTTGTTTTGATTCATTTGAGTTCGTTTGAGTAACCTTTTATTATTAGTCTGTCTACATCTCCAAAGCTCCAAATGCTCTGTTGAGATTGACAGTACCAGGGCTGAAATTATCCAAATGATTCTAGTGAAGGTGTATGCACTTCCTGTATTACCACATGACATCACAAGGTCGAGTGTTTTCTGTTAAAAAGAAGAACTCAGTCTAAATATGCAGAGTTTATACGTTAAATGTGAGGATGGAACAATATAGTTTTTGATGAGGGAACATTATAACATAGATCAGAAAATAACGTAATATGGGCCCTTTAAACTTCTTCCTCATTTTTACATTGTACGTGTTTGTGCCTTGATAGCGTTCCTCTGATATCTTTCATTACTGACGCACACACACACACATATCTGTCTCCTCATATCCGCTGTCTGTGCTCTGACACATACGCAGTTAAGTAAATATGAAGTAAATATGAAGTTGTCTGACTCAAAGGAAAAGATGCTGCTCTTTGAAGCAGAAGGATCTACAGTCAACAATGCACCATTTGAGTTGCACTGAAAAACTCTTCTTCATTCTTCTGTTGGATATAGCATTGATTTGTCCCAAATTTCATCCTCATTTATTTACTTACTGTGGTCCTCATCAAACTGGTACGGTACTGGGCAATCAGCTACTCGCTTTGGGGATCTTGGTTAGAATTCAGTGAAAAAAAATTGTTGAATATACTCTTTTCATTATATCAGATTAAATTCATGTGTTTTTACTCATCGCTGATTTTATTTTTCTTCAGTAGATCAGGATCCGTGAACTGTGAACTACAGGAAGCCAGATGTGACACTCCTCCTTTGAGCTTTGACAAAGATCAGGCCTAATGAGATTCTGGGTAAACAACAATAAAATGTCCCCCAGGGACATGAACAGCACGACTAACGGATCAGCCAGATGTCACTTAACATTACGCTACAGCAGGAGGTCTCTAACTAGATGAAATCCTGGAAAGTCCACTCTGGTTTGGGATTTGTTTATTTCTCTTAGCCATTTGGGGTATGCACTGATCATTGGCCCCATCTTAAATCGTATTTTTGACCCCCCTGAACATCGACGAAAAGTCCCACATGAGGGTATCAGATCGACCAGTCCAGCAAAAAACTTGATAAAATGGGCATCGCAACAATGCTCAAAGTGACCCGACTCAACAGCGCCACCTAGAATTGGACTTCTATGGGAGTGGGGACAGGCAAAGTTTGTCGCAGGCAAATGAAATTCGTATCAGTGAGACAAGCCGGATGATGAATTGGAGCACGCCCCTATGACGAACAGGAAGTTGGCCATATTGGATCAAAAATTTGACTTGGGTGTGTGCAAAAAGATTCAGATCCCTTGTGTTTGGTCCAAATGAGCTCAGATTTGACATGTCACATCTACAGAGATAGGCTCACAAAATTAAACCGTTTATTTATTTATTTATTTATTTTTTGAGATACTCCACACAGGCAATTGCGTGACCCCGGCCCGAATGTAATAAAATATGAAATATAATAAAAGTGAACACTACAGCGCCCCCTAGCATAGACATGAAACGTCAACATTATCTGAACTCCTACAGAGGAAACACTGGAAATCCTAAAAAATGATGGATGAATATTAGTTCAAGATAATAAATGCCTAAAATGAAATATGAATAATACAACAAGGAAAAGTATATAATTTCAATCAAAGGCCAAGCTAAAGATAAGATAAAATAAGACTTTATTGATCTCGCACAGGAGAAATTCACTTGCCACATTAGCTCCAGGCAGTTTAGTGCAAAGAAAGTTTGAACAAGAAAGTGCATGCAGACAAGATAAGTAATGATAATAAAAAACTAAGAATAAGAGAATATAGAAAAAATTGCACGTTTAGACTATATAGTGGCGTTATACAGTCTGATAAACAGGTGGGTCTTGAGCCCACTTTTTAAAAAATGAACGTTCTCTGCAGCCCTGAGGTCCTCCGGCAGGCTGTTCCGTAGATGAGGGCCGTAGTACTGAAAAAACGCCTCTCCGTGAGTGTGTGTCCTGATTTTGGGAATGACCAGGAGCCTGCTGCCAGAGGAGCGCGGGGTTCGTAAGGTAAAAGCAGTTCTGAAAGATAAGAAGGCCCAAGACCATTAAGACATTTAAAAACCAGTAAAAGAACTTTAAAATCTATTCTGAAACTGACAGGGAGCCAATGCAGTGATTTTCACACCGGTGTAATGTGGTCCCGCTCTCTGGTCCTAGTCAGGGCACGTGCTGCTGAGTTTTGTAGTAATTGAAAACCTGAAATACCCTTTTTGGGAAGACCAGAGAACAGGGCATTACAGTAGTCTATTCGACTGGTGATAAAAGCGTCAGTGTCTCCGTGTTGGCCTGAGACGGAAAGGAACGGACTCTGGCTATGTTTTTTAGGTGACAGAAACATATTTTTGTGATGTTCTTGATGTGTGAGATAAAAGTCAGCTCAGAGTCAAAAATGACGCCCAGGTTTTTCACTTGAGGAAATGGGTTAAAAGACTGTGCTTGCAGTTTGGGTAAGAGTTTCTCTCTCTGGGCTTCAGGACCGATGACTAAAACATGGGTAAATTTTTCACAGTTGGCTAGTAGGGGTGCAAGTACTTCCCCAAAAAATAGTTTCAAATATCTTACACACACATGCTTAGTCCAATCTTGCTGAAATTTGAATCATTAATGCGTAATCTCAGCCTGAATATAATACACTATAAAGTATATGAAAAGTGAACACTAAGCGCCCCCTACCATAGACATGAAGCGTCTACATTATTGGATTGGTACCAAATTCAGGGATTCAATTCTAAGCATTATTACAAGCATGGTCGCCGTTTTGTTTTGTTTTTTGTTGTTGTTGTTTTGTTTTTTTGTTTTTTTAATGAGTGTGACGGAGCGCCTGTAGCTGTCCGTCATTCCCCGACCCCTTTCTCTCACTGGCCCAGCGCGCGCCTAGACGGCAGAGCACGGAGCGCTTTCCCTGGGTTTGCATAACCAGACTCTGATTCAACTGTTCCCTGCCTATAAACTGTTCCCCGTGATCTGGACTCTGTTTCCCTCCCTGGGCGTACGAGGGTGCACACTTGGACGCCTCGGGAGCCACATGCTCTCCTCCTACCTTCCGTGTCTCTGTGCTGTGCGCCGGCTCAGGGGGCCAAACCGGGGCGCTTCCTGGTCCTCCGCTAAATAGCGCATAGTGGCGCGCTAAGGGGGGGCCACATGACCTGGACTGAACCATTTATGTTAATTTGTGGGTTTATTTTGTTTTCCTAGGTTTCTTAGTTAATAAATCATGCCATATGGGGGGCTATTGAGGGGTTTTCTTTATTATGTGGAACTTTAGGTGTTTTATCATTGTTGGTACCGTTTTACCTTTGTTCCACCCTTAAATCTTTACTGTGTTAATTGGTTAGCCCAAGGGGAGGGGCTAAGGGGGTATATAAGGGGGGAGCTTTGCTCAGTTTGGGGTTAGTCCTTGGCCTGACTATGTGGATGCTAGCTGCTGTGATAAAGTCTGTGGAAACTTTTGTAAATACCTTTTGTACATACTACTGTTTTTGGGACTTGTTTTTCACTGTAAATATTTGCACTGTTTACACTGGATTGTGGTGCAAATAAAAAGGGAATACACGTAAGCACGTATTCGACTGTGCCATCATTTTTTTTTTCCCCCTCTCGTATCTTGTCCAAACGAGAGAATTCACTTTGGATAAATAAACAGCAACTAGCTGGGCAGATTGGGTCTTAGTCCAAACTAGAGGTGGGCAAAATGCCAAAAATAATATATCATAATAACACACAGTTTTGTTAGAGATGGTCACTATTTCAATTTTTCAAGTATTGTCTTCAAGAGGTAAATAGTTATCTTACTGGGAGTTCATACTTCACTGCAACTGGTAAATTCCACCTCTTATTTACTCAGACTGATAGGAAGATTGACCAATAGGAGAAGTAAATTGGTAAAATTGCATAAATGCATAGACTTGCATTCTATTGATTTTATGTGCAGCACTTTGGAAACTGTCTCTGTTTATAAAATGTGCTATAGAAATAAAGTTGGATTGGATTGGATTGGATAGAGACAGATAATTTGACAATATCAGTAAATTAACATTGTGGTATGGATGAGATAATTAGGCTGTGTTCCAGACAACTGGTTATTAGCCACTTCGGAGAGTACCAGCTGATCTGTTTGTAAACAAAATGGCTAACGCTATGAGAAACCTTACTGTACATGTTTCTTCTCACCAGTTATGATTTAAACTTTCTTCTTTTTCTTCGTTCAATGTGTTTGTCTAGATTGTGTCACAATGTGGTAATTCATATTCAAGTAGAAGTAAATGTAATGGCTGATTTAATTAATGTAATCATACACACCCACAGGGAGGAGTCCTCCGAGTTCTTTTTGTGTGATTTAACTCACCTTATCTCTAAGGGAGTGCCCGACCACTCTGTGGAGAAAACTACTTTCGAAGGCTTGTATCTGTGGTCTTGTCATTTCAGTTATGAAAGTGACCTGTAAATGAAGAACTTTCTTTCAACTGTTTGCTTTGCTCCTCCTGTTGCACTGATCCTCTTGTCAATTTTGCGCTTTGTCCTTCTCTCGCTCATGAACAAGACCCCGAGATACTTGAACTCTACTTGAGGTAGGGACTCTCCAACCGGCTGGAGAGCGCAAGCCACCTTTTTCAGGTTAAGTACCATGACCTCAGATTTGGAGTTGCTGAGTTGCTGCGTTTTATTTATATAGATACAACAACACTATCTTCTTTTCCCAGGGGAGCGCCTATAGAAAATGCTGTCCGTTGCAGGTGTATAAATGGGATATTTGTATTTAAGCCTTTCCAGACATATTTGTGGAGCTTTGTCATTTTTCTCTGCTCTAAGTCCAAGGAGCAGTGCTATTTTTCTTGTTGTCAGGACGTCCTACATCAGCAGTCCCCTGCCCCTCACTCACACAACGGTCCAGTCTGGTTAAGTGTTTACACAAATAGACAGTCACATCCGGTGATCGATGAGAGGTAGCAAAGTGTGAAAAATAACCTTGGATGCCCCCGGAACAAAGCCTTTCCTGAACTATCGCTTAAATAACAGATATTTTTCAGTTTCATTCATGTTATTGGATTTCTGGTTTTGTTTTGGATGAGAATGTCTGCATACGAGGCCCAGAAGATGGTTTGTTCTCATTATTTATAATTTGCCAGCGTGGGTTTTGTACTAAAAGATACTAATTGGCTTTCTGGGCAGTGTGACAGAGCAGTGGAAACGAAAACATTTTGTGATTCTCAAGTTTTCACTAAAAGCTGACACTGTCTTTATTCGCAATAGACATTCTGTAGTGAAGTGGTGAACATATGCTTAAGTAGAAATGGAGATACAAGTGGAAGTCAGACTCATTGCCTTCTGATAAAGGCAGAGAATAGATGCCATCAGTGTTGTCAGTATCCCTCCTCAAAGGATTTCTAGATCACCATATTTTAAAAAATGCCAAACTTAGCTCTCACAAACCTCTTGGTGCAGCACTAATATTCTCATGAATACATTTTGAATTGACAATGTTAGTGATGTTCACAGCTTTTTTCTTCCAGGTTTGTGACCAGTAAAATACTTTATTCTGCATTATTGTACAGTAGACTCAGTTACAAGAATATGGTCATCTATCTTTAACTTGAGATAAATTTGAAATTGAGTTTCAAACTCAAGTAAAAGTTGCATATACAGACATGGGATGACAAAAGACAAACTGGACAATGTACAATCACACAGGCTTCACACATCTGCACAGTCAGTCCATGTTGTTAATACATTTTATGGACTGGGATACGAAAGATGCTTACCTGTTATTTTTGCCTAAAGGAACCCTGTATCTCCTCCCAAACAGCAGGAGTTCATACTGTGTGTTGAGCACAGAGAGAGGGATCTCTGATGATCTTCTGAACCTGTCTCACAACTGACTGTCCCTCTGACAGATGGTCTGTGGGGCAGTCAGAGTGGACACTCACATGATGTTGCCTGGCAATTTTATCAGTCTAAGGAGCTTCCATATATATTTGACAGGTTTCCAAACCAGCTGACTATTCCATACCTTAGCGCAAACTCTACTAGCTCTATAGAACATCAACATAATATTTTTGCTGACTCCAAACACCTTTAATCTCATAAGAAAATACAGACAGGCAGCAGTAGCTCAGTTGGTAGAGCTACTGCTCGCCCCCAGTGTCTGCACACACTGGTGTGTGAATGTTGTGTGAATGGGTGAGTGGTTCCTTGTTGTAAAGCGCTTTGGGTGCCTTGAAGGCGGAAAAGCGCTGTATAAAGATGTGACCATTTACCATTTAGACGCTGGTGTATCTTATATTTAGCTCAAATACATGGGAAGAGGTTAAAGGGATAGTGCGTTTTTTTATGTTAATCTGTATGGGTTTCCTTTTAAAAGTTACGTGTGTTGACACCGGCTTACCTCTGACACTCTCAGCTGATCCCGGTTCGGCTCGCTTTCTGGAGCCCACGTAAGTAGGTCCGGTAACTGTTCACTTGTAAACTTCAGCGTAGACATCCGCTGAAGGTGAACAGGCTGATAGAGTTAACATGGGTGTAGTGATAAGAGTGAAGAGAGACAATACGCGAAAGCGAATTACGCTGCTGGATGTTTCGTTGACTGGGACGCAAATATATCACCTTTCTAACAAATGTTTTGTTTTGAGAAGAAAAACAAGCTCTATTTCATGTTCCAGGGAATTTACCGGACCTACTTACGTGGGCTCCAGAAAGTGAGCCGAACCGGGATCAGCTGAGACTGTCAGAGGTAAGCCGGTGTCAACACAGGTAACTTTTAGAAGGAAACCCATACAGATTAACTTTTTTTTTTAAAAACGCACTATCCCTATAAGGTCGTTTTCACACCAGGAAAGTCTAATAGTTCACTTGCTTTGGTCCGGACCTTTTTTTTTTTTCTTTTTTTTTTTTGGTGCAGTTCATTTTCACACTGAAGTTTTTTCCCAAGTGAACCAACATCTATAAACAAAACCACATGTGCTGAGGTTGCTCAACTACTGGACAGAAATGAGCCGTGTCAAAGCACGGAAGGAGGAGAATAATAATATGGTTTGCTCAGTTTTTACAGTTCACACAAATTTTTGAGCAGCATCGTGAGGTTTACACTATTTTACAATCAATTTCCAAATGACATAGACACAGGGCAAGACGGCTACGGTGGACAGCGCTCATGTGCACGCACATCAAGTTCTGACCCTTGCTCTTCACGCAAGACGTAAGTAAGCCTCGTAAGTTTCGTTTAGTTTCGTTTCGTTTCGTCAGCCTCGGTTTCCCATAATTCTCAACATACGACGGGAGCTCGTTAAGTACAAAAAGCCAACTTGTGTCGGATCGAGTCCGGTCTGCATTCTCACCTCAAACGAACCGCACCAGGTTTCGAATGGAACCGTGCCGAGACCGAGCCTTTTAGGTGGTCTCGGTTCGTTTGTTTGCTCCATATCGAGATTTTTGGTTTTGATTCACACCAGCCCAAAAGGTCCGAATCAAAGAAGCAAACAAACTCTGGTTCGTTTTAAACAAACCAAACAAGGCAGGTGTGAAAACGACCTAAGTGCTACTGAACTGGATCCATAGTCTGTGTTGTATTATTAAGATTTTGTATACTGTATATACAATTTTTTATCTCTAAACATCAGCATGAACAGCTTTCAACTCTTTATGTTTGTAAGCTTTTGTTCTGTTTTTGAGCAGACTTAATTGCCTGTCCTGTATTATGTTGTTTAGTATAATGCTCTGTGACCTTTTTAACAAAGCTATAGATTCAGGTCCCTCCAGGAACCGAACCAATTTACTCTTCCTTCACAACACAAACGCTTCACATTCTCATTGAGCTGTAATCTCAACACAGCACAGGGACACGTCCCCTCTTTTCTGTTCTCTACCAAACAGAACTAATTTGTGCTTAAATTTTAGTTACATTTTCTTTAAGGGAGCACTAAACTTTATGCTTTATGGTGGAGGGTCCGCTAACTGTGTGTTGCTGTAGATACTGTATATTAATTTTAACTTTTTCTGAAATGTTCCACAGTATGGCATTTAACCCAATAGAGGCATTGTAAAAAAAATTATTGTGGTTTAATGCCATACTGTGGAACATTTCAGGCCGAGCAATAACATTTTAATCGAGATAAGCAGACCACTAGAAAAGTTACATAATGCACTTTTTTTTCCTTTTTAAGATTTTAGATTCAATTCACAATAAACATTACAACAATTTTAAATCAGTTTATGTCCAATAAAACATTCACTTACAAATGCAATAAACACTGGCCATTGTATATTTGATGGCTACTTCTAATAGATGTTGTAAATCTAAATAAGTGTTTACAAATTTATTGCATTTTTCACCCATAACCCAGTTTGTTGTTCTTGGTCATAATGTTGTCAAGGTTATAAAATACAAAGCAATTAAACGTCTCCTTACCCAGTAAAACAGCTGTGTCATTAGTGAAGAGGATGGTACCCCTGAGTCTTATTGGATTTACAGGGCTGTTCTTTCACTACAAGCTGTTATGGCCTCACTGGGAATTAAGAGCACCCGCTGTTCATGTCATAATATCATACACCCCATTCATTGTGTGTGTAATGTCTGAAAACTGCACTATTTTCTCTAACTCAAACCAGGACGATTTCAGCCAACTGCTCATTTGACCTGTGGCTGTATGCATTTTCTCCCCTATTGTCTGTAAATAGTGAATACGTGACCTTATTCGACTGTTCAGACGTAACATTTTCAACCACCCAGTGCCGACAACCGAGCATTTACCAATAATAAAAATACTGCATCAGACATACAGCGCTTTTTCAGAGACTTCCCATACTCAGTGTTGGTGGTCACGTCTTCTGTAGCCACAGCTGCCCTGGGGTAAACTGACAAAAGTGAGACTGCCAACCTCCACCATCAGCCCCTCTCACCACCACCAATCATTCACTCACATATGTGCCACAGTCAGAGAAGGTTAGTGAGGCGTCTTACCCAATGGCACAGTGGCAGTTTGATTCTTAAATGTTCTGTTTCTTTCCTATTGAGAACTTGAGATGTTTTTTCTTCCCATTTACATAATAGTTACACCTGACCTGACTTACTCACTACCAGGAACAAACATATAAGTGCTCCCACCTCAAACAATGTTTTTTTTAGGTGTCAAAAGATAAAATGTGTGTATAAGGGACACAATACACACAGGATACAAGTGTGCAGCGTGTGAGGGTGAGAGGCAGATATGAGGAGGAGGACAGTGATGGATGCATGCACTTAACACGTGAGCAAGAATAACAGCTTTACACAAGTGACAGGCACCAGGATATACTGCTCAAACATCATGTGTGTCATTTAATGGGCTGTGACATCAAATAGAGATGACAGCCTCAATATAATGTATATGGGTAATATAGTAAACATACAGTATATTACCCCATATACATGTACAGTGTGTATGGAAAATAAGCATTTGTTGTATTTTATATAAATCATTAAATCTGCTGCCTTCATAAAAGCATTAGCCTCATGTTCCCTAATGCTCTTAGATCATCTAGTGTAAACATGTTTGTTCAATGTGTGTGTGTGTGTGTGTGTGTGTGTGTGTGTGTGTGTGCGTGCGTGCGTGCGTGCGTGCGTGTGTGTGCGTGTATGCAAAGATTATTTAAGGTGAGAGAAACACATGAGTAGACAGGTAGCCCTGTGTGTGAGTGACTGGCCTCACAGTAACAAGGTCCTGGGTTCCATTGGGGCCATTCTATAATTTTTGCATGATCTCTTCAGAGCTCCAGTCCAGCTGCTGGTCATGACCAAGCGTAGCTTACGATCTGGAGAGGGATCCATGAGCATTTCACTGTGTACTTGCTTATGAGGACTTATGTAATTAAGAAAATAAACAGAAGTCATAATATGATAACCTTTTTTCATTACTATGGCAATAGTAATTATGTGAAAATATAGGCTTACTGTTTAATGAATATTTTATCCTTTTTTGAGTAGGGAGTAGGAGTGCCCAAGGACACAATGGAAGTGTCCTTGGGCAAGTCACTTCATCCACCTTTCAGTGTAAATGCTTATTTGGCAGCAAAAACAATTGAGGAGATGATATTAATAATATTAATACATGTAAGCACCCTTTATGCAATTGCATAACTGAATATTTGTCAGCCAGTGATTTTGGATGTTTTTCTGCTATAGCCCAAACATCTTTCAAACAAAACAACATGGCACAGATGATGAAAGTGGATTCAATAAAGTCATTCTATAAAGTGAATCGTGCCCCTATAGACTCTTCTGTGAATGTGCCTTGCAGCTACAGTTTAGAGACATGCCGGTTCATCAGGCATCGCATCGCACATATCACTGTCATTGTAAAGTAATATTCTTTGGATATTGCCCAAGGCTGGATCTGTGTTCATTTACTCATCACCCAAAGCACAGGAATTGAAAACCACTGGCACTCTCCACCTCTATTAAGTGAGAAACTGCTTCTTTTTGATCACAGAATAAATTATTAATAACACTGAAGTATGAAACAGCCTTCTTGGGGTAGTTCTCAATTTAACCACTGACAGATGATGCAATTCCCTGCAAATGTTGTTTTTATGACCTGCTTTAATAACACCTAGAACACTATATAAGACTATACCCTGAACAGCAGAAAACATTTTACCATTTGGTCCACTTGTCAACCTATTAGAATATAGAGTTGAATGTTAAGTGGCTAAAATGTTCATTTCTTAGATTTTTGTTTTGTGCAGTTATTATGTAGAGAATAAAAACTGTCTGCCACTCACAGCGCTCAATTTCACAGACAAAATGTGTTCGATCTCGAGGGTTACAAAGGGTTTTACATGCCCACGGCACAGTGCTAAACTATAACCCCAGCTCCACTTGATAAGCGCCAGTGCTCTAAAATATATTCATGACCTTAAAGTGGCATTACTCATCTCAATGTGCTCAGTTGCTCATCCCCTGGTCTCCCCACTCAAATAAAATGTGTTGTGGTTTTTTCTGGTGTCAGCACTTTATATTAGGGCAAGGCATTGATCCTCATCTCCAAAGTTCTAGCTTTAAACTTAAGCAAATTCACAGAATCAAACTGGTTTTGTAAGAGGCTCTTTATATGCTCTATATCTGTGGTTAACAAACTTTGTTTCCACCCACATATTCCTGCAGTGGTGAAGTGTTTTGCACAATGGCAGATATCACAGCTTAGAGATGGGATTGTGTTTATGAGAGGACCCCTCTGCCACCTATGCTGTATTCTATAAATTCAGTTTTCACGTGGGTTCAAATGGTTAGAAATGATTTATTTTTAGACCAGTCATTTTTAGCGTGCATTCACACTTGACATCAAACTTCTACCTAAACTGGGACTGAGCTTGAAATTGACCAAGAATAAATCAGGAGTAAATGGGACTCAAACCAGGTGTGAATGGCTGCATTTAGTCACAAACTACTAATTATGACTAAATTACTATTATGATGATCAGTTACACAAATTGTAACTGAGTGGAGACTCATGCCCACGGCACAGTGCTAAACTATAGCCCCAGCTCCACTTGATAAGCGCCAGTGCTCACAATTTTTTTTGAGTTGCTTTTTGCTGGTAGATTGTGGAGTACCCACATGCAATACTTATAGCCTACTACATTATATTATAATCTGTGAAATACTCTACTTACACCTTATCCTACCTGTACCTTTGTATTTTATTATATTTTATTATTATTACATATTTTTAATTGTATTGTTTACCTTTTCCCCTGCACTTTTTGCAACACTTTTTTATCATGTACTATTATTGCTGCTATTAGTACTTCTTGACTATCTTAGCGAGTCAACGGTTCTTCTGATCCTAAGCATTTCATTGCATTGTTGACCTTGTGTTGATCCTGCATATGACAAATAAACAATCTTTAATCTTGAATCTTGAGTATGTTTACAGCAGTCTATTTCTCTACTACTTTACTCATGTTGAGGATGTACTTTGAGAGTCAGGTATTTTGTATGGGGAGGCAGCCAAAGTTACATCACCTTCAATCAGACAGATTGTTCTTTTATGGTTGTATATGTACTACTATCTTTGACAACTTCCAAATGTCTCAAATAAACTTGAGTAGAATGACATAGTATTATATTTGACCAATCGAAAGTATCACCAACCAATGAAGTAGCTGACAGTTATAACTTGATTTCCTTTGAAGAGGTCATTATAGATGAAACATTTCTTAGTATTTTATTGCACCAATAAATCAAACAAAAGATTATATTCTGAATTGGCAGGTGAAACACTTGCAGGAAAATAATGTTTGTGCAAAAAATATGGTTTGTGGTTGGTTGCATTAGGATAGCCTATGAAATTACAGCATTAAAACGTCACTGTTATCTTGAAATACTAAACACATTTTGCCCAAAAATCATCCCCTTAGAATTATTGGTTCTATCTGCTGTCTGGGTAGTTTGAACGCTCATATAGAGCCACATGAAAATCTGTAAATGGGTTTTTGCTCATAGAAACCACAGACAGTATAAAGAAGTGTACTAAGAACTACAGGAGTGTGACATCACCCATCTATTATATAAACCTTAAAAGAAATGACCACAGCCTACAAAAACCTTAATAATCTTGAACATATAGGTTGAGTTCAAGTGACATCACAGAGGACAAATCTGAATTTAATCTCTTAATTAATATCACTGTATTCAATGGGCAATATATGAATAACTCAGTTTTGACAAAAATGTCAAGTAGAACCTTATGATTAGGAGATGAACCACTCCATATCTTTTTATGTAATTTTCCAGTGCTCCCTCTCTGCTGCAGGTTCTGTGTCAGCCCTCTGTAATGCCTCAGTTGAACACATTGACCTTTTTACTCTATCAAAGCTCCTTTGGTCCTCTCTTCTTCCTGCTCCCTTGCCTCTGCTTTCCTCTGCCACATTCAAAGCCAAAGTGCCACTTCAGAAAGTGTGCCGTACTCCAGGATTAATATTTTACACACACTGGAGTTTCACTGCTAGTTCTGTTTCTCTATACACAACAGCTATGAGCGTACATGGGCTGCTGGAGAAAGTGGGTCAGAGTTTTTTTCATAGACAAAAGAAGAGATGTTCAAAAATTGCAGCTGCTTATAAAGCTTTCTATTAGATTTAATTTTGTCTCATTAAATGTTCTATATTACAGTATACAAAATGGATTCTTGTGAGCTTTAAAGGAAAAGTAATGTTTTTTTTACAATCTGAGCCTTATTTCGGTAATAAAACAAGTTGCTTTACTCACCCATAGCACTTTGGTGTCATATGGAGCACTTCTGGAGATGTTTTAGATTTGCGATCTCCATAATGTGAGTTCTCGGGGCACATGTTTGATGTCTCCAAATAACACAAACTTTAGCATTTTTCAAATCATAGAAGCTCGATGTCTTAGTCTACGATTTCGTTTGGTCAAAAGCAGAGGTGGGACAAAGTCATTGCTGGGCAAGTCCCAAGTAAGTCTAAGTCTTTTGCACTCAAGTACGAGTGAAGTCCCGAGTCAAGAGTATCCAAGTGCCGAGTCAAGTCCGAAGTCAAAGCTCACAAGTCTCAAGTCGAGTCCAAAGTCCTAGCATTTTAGTTTCGAGTCATTTCGAGTCCCCTTTACAAAGAAATAAAATTTCTACAAATCATTTGCCTGGAAGAATCCATGACTCATCGCTGTACCAGCGAGTGAGTCTGGTAACGCTTCATCCACAGAATGCGCTGCGGTTGCGCGTAGACAGACAGCTAAGTGAACCAATCGGAGATTGCGCCATCTTGATTCAAAACTGAGGCGGAACTTCCGCTGCCTAAGAGTGACTTTGCGGGCAAAGGCGGGTGCACTGACGTCACCATCTTTGCGGAGTCAGTTTTTAACCGGAGGAGCGAGAGTGGATGGAGGGTGTCCAAATGGTATCGCGCTGTATAGGAAATACAGAGAGATATCATTTGGCTGGCCAGGTAAACAAATCATATAATGTCTGCAAGATCTGTATTCATTTTACCTTTTTACACCATATCAAATAACATTAGAAAAAAATGAAAGGATCTAGGTGTGAAAAACATGCTCTTTGCATACATTTTCGCAGATTCACAAGTACGAGTGGGGTCCTTATCAACATACTTTTAGAGGTTTTTTTTTCATTGGACGTAGCAAGTCATCACAAGTCAAAAGGCCTAAGTCCAAGTGATATTGAAGTCCAAGTCGAGTTGCAAGTGTTTGTACATTTTGTCAAGTCGAGTCTAAAGTTATCAAATTCGTGACTTGAGTCTGACTCGAGTCGAAGTCACATAACTCGAGTCCACACCTCTGGTCAAAAGTGGCCTGTAATCCGAGATTTAGCCATAGTTTCGAGTAGATGAGGAGGCCAGTGCGCATGCGCGGAGTGTGCTCTCAGCTCCCGGGACCCAAACATGAAATGCAAAGCTGTAAACTATGGCTAAATCTCAGATTACAGGTGCAACAAGTGCTAAAGTTTGTGTTATTTGGAGACCGCACGGGGCATATTACATGCATATTAGGGGTGTAAAGAGTAACCGATTTGGATCGGTTATCGGTCTGTGACCTCTGCGATCTGAGTGTACCGATCAGCGGAGCCCGGATCGGTCCAAATTCACTATGAAAGGTCCGATGCACCGGATTTACAGCCAAGAATCGGTTCTCGGCTTATGGATCGCTTTGAAGGTGGTTAGGAGAATTTTAAAGTTAATTCTTTGTTTTATTGGATGGGAAAATGTTTTGTTCCACCTTGCGATGTCATGTAGTGGTAGTCTTCAAGCTACCTTTTACCTTTTCTTTAGCAGAGTTTTGCAATTCCAGGTTTGGCATTATCCAAATTATTCTAGTGAAGGTGTATGGAGCTTAAAACCAGATGTGGAGCATTTCTTATTGCCACATGACATCACAAGGTAGAACACAGTGTTTTCTTTTTCAGAGAAGAATGCAATCTAAATATGTGAATGAAACAAAACACAACTCCAGGTATGTTTTGATGAGGAAATAACATTATAACATAGTTCTTCTTATTTATTTATTTGTAAAGGGACACCACATATTAATCAATATTTAAAATGTAAATATGTAAAGATTATAGCCAGCTTGGCTAATTTCCATCTTCAGTTCCTCCGCATCTACAGGGCCAGGAAAAGTACAGCAACAATCACACAAAAGTACACCAGCACACTCACTATACATACAATTAATTTCAGACAGTTCATGTGAAGTTTGAAGTCAAGAGTTAAAGAGTTAAACCAACAATCCCTTAATATAGAACATTTCATTATGGTGACGTATTTGACCATTGAACTCTCACTGAACACTCACTGTTTTAAAGCTTTAGAAAATGCTGCCAGTGTTCAAAACTCTCGTATCTGAGCAGGCGCTGTGTTCCGTGTTTGACCTGCTCGATAAGCAAGAGAGCTGTCCAAAAGAACTTTTCCTAATCGGCACTGAGCAGTCACCTCTAGAGCCTGCTCTTGTTGTACGATTTGAATTTCTTTTCACAAACTCCTTTAGAGGAGGTGGAGCAAGATTATTAAAAACGTTGTATGCCAAAATTAAATCTGCATATTTGATTGTGTTGTCCCAATTAAGACATTTGTATTTGGCAATAGTGATAATTAGTGGGCTTTTTGTCTGATACCTTAAGTGCTTTTTTATAAATAGTTTCAGCTAATTTAACAACAAGTTTTTCTTGTCAGAGTCCAACTAGTAATACAATAATTTAGGTGGGGCAAAATCATTTAATTTAAATACATAATTGCAGAGTTTGTTGTTAGATTGTTTCTTAACATAGTTCACAAAATATGAACGTAATATGGGCCCTTTAAAAACCACTAAAAATTGATTTCAGTAGGCTCTGGGCTTCCTGAATATAACACAAAAATTCTCGGTTTAGTTCCTCCATAGTCTGAGCTCCAAGCCACAAACTTTTACTGAGACCTCTCAATTAAAAAGAACCGTTATAATTTGCACAGTCTTAATCTACATTGCTAAAAGAGGAGTCGACATTTTCTGCCAATTATATACACAAATAGAAATGGAACTGTTGCAAATTTAAGTTGTAGTTTATTTTCACAGAACGTATATTAAAGTTTAAAATAACTTCAAACTCTCAAAATGATTTTATTTATTTATTTATTTATTTGATAGGGACAATGCACATTAATGAACATACGTATAAAACAAATGTAAATATGCCGAATTTTAGCTACAAAGCTAGTTTTCATCCGTAGTCCCTAGGCAGGCAAATACATAAAAAATACAACAAACAATACAAGCAGCACAAACAAAAGTCTAGTGGTCACATGACTGGTTGGTTTTCAGCCATAGTTTCAGTTGTGTTTTAAAAGTGATCAGTGTAGGGCTCTCCTGTATGTGCAGAGGAAGACTGTTCCAGATGTTAGTGGCCCTCACAGAGAGTGTTCTGACCAAAGGCGGTTCTTCTGTGGGGGACCTCACAGTCTCCTCTGGAGGAGGCCCTGGTTTTCGGACCACTTGATGTCTTAGGTTTGAAAAAGACAGACATGGGGGGTGGGGTTAGTCCATGTAGCGCTTTGTAAATGAAGCATACATACTTAAAATGTATACAATTTTCAAAATGTAAAAGATTGTACTTATTTAAAATATTACATACATGAAATGAATTAGTTTTTTGGTCAAAAACTTTAAGAGATTTTTAAAACAGTGATACAATTATTTTCAAATTGGTAACAGTGGTGAGAGACCAACTTGTGATGCAATATTCAATATGGGATAAAATCATTGAATGAAGAAACATTCTAGCAGCACCAAGTGTTATAAAAGACCTGATTTGTTTAAAATTTTTAAGGTTATATTTGATAGCGTGAAGAGTCCCTCAGTCGTCCAGATAGAATCCATGATAAAAGGAGAAATTCAATTTGTCAACTGGACAAAGTTTGTTTGGTCGAAAACGTTTCGCCGCTCATCCGAGAGGCTTCATCAGTTCAGAACTGATGAAGCCTCTCGGATATAACTATCATCGTTATATTTGATAGTATTGGCAAGTTTTTTAATATGACTTTTGAAAGACAAAGTGGAATCAAGTGTCACACCAAGATACTTGAATTCTGTGACCAATTGTAATTCCTCTCCTCTCAAGAATACTCCGGAGCTTTTTATCTCTTTTGATTGCTTTGAGAACATCATACAGACCGTTTTTTTGGAATTTAGAAGCAAACATGATTTAAAAAGCCAGGTATTTACTTGTTCCATAGCTGAGGTCAGAATGGAAGTTGTCTCTTTCATGCTCCTTGCCTAAATTACAAATATATTATAAATTACAGCGTCATCTGCATACATTTGAAAATTCATGTTATTACACCTTATTGCAATTAAAAATGTACAAATGCAAAACAGACATCTGATTCATTCCCTTACCAATACTGGAACTGGTATTGGCTCCAACGCAGAATGGGCTTCTGGATATTGGCTTCCAGCTTGGGTCTATGAATGGATGTAATAATAGTATTTACTGGCTGATGATGGCTCAGAATGTCCCATAGTGTTTGACTTTTTTTTACAGGAAGAATAAAAACTGTTGTGATGAACTGAAGGAAATAAATAAATTTCCACTATTTAATTTAATTTATTGACTTTATTAATCTCACACAGGAGAAATTGTCCTCTGCATTTGACCCATCCTTATTATTAGGAGCAGTGGGCAGCACTGGACTGCGCCCGGGGTCCATCTCCATGATCTTGTTGCTTAGGCTTGGTCAGGACCTAAGTTGGAGGATTTTACCTATGGAGCATGTTTTGGGTTGATGGGGGAAACCGGAGTGCCCGGAGGAAACCCACCCCCAGACACGGGGAGAATATACAAACTCCACACAGAAAGGCCCGGGCGACCCGGTGATCGAACCCGGAACATGCATGCAAACTCCACATAGAACACACACAGAAAGGGTGCAGCCCTGGTGCAGCCACTGTGCACTGGTGACAGCTGATATCTGTTAACAGCTGATGCTTAAAGGTACAGTGTGTAGGATTCGTGGCGCATAGGTGGATATCGCTATTCCACTTCCTCTTTTGGCTACGGCAGACCTCGAGGGTCACCCGGGCGCGCCGTACCGCAGACAGCTCGCGTTGTTGCGCGCACCCGGCGCTGTGCGAACTACGATATAAATAAAACGCGGCCCCGCGGTCACTTTTTTTTTTCTTTTCGCATGAAAACACACATTCCTGATCGTCTACCATGACACTCTACACATCAAATGAAACCTTACAGTCTCCTCTTTTTGACTATGCAATTCATTTCCCTGCACAACAATCAGTCCCCGAGCACATGGGGCTTTTATACGGAAAAGCACAAAACGAGGTTAGCTTACCTTAGAATGTTTTGCACAGGTCAAACTCTGTATTTCACCATAAACTTGCTCTCAATTTGTCCGTAAGGATCCAGCGAATAAAATCCAGTAAAACAATTTAGTCCAAAACATGTGTTAGATCCATTACGACGTCTGATCCGGCAGCATGCTTGTCAAAACCACGAGGCTCCCCCGTTCCCCCCTCCCCTTCCCCTTCTCTCCTCTCCTCCACTCCCTCAGGCACGCTGCCTGAGGGAGTGGGAGTCGCTGCTAGCCTCCTGCTAGCAGCGGCTGAGCAGCTGCTAGCAGGAGGCTAGGCGAAGGATGAGCCCAAATGTCCTTCTGCGGCTCTCGTATTCAAAATGGCTGCCTCTATATGGGGAAGATCCCCCTTTTATGTGACTATATCTAAGTCCAAAAGAATATTTTGATTTCATGATGGAAGTGAAAAGGCTTGGAAGACAATGTATTTTTGAATGGGTATCTTCAATTTCAGTAATTAATGGGTAAAAATCTTACACACTGTCCCTTTAAATCAAAGTATCGGTATTGGTATCAAAACTAAAAGCTTTTTTTTAAATATTTTTTTCCTGATTTACAATCTATTACAAAATTCTGTGCCTCATGGATATCTTGATTTGATAAAAGCTGGCTACAGTCACCAGAGAGCGTACCCAGGTTAACTATTGTTGACCCAGCACAAAGAAGAAAAGTTAAATATAATAGAGAACAATATATACATCCTACCTCACTATAGTGCTTTACACTGGAGAGGAGATGTATTGTATTGGAGGACTAGTGTATATACTGTCCACATACTGTCTACAAGGTCCAGTGAGATACATTTCCTGCACAAACACAAATAGATCATCTCAGCAGATGTGTGCAGCATTACACAACTGGACAAAACACCATAAAGCAAGTGTGACCATGAGATGCCTCAACACAATCTCATATGCATGCATAATGAATTACTATTGTAATTCAAGATATCGTTGACTACAGCACATAAGGTTGTTTGCTCTAATTCAAAGACATTAAACTAAAATTGCATTACAAACTAGAAATAGGTACATTTCAATATTCTCAGTTGTCTCAATTGTCTCAGTGTTCAGTCTAAACATCTGGTGTCACTTTATAATAACATCTCAACGGTGCTGTACCTTTTTACCATCTTAAAAACATGTAAAACAGAACTAGTACATTTTAAATGGTTCCCAGTGGTCCAGTGGTATTCTACATTTTATGCATTCTGAGTATCCTTATGATTCATCGTGATGAGTTTATAAGCGCTTTTGAGAACTCTCAGAGTCTTATTTTGACCTCTGCTACAAATACATAAGAACAATTTCGTACAGGCCATTTAATTAACTTTAATAATGCTTGAGCAAAGACTAAATTCTTAAATTCTTAATTTTGTTGTGTAAGGGTATTCCAGAACAGATAGTTTAAAAAACTTCA
Organism: Paratrypauchen microcephalus; assembly: GCA_036785185.1. Taxonomy (NCBI): domain Eukaryota; kingdom Metazoa; phylum Chordata; class Actinopteri; order Gobiiformes; family Gobiidae; genus Paratrypauchen; species Paratrypauchen microcephalus. The sequence continues at coordinate 450,863 of JAVJIX010000009.1, forward strand.
GAGTCAGAGGGCTCATCTGTTGGACCTTGTATTTTTTCTTAATGAATATTTTTTGTCCATCATCTGATAAAAAGAAACTATCAGGCTCATTGACATGTAAAACATTAATGGAAAGCTGTAACCTACCTATCTTCAATCAAATCAACATTCTGGGAAGAATCAGGACCAGTTTGTATTCCAAACCCACAAATAATCATTCTAAAATTCATAAAATGTTAATAGGACTATGATATTAATTCTGGGACTTTTTTTTATCATAATTTTAAGTCCATTAATCTAATTTTAGTGACATATGCTTCAGCTTTCACAAGGGAATTTGTCAAGACCCAATAAAAGTTCAATCTAGTGTTGGATTGAATCAGACAATCCCTCCAGACACCAGTTATACCTATTTTTATTTACTCACAAAAAATCCAGGTGGCATTTGAAATCAGATTTTCAGAGTCTCAGCTTTACAAATAGATTCAGTTTAAATTGGTGCTCATTTTAGCCAGGTGTTTTAGTTTCCAGTGCTTTTGATGCCTTATTATAATATAATATTATATAATATTATATATTATTCCCATACCTCTTATATTTGGAATCCAGCCTCTCACTGTCTTGTGTACCCTATAGAGCAGCGGTGTGTACTATATCCTGCACTGGCTTTGTGCCATGGTCCATCTGTCTCTCACATCGTCCATCATTCACTCATTCAGATCCACAGACTGTATGGCTGAAGACAATCAGAGGCGTTCTGTGGACTCAGCACAAATAATGTTTACATTAGATGAAGACTACAATACACAGAAGCAACTCTATCTCTGCTTGTCAGAATGACAGAAGGGTTTTGGTCCTGTATATTTCATCAGTGCATAATCCACAGTATGAACACTGTGTATTGAATGTTGTACTGCATTTAAAAGACAAGGAGGTGTATTTGTCTTTTAAAGCTGCACGCATCACCACAGTAAAACTGGGACAAAACTGTGACTAAACCTGCAACTAAAACTGGACTAGAACAGGACTAAACCAGGACTAGAACAGATCCAAGACAAATCTATATTATGACCCAAACTGGTCTCAAACCAGGCCTGAAAAAGGGAGAAAGGTGTGCCCACCCAACAGGCTCATCACATCTTTCTTCTGGAGAGGCTGATATTTAGCGTAAAGATAGGAGAAGGAGATAGGAGAACAACATGCAAAGCAAAATCTGATAAAATTTTCCTTTTTTTAGCAAGTGGTATGCTAACAACTAGCATGCTAACAGTGCACTTCCTGATTCTTAAACAACAAAAGGCTTTATACGTGAAGAATCCCTCAGTCGTCCAGGTAGAATCCATGATAAAAGGAGAAATTCAATTTGTCAACTGGACAAAGTTTATTTGGTCGAAAACGTTTCCCCGCTCATCCGAGAGGCTTCGTCAGTTCTGGTTAGAGTGTGTCTATCAGCACTCTGACCAGAACTGACGAAGCCTCTTGGATGAGTGGCGAAACGTTTTCGACCAAATAAACTTTGTCCAGTTGACAAATTGAATTTCTCCTTTTATCAAAAGGCTTTATAGATACTGAAAGCACACAGTGGTTTAATTTTGTCCAAAAGAGCTGCTTTTACAATGTGTCACAGTCACATTATAATTATGATTTCTGTTACCATGACCAAACAAAAGAGAAATCCGTAATTCACTTTCATTCTTGTGTCGGGTTGTCCTTATAAAATTATTTTTCTAGTCCCATACTGACTATCTTACAAACTGAAAGATAGATGGGCCAAACAATTGCAACATCTTTAAAAGCCAACTCTATAAACCCTGTATTATTTTAGTATTTTGCACAATAGTTTTGGAGAGAGAACAGACAAAAAAGTGACAAGGGTTTAGCCTTCACATGGGATAAAAAGCATAAATAGCAAAACCGCATGAATATGTTCAAGTGTGCAGATATCTGTCAGTCAAATGCAGTCAAATTCATCTGGCCCTTGGAGATCATAACACAGGAACTTTTTCATCCTATGCCAATGCACCAGGCTGTCAACATGTTTATTTCAATCCCCAATGGTTCTAATACATTTTTAAATTTTACTGCGTTCCTCTCCTCTTGAACAGACACTGCCAACCATACATCCCCAAAGCTGGTTTATTGCTTTAGTTTTCATATCCATTATTATCCATTATTGTTTATATTGTAACTATGCATCTTCTTTGGCTAGTATAGACAAGCTGGGTGCAAACTCTATCGCTATACCCAGTGTTGGAATTGGCCAGGCAGGACAGATGGCCAGTGGGAGTATACATTGCTTGCATAGGGCCAGTGTAACAAGGAACAGAGTTAATTTAGTCCACAAATCCATGCTATGCAATTGCATTACAGAGCGAGATACAGGGTGCTGGTAATCATAAAAATGCAAATGCTATTGTAATATAAAACTGCATCACTTAATGATGAGCAAGGGCAGTTTTACACATCCCACAATGCACCGGTACTGTCAATTTTCTCCTGTATTACAAGAAATATGCATGTTAATAAATGGCACTGGGCCCTCAATAAGACATGAAGTGCTGAGTCACAGAAATCATGGTAGTATGATGGGGAGAGAGTGTAAAATCCTGTGGCGTAGATCACAGGAGGCTTGCACTGGTCTGAATGATTTAAAGGTCTCTTTATGGGAGAATCAAAGTAGCTCCATACTGGTTTTTACGCACTTCAGCGGCATCATTAAATATCTAATGAAGTTGTTAAACTGATATCTGGTCAGGGATTTCCACTGGTGCTTGGTTTGTAAAATTAATAGCTTTTTTTTGTGTAATTTCATCAGATCAAGTCAGTAAAAACAATAAGGCACTAATGATGTATTTTGGTTAAAGTTAAAGGGCTTGTTCCCAAAATTGATGTAAAAGCAGCTTGAGGTCAAAATAAATCTGCTGTGCGCTATCGGCATCTTTATAAAGTGTTTTCCCCTTCGATAATTAGGAAGTGCATATAGTTAACTTTATCACAGTGACTGCAAAACTCTTCTCTGGTCTCTGACAGCTCTGAACTCATATAAACTCATTGCAGTGAATAATCAGGATGCTCCAAATGCAAAAATTGAGGAATAACTTTCATCTTTTTAAGGCAGTAAAAATTTGGCAGAGCACCTTTGACGAAATGAGCCCTGAAGGGAAAAATACGCCAACAAATTGGGGAAATATAGCTAGGTAAGTTGGGCATAACAAGATTAGCCATCACAGTAGTAGTAAGACAAAATAACAACTTAGACTTAAAGGAGAATTAATGTTTTTTACAATCTGAGCCTTATTTTGGTAATAAAACAAGTTGTTTTACTCACCCATAGCACTTTGGTGTCATATGGAGCATTTCCGGAGATGTTTTAGATTAGCGATCTCCGTAATGTGAGTTCTCGGGGCAAATATTTGCGGTCTCCAAATAACACAAACTTTAGCTCTTTTCAAATCATAGAAGCTCAATGTCTTAGTCTACACTTTCGTTTGAGTCAAAAGTGGCCTGTAATCCGAGATTTAGTCATAGTTTCGAGTAGATGAGGACGCCAGTGCACATGTGTGGAGTCACATCTTATTTCGCTCTCAGCTCTCGGGACCCAAACATGAAACCCAAAGATGTAAATTATGGATAAATCTCAGAACACGTCGAATTGTGTGTGTCACACTCTCAGTGTGTGAGACTTGAGAGCCCTGGCAATATATGCCCCGAGAACTCACGTTACGGATATCGCTAATCTAAAACATCTCCGGAAGCTTTCCATATGACACCAAAGTGCTATGTGTGAGTAAAACAACTTGTTTTTTTTACCGAAATAAGGCTCAGATTGTAAAAAAATGTTAATTCTCCTTTAAACAAACGTTACTGATCCATAAGTTAAATTATTTGGACACAGTAGCTCACAGCATATTATACACTCAACAAAAATATAAACACTTTTGTTTTTGCTCCCATTTTTCCTGAGATGGACCCAAAGATCCAAAATTCACTCCAGATACACAACACTACCATTTCTCTCAAACATTGTTCACAAATATGTCCAAATGTGTGACAGCGAGCACCTCTGCCCCGCCGAGACAATCCACCCCACCTCCAAGGTGCGCCACATCAAGATGCCGATCCGACATCATGACCAGTGCACAGGTGCGCCCCAGACTGCCCACAATAAAAGGCCACCCGGAAATGTGCATTTTTTTTATTTATTTTTGCTTTATTGGGGGTCTGGGGACTCAGAACCAGTCAGTATCTGGTGTGACCACCATTTGCCTCATGCAGTGCAACACATCTTCTTCGCATAGAGTTTATCAGATTGTCAGTTGTGGCCTGTGGAATGTTGGTCCACTCCTCTTCAAAGGCTGTTATGGACGAAGAACACAGGTGCATTTTATTGATGGCATTTTGAATGCACAGAGATACCGTGATGAGATCCTGAGGCCCATTGTTGTGCCATACATCCATGAACATCACCTCATGTTTCAGCAAGATAATGCACGGCCCCATGTTGCAAGGATCTGTACACAATTCTTGGAAGCTGAAAATGTCCCAGTTCTTGCATGGCCAGCATACTCACCGGACATGTCACCCATTGAGCATGTTTGGGATGTGCTTGACCGGCGTATACGACAGCGTGCACCAGCTCCCACTAATATCCAACAACTTCGCACAGCCATTGAAGATGAGTGGACCAACATTCCACAGGCCACAATTGACAATCTGATAAACTCTATGCGAAGAAGATGTGTTGCACTGCATGAGGCAAATGGTGGTCACACCAGATACTGACTGGTTCTGAGTCCCCAGACCCCCAATAAAGCAAAAAAAATGCACATTTCGGGGTGGCCTTTTATTGTGGGCAGTCTGGGGCGCACCTGTGCACTGGTCATGATGTCGGATCGGCATCTTGATGTGGCGCACCTGTGAGGTGGGGTGGATTGTCTCGGCGGGGCAGAGGTGCTCGCTGTCACACATTTGGACAGATTTGTGAACCATGTTTGAGAGAAATGGTAGTGTTGTGTATCTGGAGTGAATTTTGGATCTTTGGGTCCATCTCAGGAAAAATGGGAGCAAAAACAAAAGTGTTGCGTTTATATTGTTGAGTATAATAACAAAGAGAAATGGTATAATAAATTCTAAATATGTAGCAAGAGACTGATGTCAAATAAGGCATAAATAATTTAAAAGAAAACAAAAGGATGTATTAATTAGCTCCAAAATTGGGGCCTGAACCAGACTTCATAACCTGTTCCCTTACTGTATCTTTTTGTTCCTGCTTAATGATGAGGCAACACCCAAACTCCGCCCTTTGTTCCCTTACGTTTAGCCCTTTGGCAACAATTGTGAGGCTGGGACAAAGTAAAAATAATATGACAAAGTCCAAGGATTGTACAATTTCTGAGTGGTCCAAGTTTTCTGCAGAGTCATGTGTCACAGCATTGTTCATTCCTGTCAGAGTTTTTGTCTTGTGGCAGTTACACAGTTTAATCAGGGCATGTCTCTAAATGAATTATTCACTGTGACAACCCAAATCTGATCGGACAGGCCTGTGTGAGCAGCATTTGATCTTGTCCTGTTATTTAGCGGAGGTTAGATGTTAATGAAGGCTTCTGTTGTCCCATTTGAACATGCACCGCTTTAATCTGCTTTCAGGCGCTCGATGAGCAGATAACTGAATTAGAGGCAGGTTGGATCCTTCACCCACAGCATTACCTCCGCCCCATTTCCCCAATGACAAAGCATAACATTGTACATTTTTACTGAGGAACTAGCCAGCAACAACCACAAGTTAAATGGGAAATATACTGTAATAATTTTTATGAGCCTTACCCATACTTGGATTCATTCAGACTGGAGTGCTAAGGGGGGAAAAAAATCTGTTTTTACCTACCACTTATGTCAAAAATTTGCCTTTTCAATATTAAATCCATTTCTTTGTATGGTGAAATGTCACAATGAAGAGTCCAATTCCTACAAATCAGTGGACCTGTATCTGTAACATACTCATTATTAAATAATTTTAGATCAATATTGTGTTTTACAATAAAGAAAATGTAAAATAGTATGCTAGAGTTTCATAAAATGAGATAAGATAAGATAAGATAAAATAAGATAAGATAAGAAGATAAGATAAGATAAGGCTTTATTGATCTCACACAGGAGAAATTCACTTGCCACATTAGCTCCAGGCAGTTTAGTGCAAAAGAAAGTTTGAACAAGAAAGTGCATGCAGACAAGATAAGTAATAATAATAAAATAAGTAAATAAGAGAATATAGAAAATAATTGCACATTTGGACTATATAGTGGAGTTATACAGTCTGATACAAAATGCTTGTAAGGGCATGATTTACCTTTTATAATAATCCACATTGTTCTATCAAGTGTAATGATTACTATTAAGTGCAAATGCAAATGTTTAATTAAAATTCAAATAGACTTAAACTGTTATAGATTGAGCAGTTTCCTGTTGTTAGCCTGCATCTGTCTCTTGGACATTGTTTGGTTTTCTTTCTTTCTCTCTTAAGCCTTGACCTTTGATCCTAAACACAAACACAGAAAGTTCTGATAATAACACTCTAAAGCACAATCATCCACATGAAGTCTTTCTCTGAGTTCCATATGTGTCATTTTGATTCAGTCCATGTTAGTTTATAGACAGAATAAACTGTTGTGAAGCTGGAAACACATAAAAACAGACAACAAATATTAATCTGCTGGACACTGGCTGTTTGGTCCCCTTCTCTGAACAGGGAGGTTTCAAATCATGAAACAGATGTTGTTTACCCGAGGACCGAATTAGACACAGGCAACATGAGTTAAAGTTAAAGAAGTCAGATTCAAACTTTAATAAGCTGTGTTTGACGTTTTACATAAAAATGAGACTGAATCCTGTTTTCTTTTCTGAGATAACTATTCGTTTTGATTTTTGGATGTGTCAGTTTCACGCAGTCTGGACCTGGCAGCTGTCAGATGCTGTGTCATATTTGATCTGGGATGTTGTCTCATAAATACTGCACAGCATTTAAACTTGTTGCCCTAGACCTCACCAAAATCAAAATGTTTGCATCTTCATATTGTGTATCAGTGACCCATGATCTTTGAGGTGGAAAATATTACTTTTTATTGACAAGATTACCCAGATGATAATGTAGAGGAGGTCACCTCACAAAACAAGACAGAACAACACAGGAAACAGGAAAACAAAGATAAATGTCATGTGTTTTGATGTGTGAAGAATCCCTCAGTCGTCCAGGTAGAATCCATATTAAAAGGAGTCCAGGTAGAATCCATAGAGTTGCTTCGTCAGTTCAGAACTGAGGAAGCAGCTCGGATGAACTGCGAAACGTTTTCGACTAAATAAACTTTGTCCAGTTAACAAATTGAACTTCTCCTTTTATCATGTCATGTGTTTTGTTCAGTCTGAAGTTGATCTGGACTCTGGAACACAGTTTAATGCCGTATTTGATGTGCGGTGTGTGAGCACTGTGAGGGGTCATACTGGGAAATGTTCTGTTATTGCATTGCACACATTTAGATCATGCACTACAAAATCACCTATTTGTCTCCATGGAGATGTTATTTCTTTGCCTGGAATGTTCCACAGGAAGGCACTATGTGTCTCCATGGAGACAGGTGACACTACGAGGTCAAGCTACTGGTCAGATCTGTGGAGAGGTGAGTCTGCTCATAATATGACTACATATTTTTCAAGGTATTTTTAAGCAATTAAAATACCTGCAAATGAATGGAGTATTTGTTTTTTGTGTATCATTTGCTTTTATGTCATGAGGTTGATTTTTGACATATTTGCATGCATAATGCTCATTAATATGCTGTCCCTATACAAATACAGTAAATTAAATAAAAATTCAGATTTTTTTAACTTACAGTAGCTCATTAGTAAAGGTTTACACACACTGTTATTGAAAGTCACTGTTTGTACAGTCTGCAGTGCGCCTTTCAACTAAGATGCCCAATTAAACAGTGCGACCTTATCACCTGAAAATACACTTGACAAGTGCAATATCTGTTTTTTCTATAGTGAAATATTTCAGTGTTTTTACAAAACAACATCTGTTAAAATATATAACGTACTTAAATAGGATTGGCCTCTTATTGTTTCCATTGTCTTGTTTTTTTCCCTTTTTATCTCTTAATGTCGACTTATAAATGAATGTAAACATGTTGTCCTCACAGTCTGCTGTCCACCCACTATGTGTCATTTCAGAATAATTAACTGCCACGCATTAAAAAAAAGTAATTTCCTCAGTACCCGGGCCTCTAAATGATTATTTCTATTGGCAGGAAATGTGTCCTTTAAACATCCTGTACATGCCAGTGAAGTTAGATGAATACTTCAGAGTTGGAAAAGAATGAGTGCACTAGAAGTTTCTGAACAGCAGAACACATTATTCCTATCCTCTCTGAATTTATCATTGCCCTCTCTCCAGTATTGATCAAATGAACTTCATAGGGCCTGTGCCTGATTTTTTTTCTCTCCATGTACTTTAGCAAAACATGTCTTGTTTAAGTACAGATATGGTAAAATCATCACTTGAGGTCAAAATAAGTCTGCTGTCTGCTGTTTGCATCTAATTATAAAGTGTTTCATCATCCAACAATCAGGAAGTGCACTGTGAGCAAGCGTTAGCTTTTCTGTCAACTTTTCTCTGAAATTTGTGAAAAATGCTTAAAGATCCCATGACATGGTACTTCTTGATGCTTTTATATGGCTCCTTAATGGTTCCCTAATACTGTAAATGAATCCTTCTTCAAAATCAACACTTAGTGCATGAGAAAGACACATGTACAGAGTCAGAGTCATAATCTCTCTGTCTGAACAACTCATTCTTGGCCTTGTTGCTTGAATGCAAATGAGAAGGACACAGATTGGTTAGAGGAGTGGGTGGGGGGGCCAAATGCGCCGCTGGTTCCTTGTTTTAGCGGTGCGCTGTGCCTGGCCCCACTTCCACGTGTGTAAGCTCGAAGGAGGAAAGGAGAGCCTTTTCAATGAAAAAAAAACACATTTTTACAGAAAATAAAATTAAACCACTGCTGTTTCAGAGGTCCAGAGGGTTGGGTAAAGGACTTCCGAGCCTAGAAACACTTGCATGTGCCTCCAGGCAAATAAAAAAACGCATTTCGCATTGCGTAGCTCCTCCGCGGTCCAAACTCTCTGGGTGTGATTTCCAGAGACAGGGGGTGGAGATCCAGATGGTGGTGGAACTGAATTTGCATTTCTTTTTTCGATCTGACGTCAATAAGGTGCCTTGTCCAGAATCGCCCATTTGAGCTGTGTTTTTTTCAAACGCAGAAAAGGATCGCAAATGCTCAGTTTAGACATTTCACAACTTTTAGCCATTGGGGGGGCCTAAACAGGGTAGGGGAGCTCACATTAACGTTCAAAAACCTCAGAAAGTGAAAATTTCATGCCATGGGACCTTTAAACTCACTGAGGTGAATAAGGTGAATGAGGGGCAACTTTTGACCACTGCAAACCATTTAAGATGAACTAATTCTGTTTCATGTTTTAAAAGAGCACTGTGTAACTTTTCTCGTGGAAAGTCCAACACTTGCTTGTCTCCACGGAGATCTATTCTTTTGAATGGAATATCCTGATATGGCATTAAACATAATGTCTTGCATTTACTCAGTCACATGGGTTGAGTTTTTATTGACATAAAAAAACTTGCATTTGCCTCTCTACAGACCCGACATGTTGGCTCTGTGGTTTAACTGCTGTCTCCATAGAGATAATGTAATGCCATACTGTGGAACATTCCAGGCAGCATCTCTATGGAGAAAAGCAGGTGACGTGCCCCCACTAGAAAGTCCTCGAGTGCGCAGATACAGTCATTTATATGAGAAAGCAGTGCTCATTTGATGCATACACTAAATAGTGATTTGCAATACAGAATAACATCTGTTACAGGGTTTTCCATGTCCTCCAAATCCAACTAAAAATACACTTTATTTATATAGCTCCTTTTATAATCGTACCATTCCCAGAGAGTGCTGCACAGTGTCATAGCAACAATAAAAATGATCAAAGTAATACACCGATTTAATTTTACTAGTCCTAACAAAACAAGAAATTCAAATAAAACCTACACAATATTATAGCAATAAATAATGTATAAAATAAAACACAACTTATGCAGTGTTAAGAAACAGAGAATAAAAGGGGAGAGAAGATAAGACTTTAAATAGTGTTCCAAGTCCTACTGATAACTGTTTTTAATTTACCAAGCATTTTTTTATATGTGCTGATACTTTTATGAATTGCTAAAATTCAATGTGAACTTCTTGTCACCAAGTTAATTATACTTCATTATATTCTCTTTGCAGGTCATTCATAATTTAAGCTCAAGCATCTCCCAAATTTATATTCACCCCATGCCTCCTCCTTCTCATTTTCTTCAAACTGCAGTCCCTCCATCTGAGCTTGTGCTCTCAGCTCTGCCTCACTGCTCCTGTCTTTGTTTACAAAGCACCTGCCGCTCATGACAACTCAATACAAGCCTCTCATTTTGGGAGCCAGGTCACTGCCAGGGAATGTTCAGATGAATAGAGATGTATGGCCCCACACACAGAGAACACGAGCTATCATAAAAGGTGCTGATTTGGGTTTTAAGGACAGAAATGTGCATGGAGTGGGGCTAGGCAAACTCCAGCAGTTTTCTGTGGCTTTATGTTATACTTTGAGCATTTTAGATCACAATATTCATCGAAAACAACTTACTAATAAACAAGTCCACTTACTTAGCATGCTAGTTGTTGTTAGTTTTTCTGTTACACCAAAACATTTCTATGACCTCTGAAAATTGTGAAAAGTACTTAAATACACTCATTGCCATGTATTATTAAGGTGAATGAGGAACTTTTGAGGTTTTGAATAACTTTTCTATAAAATGAACTAGTTCTATATTTCATGTTTTTAAGACAAAACTGCAGAGCCAGAACATGAACTGAAAAGTTAAAACTTAACTGTCCACCATCTCCAGTCACGTCTCTCCTCTCTTCTCCCCAGGGTCCTTGTCCACTGAGCCCCTCTACTTGTGCACCCTGCTGTAAAAGAGTGGCCCTCAGAATAGAACAAAAAACACTCCCAATCTCTGCGTGGTTTAAGTAAAGTCATGTCCCTTTACTGCTCTTATAGCTTTGAAACAGCCTTGGATCTGCCAGTCCAACTTATCTCCAGTGTCTGCTCCTGACCTCCCAGAAGAGTAATACACTCAGTACTCTGCTGCTCATCTGACCTGACTGTTTCCCGTTCCACCTTTGTTTTTTTTCCTTGTCTCTGCCTGTGTCCGCCACCTTCTGTCACTTTTATGACAGTGAACAATGTTAAAAACCACAGATACAGTTCAGTCAGGGGGTGAGTCATAGTTCTTCCCTCCCAGCCCATAACATTTGTACAGTCTGTTGTATATTGAAAACATGAACACCACAGCAACTGTCAAATAAAAAAAAAAAATTTACACATCAAATAAAACAAAAGCGCGGAAATGTGTGAAGCCTATGGTGGACCCATGCCACTGGCTGTATTTGTAGATGTGAAAACGAGGGTTGATCAGGAAAATGCCATCTTGAAAATAAGTGATTACTTCTCACCATTTACTCACTCCAAATACAACTCTGGGTAATTAAATGGTGAGGGGGAAACAATTATAGCATGGTTAAAAGCACTAAAAAGCCAACTTAACTTTTAAACACAAATAAGCAAATACTGTGAAAGAAAAAGTTCCTTATGTCATTATGTCAGTGAACAAGACACTCCACTCACCTCTGTATGATTCTGGAGTGTTGCATGAGTAAGGGGTGGCAGTCTCTCTTCTGTCAATCTACCCCAGGGCAGCTATGGGAACAAAAGCATAACAAGTAAGTGTGGAGTGATTGAATAATGATAACTACAGAGACTACTTGGGGGGATTTGTCAAACTTTAAAACCCAATTCAAATGAAAGACTTTTATTAGTATTAGTGCCCTACAACCCAACCTGCAGTCATAACATAAAACACTTCTAAGACTTACCATTAGCATGCTTATTAAAATAACATCTTGCTCATTTGTAAAACATCAGTGTGTCTGCTGCTCAGCTCCGGGCCATAAGCGAAAATAATCATTTCAATAAGCATAACATCATTTCAGGTAAATCCCAAAAGGATGTGTTGTAAATTAAAAAGCACTCTGCTTAAATTAATTTCTATAACCTTGTGATTGCTCACTCACAGATCTAATCAACCTAAAGAAAGTAATAGGTTTTAAGGTAAATAAAACCATAACCACACTTTATTTGGTTAAATTTTCTCTTTCAAAACTTCCTATAGATTTGTAATCATTTACATAGTGGTAGTTACTTCCATAAAAGCAACAGGCTTATCTTTTAAACCTATTTCTCAATGTTAAAGAGGTACAAAAACTACAACACAAAACTAAAATCTTTTGTTTTTATAATGGGAATGCACCAATCCAGCTGATACCAATGTTGATTCTTTGGCCGATATTAACAGATACTAGGACAGAGAGTAGAAATATAATTTATTTCCATTAAACACAAACAGCATATGGTAAAACAAATGCTCTAAATGTGTTTTGTAACTGTTATTTATTGTTTAAAGTAACAGCTTATTTAAAAAAAAAAAAAGTTTGTTTATGTTTTGGGCCAATATTGGCCAGTAAATCATCTGATCACACCAATTTCAGTTGAACCAATATATTAGAAGCCAATATCTGATCCAAAAAGATTTTCAATATCCGATACCAGTATCGTATTGGTGCAGCCCTATTGTGCACTGGCCCCTTGTTGCTGGAAATTGATATTTTGTGACCTTATGTGATGCTCTGCTGCAGATATTTTCTCTATCCACTGTGGTATGTGGACTTTGGATAGAAACTCATATAAAAGGGTTTAAGGGCTGCTTTGTCTCCTCCCGATAATCCCTATTACGCAATGATTACACAGTGGATCATTATGTAGCAGGCTGGGACTGTTAAGTGTGACCTGTTAAATGTTATTACAAGTACAACAATTTTGACCTCCACTAATAGCAAATCCTCAATGACCATGATTAGATTTAATGATTTAATCGATATGTCTGTAGCCAAATATCTTTTTTATCACACTGTGGGAGCAATAAAATTTGTGTAAATCTGTACACGCACATCATGGGACCATCCTCTTTTATGGGGACAAATCAGGTACCCATGGCGTAAATCCTTAGATAAACAACCTGATTTTTACATATGGGTTAAAATTAAAAAGTTAAGGTTAAAGTTAAGGTTAGGGAAGTGTGTTAGAATCAGTCTCAAGGAAATGTCAGCGTAATGTCTGGAATTTCACTGTATCACATAACCGCAGTACTGTATTGTATATTACCCACATTATGTTAACTTGACACATGACATGTTAACCGCACAGAAGCAGATGGGAAAGGCCTCAACAGACTCGTCAAAAATAAGAGGCTCTGTAAACCATCTCTGGAGTGAACATAAAACAATGATATATACATTCTGACAGGTTTATCTTTACGCGAATATTATGTGAACAAAAATGTGCTACAAATTGCCAATTACGTGGAGCATTCTGACACTGGCAGATCTCCTCACTATATGTCAGACATTACACCAGGTCCATACTCAAGCTGCTCAACACTACTTGAGAACTTGAGTTATTTATATTTAATTTAATTTGCTATTTGTGTCAGTCTGGTTTAATATAGGACACTGGAGATGAAATAACTGGACAAATTGTCTCTTGAAATTTGTCTTGGGACAGGGGATCACATGCTACAACACACACAGCAACACAAGCACCATACAAACATCCACCATAGAACATAAATAAATAAATGACCATGTGTGATACACCAACAGGACCTTTAAGTCACTCTATACAGGCAAGCCCTTCAGTCTTGTATTCTGTTAATAATTGCACAATCCCTATGTGCAGTTTTTAATTGCACATTCCCTAAGTCTATGTGCCATTTTGATTGCACACTCTCTAAGCCTTTATTTTTTAACTGCACTCTCTGAGTTTAGCAGATTAATGTCTAATGGCACAAAAAATGTTTGAATATGTTCAGTTTAGAGTTTGGGTCTCTTGTTACCAAAAAAACTTTATATTTAGGTTTGAATATTACGTATTATATTCGATGTTGGGAAGTAACTGAATATATGTACTGAGAACATATATTCTGAAAACTCATTTTAAGTAACTATATTCCACTACTTGTTCATGTGGTGGTATTCAGAATACAGTTACTTTCCTAAATTAAAAGGAATACATGATGGTACTTGATTTAGGGGTAAAACTGCACAGAATTAGGGAGGGAAAAAAATGATTTTTCCTTCTACGATTAGTGCTAAATAAATGCACAACAAATGGTGAAACAAATATAAAGCTGTTTTTAATCCTATGTTGCATGTTTACACTATGCAAGTGTTCAAAATAAAGTATTCTGATTGGACTATGTATCAGAATATGTTACAAAATGCATTTAATGCAGGTATTCAGTATTCTGTAACTAAATACGTTTTCGAAGTATTCTTTCCATCACTGACTATATTGAATGATATCTGTCTTGACCAATTTGACCAATGTGTTGTTTTACGTGTACACTATAAATGATATGATGACCATCAAGTCATATTTATAGTTGCCTTTTTCCTCTCTTAAGATAAGGTAATTTTAATCTGTTAATAGCACATAATTTTCTATTGTTCTATTCTTTCCTATACTTTATATTAGCGCCACATCCTTATCATTTTCTAACTTTGATAGACATAATTAGCTTCTTTTTACCTGCACAGGCAGTTCCACTTCCCACTCGCACAAAGTTGCCAACTTTATACTACACCCTCATTCACCCAAAGTGTTAATTAAACCTGCTTTTATCTGTGTCTATCATTCAAACAGCGCCTGTCTATAGTCTGCTGGCTGTGTATACAAAGACATACCTCATGGGAATAAAAGTGTAAGGCAGAGTTTGCTTTGAAAATTAGCGTCTCTTATTGGATAAAATGAAGCGTGGTTGGAGTTGGGAGAGAGGAAGGAAAGGTCAGCAGTCTGGGGATGTTTAATGAATATCGAATCTTCTCCAGCAACATCACTGCATCTCAACTCCCTGTGTGAGCAAACAAACACTGATATAAGACTGGAGACCGGCATATCAGGGAAAACAAGCTATAAACTTACTGCTACTAAAGTATAGACGAAGCTAGAATTTTAATCCATTAATCAATTTTTTGCTAATATTTTCTTCTCATAGGAAGGAAGAACATGGTAATTTTAGTCAAATTTGTGTCCAATTGCCCAGAGTAACATCTAATTAAATACTGTTATGTCTATTTTATTCTTTTAAAATATTTATTGCAACCAAAATTACACCATTTTCTGATCTTCTATAGTATGTTATGTTTGTTTCCTCATCACAAATATCTACCTAGCAAATCTAGATACTTTGTTTTGTTTCACACATACATGTTTAACAGACAAACTCTGTAGATTTAGGCCCTGTCCCCACGACAACGTTCCTGTTTTTTTTTTACCCGGGGTGAAAAAAAGTCTCGTCCACACACGTGTTGGATCAGAAAACATTCGCGTCAAGATGAGCACGGAGCGCTGAGTGAAAACGATGTAGTACATATGTCACACCGATAAGTGGCGCTGTAAACCGGAAAGAGCCAGAGCCGCCGGAAATGCAAGACTACAAAGAGCACATGCGCATAAAGTCCTTTCTCTTTCGTAAACAAGCAAACACGTGTACTTTAGGGACCGTCAACAAACGCAAATTTATTTTGTCCCCCTGCTCCACCAATGTAGCAGGGACTCCCTCCGGTAATGTGAAAATGCTGACCGTCCCTAACATAGACAGACGCCACAGAACGAAGATTTGCGCTGCGTGAGCAGAGTTTTTGCATATAAATCGATAGTTAGTATAACTTGCTATCGTTTTATTAGATAGACATTAACAAGTAGAACTCTCGTTTACCTTGGTCGTGTTATTTAGGCAAAATGCTTGTTTGGATCTTACTACGGGAATGTTAAACATACTCGGACATTATGTTGGCTTTTCGGCGAGAATATACAACCGGGGACCATCACCAACGGGCAGCTATATATTTTTGTGTGTGATACTGCATGTGCCTGTTTGTAAAAGGTAAATTTTCATTCAATAAAAAAGACAAGAAATGGTTGCTCTTTTTGTTTATTTACAGCACACAACACACTGAAATTGGTATGGGCTCCTCATTGTCCACTATCTGCCTTTTCAGCGATGGGATCTTTCCAGTTTTAAAATACGTGTTTAGCTTTGAATTGGCAAACACTCGTGTGTCGTGCGTAATGCCAGGCCACAATGTGTGTAATTGTGCATGCGTCTCCGCTGGGGTTGCACTGCATAGTATAAATAAACTTAGAAATGTCCGCATAACAAACTCAACTCCATTGTTCGCCATAGTTGTTGTTATCTGGTCGTTACCAGTGGAAGGTCCGCTGTTGTCGCACTGCATTGCAGATAAACAGGGTTTAATGCAAAAAACGTTGTCGTCGACAACGTTTTTTGGAGGAAACGGGGAAGTTTGTGTGCGTTTGGGCCTGTCGTCCAGATGGTGCCGGCATTTTTGGGGGTGAGAACAGTGTTTTTCAAAAACGGGTTCCAGAGTGGAGAAGTCGGAGAACGCCGGGGGTCGTGTTGCCGTGTGGGCGGCGAAAAACGCGACTGTTGGGAAAATGATGACGTCGCGCTGCCGTAATCATCACGTGACCGGTGACCAGAAGGTAACCCTGCGCCTTCCGCAGGTAACGACCAGATAACAACAACCATGGCGGACAATGGACTTGAGTATATTTTACAGACATTTGGAAGTTTATTTGCACTGCTGCATCAAACCCTGTTTATCTGCAATGCAGTGCGACAACAGCGGAGATACATGCTCAATTACGCACGTCAGACAGACCAGCCTTCCACTGGTAACAACCACATAACAACAACTATGGCGGATAATGGAGTTGAGTTTGTTATGCGGACATTTCTAAGTTTATTTATACTATGCAGTGCAACCCCAGCGGAGACGCATGCACAATTACACACATTGTGGCCTGGCAGTACACACGACACACGAGTGTTTGCCAATTCAAAGCTAAACACGTATTTTAAAACTGGAAAGATCCCATCGCTGAAAAGGCAGATAGTGGACAATGAGGAGCCCATACCAATTTGAGTGTGTTGTGTGCTGTAAATAAACAAAAAGAGCAACCATTTCTTGTCTTTTTTATTGAATGAAAATTTACCTTTTACAAACAGGCACATGCTGCAATTACGTGGAGCATATAGCTGCCCGTTGGTGATGGTCCCCGGTTGTATATTCTCGCCGAAAAGCCAACATAATGTCCGAGTATGTTTAACATTCCCGTAGTAAGATCCAAACAAGCATTTTGCCTAAATAACACGAGCAAGGTTAACGAGAGTTCTACTTGTTAATGTCTATTTAATAAAACGATAGCAAGTAATCCTAACTATCGATTTATAGGCAAAAACTCTGCTCACGCAGCGCAAATCTTTGTTCTGTGGCGTCTGTCTATGTTAGGGACGGTCAGCATTTTCACATTACCGGAGTGAGTCCCTGCTACATTGGTGGAGCAGGGGGACAAAATAAATTCGCTTTTTTTGACGGTCCCTAAAGTACACGTGTTTGCTTGTTTACGAAAGAGAAAGGACTTTCTGCGCATGTGCTCTATTTTTATTGAATGAAAATGTACCTTTTACAAACAGGCACATGCAGTATCACACACAAAAATATATAAAAGCATTTCTGTTTTCGCTTGTCTGAGGGGAATCCGGGGAAGGTGAAGAACACAGCGATCTCGTAGACGTGGGGTCGTCCTCTAACAAATCCCAGGTTTCCACTCCGGCTGTAATGGCTGTAGTTGCTGGCGATCCACCCCAGATTTGTTCGCACAGCTCAAAATATAACAGGACCACACGCCACTGCGACGCCCAGAGTCAAAGGCATGTTTGTATTTGTTCCTTACTGCCTACAGTTTTGTTGTTAGCTGCACTTTGGTGATGGTATGGGGATCGTGAGAAAAATCTTTCCCTTCGGCCGTGTCCCCGGTAGTATATTCACGCCGAAAAGCCAACATAATGTCCGAGTATTTGCTTGGGCAGGACTCCCAGTCGACGTTCTGCTGATACTACTGATACGGGGCGGCAGTAGCTCAGTTGGTAGAGCGTTTGTCCACTGATCCAAAGGTTGGCGGTTCAAATCCCGCTCTTGACATAAGAAACATCAGTGGTTGAGCGGTCAGATCCACTGACCCACAGGTTGGTTGGTACAATTCCAGCTCCCACAGATGAATGCTGCCGTTGTGTCCTTGGGCAAGACACTTAACCCTCCTCGCTCCCAGTGTCTGCGTACACTGGTGTGTGAATGTGTGTGTGAATGGGTGATTGGTTCCTTGTTGTAAAGCGCTTTGGGTGCCTTGAAGGTGGAAAAGCGCTATATAAAGATGTGACCATTACTGTTGTGTTTTGTAATCCAGCGTAACGAGCAAGGTTAACGAGAGTTCTACTTGTTAATGTCTATCTAATAAAACGATAGCAAGTTATACTAACTATCGATTTATAGGCAAAAACTCTGCTCACGCAGCGCAAATCTTCGTTCTGTGGCGTCTGTCTATGTTAGGGACTGTCAACATTTTCACATTACCGGAGGGAGTCCCTGCTACATTGGTGGAGCAGGGGGACAAAATAAATTTGCGTTTGTTGACGGTCCCTAAAGTACACGTGTTGTTGTGCTTGTTTATGAAAGAGAAGGACTTTATGCGCATGTGCTCTTTGTAGTCTTGCGTTTCCGGCGGCTCTGGCTCTTTCCGGTTTACAGCGCCACTTATCGGTGTGACATATGTACTACATCGTTTTCACTTAGCGCTCCGTGCTCATCTTGACGCGAATGTTTTCTGATCCAACACGTGTGTGGACGAGACTTTTTTTCACCCCGGGTAAAAAAAAAAAACAGGAACGTTGTCGTGGGGACAGGGCCTTAGACTGTTCTTCTCTCAAACAGTAAACATTCTGTTCCACCTTGTCATGTGGTAATACAGGAAGTGCTCTACTGTGTTTTTAAACTCTATACACCTTTACTAGAATCATTTGGATGATTTCATCCCTGGAATTGCCCATCTCTATTGAACTAAAGGCCAGTACTCGAGTTGAGGGGGGATGGGGGGGGGTGGCATCCCCCCGTGGGAAAAAATTGTCAAAATCATCCCTCTTCTAAAACGGGCATCCCTTCTCCCATCCCTTATGGCATTTTATCAATCAGGCATGAAAATCCCTAAACTTTTGGCGAATTTCGCCGTTTTTTAGTCAAAATGGCCAGTGCGCTCCAGCGTCCAATCATGTTGCAGCATAATTACGCACCGATACGCGCTCCCGCCAATCATGACGATTGCCGCTGTTGTGTTTGCGCCTGTTCGCCGTTCAGCTGTGAGCCTGATATTTACGCGGCATTTCTAAGAGAAGAAGATTCCTTAACTTGCTACGTTAATGCTACATAAGAAGGAACTCTCGCCTCGGGACACGGGATACGTTCGGGATTATGTCCTTTTTTATGTCCGGGATTATGAGTCATATTATCAGATTATTTCTGCATCTATTTCGGCACTAAACCAGGACTAAACCAAGACTAAACCAGATCTAAACCAGGACTAAACCAAGACTAAACCAGGTTTAAACCAGGACTAAACCAAGACTAAACCAGGTCTAAACCAGGACTAAACCAGGTCCAAACCTGGACTAAGCCAAGACTAAACCAGATCTAAATCGGGTCTAAACCAGGACTAAACCAGGACTAAACCGGGACTAAACCAAAACTAAACCAGGTCCAAACCAAGACTAAGCCAGGACTAAAACAGGTCTAAACCAGGTCTAAACCAGGTCTAAACCAGGACTAAACCAGGACTAAGCCAGGACTAAACTGGGACAAAACCAGGACTAAACCAAGACTAAACCAGGACTAAGGTG
Organism: Paratrypauchen microcephalus; assembly: GCA_036785185.1. Classification (NCBI taxonomy): domain Eukaryota; kingdom Metazoa; phylum Chordata; class Actinopteri; order Gobiiformes; family Gobiidae; genus Paratrypauchen; species Paratrypauchen microcephalus. The sequence continues at coordinate 470,865 of JAVJIX010000009.1, forward strand.
TGTGTGTGTGTGTGTGTGTGTACGTGTGTGATAACATATATCCTGTGTATTATTGAATTATTGAATGATTATATGGACTTTTTGTTATAAAAGCATTTCCATTTTAACAAAGTACCTTCTAATTCTGCCCTGCCCTGAAACACCACAGTGATGTCAGTGATGGCATCACTGTGCCATCACCGTTGGCACCCGTTGGTGAAAAATTTCACCATCCCCCCTGGTTTCATTTTACAACTCGACTACTGCTAAAGGCTGTTAACCGTTAACTTGAAAACTACAACTACATAACATCAAAAGGTTGAACAGAGCTTTGGAGATGTAGACAGACCAATAATGTAGGAAGACCTTCTGGGTCATCTTGCAAGATTTATTTATTCAAATGTGCACTCTGTAACTTTTCTGGTGAAAGGTCTTACTTTCTGCATGGAGATGTTAGTGTTTTATATGTCCCACATACATAACTTACATACTTGAAGTTACAAGTCAGATTTGTGGAGATGGATAAGTTTAATGTCATACTATAGAACATTCCAGGTAATAACCTCAGATAAGACAGTGGCAAACCGCCTAACAGAAAAGTCACATAGTGTATCTTTAAAGGTGCACTGTGCAACTTGTGGAGGGTCCGTCATTTATTTTTTGCTCTATCTGGAATGTTTCACAGTATCGTATTAAACCTTTCTATTCTCACGGAGACCAAAACAGACCAACTTACAGTCAAATCTGTGGAGAACTCAGTCAGAATTAGTGTTTTTTCTATTTTTCAACTATAAAACCACCTGTAATTGAGTAAATGTAAGGTAGAACTGTATGATGTTCTACCTCACATTTCCATAGAAACAAGCAGTTGACCGACCCCCAACCAAAAAGTTACATTGTGCACCTTTAAATAAAGCAGACTAAAGATCGTTATGGGTTATTAGTCTGTCTATAGTCTCTAGTCTGCTGTTTGTCACTAAAAATTAACCAGGAACCAGTTGACTAAGGGCTCAGGGGTTCGATTTGCCATTGTTACATCTGGATGGATGGGCAGGTTTTAAAATCTTTGCAAAACTAACACCAAAGTTAGACAGTTATTTGGAGCCTATAAACATAGAAGAGGCTTGCGTTCCTGCCAAGCTTAGGTGCTATTTTCACATTTTTGCTCATGTGCTTGACAACTGACAAACATTCGTGTTGCCTGGATGCACAAGGCTGATCATGATGTCAATATTGGCCTTGGTCTTTTACGTCAACAAGCTGACAAGCTAAATGTGTCAGCTTCTGTAATGGTACGTGCAAATGATGGTTGCGTATGGCTGCTCGTGTGAGGGAATAATTAGTTTTGGCTAAGCTCAGTCACAGCTGAATTGCACCACTGGGCACCACAGTATCTCATTCCTATTAAAATACATTGCCTTTCCAAACCAGTATTTCCACTCATGGGAATCTTCAAGGTGACATGGTGACAGTGAGCGTGTTGCATAAAAACTAAAAATCATTGGTTATTAAGACAAATTACCTGTAACTTCACATTTGAATACATTTTAAATTGTTTTCTTATTAGAATAAATTGTGTTCTTTGGTATCAATTTTAAATCTTAAAGAATATTTGAGTTTATTTTTATTTTTTTTTATATATTTATATTTATTATATTTATTTTTATGTATTTTTATGTATTTATTTATACAGTATTTATTTGTATTTATTTGTATTTATTTATCAAGCAAATATAAGTGAGAAAATATAAATATAATACAGTATATGACTACAGATTTCACTGCCTACCTAAGTTAGGTTATCAGAGTGGGAGACAGAGCTTACTGTAGGTGACACGAGACAAAAAGGTTGGGGACCAGTGCACACTATAGTTGTATGGTGTGTAAACAATTTGTCATTTTATCAATTTAAGTATTAAAGAGGGGGTGTCACGCGAAATTGACTTTTTTGAACACTCAACCATGTTATACCATTGTTCCCTCATGATTTAAAACATGCCTGAAGAGGTTTTATAAGTCATCCATGCATGCTTCAGTAATTTTGCAATCTTCCAGGCCCTATTCAAACCCTCGCCTATGCCATCCATGCTCCCACACTACAATAATTCTCCATAAATATGCAAAAACATGATACTAAACTGTACTTAACTTGACAAACCCGATGTGACGTGCATTAATTTTATTAGCGGGATGCACGCTGATTGTGTTGTGATAGCGCTCTGAAAGGGGAGCGACTTTGCCACTGAAGGAAGGGAGAATCAGAGCATCATAAACAAAGGTTAAACTGATAAAATAGTAACAATGCATAACAGAAATAAAATACCCTCATTAATAAAACTAGAATTATGTTATTACATCTTTTGACAGTAATAGGGAAATAAGTGGGAGAGTGGATTCAGAAAACACAAAAAACAAAGGATAATTTGATACCATTGAGATGCACATTAATACTTCATGGAAATCACTGTAAAATAAAACTGAATTCTGTAAACTGGGAAAAAAAACTTTTGGAAAGAAAAAGACATCTCCTGAACTATTGAACTTGCTGGTGAGAGCTGTTGCCATTGCAGAATAGGAAGAACAGTGTTTGCAGTTTCTGTCTTAATTTCCATATTTTTGTGCACAAGGGCGTATTTTAGTGAACGGTTCAAAAAATGATTTATGCAAATACAGATACAGCCTAAACTTACACAACTTACAGCTCTGGAATGCACAGGATGTGATACAGCCACTGAAAGTTTTGAAAACTACAGTACTATGCGATAACCTCCTGAAACTTTTCCAGCCCTGTACAGTGAAGTGATAAATAGTTGAGAGGAAAGTGATGTTTGAGCCCATAGTTTAATGTGCAGTGTGACCCTATTGTTCCCTACGGTTAAATTAGGCGAGTAATAAGATGATCGAAGCGGCTTTATTGCGATCACTTAGTCTTAATGAGTGTGTTTGTTCAGCAGGCAGTGATTGAATACAGGCTTTATTTCATTGAAGGGCAGGGTGCCAGAGATACCCATAGGACACCAACCTGCAAAACACACTTTATATGTCCTCCATTGTGTCCCATTGTCTCTCTCATGCTTTTGGGGATTTTCAGATTGTAGAGTGTGATGACGTCTTGTTCAAAGATAGGGGATTATTGATTACCATCACGCAGGCAACTTGGACTCAAATGCAACACAAAAGAATGCAGTGAAATGCAAAAGCCTTGGTTCAGTCCAACAGAAAGTGTCAGAAAGATAAGATATTATTATTTTACTCAAATAATAATATCTAAACTAAAATATCCTTCAAACCTGGGAAATACTCTAATAAGAAAACGGCTTGGGAATAAGAAACAGATTCTTCAAAAAGGGAATAATGCAGAATTGCACAAATTGCAAACAGCAGATATCATATTCAGAGTTTCAGATACAGAGCTATAGCGTCTCTTGACAATTTGACAATCAACAAACAAGTTGACAATCTAACAAGAACTGACTGGGCAGAGGGAGTTTATATAGACAGGAATGAGTGGCAGCTGCAGGAAAAACAGGGTGGAAGCAAGAGAACTGGAAAGGACTGGATCAGGCTAAGAAATGGAGCTAGACTGGGGATAAACATGTACAAATTAGGCAAAACTGTAACAATTACAGTGTACTTTCATCAGAAATATCCAGATACTTTTATGAGTATTTGATTTGATTGTCTACCTGAGAATAGACCTAGAACTTGCTATATCATTGAAAAAATATCTGCATTTTTACAATATTACTGTAATTTTAGTTGCTCCCTCCCAGTTTCTATTAAATATTATCGATCTATAAAGATGTTATGCCATCTGAAACCAGGCAATAGCGCAAGTACTGTAACTAAGAAGTACTTTATTTTGACTAGCATTTGTGAAAGTTCAGACATTTGAGATCAGACAACTGCTTTGACCTTGAAACCAGAAAACATCCAAAAACAAGAAGCACTTTTAGGGTCTTCTATACATCAAAATCTGGTGTATTGCAAATTTGATTAAACAGGACAATAAACGGTAAAGTGAAGAGTGGGTAGAGACATTCAGCAAATTGTCTTTTTCCGTAACTTTCGGTCTCCATGCAGATGTTGCGTTGCCTCAAATGTTCCACAGTTCAGTGCTAACCTTATCCATCTTCCTGGACTCCACCAGGCCAAGTTACAGGTCAAATCTATGGAAAGGCAGCTTTAATGCCGACTGTGAAACATTATAGGCAAAGCAACCACTATCTATCTATCTATACAAGCAGGAAAATTTACATAGTCCACCTATAATACCTGGTCCCTTTAGCCTATATATATATATACATCACACCCAGGCCACAGTGGGGATAACAGAAATTCAGCATCAGATTTAGTCTTCCCTTCACGTTCCCTTGGGATTAAAAATCCATCTTTACAACACATTCAGTTCATTTATGACCTTTGACACTACAATAACACCTCATTGATTTTATCTGTAAACAAATCACCTAGTCTGGAACCACAATGCGTTTTTCAGTTCGGCTATATTCACGTCAACGGCCTGGTGCATGCGTTATTGTCGCTACGTGTGACAGATGTGATTGCAAAATATTGGGAGCCCAAAATATTGCTGCCCTTTTAAAATGAAACACGTCTCCTGTCCTCTCACATCGTTTAACAAGGCTCCAGTCGCAGTCTTATTTCTGCAAGTCATTTGTGCTTGTCCCAGAGTCTAAAAGAAGTGAAAGGAAACTTTGATTACAATTCTGGGTTAAAATATTTAGAGTGTAATAAGTGGATGTTATTCAAATTTGCACAGACCTAATTTTACACAGATTGCATCATTATGATCATCAGTTAGCAACCCATCTGGATTATTCATTATTTCATATTTCTGTCTGTATTATTTAGCATGTTATTAATAAGAATAATGGAACTGCAATAGTACAACTAAATCATGGCTTTTTTATGCCATTCTGTAGAACATAAGAGGCAAAGGAATAAAATCTCCATGAAGACATGCCCTCCACCATGCAGTGCTAGAGGTCAGGTTTGTGGAGAGGCAAGCCAGTTGACAGTGGCACATTTTTAAGTGCAATAAAAGCACCCATAATAAAAAAAAAAGTTTTTATTTTTATGTTTTTTGCTGACATCTTATTCGGTTGTGGCTTTACTATTGATATCAATCCATCTATTCCGGTGATGGAAAAATTGGGTCCATCGCCATACAATACAATTAACAATTCAAATCAACATTTTTTGAACACCAAAGTGAAAACAGGAACATGGCATGTGATTGAAATAATTGAATGATTAAAATGTACTATTAATTAAAAAGATAGACACATAAAAAATACATGTTTTGCAGTTGGCCACATAATGATCACAAAATAAAGGTACACAAATCACTGATAATGCCAAACAGCCATTCAGTCATAATTTCCTTTGACTTAAGAGGCTCCTTATTAGATTTGCATTTATAACTACACAGTAAAGGGGAATGAGCAGACTGGTTAACTGACCTTCCCCTGAATATGAGTTATTGACAAATGTCACAGGACAGGAGTGCACGGTGCAGCTGCAGTTTAATGTTTCTTTGTTTACTCTCCATCTGTCTCACTTCACTTCCTCTCACTTTTTAATATGATAGAAAACAATTTATTTGAGTCTATTTTGGTCTATTGGCATGAGAGCTGTGTAAACAAATTCATCACAGCAGTCTGAATGATGGGTCACTAATAAAAAGTCCTTATTCTGTCTGCTGTAGAATTAAATTAGCCTGGCCTGCCAGATTTGTTTTGGATTATATTGATTTTAATAAATAGGAAGTTGACTCAATAGCAGACTGCAACTATCGAGGACCCATCAATGTACAAAACTGTGGACTGTAAACTTTTAATATATGAAACACTTTTTATTGATCCATAAAAATTACATTTTCACTTTTGAAAGGTTACTGTTTTGTTTCTTGTTTTATAACGTGTCAGTTCAGATATTGTGTTGTGATTGAGGAGAAAGCTTTCGGTCCTGTATGCTGCAGATTTTTTTTTTATTTTATATAAAAATTGACAGGTACTAATACATAACAGGTTTAATTTTAAAGTTTGTCATGCCATCTGATTCATCCCAAATAATCTGACGACTAGTTACCAAACAAAGATATTATTTAATTCACATTTTGGAACATTACATATTCAGTTACTAGATTTGCATTTACACAGTTAATTGTCTGACTCAACAGAGGGACAGAGATTTGTCTCACAATTTTGTCCAGAGTAGTGCACCCAGCATTATCTCTTGACAGAAGATTGACGGGTAAGGACCACGTAATATTGTATACTTTAAATGTGCTTGCCAGATCACCTTCTTAACATGTGTTTGCTGCTAGGTGTGGTTTCCATTTCAGTCTGATGGGACCCAGATGATTTTTGCTCCCAAGCTTCCCACAGTACATCCCAACACGGTTAAGAGCTGTGAAGCCTTGATTAGCGAGAATTAAGTCTTCGGGTAAAAGGTTATCCAGAAAGCCACAGTTAGCTGTAATGTGTTCATTTGTGGTTTGTCCACTCCAGCCATAAGAAATAAAAGAGATCATGCCTTGCGGAGTAGCAGCTATCAAGTATTTATGCTGTGGTGGGATTTATATTGCGAGTAGGCCTGAGTTCTTGGTTTCACATTATTAGGTTTTTCCATCATTAGCTCATAACAATCCAATACCGACATGCAATGTTCAAAGCATTTCCTCAAATACTCAGGCATACTCATCTGAATGTGCTCTCTTTTAGGGAAGAGCACGCACACAGGGACCAAGATATCATTCAGGACATTTATAACATTCATAAAAACTCTGGAAATAGTAGCACTATCAATGCCAAACGGATAAGATAAAATGAAACTGGTAAATTGATTCGGAGTCTCATTAATGTAATGATTACATGTTGTTAGATGGTGTCTTTAAGTGCTGGTTTAACAAGGTTAAACACTGCCATAAACACTTGACAATTATGTAGGCCTGTAAGAGTCTTGTGAGATTTAGGTTTAGGGTTCCCTTTCATTTTCAGAATCTCATCCCAAAGAAGCTGGCAGTCATGTTTCAGTGTTTTGAAGTCAGACATGTTTGGCGCATAGCTTCCTGCTCCGATATGCCACTATCACACAACCTCGCCATGCCTTCACCCTCAACCAACTGATTGAGGAGTACTGTGGTGGCCTCAGACATGATTGGCAGCTGCTTCGGCTGCCTCCTCTCTGTCCTCTTTCTTTTTGTAGGACCCTTGGGGGTGCATACGAAAACAGAAGGCACATAATCAGGTGACAAGGGGCCATCACTCTTCTTTCCTGGTAAAAGAAATAAGGATATCAGTCAGGCAGCAACAGCCTTACAACTCCATTTAAAACCCCTCCCAAAAAAAAACAGAAAATTCACTCGGGTAAAACCAAATATTATATTAGACTAAATATGACTAAATATAGGGCTGCACCATATGAGAAAAATCATGCAATATCATATTTGATAACTATGTTTTGCAATAACAATATTATTCAGACATTTTAATATATACTTTGGCACAACAAGACTGAAATTAAAGGACCCATATTACACTATTTTATGATCAATATTTAGGCTCTGTTCTTCTCTCAAACAGAAAACACCTTGTGATTTCATATGGTAATACAGGAAGTGTTTCATTGTGTTTTTAAACTCCATATATCTTCACTACAATTATTTGGATAATCTCGACCGTGGAATTGCTGGTCTCTAACCTGGGAAATCCCAGGCTGTCTTTCGTTCATTCCGATCTGAAAGACAGCCTGGCGACTATGGCAAGCGAGCTCTCCCGATTCTGGGAGCCAATCAGAGAGCGGGGAGGGGTGGCAAGACGGTGACGCGTACTATGTGACAAACAGAAGCTTGTAGTTTGAACTGACAACTGACATGATTGGCTATGGGCTACGTATACACCAAATGATAGACATTCGTAACGCCCAATAAACGGCCGTTGGCGATAGTAAACCACACCTCCAGTACGAGATATTTTGAAGGTGGCTTCCACACCATATCTCACTTGTGATAAGGTCAGGTGTAAACCAGGCAAGCTGGTCTCTACTGAACAAAAGGTAAAGTAGCTGCTGACTTGAAAATTACAGCTTCCTGACATCACACGGTGGAACAAAGCATTTTGAAATTTGGAGAGGTAAACAGACTAATAAAGACTTAGTCAAAGTTTGAATGAAACAAAACACAACTCCAGATATGTTTTTGATGAGGTAACAGCATTATAACGTCACAGTCGATTCTACATCATATAGGATATTTAAACCAAAATATGTGGATGCCTTATTTACTAGTCAAACTGTGTAAAAGTAAAAACTAAACAAAATCAAGACTAACCCAAGTCAAAAACAATAGCCTACATTTCTATAATATAGTTAACCTTGTGTTGAGATGTTTTCTTGTGATATTGATACTTTTGAGATATATTGTGCAGCCCTAATTGAATATGTAGCACCTTCCTGGCTATTTTTGTCAGGCATGTGAAGACAAACCGCCACCCGTAGCCAGAATCTAGTCTCCAGTGTAAACAAAAGTTAACTTCAAAGGAAATCTATCAAAGTCAGATATTAGCAATAAACTGTCTAACAGCCTCTGCGAAACTGTGAAAATGTGCCGAGTTGAATGAGCCACTGTGTGTTTCAGATGTAAATGTACTACATTACACTGTATAAAGTGGTCACTGCAAACCTGGGAGTACTTGGTAGGCTTTTAGTCATTCTGATTAAATGTCTCTGTTCATCGCCTTCTTCTATTTTCATCAAAGGGTATATGGTAAAAAGCTAAACCATCAATAAATAAATGAATGAATGAAACTCGATGGGGGGTGGGGGTATGCGATTGGCCCCCCAAAGTGGGCTGCAAAGAATATGATGTGCGCTCTGAATGTCTGGGCTGTGTGCGATCCATTTTTATTTTCTAGCACTCATGCCGCCCCCCAAGAAATGCTGTGTCGGCCCATGCCTAGGACTGCCCCTGGTGATATTTGGGAGGAGGATGGAGGAGCAGCTGGCCCAAAACAACGCACGGGGCGTGTGGAGAGGACTGAGGAACATGTCTGGTTTTGGACAGAGTGGCAGAGGGACAGCTGACGGTGATCAACGCTGGGCGGACGAATTAAACTGTTGTTTCAACAGGTTTGACTCGCCCCCCACCCCCTCTGCCCCTCTGCCGACTTCCTCCTCCTCTTCACACCTCCCCGGGCCAGTGGCCACATCCCCCTCCCCCTTCACATGGGTCCAACCCAGCGCCAGCCCCCCCTCCAACCCCCACCTCCACCACCCCCTGCAGTCCACCCCAGTCCCCCCCTCACTCCCCCCTCTCCATCACACCGGACGAGGTGAGGAGGGAGCTAAGGCGTCTCAGGCAGAGGAAATCCGCAGGACCTGATGGTATCTGCCCCAGGCTGCTGAGAACCTGCGCAGCTCTGTGAGGTTCTCTGCTACATCTTCAATCTGAGCGTCAGCCTGGAGAAGGTCCCCGTCCTGTGGAAGACCTCTTGTGTGGTGCCGGTTCCCAAAACAACAAACGCCAGGGAACCGGCCCACTACAGACCAGTCGCCTTGACCTCCCACCTCATGAAGGCCATGGAGAGGGTGATCCTCAGTCACCTCCGCTCTGTGGTGAGCCCCACCTTGGACCCGCTGCAGTTTGCCTACAAGCCAAACGTAGGAGTAGAGGATGCCATCATCTACTTGCTGCAGCGGGCGCTCACCCACCTAGAGACCGCCGGGAGTGCTGTGAGAGTCATGTTCTTTGACTTCTCCAGAGCCTTCAACACCATCAGGCTGGCTGCGGGGGAAGCTGGAGGACTCGGGAGTGGATGGACATCTCGCTGCCTGGACCATCGACTACCTCACTGACCGTCCACAGTACGTGCGGCTGCGCGGCTGTGAGTCAGAGGTGGTAGTCTGCAGCACTGGGGCCCCCAGGGAACTGTCCTCTCACCCTTCCTCTTCACCATCTACACCTCGGACTTCACATACAACACGGACAGCTGCCATCTCCAGAAGTTCTCTGACGACTCCGCCATTGTGGGCTGTGTGTCTGAGGGGAACGAGCTAGAGTACCGCTCAGTCATCAGTGACTTTGTGGACTGGTGTGGGCACAACCACCTGTGCCTTAACATCAGTAAGACAAAGGAGCTGGTGATTGACTTCAGGAGGAGACCGCTACCTCACTCACCGGTGAACATCCAGGGGCAGGACAGAGAGACTGTGGACAGTTTCAAGTACCTGGGTGTTCACCTCAACAATAAACTGGACTGGACCCACAACACCGACACCCTGTACAAGAAGGGCCAAAGTCGCCTCCACCTCCTGAGGAGACTGAGGTCCTTTGGAGTGAGCAGGCCTCTGCTCAAGACTTTTTATGACTCTGTGGTGGCCTCTGCTCTCCTCTACGCTGTCGTCTGCTGGGCCCCGAGCAGCACAGAACGGGACAGGAAGAGACTCAATAAGCTGGTCAGGAGGGCTAGCTCTGTCCTGGGCTGTCCTCTGGACTCTGTAGAGGAGGTGGCTGAGAGGAGGGTGCTGGCCAAATTCACGTCCATCTTGGACGACACTTGTCACCCTCTGCACCGGACTGTAGAGGAGCTGAGCAGCTCCTTCAGCAGCCGACTGAGGCACCCCCAGTGCAAGAAGGAGCGCTACCGCAGATCCTTCATCCCCACCCCCATCAGACTGTATAACTCCACTATATAGGCCAGATGTGCAATATCCTCTTTTCCATGCTCTCCCTGTTGATGCTTGGATTATTATTATTATTATTATTATTATTATTAATATTATTATTATTATTATTATTATTAATATTATTATTATTATTATTATTATTATTATTATTATTATTACTTACAGTATTACTATTTTTATAATTACTTACTTTATTCCATCATTGCTTGCATGCCCTTTTCTTTCTTGTCCATACTGTCCTGGAGCTACTGTGGCAAGTAAATTTCTCCTGTGTGAGATCAATAATGTCTTGTCTTATCTTGTCTTATCTTATCTTATCTTATTTAACTAGCGAACAAAGCGATTGGACTGAAAGGGCTATGAAAAGAATGTACCATGAAATATAGCCTACATTTAGTTTAACACATCTTAGTTTACCACTTATGTTTTAAAAGAAACCAATCTAAAAGCCTCACATACAAGCGCGTGGATTCTTTCTATTTGTTCAGAGATTTTACTGCCTCGGTTGCCGGGCAACGGCGCATAAAGGCAAGTTTGAATTTGTAGTTTTTATGAAAGTGAAATCCGTTTGTAAAACCTCCTAAGCGTGCGGAATTCAAACTACAACCCCCACAATGCAAAGCGGGAATGGTTCCGCCCATTTAATCACATGACCAACTTCCACACTGCTGCGAGTCACAACGGCAGCTACCGTTGCTATTGCTCCTCTTTGTGTTCTTTTTTGTACGTTTTGTTCGTCTTTAATTTGATTGTTGATTTATTAAAAATGAAGCTGGGATGTTTAGTTTCTCTTCTCGGCCTCGGAGTTGTCGCGATGGCGAGTAAATACTCCCGGGACATGAATGAGCCCAAACCAAGCAGCACTGATGGGAAAACTGTGGAATTCAGGATAGCAAAGCTCAACCAGGTGTGGGACAAGGCTCAGAGGGTACGTACAAAATGATACACAAAATTATATATATTGCTGATCACGGATTCTGCTTTGATGCCATCTTACACACAGCAACTGTAATTATGAAGTACTAATAATCTGAATCATTACCTTCTTGGCTATCACATTTCTAAAAAGGTAAATTCATGTTTTCCATTCATTCGTAAAGAGGATTAAAATAAATGTGTGTGCTTATGTCATATTAGTAACTAACTTATTACTTTTGTCTTATGTAGTGTCAAAGCCTAAAAATACATTGAAGGTGTAGGATAAACTGGCTTCACATACAAACAATAAAAATAAAATGGATTAGCATTCAACTTTAAGCTTGCATCACTACTTGACACATTGTTTTGCAGATGCAGTTGTCCCCAGGGCGCCAGGCTGAACTGCACAGTGACCTGAAGATCCAGGAGAAGGATGAGCTGCAGTGGAAGAAGCTCAAAGTGGAGGGGATGGATGAAAATGGGGAAAAAGAGGCACAGCTCCGGCGCAACTTTAACGGTAATATTATTCTCAAGGACTCTCATGAAAGCATAATGCAAACCAAGTATATCCCCTCCTGATAATATGAATAAACAGGCTTCTTTTTGGCATTGATAAAAGCATGGCAATCCTTGTTGTTTCTATATGAACTTAACCATGAGCAGTAATAAATAAAAAACACAATGAGAAAAATATTTTCTAAAAATGTTGATTTATATATTAATTATCAATCCAACTAGCAAGTTGTCTTTATTTTTCCAAATTAATTTCTTAAATGAATGAGTAAATCTATTGTTATTTGAATACAAATACAAAATTTTAGAATCTTTTAATATTTTTTACTATAAATGTACTTAAGATGCGTGAAAAGTCCCTCAGTCGTCCAGGTAGAGTCCATGATCAAAGGAGAAGTTCAATTTGTCAACTGGACAAAGTTTGTTTGGTTGAAAACGTTTCGCCGCTCATCCGAGAGGCTTCGTCAGCTCTGGCCCTCATGCTGGTTCGACCCTGTTTATATCTAGCTGCAAGGGAGGAGCTAGCTTCCCTGAACAAAGCTCTGACCTATCCCCGCTACTCTCTTTTGTTTTACGAATTCCTCTGGCGTCTTGTATTAGCATATCTATCAGCCCGCTCACTACACTGAAACAACTCTGAAACCATCAGCTAATCTGTCTCTTTGTATTTCAAATTTCTCTGGCGTCCAATTCCCTATTCAAGACAACGACCCTCTCCACCCCTCTGCAATGGCTTGTCTGTCCTAATGAGTCATAGCTGATTCGTAAAACAAAAGAGAGTAGCGGGGATAGGTCAGAGCTTTGTTCAGGGTAGCTAGCTCCTCCCTTGCAGCTAGATATAAACAGGGTCGAACCAGCATGAGGGCCAGAGCTGACGAAGCCTCTCGGATGAGCGGCGAAACGTTTTCAACCAAACAAACTTTGTCGAGTTGACAAATTGAACTTCTCCTTTGATCATATAAATGTACTGTTTTTGAAAAATTTACTCTTAAACCACTCAGTAATTGTATTTTTGAAATATAATTTAAATGTGTTTAAAAATCTTTTACTAAATGCTTTATTTTTGTTCAAGTGGTCCTCAAAACCCTCCAATCCTTGAAAATCATATTGATTTGCCACATATATGTTCGTCTCTCTTGACTGTGTGCCAGCCAGTTCTTAGAAATGGTGTATTTTTAGCATACTCTTGTTCGCGTACGCTGAGTTTGCATATCAGTTACACAAAGGATACAAGAGTATGCTGTTTTTGCACTAATCAAATCCAAGGATGCTGGCTCAGTTTTAGTATAATTGTCATTTTTCTACTCATGTTAGCTTATACATGCCAAATCCACAGTGCTGTATACGTACATATTATTATTACTGCAAGACTTTGGTATAGAGTAATTAAGAGCATGCACTTTTAAAATGTACTGTCTGCACTATGCCATTCAAGGTCAGTTCCACTGCCTTCACTAAATAAATACTACGCATATACAGAGAATGACTTTACCAGAATAAGCCTCAAGTTGCAAATCTTTTACACAGAAAAGTCCTTCACTCAGCGGGCCAAGGTTAATAAGTGACGAGTTATTAACATTTAAATGGCGCTGAATCAGGTCTATAAAGAAAAGTTAGTCAGGCAGTTATAAAGTCAGGAGGTTAAAACTCTTGAAAGAACTGTGTTTCCTTAAATAGCAGTGGCATTTAAATATGCATTGCTGACATTTTGTGATTATGTTTTTCCCTCTTTGCTCTGTAGTAAACATTGCTAAAGCTCATTAAATGTGTTGTTTTTTTTCGTTGTGAGATTGTGGGAGGCTTTGGAGTTAATGGTCTGATGTTGAGTGTTTTATGCTGCACTGGCTTCTGTAGTTAACACAGTTGATGTCCTGTTTGCATAGTGATTCTGGCCAAGTACGGGATGGACGGGAAACGGGACACTCGGACCACGGAGAGTAACTCCTTAAAGGACCATGACATAAAAGAGGGCGACCAATTTGACGATCCCCGACTCGACAAACTATGGAATAAGGTGTGAGCCGTTACATCCAAAGTTTCCTCCATTGGCGTACAGGCAAAAATATTAATAGGTTCTAGTTGTGTTATACATTCCTTTTAGCTATAAAAGTGCACTATGTAACTGTTGTGGTGCTTGTCTCCATGGAGATGCAATATTGCTTTACCTGGAATGGTTATCTATCTTACAATTATTCATGCATAACCTGATTTGACCTGGTAGCAAGTTTAATGTCATACTGTGGAACATTCCAGGCACCATCACCATAGAGACGGATAGACAAAAGTTACCTAGTATTCCAAATTTATATATAGATAGATAGATATAGATAGATGGATAGATAGATAGATAACGTGTAAAAAATTACATATTGTTTCACATTTAGATCTTAACAATTATGCTTTTGTCCAGGCTCAGAGCTCAGGAAAGTTTTCCAGCGAAGAGCTACTGAATCTGAAGAGAGAGTTTCAACATCACAAAGACAAAATCCACGAGTACAACATCCTGATGGACACTGTGAGCCGAACCGAAGGTGAGCCATGTAACTGCTTTTAAAAACATTATAGGTCTATTTCTACTGCTGTTTTTTTCACAACTCTGTCCTTGTCAGATACCAACCATTAACTGCTTTTGCTCTAAATGGCAATTTATTAGTTTCCCGTTTTCCCCTTCTGCTTCCACTCAAACACCGAGAAATGATTAAATTAAATTATTCATCTAAATTGGTGTGACAGCTGAGAAATACAGCATTTCAAGTGTTTTTCCTATCACTTATGACTTCTCTGTATTTCTGAAGTTTGTCCGGCAGTTTTCAGAGCGTGACAAAGGTGGCAGAGTTAGACCACTTGTCCTGCTTAAAGCTGCGATAGTGGCAGGTCTTGTCACATCTCACTGAGCTGTGAGTTTGTGCTTTCGCTGACAGACACGAGGAGATGCTGGACAGATGGTCAGTGCCGCAACCTTTTTGTCATGTGATGTTTTTGCCTTCAGAAGCGGCCGGTAGTTTTCTGGTTGTCGAGGGGATTTAAAATTTAAGCCAATCTCATGTCGCCTGGAGGAGCAGAGGCCGTGCACCGTTCCATCCTTTTCATTTTTTCTTTTCGATTCTTCATCTTTGATCCAAATGTCAGCTGTTCTTTAATTCACTGTGGCTGTGTCTGACGGGCTTTTATCTTTCAGCCCACTCCTTACCTTCTCACGCAGCCCAGGAAAACCATGTCATGGTATTATCTTACAAGAGCTGGCTCCTCAATAATGGAAACAGCAAAAAACAGTACTCCTTTGACATACAAAAGCAGTATTGGAGCGCAATGCAAAAATATAATTACCGAATAATGTCAATGTACTTTGAGATAATTTGGGGCAGGAACATACTCCAGAAACATACAAAGGCCAGTTGTGTGTTCAAGAACCCAGAGACCACCAAGCAAAAATGTAACCCACAGCCTCATTTTAGCCCCTTAACATTACACTCTGCAATTTTTCTGGGAGCCTGCCACTGTGGAACCTTTATGAAAAAGCAATACCATCTGCTGGGAGACAAGAAAGTGGCAGAGCGTCCATCAGAAAACTTACATAGTGCACCTTTAACTACTACTGCAGAGGTGATATATTCAATAGAAGGGTCTAAAAATAAAGTAATGGGATTGCTTAATGCCCGTTACTTTTTCTGACTTTATGATTATTGATTTATTTATTTTTGAAGGGACTGTGTAGAATTAGAACATACATTTTGCCATTTGATGGATTGTACCAGAGTTATCCTCAGGCTAATTTGCATTTGTAAATAAATAATCCAACTTAGCTGAAGTGCTGCTTATCTGCCTTTCTTTTTTCTCCTGTTAAATTATGCCCTCTGTCTCTCAGTGTCTGGCCTTGTCTCATTTTTATGTACCATTGATCTCATGAATCTCTATAACTTGGTTTGACTCCTCCTCACTGTCCTGACGTGAACCTTTTTATTTCTCCAGAGATCCACAAAAACGTGATCTCTCCACTCGAGGGCGACACCAAGGAGCATGTGCTGCATCAGAAACACACAGACCTGAAGAAGAAGATGAAGGACCTGAACCAAGGCTTTGAGAGGCTCCGAAAGATCAGCCACGAGGGCTTCACTGAGGACAGTGGTGAGGGCAAAAAAACTCATTACGCTATTTATATTTGGTAACATGTTGTGTTCACTTGACGTCACTTTATTGTAGAAGACTTACTCTGGAAAAAAATAAAAGACCACTGCACAATTATCAGTTTTTCTGATTTTACTGCTTATAGGTATGTGTTTGGGCAAAAGGAATCTTTTTGTTTGAGTCTATAAACTACTCATAACATTTCCCCCAAATTCAAAATAAAATACTATAATTTAGAGCATTTATTTGCAGAAAATGACAAATGGTGAAAATAACAAAAAAGATACATGTTTTCAGACCTCAAACAATGCAAAGAAACAATTAATTTTAAAACAACATAATACTAATGTTTACACTTAAGAAAAGTTCAGAAATCAATATTTGGTGCAATAACCCTTATTGTTTAATCACAGCTTTCATGCGTCTTGGCATGCTCTCCACAAGTCTTTCACATTGTTCTTGGGTGACTTTATTCTACTCCTGGTGCAAGAACTGAAGTAGCTCAGCTTTGTGTTTGTGTTGGAATTCAACAGACGCTGGAATGGAATGGCTGTAATACATGTAGAGATGCTGATTCCACAAAAAAATGCAGTGGTCTCTGATTTTTTTTTCCAGAGCTGTGTAGTTTAAAATAGAGCTGAGGACAGGTCAGAATTCTCTGGAAGAGTTTGCAGGTCTATGGTTAGTATCTGTATAGGTACTGGATCATGAAACGTCAGTTGACATTACTCTTTATAATCCATAACTTTATCACTATTTGATTTCTTTTAAACACTGTAAATCTCTTCTAATGATATAGGCCCCTTGCCCTTCTTTTGAAATTATGTCACCATTCAATTTATTAATGACTTGAATCATTCATGTTGATAAATTGATTAAACAATAGTGTGATTTTTAAACATATACATACATGTGTGTTGTTGTTTTTTTCTCTTCCACATCTGCCCTGTCTCCTTTTTACCTGATTGCTGCAGAGTTTCGAGAGCCTCGGGTGATCGAACTGTGGGAGGCTGCCAAGAGAGCCAACCTTAGCCAGGATGAACTGGACTCTCTCAAGGTAATACTCCTGCACCAGATACTTCGATTTCCATTTTAAACAAGAGACAAGTCTAAAGCACAGTGTGAACAGTCATCTATTTAAATGAAGTGGCAAGAGTTTATACAAAATTATAAACTTTTTAGGCTCAGAATCTTCTTGTACATAAGACTATGTATCTTGGTATATAATAATTAAAACACACTATGTTGTTATTTTATTACTCACCTTTCTGCACCTGGAACGAGCCCTTTGGTCCTCTGCACTCCCCATCCCCTCATGTGTCTTCTGGGTGTTTTGCGAATGTTATTGTGATGTTAAAATATGTACCTTGTAATAATAAAAGATTAAAAAAAATTATTGATAATGGGCAATTAATGACTACAATTAAATACAATCTGGTGATGTATTTGCCTTTTTAACATTTAATATGAGTGAACAAGCTGTACAAGTGAGGCTCAGACATTTGTCCTGTTAGTGGAGAATTGCTGTGAAGAACTCCATTTAAATTCGCTTTCTCAGCTATAAGCTCCGAGTAGATGGAACCATGTGTTAGATGAAAACATCTAGCCCACACTCATTTTGACATTTTCGATCTTATTACCGCTCAAAATGACAGTTACTGAAGGCAATGAAGGCAAACTAAAAGCATATCTTTCCACACTTTTTAATACACTTCTCCATGCCATGAAAGGAGGAACTGCACCATTTTGAGACCAAGGTGGAGAAGCATAACCATTACCAGGAGCAGCTGGAGTTGTCCCATCAGAAACTGCGACATGTGGAGAGTTTGGGGGACACAGAGCATATCAAGAGGAACCAGGAAAAGTACAACACACTTTCTGAGAAAACCAGAGAAATTGCCTACAAGGTGAGAGACCATATGGCATCTATGGAGAAAACAAAGCCCATGTACAAGGCTCAGTAATAGGCTTTTTATGTCAGAGAGTCATGTAATCTGTTTTAAAGGGTTATATAAAAACAGATTTTTTTTTTCCTAGTTCAGTCCTGGTCTAGCAAAGGTTTTGTGACGTATGCAGCTTTAATCTCATTTATCACAATGTCATGGGTAAATGGGTAAACTAAACTTTATTCATCCATAAAGGCAATTCCTGAAAATAAACCTTAGTGAAGCTTGAAAACTTGAAACTTGAAAACCTTCTTCATTGTGTTTGTAAATTCCATTGTTATTTTGTCTTTGGTTTCAGATGAAGAAACACATGCAGGACTTGACCAACAAAATCTCCCAGCAAGGACTCCAGCACAATGAGCTGTGAGAGGCTCAGCTTGTGCTAAATTAATAATGCAGGTTACTGAAACGCTCCCCAATCAATACACTGCCAGCAGTAGGTACATTCCCCCTTCAACTGCTGTAACTCATATGCTTATCACATCAGAAGTGTTTAGGTTTATTGTTTTTGATCAGAATGATGAATAAATGTGATTGTAAAACATATTTTATTAATGAAATTGATGGATCTAATCTAAGAAAATCTAGAAAGTTAAATACCATGTCTGGTTCTTATTTGTTTTGCTGGTAGTGTGTCAGGTGCATATTATATGATGGAAGAACTAGACTCATTGTAATTCAGTAAATTAAAGGTCAGATTATCAACTTTTGTGAGCTTTAAGTCATGTTATAATGTTGTTACCTCATCAAAAATGTCCCTAGAGTTGTGTTTTGTTTCATTCACACATGTAACGCTTTATGAAAGATATGAAGTTAACAGCTACCGTATCTTTTACCTTTAGTTCAATAGAGATTGGCAGTTCCAGGTCTGAAATAATCCAAATGATTCTTGTGAAGGTGTATGGAGTTTACAAAGAGTGGAGCACTTCCTGTTTTACCACCTGATTTAACAAGGTGGAACAGAGAGTTTTCTGTTTGAGAGAAGAACTCAGCCTAAATCTGCAGTGTGTTAAACATGAGTGAATGAAACAAAACACAACTTCAGGTATGTTTTGATGAGGATACAACATTATAACAACAGAAAATTGTATAATATGGGCCCTGTAAACTTTTTTATAGCATGTACATTCTGTTAAAACTATTGCCGGATTTCAGATTACTTCACAGCACTGGCCAATAATATTTAATACAGATGGCTCTTCCTCTTCCTCTGCATCTGTTAGAATGACATCACCATAAATGAAAGCTCAAATTTTCACTGTTGTAAATTATTTCACCATGTTTTTAAATGCCACCAAATATTTAAATTTATCGTATATGCACTAACCCACAAATTACTGCCATCTTTCATTCCAAGCCCATATTTAAACTTTTGTATACTCCTCGTCCATGGATTGACAGCGTTTTGATGAATCCTTCAGAGAAATTAAGATGTAAAAATCATGCAGTAAATCGGTGTTGGTGGTCAGTGATGGCGCGTTGGTGGTGAGTGATGCACAAGCATTGAAATAATACTTTTGCCAGATTATTACTGACACATTAACACTGGGGCTGCCTGTCCTGTCAGCCTAATGGAGACAGCTCTGTTTGAATGGCAGAAGATCCCACACTAGAAAGATACATCGCAAACAAATCAGAATTTTCCATCTGCAAATCACGAAGACTGCAATTATATAAATAATTTCCTCTGCAAACAACTAATTATGTTTTTCTCTTTTTCCGTATAAAGCCTGCTGAACCTTTAGAGCAAAGGGCCCATATTAGGCTATTTTCTGATCTGTTATGATGATGTGTCCTCCTCACAAACATACCAACAGTTGTATTTTACATTCACACGTTTAACACACAAACCTTTTATATTTAGGCAGTGATCTTCCACTACAGCTGCTTTACCTGCTTTAATATTCCTTGATGTGTTTAGATCAGTCAGTCAGACAAAATGTGAGTTTTTTCTAAAATAATTCAGCCTTACGCAAAGGAATTAGTAAATTAAAAGAGGTCAAGAAAATAAGACACTATTAAATTGAAAAACCGCAGTATTTTCATAAACAGTTTAAAAATACTGATTTATTGAATTATGAATATTAAATGTATGTATTCATTTCAGTAATAAAAGCAAGCTTGGATTATATATACAAGCAAACTAAAGCGTTCAATATATTCTAATTACAGTATACAAGCACATCGATAGGACAATAGCTTAAACATTTAATTTAACCTGAATCCACATTTACATCTGAATACATTTGTATAAATAAAACCAAGCTAGTATGTACACACTGGGATATAACAGTTCTTATATTACGTTAAAGATTTGACACACACACGCATCACTGTGAACCGCCTCCATAAAAATAAATTAACGTCAGATATTTATTGAGCTATTTGTCTGGTTGATTTCAAAACGGTGTGAAAAATTTGACTGTAGAGTTTTATTTTTCACTTCCAGCCCCCTCCAGACCAGCCGCAGACATCGATTATAGTCATGAAGGATGCTGCTATGTTGGAAACTACTCACTCATTTTCTATTCTGGCCACACGGGTTTTGAAAAATGTCATTTGCACCGAGGTATAACTCAGTGTTTCTTCTTTCAATCGAATGTTTTGATGTGGAGTGATGGCCGAGCACATCAGTTGTAAGGTTACCCAGGATGCCAAAGGGTCAGATTTGTGCCAACATTTGAGATGAATATGAACATATTTAGGATATATGAACTGAAGAGTGTTATACTTGGTGAAATTTGAAGTACACGGCAATGTAAAAGTAATATAGTCCAAACACAAATCTTTATACAATATAAATAGGTAGATAAAGTTTGCACTGATCAGGACAACATTATGAGTGAAAAGGAAAAACTACTGACTTTATTCCGCCCTGCCCACTTTTGCTACTATACTACTAATCCCATTCATTTCAATTGAGAATTTGAGAAACGTTTCGCCACTTAAATATGATATTAAGTAATTTGATTTGAGTAAAATGTTCAAAGTTCATGTGCACCAACAAGTCAACAATGAAAAATTCTCTGGGAGGCTTTAAAACGGCTGTGTAGTCTTTATAGAACTTATTTGTTGTCAAGATTGATAACTCCATGCAAAATAAAGCTTGGACCTAAACTTGGGAGTAATATTTAATGTTTTAGAAGCAATAGAAAAGTAGTTGCAGTTTAATAAGTTTAACCATAGCCATTGTTGGAATATTACATTTTTGATTGATTATCTTGAGCTCTCATGTCCAGGGCCCTTTCAATACGGAGTCAAAAAAGCAATTTAAAAATTCATTGGAAGTCATTGATCAAGTAGGATGTGAAGGCTGCACTTTGTGAGTCGAAGTACTGTACAGTTACTAATACTAGGCTTTTTCTTTCATTTTGGGCTGACAAAAATACACATGGTCATAGTGTTTGACCTGAGAGCAGCAGCAAACATTTTAGACAAGCTTATCCTGAGAAGATATAAAAGACTGAAAGAAACATCATAACCAATAACCACACACTAGGTTTCTATGCTGAACAAACTGATAAGAATAGTGAGTGGTTTTGTTCTGAAGACACACCAAAGTTTAAGCTGCAGACTGAGGATAGTATAAATAGGAATGGATGAGTCATGGAAGTCTCTGAACCACATCAGAGAAGTGGAGGTGAGGCAGGAGGGGTCACTGTGGGGTCCCAGGTCTTCTGCTCTGAGTCAGTCTGTCCCACGGTCTCCCCCCTTCGCCTCTCTGAGCTGTCTCCATGGTGCCAGGATAGAGGTGGGCAATAGCACTGGTGGAGCCCTCTTCTGGTGGGGGAACTAAATATTAAAGGCGAAAGTGACATGATTTCACCTCACAGCACTGAAAATATAAATACATGTATGCTACACTGGTTTACAAGCAAAATGCTTCTGGAACAAAAGTAGTGAAATTTTTCTTGGTTTAGGGTTAGTCAGGGTTAGTTAGGGTTGGTTTAGGGTTAGTCAGGGTTAGTTAGGGTTAGGGTTGGTTTAGGGTTAGTCAGAAGTGCTGATTGGCTATAGTTTCCAAGATATAGTATTTGGTACGGTTTGTCTACAAGCAACCAGTTCTATCTTAAAGCCTGTCTGCACATTCCAATACATTCATTTTAATATGTCTAGAGTTTTAACATATCAATATATATATAATATAATAATAATTATTATTATTATTATTATATCATTGCATATCTTGAATACATTAGCTAACCAGCACAGTTATCAATTGATTTTCAGTTCATCTTATCAATATAAATGAGATTTAGCCACTTTTATCTTGGAAGCAGATCGAGTACAAAAATGTATAAACCAGTGCTATTGACTGTTGATAATATTAATTCAATACACAAGTTTGGGTCAAGGTGAAGAAATTTTAAATCTTTTACTTGTATGTCATTTTTGCATTGTAATTGACTTCATCTTTGTTGTTTCTAAATAAATGTATGCAATGATAAACAGATTTTAAAACAATAATCAATGAGTTCTGTGTTGAATGTTGAATGTCTTGAATTAAAACTTTCTGATCACTGTGAATAAACCTGTACATTTTAGGTCATAGTTAGTGAATAGATTACTGTAATATATGTAGATATACCAATTCAAATACATTATAATGGCCTCTCTAAAAGCTACTGTTTTCCATAATAACTTGGAGGATGAAAGACTGTTTTAATACATTCTTTAAGTAAATAACTAAGCAGATAATGCAATAACTGTACTATATTACCTCTGTGAGCAATTTGCAGTTTGGAGACAGCAGCAGGACTGGAGCGCAGGAGGCTTCTGTTGGCTAACATAGTGCTAAAGGGGAGGTTTACATAATGAACTGTGTTATGGAGATACAGGCTGGGGTCCAGGAAGGTGGAGGGAGCAGCTTTACTGTCAAGTGGAAACATACCTGAAAAAACACAACATAAAAGACATAAAACAGAAGTTGAGGAGCACTGCATGGATGTTTTGATTTATTATAAGGAATATCGGTCTGGTGCTTTTTGGAGATGGCACATGGAATTCTTGTTTATCAACTAAAGCTTACCATCTGCCAGTGGTGGAAAAATGAGCAAGGCACAAATGTTGGGAGTTTAGTGTGTTAACCTTTAGCAGATAGTAACCTCTAGGTAAGGCAAGTTTATTTGTATAGCACAATTCGTACACCAAATAATTCAAAGTGCTTTACACAATAAGAAAGACATTAAAATCATAATACAAACAAATCAAAACATAAATAATAATAAAAAATGTGCAATAAAAGAGAAGAAAACCTTTCAGTCACATGCACAGGCCTGTATTTAAACATCGTCTCACATCCTCAGGAAGACTCCAAAGTCAGGGAAAGGTACAGATTGTAGTTGCATTTGAAATGAAATAATAAGTTCATGATACCGGTAATGCCAAACACAATCTAGTCGAATATCATTTTAACAAACGAGATTCAGTTTCATCATCTGTATTCCCGAATCCTCCAAATATGTCACAGCACATTAGACCATGCACAGACTGAGAAGCTTGCTCTAACTATTTCTCTGGAGAAATCAGACTATAAATGGATAATGGTCATGGTTGTTGAAGCTCTGAATATATTGAGTTGTACTGAGGAAAAGATCCAAAGTTGGAAGTAGTTTCTTAGTTAAAATGAATGAGCAGAATCGGGAATAAGTACTTCATAGGAGCTGCTCATGCGAGATATTTAGAAAAGCGGTGCTCATTCTTCTACCTCAACAATAGGATCCACTGAAAGGAAAGGAAAGGTAGACAGTAAAACCTAGAGGAGCAGTATAATATAGATTTATGGCTGTAGGGAAGAGGAAGTTTTTCAGGGAATCAGAGAGTGTGCCAATTGTGAATAGTCAAAAGTAAACAAAATGCATGCCCTAATGACAAAACTAATTTAAAAATGCTGCAAACATTCTCACCACAGGCTGTCGCAGGCCGGGCGGGCACAGCAAGAGGAGCAGGTGGTGGAGAAGAGGGCATAGAAAGTTTGAGTCGTGCCAACATATTGCCAAGAACCCCATAGTTTTGTTCATCTGTCAAATATACAAGTAGTTCAAATTTGTCCAGATCAAATAACACTGCAATGAATGAGTGGGAAACAAACCTGGTTTAAATATGTGTGTGGTTCGCTCTGATGCTGACTTCTCAACCTGCAAAATCATTAATAAAGTCAATTTTTATACCTATTTCATGCTCCTGTGCTTTGGAAATACTAGCCCCCCCAGAGCACTCAGAATTGTAGACAACCTGCCCTTCATGAAGTAATACAGGAAAACTCATACCTTTTTAGATGTGTTTCCGACCATGCGCCACTGCTCCGAGGTGATGTAGTTGTGCGAAGCGTGACCGCACTGGTGAGGACAGTGGAGAGGTCACATCACGTTAATTATTCAGCACTTTACTCACATTTACACAGGTGATTTTATAAAAAAATAAAAAATAAGTAACACATTTCAGAGTGCCTAGAGGGAGCAATTAATATTTAATATACGTAAAACAAGTTTTAGTTGTCTCAAAATAAAATTCAAAATAATATAAAATATGCATCAACTAATACAGCTAATATCACTTCAAATACTACTTCTCAGTGTCTCTCCAATATGGCTCAAACCCAGAACCCACCGAGTTAAACTGCTCAGCACCCAGAGTAGTACAATTTACTTCAAAATACCAAACAGATGTGCAAGAATTTAGTAAGTTTTTGTTGAAAATGAACTCAAGTAAGAAATATATGTTTATTTTCTCCAGATAAACAATATAAATATAACAAAACAAAAACTCCTGGCGACATATTATTACAACAGCCCCCAATATCAAGACTGCATCAACAAATGAAGTCTCATTTTGACTCAGCCCTCATTTGGAATGGCATTCAACAGCCTTGTGGCGCTGTTATTTTGTTATCGACTGATCTGCCAATTACTATTTCAATCCATCAAATAGTTTAGATTGTGAAAGAAGAGAATATAAAACCTCCACTCTCAGCACATGGCAAATGTTGGACTCTGTATCGACCAGAAAACGATTAGTTATTAAATTAGTCAGCAAGTATTTCAATAATTAATTAGATGTGATTAAGCCCCATTTGTTGACAATTGATAAAACTTATTTTCCTTGTCTTGCCTCTTTTATCCTCATTTTTGTTGTTGTGCATCACTTTGGTCTGTGGTAGTTATTCAGTGCTATAGAAATAAAATGTGATTGATTGTGCCTTTGTAACTCTGCCAAATTCTTTATGACATTTCTAAACCGCTAAATAAGCCAGAACAAGCTTAGAATTATAAACCTATTTACTTTGTGTGTCTGGTTAATATAGTAACCTAACCAGTAACATAGCCAGTAAACCCAGCCTTCTTGTCATTATCTGAGCTGACAGATGAATTTTAAATCATTGATCTGCTGACACCAGAATCAGACTCGTGCTTTGACATCAGGAGATGCGAATTTCAGTATGTTGCATCATGTTTTCTTATTAACACTTGTGGCCTCTACAATATTACAAATACAACTGAGTGGATAGCACCAAACTACTGGATGGGCGGCAGTAGCTCAGTTGGTAGAGCGTTTGTCCACTGATCCAAAGGTTGGCGGTTCAAATCCCGCTCTTGACATAAGAAACATCAGTGGTTGAGCGGTCAGATCCACTGACCCACAGGTTGGTTGGTACGATTCCAGCTCCGGCAGATGAATCCGGAATTCACAACGGCAGATGACAACGGCAGATGACACTTAACCCTCCTCGCCCCCAGTGTCTGCGTACACTGGTGTGTGAATGGGTGATTGGTTCCTTGTTGTAAAGCGCTTTGTAAGGTGGAAAAGCGCTATATAAAGATGTTACCATTTACTGATAAAGTTTGAAATAATGTACTTTCGGAGTAATTTTATATTCTGGAACTGCGTAGTAGTAGTAATAGAACAGTGGTAGTACTAGTAGTAGTAGTAGCAGTACTATTATAATGACAGAAATGGTAGTGGATCTCATTTCTCTGTACTACAAAATAATAAACAACACACTCATTAAAACAATACAAATTCTATGCTGCTCTTATGGCTGTGCAATTAATCACATTTTAATTGGGTTTAATCATTTCTAATCGTCAATGATCAACTCGTGTATTTTTAATCAACAGCTAATCCTGAAAGCATGTGGTCTGCAGCATTCAGACTTTGAAGAAATTTTTATGTTAAAAGGCAATGAATTGAAGTCTATCTTGTTTTTGTTCAGGAAATAATGACTTGAATAATGAATTGAAAATTGTGTTTCATCAGTCATGATACATTTTTGTCCCATCTCCCAGCCCTATATTGTTCATTTAATTTTTTGTAGAGACAGTGCAGACATAAAATAGAGCTTTCACCACTGTACACAATGCATGAAAAACTCAATTAAGACCCATTCACAAATGCAATCCCAAGGCTTTTGAGCATTAAAAATGACCAAACAGGTATGACAACACAACAGTGCTTGATAATAGCGTTTCTCTTGTCTAGATGTTTCAGAGGCAGGTCACACACTGAGCTGAGAGCCAATTCGATTTCCTGTCAGCACTTTAGTCTAACTATCTTATTATGGCCAATGATTTGAAGATAATAGCTAATTTTAAGTTTTAAGTGTCTGTGTGAAAAGTTAAAACTTGCACACAATTTCACACAATTTGTGCAGTGTATCAAGGGCACTGCATGAATAATGTTCTGCTTCTCTACATTAGGTTTTCAAAGAATAGTTTCCCAGTTACCCAGGCTAGTTATTATGATAAATAACACGTCACGCTGGATTGTGAAAAGCAAGACAATTGTTGCATGGGCTATTAAGGCAAAACAAACGCTGCAATATTAATGAGAGGGTAAAAGTTACAGTTGCAAACACACAGAATGAACTTGGTACCGTGTCTAATGATGTATAATAAGATTTGGTATTATTATCTAACATAGAAGGCTGCACTTAGACGTTCTTTGGTAAATGGTCACATTTTTATATAGTGCTTTTCTACCTTCAAGGCACTCGTAATCAATGAACTACTCACTAATTCATGCACACATTCATCACCAGTGAGCTGAGACACTGGGGATATTTATGTCCAGAGTGGGTTTTGAACTGCCAACCTTCAGATCAATGGACAAATAATTTACCAACTGAGCTGCTGGCACTCTTTTTAATCTGGGTTTGAACCAGGTTTAGTCGGGGTTAAGCTCCAATTTAGTCCTTATTTTAATATGAAGTACAGTACTACATTCATAATTGTTTTTAGTCGACCAGAACATGTATTTTCATTATACTGCAACAATATGATGGACTAAAAGTGGCAAACACACTGAATACTCAAATGAACTTTACTTTATGTAAAGACTAATAGTGGAAAAGTCAGGGATTTTAATATTTAATGTGGGTCCCTTGTCTGCCTGTGGACTTAAGCAAGCTTACTACAGCAGATAAGTAGACCTCATTTATTGGAGCAACTGTGAAGAGTTTAATAAGTGCAAGTACATCAGAGTCTTTGGGTAAGGCGAGGGCTGGTGTGATTTGCTAATCATTCACAAATATGTTTGTTCCATTGTTACACTGTGAGCTGAATATTAAATGCAAACTGTAGTACAACAGTTACAGAAAGGATAGAAAGTCATATTTTAGCAGTAAATATGAAAATGTGAAGTGGTGTCCAATCATAGATTTTGTCAAATAGGACACTTTTGCCTTGACATTTGTTTGATCTTGAAAAAAATAAAAAAATAAAATGTGTTCAGAATGTTCAGAGTGTTTTACCTGTGTTTTTCCACTGAATGAGCAAGCTGGAACTGACTGTGGTCTATTTGTAGATTGTCGCTCACTGCCCCATGATTTGGAGCACTGATCTTTAACTTTTGGTGGGCCTCCGCGCCACCAAAAATCCTCAGTATTTGAAGTGTTCTGGCCTGGTTCAGAAGAGGGGTTAGGGATGGGGGTGTCTCGAAGGGACAGCAGGCTTCTCGGGGTGTCATAGCGTAGTTTTAGCATGCTTGGTATATGGTATTCATCACTGTGTGTCTGTGATATACGAGTGCTACACCTGGAGGAAGGGCAGGTGGAGGGGGCGGAGTCTGGGACAGGTGTGACGGGCGTGGGTGGGGCCTCTGTGGGGGGAGGAGGGGGAGGCGTGAGGGGTGCAGCAGCTAAAGGTTGAGGCAAAGCTAAACTTGGCGCAGATCCGAACTCCTCCCCTCCTTGGGCAATGGCAGCATCCAGACTTCCTGTATATGATGAGAAGCTGCCTGATGATTGGCTGCTCGCTGCGATGCCGATGCCACTGTCCAGTGAGCTTTGCCGTCCGCTGTCATGGAGACCGCGAGAGTGGAGCTGAGCTGAAGATGGGCGGGTTCCTGCGTTTCCCGTTGCCGCGGCGTACAAGCGGTCATCTGATGCGGTCAGTGCTTTCAATGTAGAACTACTGGACGCTGTATCATTGGCAGAGTGAAGCCTCGATAGGGACTCGGGCCAAAAGGGGAGTCTGGGTCCGTAGCTGGCTTCTGATTGGCTGGAGGAGGAGCTGGAGATACTGGTGCGGTCATCTCCAGCAACAGATGTGCTACAGCTAAAAGTAGAGGCTAAAAAAGATTAAAGGGACAGTGTGTAAGATTTTTACCCGTTAATTACTGAAATTGAAGATACCCATTCAAAAATACATTGTTTTCCAAGCCTTTTCACTTCCATCATGAAATCAAAGTATTCTTTTGGACTTAGATATAGTCACATAAAAGGGGGATCTTCCCCATGTAGAGGCAGCCATTTTGAATACGAGAGCCGCAGAAGGACATTTGGGCTCATCCTTCGCCGAGGCTCCTGCTAGCGCCTGCTCGGCCGCGCTGCATGAGGGAGAGGAGAAAAGGAGAGCGGAGCCGGGGAAGGGGAGGGGGGAGGGGGGAGCCTCGTGGTTTTGGGTAAACAAGACAAGCTGCTGTATCAGACGTCGTAATGGATCTAACACGTGTTTTGGACTAAATTGTTTTACTGGATTTTATTCGCTGGATCCTTACGGACAGATTGAGGCCAAATTTATGGTGAAATACAGAGTTTGACCTGTCCAGAGCCTTCAAAGGTAAGCTAAGTAACAAACCTCGTTTTGTGCTTTTCTGTATAAAAGCCCCATGTGCTCGGGGAGTGATTGTTGTGCAGGGAAATGAATTGCATAGTCAAAAAGAGGAGACTGTAAGGTTTCATTTGATGTGTAGAGTGTCATGGTACACGATCAGGAATGTGTGTTTTCATGCGAAAAGAAAAAAAAAATGTGACCGCGGGACCGCATTTTATTTATACCGTAGTTGTCGGCGAGAGTACGCGAGCTGTCTGCGTTACGGCGCGCCCGGGTGACCCTCGAGGTCTGCCGTAGCTAAAAGAGGAATAGCACCATCCACCTATGCGCCACGAATCCTACACACTGTACCTTTAAGTAATTAAAAATAATTTATTAATAAAGAAGCAAGGACACATGAGTCCCCAGTACAATAAAAACGATGTATACACAATGCTGGAGGACTAATAATATGCAAATCATGTTTGTAATTTGCTTCAGGTGCAAAATGCAGCATTAGAAAGTCATTTTCAATTAACGTCTCTAATATGTTATGGATCAAGTCTTGGCCAAATTTTATTGCCCCGGTCATCAAGTTAAGCTGCCAAGTTGCCTGATGTGGGACTACACTAACAAGCCTAAAATGAACATAATATTGTCCCATCTACAGTAGCTGCCCTCTCCCGCAATGTTTTTTTTTTCTATTAAAAGGTCTGTATTATACTATTTTCTGATTTATGTTATAATGTTGTTTCCTCATAAACATACCTAGAGTTGTGTTTTGTTTCATTCGCACATGTTTAACACACAAACCCTGCATATTTAGGCTGAGTTCTTCTCTTAAATGGAAAACACTGAGTTCCACCTTGTGATGTCATGTGGTAATACAGGTAGGGTGACCATTCGTCCGGATTTCGTCCGGACAGTCCGGTTTTAGAGCTGTCTGTCCGGCCGTCTGTCACGTGTCCTCCTTTTTTACATTTTGTCCTCCTTTCGGACCCTCGTCGGCCACCGTTGCATAAATCGTCATAAATCCCCACCCATTATTTACACTTGCTACTCTGCGATGTTCGCCGTTTCCCAATTCAGCGAATGCACGGTTCGGAGTGTGGTTTCAGTCTGCAGCCCTGAGTGCAGTCCGGGGATCACATGGGCGTCTGCCCATGTGATCAATGAGCCGAGTGGTCTGCTCCTTGTTCCCTACAGACAAAAATATTATTCTGTTGCGACTAGTAATACTTGGAATTACTAGTCGCCCCCCCCCTTGCGCGGCTTGCACTTTGCAGATATTTAAAAAATGACCCCGCGGCTGAATAAAAAGCAGATCCGCTAAAAGCTCTTTCATCCCTGATTTACAGTGTGCTTCATAGGTTTTCTTGTGCGCTGAGAATGTGTGAGCAGTGCACAATTGTGCAGACGCGCAGCTTAGAGTAAACATGGGACATGGCTACACTGTAGAATATCCAGCATTACAACAGCCCCCCGAGGGAAAAAAAAACAAAAAAAACAGGTGTCCTCACTTTAGGGCCTTTGTCCTCCTTTTTGGACACAAGTGTCCTCCTTTTCTGTTTCATGCCGGTGGTTACCCTAAATACAGGAAGTGCTTCATTGTGTTTTTAACTCTGTAAAGCCCGCACCATTAAATAATTGACAGAAAATTCCAATTCTTTGAACTTGGAGCCTTTATTGGTCCCTCTGAACAAATAACAAAAAAATAATTCAAATATAATTTTCTATATATGAGTTTCAGTTTGTATCATATTTGAAACATTGGGTCACAATGCTCAAAGATTCTTTTTTCCTGAACAAGCAAAAACATAATAAAACACAAACAAATCCAACAAATTTGTAATTCCAAACATAAAAAGTGCTATCATAACGCAGTAATGAGAAATCCACCAATGGAACCTACTGGATGGAAGTCTGGAAAACATAACATTTCAGTTATTTTTAATCATTTTAATCATTAATCATCAACCTTTTTATTTTCCCTGGTGGTAGGCTTGAAAGCAGTTTCTGTCCTTGTTCAGGCAAAGATGCACTCTGCATTTCTGACAGTACACATGGGTAAAGCGGCCTGTGCAGTGCTTGCATCTCTGTCGGGTTTCCCATGTTGGGAAATGATCCAGGCTTCAGGCTTCTGGCGTGATCCAGGTTCTGGCTTTCCGATCCCAACGCCTCACATTGCCCAGTGGTTCGACACCAACATAAGAAGAGAGCAGGTTCACAGCTTTGTTTTCATACCATCTCACAATGATGTTGTCTTCCTGGTTTACTCTGAAATCCAGAGAGCCTCTTCCCCTTGTCTTCAGTTCTTTCTCATCCATCAGTTGGCAGTTCTTCACCCTGTTCATTCGGACTGTGCCTATGTAGTAGATTCCTCTTTGTTTCAAGTGCTCCACCAGTGCAACTGATGTAAAAAAGTTGTCAGCAAAAACTTTGTGATTTTTTCCTGCTGGAAGGCTTGAGGTCATTTTCAGAACAACATCTCCCGTAGCACCAACATCAGATTTCTCTTTCTCAGGATTTTCTCCCCCTTGGCACATGTCAAAGTCATAGAGATAGCCACTCTGCCCAGCACGTGCCCACATCTTGAACCCCCATTTGTGAGGTTTTCCTGGCATGTAGCATCGTAAATGTGATTTTCCTTTGAAAGGCACCATGATTTCGTCAACAGCGTGACATTCTTCAGGAAGTACACAAAGAAAGCATTGGTGTAGTTTCTCTAACCACGGCCTGAGTTTCCACACTATCTTTTTTTGCATCCTCAGACACATTGAGGTTGTCCTGAAAGTGAATCATCGTCAGCAAATTCAGGAATCGATCCCGTGACATCACATCACAAACAGCGGGGTACCTTGTCTCCATCTCCCAGTAGGCTCGTACGTTGGGCATCTGTACTAACCCCATGTGCATGTACATACCAATAATTTGCTCGATTTCTTGAGCATTTGTGTTCACCGACTTTCCAATTTTCTGCACACTGTACAAGTTTGTTTCTTCTGCAATTTCCAGCAGCATTTCGTCAGTCACAAAATCTTTAAAATACATATATGGTGTCCAGTCAAGCCTCTCTTCAGAATGTTCCTCAACAAATTCCACAAATTCAACAGATGGAGGTTCAAACTGTTTTCTTTTCCACCGATACACCTTCCTTTTCACTTTACCCCTTGCCGACTGCTTTAGTGTTATGTCCTTTGATTTTGTTGCATCCTCTTCTAGAACTTTTGGGCTTTCATCATCATCACTACTAGCTGGGTTTTCCTCTTCCTCTTCATCACAGGTATCTTGGTTTTCCCCAATCTTTGCAGTAGGAGTCCATTCCTCGTCGTCCTCATCATCATCATCTTCCCCTAGCTGCTCCATGTCACTTGAATTCCCATCCATAATCCTTTTCAGAGCATCTTCAACGCTGTATTTTTTTGCCATCTAAAGCACACATACACATACAAACAGATTATTATAAATTATTATTTGAATTGGTCAGTTTTTAGTGAAAAGCAATAAGCAAAAGGCAGTTACAAGCAATGGTATCATGGCAAAACTGAACTAGTCATCAATCACCATGATACACAGCAAGTTACATATCTAGTTTTTTACTGTAAATACACTGAATGATGTCATTTAAAAATACTATATGGAAATTTCGAGTCACTGTATGTTGAACACATATGGCAGAATTGACAATAAAGCTGACTTTGATCTTATATATAATGCATGAAATACAATAAGATGACAATTGACTGATTTAGAATTACATGACCTCTTATACCTGCTGTATCAAATTTGATACGCCATTTTCAACACGGTTTTACTAAAACATAGATTTTGAAATTTTAAGTATTTTCTCAATGCATCAACCCAGTAACTGTTCCTATTGATGTTTCAGTAAAAAAAAATATATGTTTTTCTTACCTTAACCTTTTCAAACTTGGCAAAGTTCTTCTTCAAAAATCACATGTGTCCAACTTCTTATTCATGGCAATCTTGTATTGTCCCTGGAAAGCCCTCTAATGAATGAATAACTCCCCCTGTAGTATTTATCTGTGCACTGCATGTATCTGATTGTATACATCGGGTTTTTCAGGGGAAAAAATATCACACTGCTCATGTGGAGGGCTGAAAAACTCATGTATCAAATATGATACATTTGGCGTTATAACACCGTGTGGATCATTTCAGCCCAGGAATTGTGAGTTGTTAACTTGAAAACTACCACTACATGGCATCACAGAAACAGAGCAAACATGTGTGAATGAAAAAAAACACAACTCCAACTTTTGTGTAATATAGGTAGCGCACATAACCTTTCTAAAAAAGGCTCCACTGTGAGGCGCCCCCTAGGCCATATATCAGGAATAGATCACACATATGCACTAAAAGCTTACACATGTACTACTTTTCCTTGCACATGTACATGAAAAGCTTGCGCATACACCACATTTTCTTGCAAATTTAATGAACAGCTTGCACATAAACCATTTTTATGAGCATGCCTGTCAATAGCTCACACACAAACTCCATTTACGTCACACATACGCCACTTTTGTCCTGCACATCCATGTCAAAAGCTCACACACATACTACTTCTATTTCGCACATGCATCACTTTTGTCTTGTATGTATATGCACGTTCAAAAACCACACACATACGACTTCTATATTACACACACTACATACAATGTGAGACATGAACGGTAAATGTGTGTGCAAGGGGAAATCATACATGTGCAATGTTAGGTTCACAGCTGGTCCCTCTCCTAAACAGCGAATTAACTTCTTGCTCCATATGAACGTTGCCGGTAAATACAGCTAGTGGTGGTGTCGCCGAATTCACAAGAGTTGACAGCGCTGGTGGAGATGCCATTATACTGATGATTTAGCTTATTGTCTGATTTAGAGCTTCATCTTGAGTGGTACCAGTCATTTTCAAAAAAGTGCTCTCCCTCTAGAGCCGTTCACAAGGTTAAGGTCGATCTGGGCGGAGACTCTGCTTGGTCCTCATTTAAATTTTAGCTCGCACACATACCACTTTCTCTTGCACATACAACATTTATCGAACACATATCACATCACAGTTTTGAATGGTAGTGCACTATGTGTAAGACAAAAGTGGTATATGTGTGGTTTTTGAATGTATCCACATTCAAAAACCACACACAAGACAAAAGTGATGCATGTGTGAAGTAAAAGCAGTATGTGTGTGAGCTTTTGAAGTGGATGTGCAAGACAGAAATGGTGTGTATGCAAAATAAATGTAGTTAGTGTGTGAGCTTTTGACAGACATGCTCATGACAAAAATGGTGTATGTGCAAGCTTTTCATGTGCATGTGCAAGAAGAAGTAGTACATTTGTGAGCTTTTACTGCATATGTGGGACCTATTCCTGATATAAGGCCTAGGTGGCGCCTCATACTCCACTGCCTTGTCTCCTTGGAGATAATGCTCACCTAGAATGTTCCACAGTATGGCATTAAACATATCTTCATCATTTATAATTTAATCAAATGTAGGTGTTTTTAAAACTGAAAAAAACATGCCATCGTACTAAGAGCGGACATGCCCCTCCCCAGATCTGACCTGTAACTTAGCCAGATGGCATCTGATTGTCTCCAGGGAGAGATGAGTTTAATGCCATACCATGGAGCATTCCTGACAGAGCAATAACATCTCTATGAAGATGCTGGTGTACCTTGCTCCACAAAAGTTACACAGTGCACCTTTAGCTGTTGTATATGATACAAAATAGACAGCAGTGTTGTTTACCTGTGCTGCTGGCCAGGCTGCAGTTTGACAACCTGCTCAGTCTCTTCTCCAGATCTGATGTTTCCTGGAGGATCCGTTCTTCTGCTGAGACTGGATTGGCATCACCTTTATTCCAAAAGGAGCAAATATTTTGTTTCCAATACAGTTTCTACATTTACTTTTGCAACTTTTTACTGACAGAACAGATTCTCTAAATCTTAACACTGAAAATCACATTTACTTTTGAAATACAGCCCCTCTATTCACCTTATTTTTTAAGGAGCTGCCAATCTTTATAGCAAATAAGTTCAATATGGACTATAAAGCCATTTTAAACTACCCCTGAGAATCGGTGCAGTGTTTAGTTTTTGGTGCAAATTGAACATTGAACATTTTACACAAATGAACCCACTTTATGTCATATGTTGTCATATTATGTTATATTTTTTTTATATAAAACATTTCCCAAATTCTCCATTGACTTGAATAGTATCCCCGGGGCGGAATAAGGTGGATTACAGTGAACAGATGTAGAATTTGTAAGGCAGCACAGAAGTTAATTCATGTTTTAAATGAAAAGTAACAGACCTTTAGCTCAAAAATATAGTTTGAAATAGTGTTTATCATATTATATTTTAAGCTAAAATATATCTTCATCAATAGTTAGACAGTTACATTGACAACTTAAAGCTTTAGCCACAAGGGGTCAGAGTTATTTTCTTTCTCACTGGACAAATGAAGAGGGTGGCATCAGGGAGTATATCGAAAAAACAGTTGACACATGCCAAGATTTAGTCCGGGTGAAGGCATAGTTTAGTCTTGTTCTAGTTCTGGTTTTGTCCCAGTTTAGTCCTAATTTTAATGTGAAGTGCATGAGTGAACATAAATAATAATAATAAATAATAAACATAAAAATCCTATTCCAAAATCTCCCCTGCAACTATAAGGTAGAGGATGAGCCCTTGTCAACAAAAATGTGTATCTACAATGTTATCTACAATGTTCAAATATCCATGAACTACCTTGCAAATCTCTCTATGAGAATTTACAACTGCAAAGTTTATTAAAGCCAGAATTTGAGCAAAAAAAACAGAACTCATTTTCACATTTAGAGCAAACTATTAATACTCTTAGCATGAGGAGTGAGGGGAGGGCAGTGGGTCGGTGTGTATAAGTGTCAACGACCTGAGCCAGAATTTGGGCCCTGGCTAATGCGAACACGTGGTGCCAACTTTCTTCACTACGCTATGTGAACTGTCAGCTAATGTTGCTACTTGGCACTAATTATAGTAGCTCCACAGCAGCAGTGTGTGTTGCGGGGTGACACAGGGCCCCATAGCCTTCTCCAGCTTAGGCTCTAGGATACTGTTTACATGGATACATTGATTTTAGGAAATAGAAGTTCACGTTGGTCTATGTAAAATTGTTTTACTTACTTGTACATTCATATATTTTTCATGAGTAGCAAACAAAATGTGTTGGTATTCAAAGTAATGGTAAATATGTAACAGTTGTATGCTTCAATGCAAATGAACAAACTAATACAAGGATCACATTTCATGTTTGTGCAGATCTAAACAACAGGTTACTCATTTTTTATGGAGAATCAAAAATGGCTTTTCTGTTATTTGTGGAGGAAATTATCAATCAATCAATCAAACATTATTTATAAAGCACTTTTCATACAAAATGTAACACAAAGCGCCTTACAGTGATTATACAATTGTATAAAACTTTTTACAAAAATTGCTAATTGCATTCAAATTGGGATTTAGATTTTATTGTGATCTTGCAGCCCCATTTCATATTTATTTGATTTTTTCAAGTTTTATTATCAATTAGTATCTGGGTATTTTTTTTAGACTGCATATTTTGCATTGACATCACATTGGTGGCGTTCTACATGTATCGCTATTGGTGGAATGTTTAGCCATGAAACCATGAAAACACAATGCACACATTAGCAAACACGGTCAAATAAGTTTTAAGATAGTCACTCTAGAAAAAAATATGAAATGGATTTAAACAACACATTTTCAGGAGCCTATAATGAATAGTGAAAAGCGTTCATTGTCCTGTTTAGGTGTTTGACTTTGACGTGAACGCAGCGGTTAGCAAATCAGATCTGTGATCACTAATGTTATGCTTCTATGTAAATGTCATGATTGTCATGATTGTGTCTTATTGAGCTGTTTCTACCATGTTTGTCCTATTAATTGTCATTGACAGTTTGTCTGTTGTGTGAAGTTGTCTTATGTTGCTTCTCTCTCTCTGACCTGTCAGGGACTACAGATGTAAAGTAGCCTTCGGGCTAATTCTGGCATATTTACAAGTATATGTTCATGAATATGCATTGTTCCTTTTCAACAAAAAGAAAGAAAGAAAGAAAGAAAGAAAGAAAGCATGTTAGCTATGTCCATTTATATATACAGTCTATGATCTAAGCACTAGTTACTACTGACTTACTTACGTTTTTCTCTTTGCTCCCTCTTATATATTTAGCCCCACAGAACAGTCCCATATAGTACAACAAAATATGAGGCATTATTGAGGGAGCTCTCACTTCCTCCTAGCAATCTACTCTAGTTCACCTGTCACTAGTCCTTCTGTCTACATGTTTATGCATTTTGGATGCCAGTAAAATTAGTTTTATGTTACAACAGTCACAAGTCACAGACAAACCTTGACCCCACACTCCCACACTGACCCCAGGGACAAAGAGCACGAACTGTTTCTGCCACTACTAGACTTTAAGTCATTCAGTCACGCAACACAGAGTTGTTAGGCATTTTTAAGTTAATTTTAGACATAGAAATATATTTTTCAGGGGATGTAAAGGTCAAAGGTTGTCTTGATTTTATGGGTGGTTGTGATTATACCTGGATTGGCAGGACGTAAACCTTGTGGGGTCCGATTCACGCTGATGCCTCTCACGATACAGTCGACCAGGAAACTGATCTGCTCCCCCTCTGGACTCGAAAGGTAAAACACTCCAGCCCCTAGAGGAGAAGAAAAACAATATTAATTAAAGCCGCAAGCGGCGTTGGTCGGGACCTCGCACCTGCGTTTGTTCGTCTTACTGAGACGCACAGCCATACGAAATTTCGTGTGCCTGGCACAATTATCTCACTTCCTGTTGGGCGTGGCCATGACATTGTAGATACCCTGTCAGAACAGACCCTGTCAGACCCTGTCAGACCCTGTCAGACTCTGTTAGACCCTGTCAGACCCTGCATGTGGCCTACATGCTGAGGCCTACATGAACCTTCGATGCTTGTCCCCACATTGCTGCTTGCAGCTATATCAGATCAAAGGTACAAAGATCAAAGACCTTTGATCAGGGCGTTGCCTAGCAACAAATACCTCCCATTCATAACTCATCACTCCCATTCAATAAATACCTAACTTTATCGATCCGCCGTGTCGTCATATTACCGCCTATTTGAAAATCCTTCGCAATTTAACATCTCCAACGTCTTAAGATTATGTTCACCAAAATTTAAGCCTATCTGAGGTACGGTGTAGGAGAAGTGTTTCAAATTCCATACCTAACTTTATCGATCCGCCGTATCGTCATATTACCGCCTATTTGAAAATCCTTCGCAATTTAACATCTCCAACGTCTTAAGATTATGCTTACCAAAATTTATGTCCATCTGAGGTACGGTCTAGGAGACCCCCCACTGGGGGTCCCCCAGTGGGGGGTCTCCCAGGGACCCCCAGGTCCCCCAGGGACGAGACTTTGTGTGGTCGTACTGGCAGCACTTTGTGATGCCCGTACAAAGTTTCGTTTGTTTTGAAGCATGGGAACATGCTCAAAATTGCCCCAGCGTGTATGAACAAGAATAATAATAATAATAATAATAATACGGAAACAAAGCAACAACAATAGGGACCTTCGTCCCCCTTCGGGCTCGGTCCCTAACTATTATTCATGTGGCATTTGTTTATTTACTATTCTAATATTGATTTTAAGCTTTGAGAAGAAGCCACACATTTCCAAATCAGAATTTTAACAGTTTACAAATAGAAATTTCTTACCAGAAAAGGATACAAATGGTATTGGTATAAAACTGTTAATTTCCCTACATGAATTAATAAACCCTGCTCAAAGCATGAGGTTGAAGTGTGTGTAACAGGTTTGAAAATGAAAAACATATTTGACTGAATAGTTTTCTGAGGTCAAATGAAGTGCAGTTCACAAGGCCATAAAGAATGTTTTTGAGCACTTAGCAATTCTGTATAAAGGTTACAACATTCACTGTATTCTATGCCCACACCGTAGGAGGCATAACTGTGCTGTTAGTTGTTTAAATACTGACCAACTAAGCAATACTTGCTGCATAAACCAATGTATGCAGATACCAGAACTAGTATTGAAACTCAATACAAGTATCAGAACTAAAAAAAAACATCAGGATCTTAACAGGATAAAGCTGGACATTTCTTAAATAGTTTTTGGATCCATACCAGAGCCTCTATGAGACCACATGACAATACTGTGTGCTAAAAAAAAAATACTGTTTTTATTAATCATTGTGCTATCCAATCCATATTGGGTATACTCTTTCCTTTCGTATCAAAATCGAGGATCACATTTTAGTACCATGACACTAGCAGATATAGTATCATGTTGGATGCTATTGACTGACCTGATTACACTTTTACACTAATCCTAATTTTAGTCACAACTAATCGCCCTTGAGCCACTTGTTGGCTACTGTTTTGGTGTCTCCTCCAAGAAACTTCATCCTCATTTGGCACAGATTTGGCAAGAATAGTGAACACAGTGGCCAAGTTTGATCCAAAAGTCTGATCTGGTCTACTACAGCTGGCACAAACTGACATTTAGCCCACTCAAAAACATCAAGAGAAGATTTCATTTTAACAGGGCATGGAAGTTGCTGACAGATTCAAAATTGCTTTTAGGGAGATCAGAGGAGTTGACAGCCATCCAAACTGTCCAGTGGATGCTTATTAAAGTGTCTGCACGTGTCTCTCTGTGTGGGGCCCTCACAATCCTCCAAATATCTGACCCACTACGACACAGGCCTTGATCCAAACAGAATGTGACCCCATTTTTTACACTGAATGAAAGCTACTGCACTTACTCAGTTTGTACTGACTTTCACACTTGCATATTGTTACTTTTCAAGGTTTTCTGGAAAGTAGAAAAAACCTGCTTAATCAAGGAAATAATTTAGGCAGGACCCAGTCAGTGACATATGTGCATATGCAGCCCTCCTATGAGGCTATAAGATGTGGTCATGGAGCTTATATATTAACTGTATGGATAGCACTGAAGGGATTTGTGGGGTCACTTTGGATTACACTTTGTTGTTACTATATCATCCAATTGTTCACAGTGAAATAAAGCGTGCAACTTCAAAATGTATATTGTGTATATATGATGGGGTCACATGCATTGTATTCTCTGTGATATGTGTAAAATACCTCAGTCGTCCAGGTAGAATCTATGGCAAAAGGAGAAATTCAATTTGTCAACTGGACTAAAGTTTATTTGGTCAAATACGTTTCACAGCTCATCCAAGCTGCTTCTTCAGTTCTGGTCAGACGCTGGTGGACACTGCTTATCTGCCTGGAGGGAGGAGCTACAATTAAATTACTCTGAGACTACCACACCTATTTGTTTACAGTTTCTGTTAGTCAACTAGGACTATTGAATATGCACTGAGTGTGGGGGGTCTTGTTAGCAGAACCATTCAGGGCCATAATGGGTGTTTCACACCTCTGGACTTGACCTGGCTGCCCTATTGTTGATTGTTTGATTTAGGTTTGAGGATAGAGTTATAGATGGGAGACAAATGATGTCTGAGATCTCCATTTCTGTTCAAGGAAGGATTCTCTTTCTTGACAAAAATAGCCTCTTGAACTCCCCTCTCTAACCACTTCTTTTCTCTGTACCTCACTGTCCTCAAAGGAGTGGCCCGTTGCTTTTAGGTGGAGATGTACGGCAGACTGAGGTCCACTCTGGAGCATGTTTTGGGTTGATGGGGGAAACCGGAGTGCCCGGAGGAAACCCACCCAGACACGGGGAGAACATGCAAACTCCACACAGAAAGGCTCAGGCGACTCGGGGGTCAAACCCAGGCCATGCATGCAAACTCCACGTTTGTGATAGTGCTTTCACACTCGCACTATCACCGGTAACGCTGGAACTTGTCCGGACGTGTTTATCGTTCAAATGATCCATCAGGCTGGAGCAGCATCGGTTATCGGAAAATTTGTTTTTACAAAAGCTATAAATCACTGCGTTCTTGTTGATAGTCCCATCTTCGTTTTTCTAAATAAACTTGCCATTCAAAGGTCCGAGCAGCGATTTGCTCGCTGCACGCCAAATTTACAATGCGAACACATTGAAATTCCACTCAGAATTAATTGCATTAATTTTTATAACACGTTAATTTGCAGTGTAATAAATTAATCTATTTAACGTGTTAAACTGACAGCCCTACTTTCTCCACATGTTGTTCATTCTCCTTTCCCTCTGTACTTGTAGGAACCACTTGGACCGTGTGTCGTAATGTCAGAATAACACCCAGTTTGTGCTGCAGTGGGTGGTGTGAATTAAAAAGCAGGTATTGATCCGTGTGTGTGGGCTTCCTGAAGACTTCTACTTGGAGTCGCTGGTCTTCTCCTATTGTTACGGCACAATCTAAGAAAGCCAATGTGTTGTCCTTGGCATCTTCACAAGTGAATTTGATGTTCAGAATTGATATGTGCAGTAAAAGGCTGCAAATCTTGAATTTTTGAGAAACTATTGTCCAGATAACAATACCAATATGTGGGTGAAGTGCCTGGATATTAGGCCAAGGCACTCTGTTCAAATTGTTCCATGTATAACTTAGCCATGATAGGGGAGCCCATCGCACAGCTGTGGATTTGCCTGTAGAAGTTTCCTCTGAACTAGAAATAGGTGGTATTTATACAAATTTCCAGCACTTGGCTAGCCTGGGAATTCCCAGGCCGCTTCCGTTCGTTTCGAACTGGAAGGCGGCCTGAAAACTCGTCCAAGCGAGAGTCCCAGATTTAGGGCCCCAATCAGAGAGCGGGGGAGGTGTGGCAAGACGGTGACACGTACCACATGACAAACGGAAGCTTGTAGTTTGAACTGACAACTGACATGATTGGCTATGGACTTACGTATACGCTCAATGATAGACATTCATAACGCCCAATAAACGGCCGTTGGCAATCGCTAACCACACCTCCGCTACGGGATTTTTCGAAGCGAGTTTCCAGACCCATATCTCACTTGTGATATGGTCAGGTGTTAACCAGACTAGCACTTGGCAGATTTGGTCGGGTGAAAGTTTGGTTCTTTCTTCTAGCTTGGTATCCTGTAGTAGTCTCTTTCTTGCTGCCTCCACTGCTACCGCTGTAGGGATACCAGTGAAAAGAGAGGTTACGTCAAAGGAAACTATTGTCTCATCCCGATCAAACTGGAGATGCTTGACTTTGTTCACAAATTCAGCTATGTTCTCAACGTGGTGCTCTGTGTTACCCACCAGAGGAGCCAGGATGGTTTTTAGGTGTTTGGCCACATTGTATGTGATGGAGTCTGTGCTTCATGCATCTCCCTTTGTCAGCTGGCAGGATGTTATTGTTGCTGTGGTCCTTCTCTAGAGCAATGATGGCCTTCATTTCCTCTGATGTTACATTGGAGGGTGGAGGTTTGGCATTGCTCGGTGCAGCTGTTAATTTCAGTCTAAGGTCTCTAGCTTCTGTCTCCGTCAGCTTGTTGTTCCTAATGGCGGTTTCTGCTGCTGTGATGTAATCCACTGTGGGGATGCGGTTAGAAATTACAGAGAAATTCAGTCCTTTGGAAAGTATTTCTTTCTCTGCTTTTGTCCAGGTGACAAATTGAATTTCTCATTTTGCCTTCTCTGTGGTACTGCCATGTCCAAATAAATGGAATAGTTTGCATTGAAAAAAACTGAACCAAATCACTGGAGCAGATGGTTTTGTATGGTCTCAAGGGAAAATCAAGGAGATGCTGTAATGTATATGCTTACAGAATGTCATCCTGAGTAAATTAATCTGAACATTCCACTTGTTTAAGAACATGAATGTGTTCCCCTATGCACAAAAAACATACAAACATGTACAAATGTAAACCTACACTCAAGTTCAGTCATGCAAGAAACACAAGAAGACATCTTATTGTGCAACTCCTCCCTCCAGTGGAAGCTCCCTCAGTGCAGAGGACCAGGCTGAATGCAGAGAATTTTATTACACGGCCTGAAGAAGGGTCTTTTTTGGTGGCCTCAAAATACAAGAGACAATAATCCACTACTGGAAATTCAATTTTAACAAAGACACTTCTCACATGTAAGTGTGTGTCCCTTAAGATTATATGTTCAATATATTGAACTGAATGGTTGGAGCAGATAACAGATGAGCAGATGTTTCGTATTTACAATTAGGGATTTAGACATATAATAATACTGGGCAGAACAGACTGGCTGCACTGACAAAAGCCATGTGATGGGCTAAGTAAGCACTGAGGTTGGGGTATTAAT
The DNA here is from genome assembly GCA_036785185.1 of Paratrypauchen microcephalus. Lineage (NCBI taxonomy): Eukaryota > Metazoa > Chordata > Actinopteri > Gobiiformes > Gobiidae > Paratrypauchen > Paratrypauchen microcephalus. Next base: position 514,370 of record JAVJIX010000009.1, read on the forward strand.
AGTTGCTCATGAGAACAGTGAAATCAGAGCCTGAGGAGCTCCGTTTCTCCAGAGGGGCCTGAGGGCTGCAGCCTGTACACACATCGTCAAATGCATCACTATTTCAATCTATGTGAAAAATGTATTGTGGTAGCATAAACTAGTGTGTATGTCTTATATTTTGCTCAAGATGTTCAGAAAAGTGCCCATGACATCAATAAATGATATAAAATGATGGTATAGTGGAATGGACCATGATGGTTTTCCAGCTGGATATGTTATTGTTTTTCCTACATTCATACCATACTCCATACAGTTGTACAACAACTCATCCTTATGTAACAGGTAATACTCCTTACAACTGTACAACAGCTCAATCTTAAGTAATGGATAACCTTATGCTCTGGCAATCAGTATATCATTGCACTGCCGTTCTTGTCTCTTGTATATAGCTGTGATTTTTTTATTTTATTTAATTTTTTTTTTACTTATTGTTTTTCTATTTTATTTTGATTTGTACATATACATTTATTGTTTTTATAATTATGTCTCATTTGAGACCAGTCTCTTGCTATCTTTTTTGCTAATACCATCTATTTTTGTTACTCTCTGTTATATTATGATGAGTGAGCTACTGTATCCAAATAATTTCCCTTGTGGATCAATAAAGTTTGTCTAAGTCTAAGCGGTTAGAAGTACAGTGACAGGGTATGTTGTAGTCTGTCTGTTTAATGCAGAGAGAAAACATAATAAAAAAGAAAGGGGTCATGAAGGTCCAGAACAGTATCTTGTACCTAAATGCATGTGTCATCTACACACCCATAACCAGCCTGACATTCCTTACATAGAAAACTAGACTCCAACAAAAATGCATTAGGGCAATTTATAGATAGTAATTCAACAGCTGTGCAAAAATGCTTTGATACATTATCTACAAGTAAGGAACACCGACCAATAAAGTCTATTAAAATAATAATACATTGAGTTAAAATAGCTGCACTTCTTAATGTTCTGAAAGGGTGGATACTGAGAGAGAGGATGTTAGAGGACAGATGGTCTACTTGAGTTGGTGCATGGTTAGATTTATCACACATTTAACAACTTTAACAGCATTTCCTTATGATCAGTGTGGTACAGTGTAAGTATTGTGACTCACAGTATCCACAGCGAGTCCCCCCCTCAAACACAAATCCGTTGGGTACGGCTCCGTATCGTCTGAGGGCGGACAGTTTCCAGTGTCCTGTGACCACGGGGGGCAGACCTGATGTGAGGACCAGCAGACTGTTGCACAGGTGAAGAGAGGCAGGCCCACTCTCCAGTTTAGACCCAGGCTCCACACTCACACTAAACCTGTGGACTAGAAAAGAGAGGGCAAGTTTACGCAACATTCAATATGCAGCATGAGTAAGTGGGGTAGCATTCAATAAATTAAATTATTTTGGGGAATAGCTTAAATTCATCATAATGTCCATTACTTTTTGAGGGATATATAATGTTAATTGTTTGGGAAGATAGAACATTATTTAAATATGTTTCCATACCAAATACATAATGCCGGTTATGTGGCACTTTTTCAAGCACGTTTTGACTCTTAATTGAGAAGTTAAATAGATGAGCCCTTTTACTTTCAGTTGCGCAAATGTACTTTTATGGAAGAGTACCCTCACTTGAACACAATATTTAGCTACTATCCTCTGAGTGCAATTAATATTCACATCGTGAGAGTCACACAGGGACAGTTGGTGATGATGATGAAGCGTTTCTGAGCTCGAGCGGCTGCACTTTGTCATCTGTCACTGTGGTACATGCAGCAGCTGAGCGCAACACTGATAATACACAGGGTATAAAGCAGTCTACTGTATGTGTGTTTATATTTGGTACAGAGCTAGGTTTTAGATGACATCTCAACAATCTATAGGCCAATAATATTTAATACAGATAGGGGCTTTCCTGACCAGCCAGAACCACACCACACCACCGCTTTGACAAAACTTTACAAAGACGTGTGGATCTGGAGCTGTATTCTGTCTCCCTGATTGAGAGCGTGATTGACAGGCAGATTAACCAATCAGAGACACAGTTTACATGTCGAAAAGGAGAAATATCTACAAAAAGGCCTGAGAATCAGCTGGGATTTTTTATATAATCAACAAATGAAGCACCAAACTCTTATTTATCTCAGCTATAATAAGTTATTTATTTTGCTCTGAATGTTATGTGAATTTCGGAGAGGAGATGTCTTCTGCATTTGACAGACACATGCTACAAATTAGTGGCTGTGGTTGGATTGTCTTGAGTTAGGACAGAGACAAAACATCTCTTTGGAAACAGACAGATGGCAGACCCCGATCAAAAATTTACATAGTTTGCTTCAAGGTTTCTAAGCACAAATTATAAGTTATTATAGGTTCCAATTGTAGAACTTTATTTAGTTTGTAATTTACCCAGGTAAGTTATTAAGAAAAACATGTACAATGCCATCACATGCTATTATGTAGATATAGTAGGTTTCCAGTGTAGAGATGAAAATGATAATATATCAGACCTTCTCCGAGATGGAAGCGTATGCGGGCGTCCCAGGCCAGCAGCGCCTCTCTGCTGCTAAAGCCCAGGACCAGAGTTTGGGACAGGCACATGACAGACAGACTGTAGGACACGCCATCAAACCCAGGGCCTGGCTCCACCCCACAGATGCCCTGAAGAAACACAAGATGTTGCCATGGTGACAATTGCAACAATTAAGTGTATATTAAGTTGTGATGGGGAATACCAGCGATTTTGGAACCGGCCATCACTAAAAACGAGTGAAGTGATAATGATTATGAATTATATATCCAAGGAGAGCCAACAATAAGCTCTATCTACTCCTGAAACACAACATAAAGGATTTAGTGTTCCAATGCCCCTTCTCTTGACATTATTTTCAAAAACAGTGCATAAATGTAACATATGATTCTTTGTCTAACTCTAACCACCTCTGAGGAGTGAGAACAGAACCATAAATTGCTGAGGATTGTAGTAATCCACCGATATGATGGCACCACTTTGCTTCACCAATGGGTAAGGTGTAAGCCTGATTTCAGAATCACAATAAGTTTTCACAAAATTCACAAATTAGTATCCTGCTTCGCTATTATGGTCCAATATTAAACAAAGAGTAATAATATAAACTATGATAAAAAATATATAAACATTTGAGCATGCATTCAAATATGATAAAAAAATTCACTTTCAACACAAAATATACGGCATGTGCAGAACAACAGTGCAAGGAGGTTAAAGTGACAGTAACTGGTGTTATGAAGTGCCAGTTATGAAGTGAGTCCAACAGCAGAGGGGGAGAAAATGCTCTAGTGGTGAGAAGTTCTGGTCCAGTACGCAGAACTGCAGTCTGTGTCTGTCCCTGGCAGTGGGCTGGGTGATGGAGGAGGTGAGGACTCAATAATGGATGTGTAGAACTCTACTGGGTCTTGATGACAGAGCTGATTGTGGATTTCCACTTGATGTCCTGAGTGATGGTGGTCCCAAGGAAGAGGAAAGAGTCCACTCTGGTGATGTTGAGCTCCAGGTTGTTGTCACTGGTCCACCTCCTGCCTATAAGCAGACTCACCGCCACCCGAAACAAGCCAGAAAGTGGTGTCATCCCCAAATTTGATCAGTGTTACTGAGAGGTGCAGCAGTTGGCGTGGGACAAGAGCAGGGGGCAAAGTACTTAGCCCCATATATTTTCTTTTAATAAACTGAACATATTTGGATAAAACAATTTCAGTAAAAGCATTGTTTGCACAACAAATTGATATTATTTCTAGCTCTTCATAAGTTTAATATAATGCAGTCTATAATTGTGGAAGATGGATGGCAAACTGAAAATTTGCTGTTGATTTTTTAAATCACAAAATAGAGGGTGAGAAACATTTGCGGCATTTGGACTTCACAGGATCTTGTCATATGCTTGCTTATAGATAAACAATCACTAATTCATTTCCTTCAGCCACGGTAATTATCCAGTCCAGCAGTGATGTCTTCTGAGGGATCTTTTAATATACTTGACAAACAGAGATAAGCCACTGATCTCTTTTAATGCATCTTCATTATTCTTCATGTAAGCCCTGCACTGATCTTGTGACTCACTAAACACAGTCCCACTTTGTACACTCTACGAGTGTATAACAAACATACCTCTAGTGTTAAACTCTCCTTCTGACCAATCCCCTTCTTGCCTTTCTTCTTCTCCTTTTTGTACGCCAAAAGGAACAGACAATCTGCAGTACAGACACACAACACAGACACATCACGCTCAAAAGGTGTGAGGCTTAAAAGTCAATTATAGTGATTATTAATAGAACGCAAACGAACTGTAGTGTTGTAATCCTGACTGCATGCCTGAGAGTGTTATCACACAGCTGTCAAAACAAACTCGAAAACAATGAGCTGATCTAGTGCAGCAGCTGATAACCAAAATCCAATCATCACAATAGACAGGTGATCAATTAGAGCCACAGCAAGTGTCTGAGAGTAGGTTTAAACACACGCTCACTGGAACATCACTGAAGCTTGCCCAAGAACCGGAATACACAATTGTTTCCACCAAGAAGATTTCTTTGCACTTTTATCTCCAACTTATACTGTTGTGTTTACATTTTTCTAATCTAAAATTTTCAATGAACTGAGCAATGTTGGGGAAAAAACAACAACACTGAGGTTAGCGTTGCCATTCAGGTCTGGAGGAAAACCAAAATGCTTGTCACTTGTCAGTTGCAAGACAGAAAGCATGCATTCAATTTCAACCTAAAAGGTGTAACATGTTTATTGTCTATTCACTGGCCTCACTGATGGCAAATACACCCAGGAATAATCTACCCAAGAACAGCCTTAATAAGAAACCACATAATAGGCTAAGTAACTTTTCATCTCCATCATCAAAACAAATTCTGAATCGTGGGGCAGTGAGTGATGAAGTAAATGACCCATAAGGCTTTAAAAACTTTAGTTAAAACTGCTATTGTTTAGTGAGAAAGTTCATTTTTTCTTAGACATTGGCAATGTCATTCGTTGGACACTGTTCAAATAATTAAAACCTGTCACTGAGCTGGCAACAAAAGCCCATGGGGATTAATATCCTTACTGTGGTTCAAGGAGGGGACGAGACTTTGATGAACTAGTTCCATCAGCAGAACACTGCAAAACACCGCGAGGAGTGAACATGGGACAAGTTTGAAAACTGCTGATTCACATTTGGCAAACGTAGGGTCAGATAAATATTCCTTTAATATTGGTGACACTGGAACTCAGCCTGAAAGCTGTCAGGCGATACCGTTTTGGAAAATAATATAGGCCTATGGAGGGTTCTTACCTGCAACTGGAGAGGGCTTTCGGAGCACAACCCAACGTGTCTTCCACTGTGGAAAACAAACAGAAGAAACAACAAACACGCTTGTCAAATCTGCAGAATAGCGTATTAGGTATGTATAAAACAGACAAAGCCATAAACAAACCTTTTTTCCATCTCTAAACTTGACTTGTCCTTCCGCGACAACCGTATCCGTCATCTTCAGTCATGGTTCCGAGCAGCTGAGCGCACTGTCCCCGTGCGCCGGACCCAAACCGCAGACACGGGGAGAGGGAGGGGCGAGGGCCACGGTTCAAAATAGCCTCTCACTGGCCCCCCGGCCGGCCCCACCGCCAGACAGCACTCTCTCCAGCCTCCATCATTACCAAGTTAGTGCAGTTGTCATCGTGCGTCAAGTGCGCATTGTTTACCACGCGGCCAAACTCAATTAAAGAGCGCGCGCATTCTTCCCTCGAAATTGGCACTAATCTGGTGTTAAACTGGGCTGGTTTATGCGGCTTTATGCTAATAAACAACGTCTCAACTCTGATTGTGGAAAGCCCCTTTAATCTGTTGACGTTGCTCTAAAATAATCACTTCAAATGGATAAAATTAGCAAATGATCTAACCTATTCCACAATCATGTAATAAGGGTTTGAACTTGCCGCGTTATGTAAGAGATTTAGATCTTTTTCTACACTTTTTTTTAACATTTGAATTCAATGAGCCTGCAAGCTTGTGATCCATAGTAAACTAGGTAAACTAGAGTCTGTCATCGTTGGACTCCAGTAATGTAAGGTACACAATAACAATATGACATTTTATTAGATTGTGTACAATACAAATTTTACAAAGTTGCATTAGATATTTGTGCCTTGAAGTTTAATTTTTTATTGACATTAAGGGTACTCTATACACTGATTTGTCTGTACTGCATGTGAAACTTATCCCACACCTGAGTCGTACCCCTGTGCTGTCTTCTTAATAGTCTCCTCTGAGGGTGGAAGTGGACCAGCTGCAGCAGTGAAAGACGTACCCTACTTTAAACAAACGTGGCTTTTAATGTTGGACAGTCTACATGCCCTTTGACCTCATTGGGGTCTGAATGTCTCTTGGCTTGGACCATGGAGGGCATGTCTGAAGTCTGGTACACAGCTGACCTCATCCTGCTGCCACGCCCTTTCAGCTCCATGGCCACACCCTCCCACTTCCTGTCCATCTCAGAGTACCCCTGGTAACATCGGAGGTCCCGGGACCCCCTTCGCGATGGCTTGAGTTTGTCTTCAGGGTCAGATGAGTTCCCTATCTTGTCCAAGTCCAAGGCCCGTTTTGAAGCGTGCGATCTGGACGTGGGGGACTTTGACTTGCGACGGGAGCGGACAGGTGCGCGGGGGGGTGGGGCAGGCGGAGGTGAGGGAGAGGGTGGAGAAGGTTTGTAAGATGTAGCTCTTTGATTGTAAACCTTACAATCTCCACTATCTCGGCCCCTTCCTTTCCAGCGGTCTCTGTTTTTGCCTAAATGGAGAAATCTTGCTTATTAAATGACCTAACAAACCAGACAGAGAAGGGAAAGTGGCACAGCAGTCAGTGGCACCTCAAACATGCAAAAACAAAAATGGAGCTCAACAGTATCACCCACTTCGTAGTCCATTCTGATTCTGGAAGTCGATTTTTCATACATTTTTGTCATAGACTTTTAAAAAAATTAAAATATCAAGAGTTCAAAGACATCGTGAAGGCTAAGCAGCTCCATAAGGCAGTTGTTTTAAGTCCAAAAAGCATGTTTAAAATGTAAGATTCTGCAAAATGTTTTAATAATGTATACTGAGTTTTAAATACAATTACAGGTCTCTCTGGCTGATTAGCCCTGAGAAAACTTTCAAGCTTTTTTTTTTCAATGGAAAAAATGAATGTGAAATTTACTTCCGGAACCCAGAGGAGAAAACACATAAGAAACCAACAATTTGTTCAATATTCTAAAGATTCTATAAGCGATTAACCTTACTTAGATACTCTGATGCTGAACTGTATTACTGCTATTTAAAAAGTAACAAAAGACTTGCAGAGTGATGGAAGAATGTAGAAGAAGCGACTTTATTGATCTCACACAGGAGAAATTCTTCTCTGCATTTAACCCATTCTGTTATTAGAAGCAGTGGGCAGCACATTACTGCGCCCAGGGACCATCTCCATGATCTTCTTGCTTTGGTTTGGTCAGGACCTAAGCTGGAGGTACCTATGGTGCATGTTTTGGGTTGGGTTGATGTACTGTCATTGACTGATTTTTAGGTGGGAGACATTTGGATATTAGCTGAGTGAGTTATCTCAGTTGGCAGCTGGAGGCACCATCACTGAGTATGAGAGCTCAGACATGCTGAGATTGTGCTGTATTATCTCTGCCTCACTGAACTGTAACAGAGGCATGTCGCTCATTCATGCTGGCTGCTGCCATCTACTGGCGACAAGAAGTAGAAAAAATATACAGTTTACTTTTCAATTTTCTTCCCTTTTAAAGGTATTATCTAAACTAATAAACTATCATCTTTTGCGCAGTTTTGTTTGGAACAGTCAAGACATTTTTACAATTGTGTTCCCTGCAGGTGTAGTGTATTTATTATGCAACATTGTATGTTGATAGGTGTAAAGTACTTTAAAATGCAAGCACATTTTTATCAAAATGTTATCTGCATTGATCCTAGGTATTTGTTTGAATGGACAAAATTGGTCCTCATCAGCTCTCCTTTTGATACTTCCTCTCTTTATTTCACTACCAGCAGATGGTGCCATTTGAAAGAGTCTAATTGGACTGGAGCTCAAGGGAGCAATTACTGGTTGGCTGTAGTGTAGTGCACGTAGGCTCAGAGAAAAGGTCTATAGAGCTGTATCCATTTTACAGCTTATTAGAAGTGGGCTTCCCTGAATTTATTGAAAAGGGTTAGGGTTTAATACAGCATTAATGTACATTTTGTGCAGTGCAGACCTCTATAAGACTTTATCTTTATTGGTCGGCTTGTGTTGGCACTCTCTTGTAATGTTTGGCACAATCTTTCAGACAGCCACTGTGGCTGAGATTCTGTAGGTCTATAATTTTCTCAAGCAAGAAATGTCCAAATTCAAAGTTTTAGCAAAGTGATAGAGGATATCTGTCAGAACATCACTGCATTTCTCAATGGATTTCATGTGTGTTGATGGGAAGAAATGTGTTTTGTTTGTGCAGTTTTAAAGGGACCAGCATGACAAAGCTTGTCTAACAAGGCATGGAGCTGAGGGGGACCCTTGCATAACTAATGCCCCAGGACCCCAAAAGCTTTTGTGCCCTCAAACAAAAGCGCTGTCCTGCTGTATCAAGGGACAAAAACAGGGAAAGATGGCGATAGCAATGCAGTAATGTCAGATTATCCCAGAATGCACTTTTTTTTGCATTCTAGTTATGAGTCCAGAATATGAATCTGTGCATGGATAGTCATATTTCCTGCCTGTTAGCAGAGAAGCGCTGCAGGCCACAGTGAGAGATGTAAATACATGGCAAAGCTAGAGAAAAGAACAAATCAGAGATTGTTTTTGTCTAAGAAAAGAATCAGAGGCCGCTCACATGAGGCTCTATGGAGAGTTCAACTTCTAACAACCATTTATTAGATCTATTTACAAACAGTACAGGAAACTCAACAGAGGAGAGGCATTTTCTATTGAAACACAGCTCAATGCAGTTCAACAATAAGTACTGTTTTATGGTTGCCTATATACAAATTCATACTTTTTTATTTAACAGAAAGTAAAAGTATCTGGGATAAATTATCACTGAAAATATGACCTTTATATAACCTAAATATAACCTTTACAAAATGATGCAAGTCCCCTTTTCCAGCTAAGAGTGTTATCTGATAGAGTGATTGTATTGCGTGATGTAGTGCAATAAAAATAGCTATGAAACTAAATAGACTGATTTAAACATTCGCATTAGAGTGGCATGTATGAGTCAGCACTAAATGTACACTGTTTACAAACTCTGACAAATAAGCCTGAGGTGATTTGACTGAAAAGACACAGGATGCCCTGTGTTCTAGTCTTAAAAATAGATCCAAGTTGGTATGTGTGCTGGAGCTGCAATTATTTATTATACTGTTGACCAGTCAAAGGATTAACTTGCGCCTGTTTTAACATATTTTTACCTGATTAATTTAAAGAGCCAACAGAAGATGTCTTGAAAGTTTTAAAAATTACAGATAAAAGGCATTTTTCAAATTTACAAAATTCAATTTTCTGATGAAACCAATTATTCCAGCAAATGGTATAGTAATTTGATAAGTTGTTGCAGCCCTTATGTACAAATATGCACTAAAAAAAGTACATGGGTCTGTATAGTGTAGTATACTATAACTTTGAATAATATTTGTTTTGTAAGGAAATATTCTTACTAACATATATGATAAAAGAAGAAATTCAATTTGTCAACTGGACAAAGTTTGTTTGGTCGAAAACGTTGGCCGCTCATCCGAGAGGCTTCGTCAGTTCTAGTTCTAGTGCTGGTTAGACACTGCTTATATCTAGCTGCCGGGAGGAGCTCACTGCACTGAAATTGTTCTGAAACTATCACAACTAATTTGTTTCTTTTGTTTTTCGAATTTCTCTGGCGTCTAGTTTAGCATACCTATTCAACCCTAACGACCGTCTCCACCCCTCTGGCCCTGACCTGTCTGCCCTATTGTTTCTTTTGTCTGTTTTGACTTTGGTTTGATAATGGAATTATAAATGGGAGACAAGTTATGTCTGACTCCCCCATATCTGTTTAATGAAGGGTTCTCTTTTTTTTTTGACAAAAAATTGCCTCTTTAAATCCCCTCTCAAACCAGTTCTTTTCCCTGGCCAAGATCTGAACCTCACTGTCCTCAAATGAATGGCCCGTGGCTTCTAGGTGAAGATGTACGGCAGATGACGGTCCACTCTGGCACGCCCGCCTGTGTTGGTACATCCTCTTGTGAAGTGGCTGTTTTGTTTCTCCAATGTAGCGCTCACTGCAGTCTTCACTACACTGAATGGAGTAGACCACATTGCTTTGTTTGTGGCTCGGTGTTTTGTCCTTTGGGTGGACGAGTTTTTGTCTTAACGTGTTTGTGGGTTTGAAATAAACTGGGATTTCATATTGTCTGAAAATCCTCTGTAGTTTTTCCGACACAGGTAAGGAATCGCTACCCCTTTCCTCCTGGGTTCGGATTCTCTGTTATCTTGTTTCTTGCCCTTGTCTCTCTTGGTTTTGTTGACAGCCCATTTAGGATATCCACAAACAGAGAGGGCTTCCTGCACATGTTGTTCTTCTTTCTCCTTACCCTCTGTGCTTGTGGGAACCACTTGGGCCCTGTGTTGTAATGTCCGAATAACACCCAGTTTGTGCTGCAGTGGGTGGTGTGAATCAAAAAGCAGGTATTGGTCTGTGTGTGTGGGCTTCCTGAAGACTTCTACTTGGAGTCGCCGGTCTCCTCCTATCGCTACTGCACAATCTAAGAACGCCAATGTGTTGTCCTTGGCATCTTCACGGGTGAATTTGATATTCGGATCCAAATCTTGAATTTTGATTTTTGAAAAATTATCATCAACATAACGATACCAGTGTGTTTGCCTGGAAGAATCCATGACTCATCGCTGTACCAGCGAGTGAGTCTGGTAACGTTTGATCCACAGAATACGCTGCGGTTGCGCGTAGACAGACAACTAAGTGAACCAATCAGAGATTGCGCCATCTTGATTCAAAACTGAGGCGGAACTTCCGCTGCCTAAGAGTGACTTTGCGGGCAAAGGCGGGTGCACTGACGTCACCATCTTTGAACGAATCAGAATCGCGGAGTCGGTTTGGAACCGGAGGAGCGAGAGTGGATGGAGAGTGTCCAAATGGTATCGCGGTGTATAGGAAATACAGAGAGATATCATTTGGCTGGCCAGGTAACCAGTGTGTGGGAGTGCCTGGATATGAAGCTAAGGCACTCAAATTGTTCCATGTATAAATTATACATGTATAAATTTTCAACCAAACAAACTTTGTCCAGTTGACAAATTGAATTTCTTCTTTTATCATGGATTCTACCTGGACGACTGAGGGACTCTTCACGCTTCAATAACATATAGCCACTCTAATAATAAGACCAACCTCTAAGATTAAATACAAAACGTGATGGACCAGTAAAGTGTAATATTTCACTCTCAGCTGACTAAAGTGCATTGTGAAAGATGTCCTCTGGTGAAAGGGTGGTTGCACAGACTTGTCCTTGACGTCTTTTACGTCTATTACCACAAAGAAAATCCACAGCTCAGAAGTTCACACAGATGCACACCACACAGTAAAGTTCAGTCCAATGCATCCACTAGAAACTTGATTATTTTCACTTTTTTACAATAGAAAAACTTCCTTTACTCCTGTATTTAATTACAATAGTTCTATAGTACATTTGTATGCAGAAATATGTGCACAAAGGGATTTGGTAATCACACTAGTCGATAAAGGTTTTAAGCTTAGGATGCATACTGGGCAGTTCAGACCTTTTTAAAGATCTGATTTGAAAGTGACATCTCAAAAAGACTTTAGGAGGCTGTAATCAGAAGGAGAAAGAGCACTTCACAGGGTCACACAGCAGAGGTACCTGAGCTGGGCCTAGTGTCCTGTGCTTGGTGTGGGGGGTGTGAGGGGAGTTTGCACTGTAGGGCAGAAGGAGTGACGTAGTTGAGGCTAGGGCTGTTTATGTCTCCTTCTCCCACTAGAGTCAGATCAGACAGGGTGTCCTCCTCCAGCATCTGCACTGACTCCCCCCTGTGAGAGTCCTGCAGCAGAGCTGAGTGGCGCTGGTTGCCCTGGGGTGGGTGGATGGGTGAGATGTTGCTGGAGAATGGGGGAGGAGCTCTACCTCTCCTCCCTCCCCCACTGCCATTGCCCAGTGCAGAGTCCAGGCTCTGGGACTGATGGCTTGCATTGAGCAAGTGTGTCCCCCCTCCGCCTTTATCGCTGCCATTGGCCTTATTGCCGCGGCGGCCACTGCTGGGGAAGCTGCCGTTGTTGGGTTGACGGGAGTTAGGAGTGGAGCTACTGGGCTCCGTTGGCGACAGGCGCAGGAAGTCAGGGAGCTGCAAGTCGCTCTTGTTTAGCAGGCCTCGCTGGTCGTCTGCTCGGTTACTCTGAGCTTTGGATATGAGGTCGAAGAACTCTGGAGACGCACACACACCAAAAACAACAGCATGCACACACAACATTTGGGTTAAATACTTCAAATAACATTATAACAGTACTGAGTCACTACTTTAGGAAACATGCAGAGAATGTTAGTCAAGGCAAAGCTACATTCACTGTGAGTGTGCTACACATAGCTAGCTTTGGAAGCACTTGCAGTATAGGGGCAAAGGTTAGTGAGTTGCAGCGACACGGCTACAGAAACTATACACCACAAAAGATAATAGCTTGTTCAGTGGTTACCTTCAGCTTCGTCTATATTAATCTTTTTCTGCTTTCTTTTCTCCGGAGCCTTAAGGAGAGAGACAGAGTGGTTGGGTAAAGGCTGGCTGCTTGTATCAGAGCTTGGCCGAGCTTTGCCGTTCTCCCCATGGGAATGGGCTGAACCGGCTTTCCCTGAAGGCCTGTCCTCCCCCTGAGGGCCACAAGGAGAGCGGAGGGGGCATTAGAGCCCTGGAGTACGGCAAATGTGATGACAACATGGCCGCAGCACATGTGAGGCTTCGTTTTAGAACATATTCAAAACATAATGGTATGACTTCATAGACAGTGAGGATGTTCTATTGAGACAAATCCAATCAAAAACACACACTACACCACCAACAGATCAGACCAACTACCAGCTAGAACCATAGTCATACTAGAAGAACCATAGTCATACTGGAAGATCACGCAACTAAAGTACAATCTATAACCTACTAACTCCTAACACCATATCCAGTTTATGTTAAGATTTAGAGGAGGATTTGTGATGAAAGATCAGGAGGACAAATGCAATCGGCCAATAGTGAGACACATGGCGTCACGTGGCGTCACATACAGTGCACATACTGTTACAAACAGTTGCAGCGTGACAGACATTGCACCTGAACAGATTTAAACACAAACTCATGTGGTGGACTGAGGACAGCAGGAAAGACACTTAGTGGCGTGACATCATAAACAGGAAGTGGAGACATTCGTTATGAGGTTATGGAACATTCCAGTGCAAGACAATAACAAAAACAGAGCTGGAAGAGGTCTTACTGTTGTTGATTGATTTCTGCTTGTCGAGGCAGGGGCATGGCTCTTAGAAGGCCCTACTTTTTGCTTATCTGCAGAAAATATACAAGTGAAGGGAATGGACAAATGTATTATCCATCACAATTCTCTGATCAGTATGATCACTATGTGTATTACCTTTCCCAGGAAATTGATCTGCTACATCTAATACCACCCGTAGTCCATCCAGATTGGAAATAGGAAGACCTAAATCTAGCGGCTCTGACTCTCCACTCTGTATCACAGACAGGAACAGGTAAAATGAGGACTTTTCACAAAAACACTGTTTGTACACACTAATGTGAAGATCCATACATACAATATGTGCAACTAAGTCTGAGAGGCGCAGGCCATATTTGGCCACCACAGGCCGGAGGACCTCAGTCACTGGTTTGGTGGGCTTTGCCTTCAATCCCACTGAACGGTTAATGGGGACTAAATCAAGTCTGTTGTTAAAGAACAAAACAATATTTATTTTTGCAGTACAATATCAATTGCTTTAATAATTCAGCCCAACAGTCAATCCTGCCATTACCTGAAAAGAGTGCGTTTTTCTAAGCGGAGGTCTCGAGAACACAGGGTCATACAATCTTGGTCCAAAACCAATGGCTGCAAAAAGACAAACACAAGTTAAAGTAGACTACAAATAACTGAAGTTGACTGTATGTGTTGCAATGTAACTGTAATTAAATTAACTGTTCCCCATATTGTTGTTTCCCATATATTATAAAACTGGTCTCACAATTCACAAGGACATGTACAATAACCACATTATTCACTACAAAGACTCAATATCCACTGCTAAATCCACCTACTACTCCGGCCTGATTCACTCCAACAAACACAACTCCAAGACCCTTTTCTCACTGCTCTCTAACATAACAAAACCCCCTGACTCTCTGCCCAACCACCTGTATTCCACTGATTTTTGCAATTCTCTCATGTCTTTCTTTGTCTCCAAGATCACAACCATCCACCAACACCTGACAAATGGAGCTGCAGTCTCTGGAGTGGACACCTTCTTCCCGCACTCACCTCTGTCACCATTTTCAAGTTTTTCCCTTCCTTCTGTCCAAGTCGTCTCTGAGCTCATTCTTAACTCCAAACCCTCTACCTCCCAACTTGACCCTATCCCTACAACCCTTGTTAAATCCTGTCTCTCCTCTCTTGCCCCCATCATCACTAACATCATTCACTCTTCCCTGGTCTCTGGTACGGTTCCTTCATCTCTCAAAACTGCCTCTGTTACTCCCATTCTGAAAAAACCCGGTCTAGATCCCAACAACTTCAATAACCTCCGTCCTATTTCCAACCTGCCCTTCATTGCCAAAATTCTCGAAAAAACTGTTGCCTCTCAACTCCACACTCATCTCACCACTAACAATATCTACGAACAATTTCAATCCGGTTTCCGCCCACTCCATAGCACAGAAACTGCACTTCTCAAAATCACCAACGACCTCCTGTTAGCTTCTGATTCCGGTTTACTTTCTATCCTCATCCTCCTCGATCTGACAGCAGCTTTTGACACAATCTCCCACAACATCCTCATTCACAGACTTCAGTCCATTGGTATTTCCCACATTCCTCTCTCCTGGTTCATTTCATATCTCTCTGATCGCAGTCAATTCATCCAATTCAAATCTTGCAAATCCAACACTTTCCCTGTCACTGCTGGTGTTCCCCAAGGCTCTGTCTTAGGTCCCCTTCTTTTTATCATCTACATCCTTCTACTTGGCTTTCTGTTCCGTAAACACAACATTCTTTTTCACTGTTACGCGGATGACACCCAGCTCTACATTTCTACCAAACCTTCCTCATCTCTCCCTCCAACCTCTCTTACCCTCTGTCTACAAGAAATCCATTCCTGGTTCTCCTCCAACTTTCTCAAACTTAACAGCTCTAAAACTGAAGTCCTCCTAGTAGGCACCCCCTCCACTATCTCCAAATCCAGCAGTTTCTCTATATCTATCCATGATTCCACTGTCCTTCCTTCCCCTCAGATCAAGAGTCTGGGTGTCATCCTTGACAGCACACTTTCTTTTCAATCCCACATTAATAACATCACCCGCTCCGCCTACTTTCACCTCCGCAATATCTCTCGTCTCCGCCCCTCTCTCACTCCTCACACCACTGCCATACTCGTTCACAGCCTTGTTACTTCCCGGATTGACTATTGCAACTCCCTCCTCTTTGGTCTCCCCAATAAATCCCTCCAGAAACTGCAGCTTCTCCAAAATTCCGCTGCCCGCATCATCACCAGGACCCCCTCCTCCCACCACATCACCCCCATCCTCCAACAACTACACTGGCTTCCCATAAAACAAAGAATTCACTTTAAAATTCTCCTAACCACATTCAAAGCAATCCATAACCTGGCCCCACCTTACATCACTGACCTCCTCCACATCTCCATTCCTTCTCGCTCCCTCCGCTCCTCCTCCTCTCTCCAGCTCTCTGTCCCCTCTGCTCGTCTCATCACCATGGGGGGCAGAGCCTTCAGCCGCTCTGCTCCCCTGCTCTGGAACTCTCTCCCTCCTGACCTCCGCAATATTGACTCTCTTCCCATTTTCAAATCCAGACTCAAAACACACCTGTTCAGACAATCCTACACCACATAACAGTCACTTTCACCATCTTCCAGTTTTTGTATTTGTATTTTATTATCTTTGTATTTTAAGTATTTTTATGTTTTAACTTTGTTTTGTACAGTGTCCTTGGGTGTCTTGAAAGGCGCTTTTAAATAAAATGTATTATTATTATTATTATTATTGCATTTTTACATAAGGAGTACCTACGTACCTTTTCTCCTCCCACCAGAAAGAGGTCTATAGCTGCCAGGTTGATGCCAAGCTTCTCACAGAGTCCCAGCATCAGATCTCTGATAGACACTCCAGACCTCAGGGGCACAGAGCAACATGAGCCATCAGGCAGGCTTATGTTACACTGCCTCAAGGGGGCACTGCTGCCTCCTCTCTCTGCACCACGAGACGCATCCACCTAACCGCCAAAACAGAGAAGCCAACGAGTAGAGCTTTTAGAACATGGTATGTCAATCACTATTGTAATTTCTGTTAACTATATTACATACTGTTAATATATGTTTTTAATTGTTTGGGCAAACCTCATTTTTTCCTGATCCTGATGTCCCAAGCTCTAAACTTGTTCCTGATGAAAGAGACCCCTGAGATTCTCGACGTCCATTGCTCCCAGAATAATCTGAAATGAGTAAAATCAATCAGCTGCACACATAACACAATAACAGTTGTATTTGTGACAATTAGACTTACTGTAGTTGAAATCGGCCAGCTCCCGTTTCTTTGGGCCTTTTCCAAAGCTCCTGTTGCGTGACCAGGAGAAGAACATGCCCTTCTTCCTGTCTGCTCCATCATCACGACTGTCCTCATTTAGAGAGCGGCCTGACTTGCTCTTTTTGTCGTCCTGTAACACCAGCTAACCAAATTAGGATGCGCAAACCCAGATGCACACACACTCACTAATTGTATTGTTAACTATGATATAGATCACAGAAGCACATTACATTCAGTTATTAACAATAAAATTGTCATTTCTGAATCTAAACAATATACTCAGATTTCCACAGAGGGAATAGCGTACCTTCTTGGGGGTGGAGAGGTTGGAGCGGTCCGATCCTGTGGTGCTGTGCTTTGACGTGGGGCTGCTGGGAATATGATAGGGGTCTGGTAGGGGCCTGCCCTCCACCTCCGCTAGCATACACTCCTGATAGAGCAAGGACTTCAGGAAGCGGGTGTAGCTGTCAAACTTCATTAGATTAAATATCTAAAAGAGAGAAAACAAATTATATCAAGTCCAATATATTATCTATGGCAGAAAAATACACATAATTCATTTTTGGAAAGACTTAAACACAGAGTAAAACCATGTGTAGTTTGCTTTGTGAGTCACAAAGCACTCATCAGTGAATGTGTTTAATATGAGTGAGTGTTTAATATGAGACATACCAAGCCTGGTGGACATTCTTTGAGCCTTGTGACACTTATCAGAGTTTAAACATCTGAGCTAAGCAGACAAATCAATAACTCTTTGAGAAACTTCCCATCTTTGCAACAGACTAATCTACTCACTTCCGTGAAGCTAGACATCTCGACAGCAGGCTGACCTGTGAGTGCTAAATCTTATTATAACTTAATGGCAGTGCTTTTTGATGCACTTTTATGTGCACTAATAGTTTCCTGTTGGAATCTGCTCCTCATATGAGAGCTTGGCTCTGTACATCCTCTGTGTAGAGTTGTTGTTTGACAAAGGCTACAGATGATAGATGTATTGTATGTAGAGGACCTGCAGTTGTTGCTCCTTGAACATGTCGGGGCGCGGAGCATTGAGGATGTCATCGGCGAGCTGAGCCTGACTATCGATGTTCACTGGAGTCGTGGCTTTACTCGACAGGAAGCTGTTGTAGATCTCCCGTGCGCGCTGAGACAGCTGTAAGAAACATAGAGCTTGTGTTTGACCAAACAATTGTTAGGGGCCATACTGAGGAGCAGCTTGTGTCCAAAGTGGTACCTGCTTCTTGTCATTCTCAGGGACATGACTGAAGAACTCACAGGCCTGCCAGAACAAGATGTTCTCTTCACTAAACTCCTTCTTTAGGAACTCCTTCAATCCGTGAGAGATGAGGGTTAGACAATAAACAGAGTCGATGTGCTGTGTGACAGGTGTACAGTGGCAGTACCGAAAAGTATCGCACTCCCACAGGGTCCTGCAGCAGTCTCTCAAAGCACACGGCCCAGCTCGCCACTCTGCGGTCGGTGTGGCGGCGGTGGCTCTGGACGCTGGGCAGACTGGCATTACTGTTCAGACTGTTATCACTGCTGCAGCCCTGCAGCTCCACACTGTTCAGCTCTGCACACCAAACATGGTCATGGTTTAATCATTGATCTGTGCATGGTGTGAGTGACAGAGCATAAATCAAGCCATAATGATGAATAAATAATGACTCATCTGCACCATTCAAATTAAAATGATGTATAATGACACCTCTGGCCTGGAAATTGTCTCGTCTTGTTTTTCAAAGAGAGAAGGGACATGAATCGTACCAACTATAAAAAAAAACAACTATGGTATACACATTACAGAAAACTATATTGCCAAAAGTATTCACTCACCCATCCAAATAATGGAAATCAGGTGTTCCAATCACGTCCATGGTCACATTTGAATAAAATCAAGCACCTAGGCCGGCAGACTGTTTCTACAAACATTTGTGAAAGAATGGGTCGCTCTCAGGAGCTCAGTGAACTCCAGCATGGTACTGTGATAGGATGCCACCTGTGCAACAAGTCCAGTCGTGAAATTTCCTCTCAAAGATTCCACAATCAACTGTCAGTGGTATTATAACAAAATGGAAGTGATTGGGAATGACGGCAACTAGTAGGCCACATAAACTGACAGGATGGGGTCAGTGGATGCTGAAGCGCATAGTGCGCAGAGGTCGCCAACTTTCTGCAGAGTCAATCTCTACAGACCTCCACACTACATGTGGCCTTCAGATTAGCTCAAGAACAGTGCATAGAGAGCTTCATAGAATGGGTTTCTATGGCCAAGCAGCTGCATCCAAGTCATACATCACCAAGTGCAATGCAAAGCGTCAGATGCAGTGGTGTAAAGCACCCCACCAGTGGACTCTAGAGCAGTGGGGACTTGTTCTCTGGTTTGGCGAATCGCGCTTCTCCATCTGGCAGTCTGGGTTTGGCGGTTGCCAGGAGAACAGTACTTGTCTGACTGCATTATGCCAAGTGTAATGTTTGGTGAAGGGGGATTATGGTGTGGGGTTGTTTTTCAGGAGCTGGGCTTGGCCCCTTAGTTCCAGTGAAAGGAACTCTGAATGCTTCAGCATACCAAGACATTTTGGACAATTCCTTGCTCCCAACTTTGTGGGTTGAGTTTGGAGATGGCCCCTTCCTTTTCAACATGACGGTGCATAAAGACATGAATGAGAGAATTTGGTGTGGATTATCTTGACTGGCCTGTACAGACCTCCTGACCTCAATCCCATAGAACACCTTTAGGATGAATTACTGCGCAGATTGAGAGCCAGGCCTTCTCATCCAACATCATGTGTGTGACCTCACAAATGCGGAAGAGTGGTCAAAAATTCTCATAGACACACTCCTAAACCTTGTGGACAGCCTTCCCAGAAGAGTTGAAGCTGTTATAGCTGCAAAGGGTGGACCGACATCATATTAAACCCTATAGATTAAGAATGGGATGTCACTTAAGTTCATATGCGAGTCAAGGCAGGTGAGCAAATACTATTGGAAATATAGTGTAATTGCTTTTTGTGATGATATACATGATGAAATCTGATCATGACACTGGTAAATGTAATCAGAGGCTTAATACAATTCAAGTAATTCTACATAGAAATAAACCACCATAGTAAAGGTCGATATAATTTTGGAAAAGCTATTTTATATTTAAAACGCTGATCCCCAAGCATCCTCATAACTGTAGGTAAGTCTGTCTGTTCTATGCAAAAATAGTGCTTCTGTGTGAATGATCTCAGTGTTAAAACTTGAAGACTTTCAGAACTAGGGTGACATCAGGTAATTTGAGCCACATTTTGGTTAATGTCTTAGGAAACTCGTAAAAAACTATCTATGACACTGGTTTATATTTATTTTAGTTAATAAATACAATCTTTAATATTTTAGAGTTGAATTATTGTATAAAATTTAATCATTGAGGTTTTACAGCTTATAAAACATCAGCTGTCCCACATTTTTTTAAACGATCAGTGTTCAGGTAAAATGAGCCACCCGGTCAGCTAAACTGAGCCACTTACCAGCTTAAATGAGCCACCAAAAATGCAAAGCAAAACATTTATTTATCATAAAAACATATTAGTAATTCTAACACACACAAAATATAACATCACATAACATGTATATGTGTGTGTGTGTGTGTGTGTGTGTGTGTGTGTGTGTGTGTGTGTGTGTGTGAGAGTGCACTTTAGTACTTTATTGGACACACACTCACGGAGAGGCGTCTTTTCAGTACTATGGCCCTCGTCTATGGAACTGCCTGCCGGAGGACCTCAGGGCTGCAGAGAACGTTCATGTTTTTAAGAGTGGGCTCAAGACTCACCTGTTTAGCTTGGCCTTTGATTGACTTCGGTCGTCTGTTTGCTTGTCTTTCGTTTGTTCTTTTGTTTGTTTGTTTGTTCACCTGTTTGTTTGTTCGTCTGCTTATTTGTCTGTTTGCTTGTTTGTCCTCTGTTTGTTTGTTTGTTTGTTTGCTCGTCTGTTTGTTTGTTCGTCTGTTTGTTTGTCCGTTTTTCGTTTTGTTTTGTTTTTTCCCTCTGGCAGCACAGTGGCTGAGTGGCTAGCACTCATGCTTCACAGCAAGAAGGTTTGGGTCACCCGAGCCTTTCTGTGTGGAGTTTTGCATGTTCTCCCCGTGCCTGGGTGGGTTTCCTCCGGGTACTCCGGTTTCCCCCATCAACACAAACATGCGCCATAGGTGAAATCCTCCAGCTGAGGTCCTCCTGACCAAACCTAAATAACAAAATCATGGGATTGGTCCCCGGGTCTAACATAGAACAACTTCTCCTGTGTGAGATCAATAAAAGTCAATCTTCTAATCCTTAACCACTGTAAGGCGCTTTGTGCTACAATTTTGTATGAAAAGTGCTTTATAAATATTGTTTGATTGATTGATTTATTGAGCCCAAAAGTATATCCAGGAGGGTTAAATAGAACAGAAGATGTGGATAAGCAGGCCTACATATCATCAAAATGCTATGCTAATAGCCTATACCTTCAAAATATTAGCTAAAGCTAACTCTGAAGGTGGCTCATTTTAGCTGAAGTGCATGGCTCAATTTACCTCAGTACATTAAGGTAAATTGAGCCACCACCAAAAAATACTAATTTCATGAAAAATAGTTTAGCTAAGCAAAAATTCAGCATCATATCTGATGAAGGCTGACATAACATGCATTTAGCCTATTTTTTATAGCTGTAGGTCGATTTTGTAATGATTTATCAACCTTATAAGTTTTAAGAAAGAATTGTCTGCCAGGCCACTAACCTCACAGTTCTCCTCAGCAGTATGTAAGTGTGGCATTGTCCCGCCCACCATACCAACCATACACCAATCAAATGTATTGTTTTCTATCAAGTACAGTTGTAGCATGCATCTGATATAGTTTGCAGCCATTGGCTGCTAACATTTAAAGAGCTAGGATGCTCAAACCTTAAATGTCTCATTTTAGCTGATGGCTCAAATTACCCTACATAACCAGGCCTTGAGGAAACCTGAAAATAACTCCACTGATGAGGCTGGAGGACACTTGAACCTAAGTGGGCTGCTCAGAGGAGATAACGGTGAATACAAGGGCATCCAGAGGCAGAGAGCTGATCAGGTGCCCCGCCACAGTATAATCCTGTAAATATACTGATCTCCCCTCAGCTATTGTCATATGCGATTTAACACTGAAAACGTGATAATTAATGTACATTTTCAATTTGCTGGTCACGCATTCATATTTTTTATCCAGTTATGGATCATTCAGCTCATAATGCAGTGTTTGTTATTAAAGGGACAGTGTGTAAGATTTTTACCCGTTAATTACCGAAATTGAAGATACCCATTCAAAAATACATTGTTTTTCAAGCCTTTTCACTTCCATCATGAAATCAAAGTATTCTTTTGGACTTAGATATAGTCACATAAAAGGGGGATCTTCCCCATATAGAGGCAGCCATTTTGAATACGAGAGCCGCAGAAGGACATTTGGGCTCCGCCTTCGCCTTCGGCAAGGCTCGTGGTAGCACCGGAGGCAAAGCAGGCGGAGCGCTCAGCGCGCTCCGCAAGAGAGAGGAAGAGAGGTGGGGTGGGGGGAGGCTCGTGGTTTTGGGTAAACAACAAGCATGCTACTGTATCATACGTCGTAATGGATCTAACACGTGTTTTGGACTAAATTGTTTTACTGGATTTTATTCGCTGGATCCTTACGGACATATTGACCGCGTTTTATTAATACCGTTGTTGTCGGCCGGGTGCGTGGCAAGTGCACGCGCGGGTGCGGGTACGCGAGCTGTCCGCTACGGCGCGTCCGGGTGACCCTCGAGGTTTGCCGTAGCTAAAACAGGAAGTGCCATAGCCACTATCCACCTATGCGCCACAAATCCTACACACTGGACCTTTAAAGTCAACTTTAAAATAGCTGTGAACGATAAAAGCATGGAGCAGGATGTTGTGATTGTATTAAGTAAGGATGTAACGATATCCAAATCTCACGGTATATTATCACGATATGCATCTCACAGTACAATATTTATTGTGATATTTTGGAGAAGCTAATACTTGTTACTTTTAAAATATCTTGACAAAACTTTAGTGCAAATCAATACTGTCATAATCCCAAGAATTCAAGTGAAATGTATCGTGGGATATGTAGTTCCATATGTTTGTTATGTTAAACAACACATTTAAGCAAAAGAACTTGTCATTTGGTGTATTGTGGAAGGCCACGAGACCTTTGACAATACGATATCACAATATTTCGGTTATTGTTACATCACTAGTATTAAGTGTATTATTTTTTGCATGCACAGCTTTGGTACTTTTTACCACCTTGCCATTGCCTTATCCATTACCCTATCTCAAAGGCTAAGACGGCTTGAGTCTGGTGGATGGGAGAACGCTAGGAATACCAGGTGCCACTGGAGAAGCAGTGGCTCTGGTGCAAATTGTCATTGTGTCCTGTCATTGTAGTATGTTTTTTTTTTTTTTTTTTTTTTTTGCTTTTTTCCCCGCACATTTTACCATTTTACACATTTTTACTATTTTTTTTTGGTAAGGAAACAACATTGTATGAAATGGTTAAAATGCTCTGAAAAGATGGTGCGTATTTCTCTTCACACTATCACTCTCACATTCCTATGTTAAATAATTGATCATGTAATCCTGGCTAAAGCTACTCATACTCATACATACAAACAAAGTAAACCAGCCTTCCTTTATCTGATAAAATATAAAAGGTGACAATACACCACATTGTCTTTTACAGCTAGCTTAGTTAATTCCCATAGCACTAAAATTCTCTATAAACAACTGGAAGCCCGTATAGAATTTTCATAAGTTAAAAGTGATGATGCTATACTAGGAGTGGGAGTGACAATATATATAAAATATAAGAATGCTTTACACTGACCCAAGGCCACTGTAGCTAATGAAAGTCATCAAAAGCTTTTCAACAACCCATAACCGCTTTTACCACAGAATACAGTTGCTCTCTGTAATGGCAATTCTTTTTCAGGTCATTCTCAACAACCCAATACAATATCAGCAAGTTTCCTATCTAATAAAAAGTGTTACATAGTAAATAAAAACAAACAAAAAGTGCAAGAAATAGTGGAACAAATACAGCTTTTTTAAAATTTGACAAAGATGTCTAAAACTAGGTCTTGCCCAACAATAAACTTGGGATAAACGGGACAGGAGCCATCATCAAGATTAAAGCCATACCATAGTTTGAACTCAGTCCCACCTCACCTGGGTAAAGCTGGTAGGAGCCAGAGTGATGCCAGTGGGGCAGGTAACGCATCCTGAGGGCCCCAAGTCCCTCCATAATCCATACTCAAACTCCAGAACCATCACATAGAAAACCATACAGACTAAGAGGCATTCAAAAACACAAGATGAACAGAAAAAGGTATTTGGAAAAACTTTAAACAACCTGAGAGTAGGGTCACAACATGGAGCTACAGAGATGTAAGTGATCCACGCACACGAGCCATGGGACAGTGAATAATTTAGAGGGAGAAGGAGGAGGTAGGTGCACCAACACACACCTGTATACAGACTGCAGTATTCATGACAGAGGAAGGCCACTGCTGAGACTAATGAGAAGCCAAGACCCCTGCACATCCAGAGAAGCAAATCAATAACTGCTAATACAGATTGTAGAGCTGTTGTTTTAGGCATGTTATTACCAGAATAAATAGTATAAATAGACAATGCTATAGGGAGCAGTATTTGTTGCTAAGTGCTGTTGTGGTGCTGGCAAATGTAATGTTGTTTCCCTTAAAGGTTCGCTTTGTAACTTTTCTGCAAAGGGTTCCTGACGTGCCTCAATGGGATATTATTGCTTTGCATGGAATGTTCCACTGTTTGGCATTTGACGTATGTAGCTTACATTTTATTCAATTACATGTCTTTTATTGCTAAAAATACCTTGAAAAACACAACAGCAAGGGTTGTGCTTAATGCCATGCTGTGGAACATTCCAGTCAAAGTAATAACATCTCCATGGAGAGAAGCAGGTTATACCCTCCACCAGAAAAGTTCCATAGTTCACCTTTAAAAAAAATTGATATAAATATTTTTATTTGCTAAAATAAAGAATTTCAAATTAAATATATAAAATTTCCAGATCCTTTTATTGCTTTTCTTCTATATTCAACACAAAAAGCAATGCCATCAGATAAAGGTACACACTTTTAAACGGCAAGGTAATCCTGATTTATTTTGGTCAGTTTACCTTCAAATGATGAACACAGTAGATGGCTTTTACCCACAGCTAAAGGTAAATAGTTTGAACCACTGTGTTCTTATCCAATTCTCCCTTTGAGATCTGATACTGCCCCTTTGAAATGTTGTGTCTCTGCTGGAGAAAATAGTGTAACATCCTGCCTTAGAGACAAGCTGGAGACACTGTAAGTTCAAAACGATTATATTTAATTGCATAATAATCAACTTGGTGCACTGTAATAATATATTGTGAGTTGTGCACCATCAATAATGTTACATACAATATATTATGTCTGTGGTAGGTTGAGTTATGCCAGGACAGGACAAAGAGGGTGACTTTGTTTTGGTGCTCATCTAAGTACCAGTAGCTACTATATAAGTTTTGTGATTGTGGGGGTATTTATTCAACCAGCTTTATGCTGTCCGGATTGCCCTTACAGCAACCAACAAGTTTTGATTCTCTACGGCTTCATTCACTCTTCACCAACTAGACCAGGACTAAACCAGTTTTAGAATAAAACCAAACCAAGTATACATCAGGATTAAACTGGACTCAAACTGGGACAAATGTGTGAAAGCACCCTAAACAAGTAACAAAATTGTAGTGCTATCACAAAATGTATCAATACAGCAGCCCCTGAAAATGTACTATAGCAAATTTTGTGCAAATATATCTTGATATATATATTAGCATTTAGATATTTTAAATAAATAAATCAAATAATTTTTAGTTATTTGTCAAACTCTTATCTTGCCTCTCAAAAACTTGTCTGTATCAGAGGGCTGCTGGAATTAGATTACAGGCTTGTACATTGTGAAACCCTTTCAATGAATTCATTTAATTTTGTTACAAATGTTATTTAGGTAAATGTGTACAAAACATATCATCCACAAGTTCCATCATCCACAAACTTTGATTCACAAACAAGGAGCTGTTGAAGTAGCGTTACTAATTAACATTTCATGCTATCTCCAAATGATAAAGGAACACAAACAAAGCCACACCATTTTTAAGATGTAAGATGTAAATTTAACAACATTCACCAGCTTCTCATGGGTACACTATCACAGTTCTTAGAAATAAACAAATGTGCCTGTAATCCCGTCCAACTCCAAGCCTCAGGGTGTGAAGGAGCTGAAAACATTGCATCTCTGATTACTTTTGCACCGCTATTTGTGCTTTTTCTCACCTCCTCTTCCACCTTGTACCTCCTGCCTGCTGTAAAATGGGCCTTTTATCTTCACTAAAGGTGTCGATGGGACTGTTAAAACTGTGGAATGAGGGAATTAAGGTTTCTGCTGTTGTTGGCTGATGCAAATGACTTGACAGAATAAGTTTACCTTAATAACAGCTAAAGTAATCTAAACAGTTCGATGTCTAGATTGCTTCCTTTGAAACCTTTTTTTTGCAAGGACCACTCCTAAACAAATATGAGATTATACTTAACACACTAGTATCAAAGGTATAGGTACTGGAGATTAAATTGTGTCTTTGTATTTGTAAAACAACACAGTTAAAGTTAAACCATTGGTTGGGTTGTACATGCCTCCTGTTAATTATAAAATTAGGGGTTAATAGCTAGTCAAACATTTTTATTTGGTAGCTAAGGAACAACAACTTCGCTCAAATACTTAAAAGTGTTTACTCTGTGTTTACTACCATGATTGCACAAGTAGCTAGTAGATATTATGTGAAAAACAAGACAATGGGGGATCAATCGAATGCTAATCGAATCAGAAGCTAATGAAATCAAATGTATTTTTAGATTTATAAATCAGACTTTTTTTTTTTTCTTTGGTTTTCAACAGATCCAGAGGTGACATGAGCATTGGCAGGCTCAACCAGGCAATTTTGCAATATTGCAGTGTATGTTGTGATTGTTTTGTTGCATGTCAAAGGTACAAATCAGCCAAAAGAAATTATATAGAATTGATATTTGTGAAGTGGACTCACCTCCATCGGAAACTGCAGCAGACTGTAAGAAAGCACAGAGAGACATGGGTTAGCGTGGTCCCTCATTACCCGCTTAAGACACAATGCACAGGGCTGGTGAAGCAGCTGTCTGGGCATGAATGTTTAACTAAGACTCAATCAAAGCTGACAATTATGTGACTGCACTTTCACATCAGGAGTCTGGGGAGCGCCCACACCACTGTCACGTGGGTGGGAGCGACGAGGAAGAGCTGAACTGGCTGTGCTGGCTCTACAACTCATTCAGTCACTCACTAACAGGCAGATGGGTGTGGTCTGTCTGTGTGAAAAAGGGAACTCTGAGTCTAAACCTGCCCCCAGTTATACGTGTAATTGTAGTGTTGGAATTATCTGGATATCTCACATTTAGCAGGTATATAGTTACTAGACTATGGGAAATGCATGGAGCAATAGAAATATTTCATCATATCAAGGTGTTAATTTGATGTATTTATTTATCTGCATTAGGTGCATAGTGCAGTCAGTATATACAAATCAGTGTGTTAACAAAGAAATATTGTCACTAAAATGAATTTGGTTCTTTAAATTCAGTATATACAAATCAGTGTGTTAACAAAGAAATATTGTCACTAAAATGAATTTGGTTCTTTAAAAAAAAACAGCAATATATCACAGAGTATCATGTGCAATATATCTTTTTTTTTTACATTATCCTTTATTTATCCCTGTAGGGAAATTATTCTCTGCATTTCACCCATCCTTTCAGGAGCACTGAGCAGCACATCTTTCAGGCACCCATGATCTTATTGCTAGGCTTGGTCAGGACCTCAGCTGGAGGATTTTACCTATGGAGCATGTTTTTGTGTTGATGGGGGAAACTGGAGTGCCCAGAGGAAACCCACCCAGACATGAGAAGAACATGCAAACTCCACACAGAAAGGGCTGGGCAACTCAGGGGACCCGGAACCTTCTTGGTATGAGGTGTGAGTGCTAGCTACTCAGCCCAGAAGCCACCAATTATCGCATGTATCGCCATTTTGTGATAATATTGTATTGTGAGCTACGGTGTATCATATCATGAGGAAACCTGTGATTCTCAGCTCTAATTACAAGTTTTTAAACAGTAAGTCAACAAGACAACAAATATCCCCACACACAGATGTGACACACACATCTGAGACATAACAAAGGAACATATTAAAAGTATGATTAAAAGCTCAAGATCATCGATGGTACATGCCTGCTTATTTTTCAGCCAGTTTTTAAGAATGTTTTTTTAAGGTTGAGTATAGTGGTCAGTTTCTTATGTGCTTTGGCATATATTCCATAATTTTGAGGCCTCTGGGTTTCAGGAACGTGGCATTTTGAGTATTTGTCACTCACACAAGAGATGTAGAATTTAGTTTGAACTGTTAATTGCTATGGCAAAAGTCCCAAATTTCATCATTCTGAAAGAAGAATAACAAATACCTTAGTTTAATATAGACTAAAATGTGCACTATTATTGTTTTTTTTAATTATTTTAATAAGTAAAAATGATAAACATTCAAACTGTAAAAAATAATTATATTCATAATATATGAAAAACGTAACAAACCCCCCTCCTGATTCAGAATTTGATTCATTCAAAAGTATATAACCACAAATACATATTCCTTAAATAAATTCAGACTTTTAAAGCCCTCAACTCCCCCACTCCAGTGCATTTACACACACACACGCGCACGCACGCACGCACACACACACACCTATAGCCCATTGCTCATCATTGACAATTTGATTAATATTCGATTACATTTTGATCAACTGGACAGCCCTTCTTTTCATAATGCATTTTCATTCTAGTTCTGTAACTCTCCTGCTCTTTCCCATTAGCCATCTCTCCATCTCATTCCCTTCATGAGCATAGTATCCTTTGATTGCATGTTTGACCTCTATTGCAGTCTAAGGGCCAAAGTCATGTGTCGGTTTAGGGCGTCTCGATGCTTATAAAATGGTTTTACTTTTAGTGTAAAGGTCGCAACTCATTTTAAGAAAAAAATAATGGTTAGAAAATAAAAAATAAAATAAAAAATTCCATAAAATATAATAATGTAAAAAGAGAGCCATTTTAGACTTAGCAAGATGCTCTTCAAACATTTTTCTGTGATTTTTTTCACCACATATTAAATGTGTTGTTTCTCATGATTACTTAAATAAGGTTGTTCTTTCTTCAATTTTTATACATTTGGATAGTTTTGAATGGTTACATGAGTATCTAATGAGACGTCTGAAATGTGATTATTATTATTTGGTATCAGTTCAAAAAGACATTTGTAAATTGTAAATGATACAGAAAATTATTTCTAAATCTGTGATTCAGTTAGCTTGGGGATAGTCAACTATGTGGTAACTAAAGACTACAGCACACCTTTAATTTAATTTTAAATCTGTGTCTTTACAAACCCCCTTTATTAACACATTAAGCAGAATTTTGTGTTACTGACTGAAAACTATGTGTTCTGGGTGCATTAATTACCACATAAAAGAAAGAAGAAAAGAAAATTCTGCTGCTGAAAAAAATGTACCCAAAAATATTATTATTAATAAAACAAAATACAAATATACTACATAAGACATGAGATTGGCTTTGGTTGTAAGGATGCTGGTTGTGGTCTGAGAAAATGACTCAAACCTCAGCAGAGGAAGCTGGTTACCCGACCCTTCGAGTGATTAAAGCGGTACACAGTTCACACATTTACACTACAGACCTATGATGTTTCAGGGCATCTGGCTCACATCTGTTGGACATGTCTCTTGTCTTTTGTGGTGGCTGCATTCCTGAGCTTTTGTGAAAGTGTGTGTGTGAGTTAACCCCCATCCCATTAAGCTAAAATATGATGGCTTCCAGACATAGAGTGTGGCGTTGTGGTTTGGCCCCTGGTCCAATCCCACCAAGTCCCCTCTCCAAGCTCCCCCTCTTTTCTCTTGTCTTCAAACCTGCTCATAATCACATTGTGTCACATTTTCTGTTATTGTGAAAATCAACATTTTTTTCTGAATTTTAATCCTTTGTAAAGTGGCCTTGTGTGTCATGAAAGGCGCTGTAAAATAAAATGAACAACTACTACTACTACTACTACTACTACTACTACTACTACTACTACTAATAATAATAATAATAATAATAATGATGATAATTGCTACTTATGATGTCCTTTTCTAGATCATGGTTGTCTTAAAGGTCCCATGGCATGAAATTTTCACTTTCTGAGGTTTTTGAACGTTAATATGAGCTCCCCTACCCTGTTTAGGCCCCCCCCCCCCTGGCTAAAAGTTGCGAAATGTCTAAACTGAGCATTTGCGGTCCTTTTCTGCGTTAGAAAAAAACACAGCTCAAACGGGCGATTCTGAACAAGGCAACTATGTGACGTCACATCGAAAAATGCAGCTCCACCCCCCGTCTGGATGTCTACCCACCGTCTCTGTAAATCACGCCCAGAGAGTTTGGACCGCGAATGAGCTACGCAATGCGAAATGCGTTTTTTTATTTGCCTGGAGGCACGTGCGAGTGTTTCTAGGCTCGGAAGTCCTTTATCTGAGCCTCTGGACATCTGAAACAGCAGTGGTTTAATTTTATTTTCTGTGAAAATGTGTTTTTTTCATTGAAAAGGCTCTCCTTTCCTCCTCCGCTCTTAAAACACAGAAGTGAGGCCAGCACACAGCACACCGCATTTGGCGACGCATTTGCCCCCCCCCCCCGCTCCTCTAACCTATCTGCGTTCTTCTCATTTGCATTCAAGCAACAAGGCCCAGAATGAGTTGTTCAGAGAGAGATATTCTGACTCTGTACATGTGTCTTTCTCATGCACTGAGTCTTGATTTTGAAGAAGGATTCATTTACAGCAGAGGTCTTCAACAGGGGGGTCACGGAGGTACTGCAGGGGGGTCGCGAAATCTTTTGATTTCACTTTAAAATAATACAATTCTATGCCGTATATATAGTAGGGGCATTAAGCAAGTACCATGTCATGGGACCTTTAAAACAGACAAAACAGAACAATTTATTTAAAACACAGAACAAATTCATAATAACAACTGAACCATTTAGTAATTTGTCATTTTTTATTCTCATACCATTTTAATCATTATTATTGCGAATTGCAGTTATTTTATTCATGATAATTCTCTATACAATTTCAGTATCATCCCATGCCTAATTAAGTAGTTGTTCTTTTTCTACATCTTCATTTGTCATTTACCTTTTCTAAAACAAACTTGCAATTTTACTCTTCCCTGACTAGTGGAAACCCCTCCCACTCTTCACAGCCCCTCTCATTTTGCTGGCACATCCACATCATTCCTTAGCCCACTGGGAACGACAGGGGTTTTCCGGGTTTCCCAACTCAAGAATCTCATCTCAGACTGATATCAAGGATCCATGTTACTGGAAAATTAAGACACAATACCCTGTTGAATGGATATGTAGTTCTGATGTTCTTTTTCCATACCATTACGTTTATGCTATTATTTTGGCATTAAGATGCAGCTAATAAAAAGAAAATATTTCATGCGGACAATCTGAATAGTTACAGGAAAAGACATTCTGTAACTAGATTAATGGAATAAAAAGGACAAAGCGCGTGACTAATAACAGATAAGAGATCCTGACCTTAGATTTCACAATAAACAAATTACTCATTATGGATCATCATGAGTGAGTTCACATGGTTACTTGTCATCACTCACGCCCAGACATATGTAAATACATTATCATTATTGACCATTAACTCAAACAAGGACTTAGGGCTGGGCAATATGGAAAAAAAAAACATGTTTCTTTCTAAAGCAAATGGCCTGAACAACAACACTTTTGATCATTACAATAAAACAAAAAAATAAAGTTGAAGTAACTTTGAACTCACATCCACATACTTTTACTGACGGAGGTTTGGCTGTGGACCTCGCGATTAAAAAGACCCAGACACATCAATGACGATTAGAATTTCAAATTAACTGAATCTTGAACGTGAATAAAATGTACAGCCCTATTTTTGCACATCCTATATCATGTCCAGCACTACTATAGACGAGCGCATCACAACAAGAACTAAGATGAGGGGCACCATAGCAAGTTCTATGACTTTGTTTTTTTATTTTTCTTAATCTGTAAAGCATTTGAATTCCTTTATGTAACAGATAATACTCCCTACAACTATATATAGCTGTGATTGGATATTTTATTTGATATTGTATTTTAGATTGTATTACTTATTTTTCTATTTTATTCTCATTTGTATATATACATTTATTTATTTTTTTAATATTTATAATTATGTCTCATCTGACACTGGTCTATTGCTTTTTTTGCTTTTCCATCTATTTTTGTTACCCTCTGTGATATTATATTTGATGAGTGAGCTACTGTACCCAAATAATTTTCCTTGTGATCAATAAAGTTAGTCTAAGTCTTAAGTCTAAGTCCTTTGTATACAAATGCCTTGCCATATACAGTACAGCATACAAGACAACTGGGACATCATCATTGTAGAATCTGAAAACCACCTGGTGTTAAATAGAGATGGGGCATAAAAAAGTTGAGACAATTTGTTTTTACAGTGTGTACAAAATAATGGAAATGCAGGTAATCGGGTTAAAGTGTATTATGAATAATCCATCCCATTAAAATGTGAAAACAAGTGATACTGTGCTCAACATGTTTGTCTCTTCCTTTGAATGTGAAATATTGTAGGTAACTTGACCTGTTTATGCCTGTTACTGGAGTACTGGAGGGAGGGGCTATAGACACACTGTGGTCTGGTCCCTGGCGCTTTATTAGCTGTGACTAGAGGCAACGGGGGTGGCTTACATCATCTGTTATGAAGGTTCAAAATATGCCCAAACACATGGTACAACTTATGGCCCTGCATTCACACTGTTATCATAATATTGAAATTTTAACAACTGTAAAAGTTTAGTCAAGGGGTTCCTGTTGATGCAAATGGACATTTAAGGCAATGTTTGTTCCGGGAATTGGATATACTGCTTTTATAGGACAGGAAACAGAGCAGGCAGTAACAGCACAGGGCAAAGAGAAAAGATGTCATAGAAGGGGCTCAAACTAGTGACTGTTTATACTACTCCTGGTGGTGAAATGTCAGTAATATTTGAATTATAAAGAAGAAGAAATCAAGGTAAGATGTACTCTTTTTGAAAGTGACTGAATACTTTTTCTGCCCTCAAAAGCATGCCTTCAAATCACTTATTTTTTTATAAATGGTTGACGTTGTGGTTATGCTCTATGTCACAGTTTCAGCTATAGGGCAGGGGCCTGTATAACTCTATGGGACTGTTTTAGCAAGAAATATGAAACTTACTATCAACTTATGATCCACAAATGTTAATCCTAATCATTATTTGCCAAGGATTGGATCCACAAACGTATTATATTTATTAATCATATTCATATAATGGCTTGAAGTCATTTCAGCTGAAACAATCATATCTTTGAATAATGACACTCTCTGGAAGCATTTTGAAAAAAATATAAATCACTATTTATTCTGACAGAGAAGACATTGGAAATTGTGTTTTGTTTTTGTCGATAGGTCAAGTAATTACAGACATACAGAGGTGGGTAGTACCGTTTTAAAGAACTTGTACTTTGCAGAGTACTTTTCTAGCAGCATACTTTTGTTCCTATTTGAGTAATATTTTTATTGAAGTAAGTACTCTTGCTTGAGTAAAGTTTAGTTTTTCTTCCCACTGTGAGTAAGTTTACAAATGACAAAATCTTTATGACAGTATTAAATAATTTGAACATTTGTGTTTCCTGTACCACTCCTTCACATATGATTTAGTTTTTCTCATTTCTGTGTCTATCCTTTGAAAACACCAGATGCTGTGAATTATTTAAAGGCAAATTAACGTTTTTTTACAATCTGAGCCTTCTTTTGGCAATAAAACAAGTAGTTTTACTCACCCATAGCATTTTTCTGTCAATTGGAGCAGTATCGCAGAACTTATGTTGAGCCGTTCTGTTCTAGTAATGATCCCGTATCCGTTAACATGGTGCTGTATCATTTGCTCGGGGCATTACTTTGCGGTGTCCAAATAACACAAACTTTAGCACTTTTCACATCATAGAAGCCCGATGTCTTAATGAAAGATTTCGTTTGAAGCAAAAGTGGCCTGTAATCCGAGATTTAGCCATAGTTTCGAGTAGATGAGGACGCCAGTGCGCATGCGCGGACTGCTCCCGGGACCCAAACATGAAACGCAAAGCTGAAAACTATGGATAAATCTCGGATTACAGGCCACTTTTGCTTCAAACGAATTCTTACATTAAGACATCGGGCTACTATGATTTGAAAAGTGCTAAAGTTTGTGTTATTTGGAGACCGCAAAGTAATGCCCCGAATACAAATGCTAACGGATACGCTACAACATAACTTTCTTCAAACAGCTCCAAATGACACGAACGTGATATGGGTGAGTCAAACGACTTGTTTTATTACCGAAAGAAGGCTCAGATTGTAAAATAACGTTACTTTTCCTTTTATGTTTTGTCTTTC
Source organism: Paratrypauchen microcephalus (assembly GCA_036785185.1). NCBI lineage: Eukaryota > Metazoa > Chordata > Actinopteri > Gobiiformes > Gobiidae > Paratrypauchen > Paratrypauchen microcephalus. The sequence continues at coordinate 548,935 of JAVJIX010000009.1, forward strand.
AAATTACATTAACGTCAAATTATAAATCAGAAGCTAGGTCCCAACAGTTACTCTTTCAGCTGCTCTTACTTGAGTAGTAGTTTTCCCAAATCCTTTTTTATTTTTACTTTAGTAATTTCTTGGACCACTGCTCTGTAATTCTAAGTAACATTACTCTTACTTCAGTATAATTTTGGCTACTCTACCCACCTCTGCAGAAATATTAACCATAAATCAGGTCAATAAATCTAAAATCTGACAGTTAAAAGGCAGCTTCCAATTTAGAATTAAGGTCTGTCCTTTATTTTCCAGCTGATGTCATCAACATTTCCTGGGGGGTGATGCTAACGGAGGCACTAATCTGTCTGAAATCCTGTAAACCAAGTTAGACTGAGCTTTATTTTAAAATGCTGTGATGCTGTACACCCAGCCTATCCACATCCCACATCAATCCAACATAAATAGACTTGCAGTGAGTTTGAGTTTTAAATAGCCTAAGAAATCCCTTGCTACTTCCTCAACCGTCCCTTAAACTGTCAGTTAAATGTATTGCAAAATGTTGTTTTTGGAGCCAGCATTTCCCAGGTAGAAATGTGGCAGTTGTAGTTACTGTGGAAACAACGTCTTATAAATATTTTTAGATAACATCAAGACTAAAGACAAAGAAGGTTTTCTGAAAGCAGGCACAGATGTCAAGTGTTCACATTTGGCACCAAGAATGGGATCTATAAGTTTTGTGCATTCAGGTGAGAAGTGGAGAATGGGTTGGGTTCGCGAGAAAGAAGCCTTTGGTTTAATATTGTCAACATTATATGGTTGAATGACTCATGACTCATGGTAAGTCAATGTAATTACTGAACTTGCACACACAAATCAAAACTTGTAAAAAAAAAACAAAAAAACTTTAACATGTCTATTTTTTGACTGCTTCAAAATGCAGTCACATGTCCACGGGTTTCAGAATGATGAAAAATTAGGACTGGTGCTATAGTGATTAACAATTTAAAGCTAAATATTATTTATTTTTTGCACATAACAGGAAGCTGGAACTCTTGAATTGATAGGTGATGTTCTTATTACTTGAAACTCCATTTAGCCATAAAATGAATAAAGAAAGGTAGCTGAAACTGAACATTTGGAGATTCGGAGTTTGGAGTTTTATTGGCCCTGTACCCCCCATCTGAAATCATAACACATGAACACACAGCATATACAGAAGTCTATGAGGTGTCTGTAAATACTTGACTCACTACAAGAGGGCCACACCTTTAACAGAACAACAAGTACACACACGTGGTCTTATAGCTGACTTAGCCCCAGCACATACACACTCCCCACAGAGGAGAAAGCTGCAGCGGCACAGGCTTCGAGTGTGCTGACCTGTTTACTTTTGAATATGGGGCGAATAGTGGATGTCTTTGAGGAGAGAGGCGGGTTAGGCCTGGCAACCACACCAGCACTCACACTCTTACAGTTCAACTTAACCCTGACAGAACATTATGGGGCCAGCAGGATCGTAAGCTCCTAATGAACACAGGTCAAATGAGGTGATGCTAGAGTCACCACAACATAAGGCTGGAAGAGTAATCACAGTTAAATTAAACTTTTCTAAACACTCAAAGATGCGTCACTAATTTTGAATGGGTGTAATTCTTTACCTACCAAGATTCAAGATTCAAGATTCAAGATTGTTTATTTGTCATATGCAGGATCAACACAAGGTCAACAATGCAATGAAATGCTTAGGATCAGAAGAACCGTTGACTCGCTAAGATAATGAAGAAGTACTAATAGCATGCAATAATAGTACATGGTAAAAAAGTGTTGCAAAAAAGTGCAGGGGAAAAAGTAAACAATATAATAAAAAATATGTAATAAAATATTATAAAATACAAAGGTAGAGATACCATAATTTCCTCCAACGCAACAAAATATCATGTTATTATTATCACACTGTAGTTTAGATCTATACAAACATGTTCCAATATGTGATTTGTATATTACCGTTTTGTTGTTGAGTTTAAAATGTCAAATTTACAAAATCCATTTTATTAAAACATAAATCACAGTTCGATATTTTTTCCTCACTTCGTTCAGCCCCACCACAACAGTATTCTGAGGTTGGTGAAATTGGAGCACCAGTTCAATAGTATTGACTCAGTTCTCTGTGGGATGGAAGACAGGAATAATAGGACAATATAAGTACTGTAATTTGACTGGATTTATGTTTTCAATAAGGCCACAAAAATGTCAGAAAAACTGCACAAGTCATTCCTGTGTGTAAACCAGTGTGACCATCCCAGTTACTCTTGGAGAATGACTAAATCCCGGTTGAGCATTTGAAAATCAATATCCACTCTCTACGAAAGGAAAGAATGCTGATAGCGTTTGTTTTCCGACAATAGAGTCATGCAGGGAACTGACTCAGAGGCTAGGCAGCTGTTAAATGTCTGTTTCACTTGGTCTGTAGCCCTGAAACATCACAGACTAAAACTCAAAACACATCAACACTAGAAAATCTGATCGATGCCCTTTGTCCCGAGTTACTGACAATGGAAATGATAAATTATGACAATTTTAAGAAGGGAGACAGCTCAGTCCACTCATCTCTCAGCTGTGCAACATCACTCCCTCTTCCTCTTCTTCCTTTCCTTTGAACTAAGATCAGACTTTTTCTATGACAACAAAATACTAGAAATGTCTAAGTATAGTTTCACTTCCACTTGCACTTTTACTGGTTATTCAACTTTCTAATGTAAATTCATATGTCTTTGATAATACAAATTAAAAATGTCAACAAGAAGCTGGTGTTTCGCTATATCACTATACCACACAAATATTAACATCAAAAGTCCTATCCATGTCTTGACAATTATAACAAGTAGCTGGATACAACTTATAAATCTTGCCATTTCACTTCTCTCTTGACACAATATGCCCACTTGTCTATATTAAGTTACTTATTTTATTTTCTATCAGTGATTTTGTGTTCTGCTCAGCTACTTTGATTCCAATTAGGGATTCAAAGTAGCAAAACGTCAATGATATACAGTAGATACATGCAAATTGCAGGCTAGACATAACATATATCTACCTAGTTCATTTAACAGACTGAATAAACCATTGTAATGTAACGGATGCATTTTACTCACAGTGTTGAAGTTCCACACACGCTTGAAGGAGAGCCTTTTCCTCAGGCTCATCCTGTTCCCGACTTCTCAAACTACATATCTTCCTCCAACACTCACTCCATATCTCCCAGCACCTTAAAACTTCAGCCTCCTCTTTGCTTATCTAACTTATCCTGAGCTGTAGATAATCTTAGTTGTTCCATACATGCCTTGACCACTGCTCAGCTACTCTTGGCCATGCTATGCCTCCTCCTACATGCTATACCTCTCCTTTCTTTTGTCTCTTGACAGGCTGACGGTGAAGTTGAGACACACACGCTCACACACGGCTCTGTTTCCATAGCCACACGCCCCCTCGAGGCAGCCGCTATTGAGAAGAGGCGGGACTATGTCATAAACCCACCAATCAGACTGTTCTTTACCACTCTCAAAGCGCTCCAACTTCAGCAGTAAAACCCAGGTCTAATCTAATACAATGTCAACACAAAAAAGCAGTCAGTGTATGATAACAACAAATTGATATTTGAAACAGAAAAGTTGATCAAAACTTCAATGTGGGCCAGTCTACTTTAAGTCAAGTAAAGAAAACACTAACGCACAAAAAACAGAGGTCTACTTTAGCTTTTCAATGTGTCCTTATGGCCTTAAGTCTACACCTGGCTCACCCTAATTTCCTGTTTTGACCAAAAATAAAACCAAAACTTTTACCTTTCACATGCTTTTGATGCCACTGACTAAAACTGTCATGTCTCAGGAACTAGGTGTACTTTTGCGTGTAAGAACAGTAAAGTTTGTCTGAAAATGATCTTGTGTCTAAGTAGGGGGTCTGAAAATGACTTTATGTAGACTAACGCCTCATTAAGAGTATTCACTGCAGTAAAAACATGTACTTTTCAAATGTTAATCCTAAAGCTGGGAAATGGAGTAAAATTTGAACTTGTTGAACCAATCCCACAAGGAGTAGTATAGGTACCTCCAGGAGAAGGCCAATCCAAATCACAAGAAAGACGAGGGGGAAAAAAACTCAAAATTTAATGATAGTTTTTTACCCAGTATATACACATGATGGCATAAATAACCAATGTCAAAAAATGTAGTTTGTTTAATGCATGTTTTTTTATTATGATAAAAACTGTAAATTAATTGTACTATCTAACTTTGATTAAATCTATTTCCACCAATGGACACAAGTCTTAAAATTGTGTTCTGTCTGATTTTTATTTAATTCTTTGCTTTGCTTTGGTAAAAGAAACAAACAAGAATTCCCAGCATTTGTACAAATAACAATAAATTATTTTCAGCATAACGAATCACACCAAAAACCTCAGCAATTTTCTTGTTCAAGTTGGCTATACTGATTCTGGTGCCATAGCAACCTCCAGGACAGCTCGAGCAATCCCAAACCAGCCCCAGTGCCCCACAGACACAGGCCGAGGGCGCTGCCAACGCACTAATTACCAACGCTCCACACACAGCACTCGGCACATATCTGTTCAGTCTCCTTGGTTCCACTAGTTAATATGAAAAACACATAAGAGCAGAAGTTCTTAATTTAAAGTAAAAGTGCAGACAAGCAGGCAAAACTACTTTAAGTAAGCATTTGGAAAAGTAGTAGACGTTAAAAAAAAAAAAAAAAAAACAGTACAATTTGATATGGTTCAGCTACTGATGTATTGAATGATCATTAACATGATTTATTGATCCCAATCAAATAAACCACTAATAATAACAAGACAGATAGGAATGTATGCACAGTTTCAATGTAATATTCTACCATGAATCTTTACAAAGATGGCAAAAGACAAGTCAATGGACTGAAATACTGCTTATAAAATATAGTATATTGTCCAGCAAGTACTTTTCATTTCTAATAATTCTCTACTTTATCAAAACAAAACATGAATTTGAACATGAACATCATTAAAACATTGGGATTGGGGTTTAATTTTATACTTTTAATTGAAAAGTCAACAAATGTGATGAGGGCCCTGACTGGTGAGGCCTATATTCTTCATTAACCTAATTCCTGAGGTCTGTCAGCTGTCTTTGTGTGTACATTTTTGTTGCATGTGAAAATATGCAGGCCATGGTCTTTTCTGGGGCAATACGACATGAAAGGGAAAAACCTCCTTGGAACATATCAGATGTCTGTAACACTATATTGTCACTTGTGTTAACATCTATTTATGAGAGGGGCATCCTGGGAAGCCTGGGGACGGGGCAAGAGTATGTTAACTAGCTTTTGTTAACTGTATTTTGGAATAAGGCTTATAAAGTAGGCATCAGGTCAAATAAATGTGGACTATTTATTATGATGAGAATAACCCATAGAGGAACACTACATCTTTTACACATTTTCACATGGTAACCTCTGAAAAAATACATATATAATAATAATAATAATAAATTAAATAAACTTACATCCCATAGTACTTCACATATTGGTACATTATACACTTAAAATGTTCATAGGCCTGTCATGACAGATGGAACAATAAGCTTTGGTTGCAACATTTATCATGAGTACTTAGTCTTATTTCTTTTTGTTATTTTTCTGTTGTACAATGAGATTTGAGTTGAAGAGGATTGAATAAATAACTTCCATAATTCATTACAGATGTAAACTAACTACTTTTTTCATTCTGCTGTTTATTCATTTCAGTATGTGATTTTTTTAACCATATTATATATTAGAATAATTTCTGAAGGATAATTCTGACATATAGTTATTATGTTAGTGGCATGGTTTCCATATTATCATTTATCGTCTACATTCTCTTGAACAATATATTGCTCTTCAAAATGTGTTTTTGTGGCAGGCCTAAATGTTCACTGGATCTTTACAATACAGTGGTACCTCACCTTACGAATGACCCAACAAACGAAAATTTCAAGTTACGAAACGCCTTCACGGTAAATTTTTGTCTCTAGATACGAATGAAATTTCAAGTTACGAAACGCGAAATCTCAAAAATTCAAATAATGCGCGCTCAGCCACACACATTATACGCTTTTCTCAGACTGGATTTAAACTTTTCTCACATTTGTCTCTGTTTAAACACTCAAACTTTCATAGATTTTCAACAAAACGTATCAATATTGAAGTGTGGGGGGAAGCGGGAGGGGGGAGAAGACTGCGCGGACACGTGTGCGCAGCATGACCCGGCGCGGGGCTGACAGCAGGACTAGACCAAGATCTAAACCTGGACTGGACCAGGACAAAACCTGGACTAAACCAGGACTAAACCTGGACTAAACCAGGACTAGACCAGGTGGATTAAAGCGCCGCGTGCGGGTCTATTTCCTGGTTTCTCACGAGTCACAGCTGAGGCGAGCAGCGAGGAGGAGACCGCAGGCAGTCTGAGCGCATGTGAGCGAGAGCCATCCTCTAGACCTGACCAGGTCCTCCTCTAGACCTGACCAGGTCTAGAGGAGGTCTAGAGGAGCCGCGGTGGTCTGGACTAAACCAGGACTAAACCTGGACTAAACCAGGAGGAGCCGCGCTCACATGCGCTCAGACTGCCTGCGGTCCCCTCCTCCCTGCGGTCTCCTCCTCGCTGCTCGCCTCAGCTGTGACTCGTGAGAAACCAGGAAATAGACCCGCACGTGGCGCTTTAATCCACCTGGTCCAGTCCAGGTTTAGATCTTGGTCTAGTCCTGCTGTCAGCTCTGCGCCGGGTCATGCTGCGCACACGTGTCCGCGCAGTTTTCTCCCCCCTCCCGCTTCCCCCCACACTTCAATATTGATACGTTTTGTTGAAAATCTATGAAAGTTTGAGTGTTTAAACAAGAGACAAACTTGAGAAAAGTTTAAATCCAGTCTGAGAAACCAATCAGGACGCAGAACACATTGTTACACTGCGTGAAAAGTCCCTCAGTCGTCCAGGTAGAATCCATGATAAATTGAACTTCTCCTTTTATCACATTGTTACACTATAATAAAAGTTACACTATAAAAAAAAAAAAAAAACTTGGATCGGGGCCTTGGAACAAATCAGGCTTTTTCCATTGAAATAGCTACTCAACTTACAAATTTTTCACTTTACGAAACCACTTCTGGAACGAATTAATTTCGTAAGGTGAGGTACCACTGTACTCCTAATATTTATATGCCATAAAGAAAACTCAACACTGCCCTCTGCTGATGTAGGAAAGGTAGAGCACTTTGCAGTGGCACCAATCGTTAAAGTGAATAATACACACTAAACAGTATTTAAGGATTATGTGTAAGGTCAATACAATAGTTACAAAATTAACTACACGTAAAAATATATCATGGTACTCAACCAACATTACCTAAGTTTTTCTTTTCTCCCAACGCATGACATGAATTTGGTTATGCTGCTGTTATGAGTTATATTTTAGCATGAGAAAAGACGCAGGAGGCTGGCATTCTCCTGAGGTTTCTACAGCATCAGCGCTGATCCTTTCTCATCATCTGATTTTCACAATCTGCTCCTTGGGGGATATCACGAGGAATACACACCATGGAGAAGAAATGCACAGTGGACAGTGTGTGCCAGTTATTATCTCTTTTGATTTTAGTCATTATTTTGAAGAAGTGAATGAATTTTATGTGTGTGGGGGATTGCTCAAGGGTCAGAGGGCTTATAGGCTGTACTCTTCTCACTGCAGTGCTGAGGAAAATAATGTATTTTTTCACTTAACTGTCAAAATACTTGGTAAAATAAGCAAGCGTACGAATACAAGCTTAACAATTTAGAAGTACCGGTAGTCTAAAATTTCACTGACAAAAGACAACTTGGCCTCAGTCCAAGTACCAGCCAAAGTATGTCAACAGGTTTCCCTTTTAACTATTAAGAGACAAAAAGAGGTTGCTGATTGGCTCATTGCAAGTCACATGATCTGTCATTCCAGCAATAGGCCCCTGCAACTAGTTTAAGGCATTCATTTGTCTCGGCATGACTATTTCCTCTCTGGAGTTTTTTTTTACGTGAAAGTAATATTTTTGGAAGACCACAGCAACACGTTTACAGACATTTACCATGTAAATCTGCAGCAAGTTGTCAACCAATGTGGAGAATCTAACTGGACTATTAATAGGACCATATCTTATCACTGTAGATGTGAATGGCATAGTTTAGTTCTTGGCAATACGTAAAGAGGAAAGACTGACTTTCAACATTCAAACATCAACAAGATAGGACACTGCAGCAACAGTTGTCAACCACAATCAAGCATTATCTAATTGTGTTGCTTGCTTCTTGTCTTAGTCATACATTTGCCCTGCTACGTATTCTTGATACAAGATCATCCCTGCATCAAAACAGACATAGACTCACATATACTCACTGGTTGAACAGCTGTATCTGAATCCACACTCAAAGTTTGCTGCTCCATGAACAAATGAGACACAAGTAATCCTTAACAGAGCACGTGACGGGTCTCCTCAGCATGCATTGTCATCACCTTTTGTGTAGAAGTCTGCTTAAAAAGTCAGAGAAAATGCAACTATAAGCGATAAAAAACCTTGATGTCTTTTTTAATCGTCCAAACGCTTGAGAATGTGGCTGTCGTCGGATTCTCCCTCTCTCTCCTCCCCCTCCTCCTCCTTTACACCCACCCCTTGTATAATTTCTATTCCACCCACACCACCGCAGCTCTGAGAAAGATGCAAAAGCAAAGGCAGCCGTGGGAGACCCCTGCTATTAACACATCCACCCACTCACCCACCCACATGTATGTTTGTGAGGTCTGCTAGGTGCTGAAGCTTTGGACTTGTGGTGTCATCTGCTTAGCATGCCCCACATAATAGCAAACTGAGAGCTAGAGGCGAGGAGAGAGAGAGAGAGAGAGAGAGAGAGAGAGAGAGAGAGAGAGAGAGAGAGACGGGGAGAAAGAGAGAGGGAGAAAAGGAGAGAAGAGGGCAATTGGGGTAAAATGTGAGCACTGTGACATGATGACACAACACAAGTGAAAAAAAAATTAAATCTTTCAGTTTACAATTCAAATCGATAACTGCCTTCAACATGAACAAAGGTGAAATTCCTTAACATGCAATGACATACAGTCATCTACTTGAACTAATTCTGCAAATTCCTTGGGGCTATTTCTCTTAGAAAGAGATGTGACCCTCAATCCATTCACTATAATAGTGAATGCCCACAAATATTTATAAGATAGAAGATTATCTGAGTTGACCTTCACAAGCAGACATGTCTAAGGACACAGACTGTCACAACTGTGGAGAAGAAAATCTAATAATATTATGTGAAATTTAAGCCATCTACTGCATAACAATGACATGCTTTAAGTGCAATAGGAAGCTATACTGTTCTGCTGCCATCAAGAAGGTCATGGGTTAGATCTTAATGGAGGCTCATCTGAAAACGCTATTATCAGCACACGTGAGTTTTAGACATGAAAGTGGGGCAAAATGTTCCTGATAGCAAATGAAAGACAGTGAAAAATTGTTACTTAAAGCAACACAACATAACTTTTTAGCCATGGCAGCCATGGCACTTCACCTGCATGACTCCATGAAAATAGCAAGTTCAGACCACACTCTTGAAGATTCTTCATAGAGATAGTTTTATGCCATAAAGTGGAACATTTTATCTCAATCAATAGAATTTCCAAGGTAACAAAGAGGTGGAGGCCATGTTTAGAATCAGGTTTGTGGAGCTGCATGCCCGCTCACAGAAAGAATGCATGTTTTTCAAGATTTTTTTTACTGCAATCGAAACATCCATTCTGAAAATATATGCTTTTATTCTAGTCTTTCAGCTAAAAATTACACGGTGAGGCTTTAATGTGTTTAACAACATCTGAAGTAGTCTTGCCAAATGGTGAAATGAATAAGCAAATAACATTTACCCGTGTTGATACAGGAGTTCACTGTGTAGGACTAGTACATCATTGTATCTTATGGGCATCAAGTGTATTGCCTTTTTTTCATCATGGTATCAAAAAATGTAGCAAGTTTTTTTCCTTAGTATCCTGATCAACTTAGAAATCTCAAACAAACAAAATAGTACCAATACAAGTGTAATTGATCCCTTAGTATGAATTGGGAGTAAAAATCAAAACATACTTTTTATCAGTACACAACCCAATGCATAGAAATACTTGTAATTTTACAATATCTTTTAGTTTTGATGCTTTTGATTCCTAAAGAAACAGCAGCAATCAGTGCTGTAATCAGCGTGTTGTGTCAATTCACTGGCTCTTATGTCTGTGCGTTTAACCTCTGTCTGATTACCAGGGCTTGTTTTAGATGAAATTCTTTCTCCCTCTGAACCACTCAGACTGATTCCAGCTTCTATAACCAAGTCCTCGAGGAGTGCACTTATGTCAGCATGTTTTTTATCCAATCATACAGCTGAGCAAAATGAAAAAGGCCAAGGCAAACCTGAAGCTTTAAAGATGCACTCCGTACAGTACATCAAAAGGATTGGTATTGAAATACCAATGAGATTCCCCATATGAGATTTGGTCCCATTAAAAACGAATTGTAATTTGCAAAATATTAGTTTTAGCTCTGGTTAAGCCATTGTTTTTCTAACAAACTAAAAAAAAAGAAAAAAAAAAACTCTTTATACACTCAACAAAAATATAAACGCAACACTTTTGTTTTTGCTCCCATTTTTCATGAGATGGACTTAAAGATCTAAAATTCATTCCAGATACACAATATTACCATTTCTCTCAAACATTGTTCACAAATCTGTCTAAATGTGTGATAGTGAGCACTTCTGCTTTGCTGGGATAATCCATCCCACCTCACAGGTGTGCCACATCAAGATGCTGATCTGACATCATGATTAGTGCACAGGTGTGCCTTAGACTGCCCACAATAAAAGGCCACCCTGAAATGTGCTTTTTTTTTTTTTTGCTTTATTGGGGGTCTGGGGACTCAGAATCAGTCAGGATCTGGTGTGACCACCATTTGCCTCATGCAGTGCAAGACATCTTCTTCGCATAGAGTTGATCAGATTGTCAATTGTGGCCTGTGGAATGTTGGTCCACTCCTCTTCAATGGCTGTGCGAAGTTGCTGGATATTAGTGGGAGCTGGTACACGCTGTCGTATACGCCGGTCAAGCACATCCCAAACATGCTCAATGGGTGACATGTCCAGTGAGTATGCTGGCCATGCAAGAACTGGGACATTTTCAGCTTCCAAGAATTGTGTACAGATCCTTGCAACATGGGGCCGTGCATTATCTTGCTGAAACATGAGGTGATGTTCATGGATATATGGCACAACAATGGGCCTCAGGATCTCATCACGGTATCTCTGTGCATTCAAAATGCCATCAATAAAATGCACCTGTGTTCTTCATCCATAACAGATGCCTGCCCATACCATAACCCCACCACCACCATGGGCCACTCGATCCACAACATTGACATCAGCAAAGCGCTCACCCACACGACGCCACACACACTGTCTGCCATCTGCCCTGAACAATGTAAACCGAGATTCATCCGTGAAGAGAACACCTCTCCAACGTGCCAGACGCCATCGAATGTGAGAATTTGCCCACTCAAGTCTGTTACGGCGACGATCTGGAGTCAGGTTAAGACCCCGATGAGGACGACGAGCGTGCAGTTGAGCTTCCCTGAGACGGTTTCTGACAGTTTGTGCAGAAATTGTTTGGTTATGCAAACCAATTGTTTCAGCAGCTGTCCGAGTGGCTGGTCTCAGACGATCTTGGAGGTGAACCTGCTGGATGTAGAGGTCCTGGGCTGGTGTGGTTACACGTGGTCTGCGTTTGTGAGGCCGGTTGAATGTACTGCCGTATTCTCTGAAACGCCTTTGGAGATGGCTTATGGTGGAGAAATGAACATTCAATGCACGAGCAACAGATCTGGTTGACATTCCTGCTGTCAGCATGCCAATTGCACGCTCCCTCAATGCTTGTGACACCTGTGGCATTTTGCTGTGAGACAAAACTGCACATTTCAGAGTGGCCTTTTATTGTGGGCAGTATAAGGCACACCTGTGCACTAATCATGATGTCAGATCAGCATCTTGATGTGGCACACCTGTGAGGTGGGATGGATTATCTCAGCAAAGCAGAAGTGCTCACTATCACACATTTAGACAGATTTGTGAACAATGTTTGAGAGAAATGGTAATATTGTGTATCTGGAATGAATTTTAGATTTTTAAGTCCATCTCATGAAAAATGGGAGCAAAAATAAAAGTGTTGCGTTTATATTTTTGTTGAATGTACTTGCCATTATAGTGTAGGGGCAATGTTGATAAAAATTTTAAATTCTTTTTCACCCTGACAATAATCTAACAACAATCTAAAATGTATTTCATAATCAGAAGATATTGTGGCAATCCAACAGAAAGGTACGGAAGCCGACAGAGGCCATGTTCGTAATGATTATTTTCCACCTTAATAACAAGAAAATGAACTTGAGATCTTGAGAAAACGACACAATTAATTTGTGATCTCGAGAAAACAAAACTGTTATTTCAAGATCTCGAGAAAACAAAGAGTTATTCCGTGATCTCGAGAAAACAAAAAATTATTCCGTGATCTCGAGAAAACAGCTGAGATGTAGGCCTAGCTACTGCTACGCCCCCTTGTAGGCCAGACAATGAAAGCGGGAGACGACACGAAGATGTAGCTACGGACAATGTAAAAGATAGAAATGGATTTTTATGATGCCTTGAGAGAGAGGGGGGGTCCTAGAGGAGAACATCAGCTGATCGATTATTATTCCAGACATTCTAATGACCAAAAACGCGTCTATTCAGAATGAGAAATAGCCCTGAAGTCAGCCTGTCACAATGTGGCGGTAGACGTTTCAGTTGTTTTCTCGAGGTCACGGAATAATTGTTTCGTTTTCTCGAGATTTCGAAATAACTGTTTTGTTTTCTCGAGATCTCGAAATAATTGTTTTCTCAAGATCACGAATTGATTGTGTTGTTTTCACGAGATCTCGAATTAATTATCAAATTAATTATATAAGGAAGCAACAAGGAAGAAAAAATATTGCTTACGAATATGGCCTCTGTCGATTTCCGTAGAAATGAGCTTCGTGAAATGTATTGGTTGAGTTTTTAGTTGAGTTTTTATCAGAAAATTAATGTGAAAGGACCGGAAAACTACCCACAAAAGTGCAGAAATATAATTTTATGCCCTTCTTTGAAAGACTACAACATAATATTGGTTAACATTTTTATCAGTTGTTTTTGCATCACTTTGAGATGGTGATTTATAATAATATTATATATAATATATATATCTAATATTCAGATTTTTTTTTTCTTCAAAACAGCATTCACAATACTAGCAACACCTCCACTTATCATTTACATGTTTTTCTGAACCTGTGCAGCCATATTTGAACATAACCTTCTTGCTTTTGTCTTTATGTGATTTTTCCACCTGAGTGCATGCTATTGTTTCAGAGCTTTACCTTGAGCCGGACTAAACGCACTGATGACCTTGCACACAAAACATAAAACAACACAAAACAATCACAATTAAAAGACCTGTGCTGCTGCAATTATGATACAATAGGAACATTATACACTATTTGTGTGTAATTGATTCAAGAATGTGATTTACGGATCTAGTGTAACTGTTGTTTGTGCAGATTGTGTGAATTTTTGCTGTATGCCCTTTGTGATTCCCTAACGAGGGGTCTGTCAGCTTATGGATCATCAGCATTCATTAGACGTGCAGCTTACACTTCAAACCCCTTGACCTCCCACCACTGTCACCACATGAACTCTCTCACACACACACACAAACACACAAACACAAACACACACACACACACACACGCACACACACACACACACACACACACACACACTGGGGGGGCATTACATCCCAACTGAAGTTGTGCATTGTAATGCCAACCATCACTACTAACTAACCTAATCTTAAAGGGCCCATATTACGCTATTTTCTGATTTGTTATAATGTTGTTTTCTCATTTAAAAAAAACAAAAAAAACATACCTGCACATTTATGAGTTCTTCTCTCAAACACAAAACACTCTATTCCACCTTGTGATGTTATGTGATGTTCCACTGCATTTTAAAACCTGGAATTGCCAATTTCATCATTGCCATCAAACAGACTAACAATAAAGGATTAGTCAAACATGTATTGAATGAAACAAAACACAACTCCAGGTATGTTTTTGAGGAGGTAACAACATTATAACATGACTTATACATGACCTTTAACCTACACTCTAACCTTAGCCTCTTTTAACCCATATCTGAACTTTAAACCATGTGATGATAAAGAACCATAATAAATAAAGAAGGGGCGGCAGTAGCTCAGTTGGTAGAGCCTACTGATTCAGGGGTTGACGGTTCGAATCCCGCTCTCGACGGGATGATCCATGTGTCATCCCAGCTCCCACAGATGAGTGCTGCCATTGTGTCTTTGGGCAAGACACTTAACCCACCTTGCCTCCAGTGTCTGTGGACACTGGTAGCCCCCATGACAGAAGTACATCAAGGCCAGTTGTAGGCCGTCCTCCCGTGGACCCACCACCCGCGGGAGGATTCAGGGGGGCTTGGACTGCTGCCCCCGCGGCTCAGAAATGGAAAAGCGGAAGAAGATGGATGGATGGATGAATAAATAAAGAATTTATGTCATGGGAACCTGATTTTGTCTCCATTAAACAGGCAGGTCCCCATAAAGAGAGTGTGCGTACATTCTGATATATATCCAGGCACATGCACACACACACATCCCTCCTGCTTCCCCTTCTCCCGATACAAAGCCCCCTCTGTTTGTGGACATAACTGCACGAGAAGCAAAAGGGGGGTAAAGGCCTAACGACCAGAAGAAAAAGGTCGGCTGAAGAGAAGAGAGAAAAGAGAGAGAGAGAGAGAACTGGTAATTGTTTCATGACAAATTAATAGTTGACATGACGGGGAGGTTCGGGCATGCCTTGTGTTGTATGATCAATGTCTTATCAGTGTTCAGGAGAAGCTGCAGCAATAACGGCAATCTAATAATAATAATCATAGCCTGAATAGTTATAATCAATCAATTATCAACCAATTATTTAGGCAATATAACACAAGTTAGTATACTATTACTAATACTATTGGGACCCCTTTGAAAAAGAGATGGACCATCACAAATCCTTACAAGGTACACTATGTAACTTTTCTCAATGGAGATTTTATTACTTGCCTGAAATTGCATTACTTTGCCTGAAATGTTATTACTTTGCCTGCCTGAAAGGTTCCACAGTATGGCATTAAACTTATCTCAATAGTAGAGTGGAGAAGTGACCTCATTTACAGAAGCCCACCTTTATAGTTAGTATAGTTTAAACCTCTACAATCATATGCTAATTTATGTATTAATAAATCTATGTTCTCTCAAATGTTCATGCTAAAGGATATGTTTAAATTATGCACTGGGAACTAAAAGAAATCTAACTGCAGTGAGCATATTTGTCTGAAAATTGCCACAAAAACAACTAATGTAGGAACATTTTAAAGTGATGTGTTAAACAATTATCAGAGAACAGATATTTAGTTTCAGGGCCACGTGTGTTTTATTTTCTTTTTGACTGTCCCAATTTTCCTATCCGTTGATGTAGCCACATCTTAAGATCTATAAACTGATGCCAGTGAGTCGCAGTACCCACAAAACTGCGGAAATGTTTGCCTTTCCTCAGATCGCTATCTCATGAAAAAAAAAGAAAAAGAAAGAGTGACTGTTTTGAATCATCCCCACCAAAAAAAACGTGTGTGTGTGTGTGTATGTGTGTGTGTGCATGTGTAAAGGGTAAGAATTTAGCCTTAAGAAACACGAGTGGATAAAATAGATGCAAAAAATGGATGTGAATTTAAGATGTTCAAATTATAACCAAAAAACTGCATGTTCTTCCGTAAGGAGTGTAACGTTAATTATGTTTTATGAATATATATATTTAAAAAAACTGCAAGTTGTGAAATAATTGCAGTCTTACAAAATTGGGAAATGCCTCAAGGATTTCATTGTGTTTATGATGGCAATCTTTTGTACAGACTTTAACTAAATAGATACATTGTTAAGAAAAACTCATGTCTCTCAAGTGACTAGATACAGAGTTTGTACTTTGCAAAACAACCATTCTTATAATGATGGACTATGAACGCAGTCAGCAGAAATACTGGTAAAAGAAACCAAAGTATGCAAATGGCTAAACTTTTAAGTCAAGGGTTTGTTTCTTGTATACTAAAACACTACTCAACAATCGAGGTCTTCTGCCAATAAAGTAAAAGCAGATATTTTTTGTGTTAAATTGCAATGATTAAGTTTATAAGTTTGCCTTATTTATATACAGAAAATTAACAGTGAAAGGCAAATTTATTTTTGATAACACAAAATAAAATAAGCCATTGTGATTATTCAAATAATTTGTCATTGTCCAGTCCTAAATGCAGTAAGATCAATCCATGAAAAAGCTAAGTGCCAACAATAAATTATTGTATTGCGTAAACGTGCATTATAAGGAGCTAAGAAAGTACATTTAGTTAAACTTTAAATACAAAGAAGCAAAGAACTGGTTGCATTGCACAAGCTATGATTTTCTGTACGTTGCCACGGTGATGCTAGCGGAGGCCTTGACGTGTCATGTATGAAACTCATGAGCCACTATTTTTAGAGGGAGATGGTGCATGGGAGGCTTGAATGTGACAATAACACGAGCACTGCAGTGAGTCTGTGTGGATGGTGAATAGGGGTCTCAGTGTACAGTATGTCTACTCTAAGCCTTACGGTTGAGTCTTACCTCCAGGTCATCCAGGGAGCGGGCCAGGCTGAGGCGTTTGGAGCGGCCAAAGGAGCGGCGGGCGGAGGAGCGCTGGGGCAGAGGAGGAAAACCCATGGTCAGGCCACGAAATCGACTTCCCTGGAGTAGACAACAGCAACAAATGTAACGTGGATAGAAAAAAAAAATGAAATAAACATTTTCCTAAACTCCTTTGATTTCAGTTGTTGTTATTTATTTTTAATATGTTTCAAACATAGACTGGAGTAAATTGGTCATTAACCCCGAAAAGACCCTCAGGTGCCACATCTAAAACTCATCACTGTCATCACATTGAATGTATATTTTTATCAGTATGTTTTATTATTATTTTATTATGAAAAAGGCTTAACATTAAAGAGCTTCAATCATTGATGCCCCCCTGGTGAGGTGGAGCTTTGAATCTACAGGTGTGGATTAATAAAATCAATAAAAATATATATTTCTGTAGATCAATTCAAAGTAAAATGCATACATTAAACATTTAAGAAAATAAAAATAATGGTGTAATAAGCTATTTCATGCTTTTACTTGATAATAAAAGATAACTGATCAATTATTTTAAAAGTTCAGTAATTGATATTGAACTGAATTGCTTTACCAATACAATGTGTACAATCTTGTGTGTGCAATAATATGAATTTGAAGCACCATTTATTATTCTATATTATATTAAACAAAAAACAAGGAATGCCTGAAAAACATGTTTTGGTTCAAGCACTGCTGACTTTTACACCCTTCTTATGTTTTATTTGCTGACAAGAATATGTCTTTAGTCTCGATTCTGGCTTGAAGCCTTTCTCACACGCATGCCTCTTCAAGACTCTTCACCATTGCAATGATAAATTCCACATGTTACACACAGGCATGTACAGTCCTGAGATTTGTCCTAGAGTGAAGATTTGCACTTTTAGACTCCGATCTCCAAAAGAGTAGTCTCTTTTACAACACTAAGAACTATACTAGTTATTTATGTTCAAAATGGTAATGACTGACTTATAAACCTACGTGTTAACTTGACATAATTGTTAGTGGTAGTGGAAATTAAAGCATCTGGCAACGGTTACATGACACCATAAACCTGGGTCTCAAAATGAACGCTCATTAGTCACTGCCTGATCAGGATTTATTACCTAGTGCCACCTGAGTATGACGTAACCACAGAGAAGGGTGCTGTTACGAGAGCTACATCTTGTTATAAATATGTAGTAAACAGTTGGTAATGATTAAGGTTTAAGGACAAGTCTTTAATTAGGGATACCTCTCATGTTTTAAAAGTGTTAAAATAACTTTGTTAAAATCAGTGTATTTCCTCACAAATATTCGCTTTATCCAGCTGACGTCTAAAAGGTTTTGAGGGTAGCTGCAGAATAAAACAGGCAGATTCTTTCAAAGAACTGGCTAAAAACTGAGCAGTTTATGACTTTAGACTGAACCACTGCCGTTTTATAGGAATATTTGTAGGGATTGTCCAAGGTGTTAGCCAGTTGACAGCAACTAGGTAGGCACATAATAAAATATTTAAAATACAAATAATGAGCATGAATGAACACTCAAGTCAGTCTTTTTTTACATTTAGGATGTTAAATAAATGAAAATGTTTTACGAAAATTATGGGGCTTATAAATTAATTGAAACTTGCTATCTACATCATAGAAATTGATTGATTCTACAAAAATCAATAACACCATCAGGTCCCATAATTTTGTCCAAAGAGGGGATGGTGATCCAATGTGAAAAATATCATTAAAAATATATCAAGGACATAATTGTACAATTGATTAATACAGCCAGTAGACATGAAATGTACCCCTAATTATAGAATCACTCACAAATCAAGTTCAGTTCAGTAACCTTTGGATATGTGTGCAAAATGCATAGCAACCAAATCAAAGAAAACTAATCGCCAATGTTGCAAATTTCAGTCATACTAAATTAGATGCTGAGATACAATCACAATACTGCCCAATACAGGGGTATGTAATCAATATTAAGGATATTAGTTGATTGAACAATTTACAAAACTTTAGAGCCCAAGAATGTCATTGAATGCCTATGGTTGCACCACTTAATTTCATGCATGTCCTAGAAGTATTAACTTCTGGGACAAGACATTATACATTTCTTTTAAAAATAGGCAAATCAAGTGTTGGCACTGTGGTTATATCACAGAGGTTTGCCTGTATAATCTGAGAGCATTTCTTTTTTTTTAAATTAAGAGAGTAAGAATATCAGATAGAGGTTTGCCTTGGTGAAAAAGATAAAAGTGATACTGGTGCACAGCTAGCATCAGACATCAATCAAACTATGGCATTCTTTATCCTTCTCAACAATGGCATGCACTGGCCTCACTAAAACAGTGAGTGTGAGTGGAGTCCAGCTGACTTGTGGGTAATTATGAGCAGCCGGGCTCCGACACGTGTTGACTGTGATGTGGGACTGATTAGAGGCAGGTCTGGTTTCTTCAGGAGATGACCAGTGGTGTTGCCTGGATACTGACTCTGCATGTGCTGCTGATGTGTCTGAGCCTGACACTCGCTTTGACAAGGCTTTGCAAAAACAAGTGATAATTAAACAGAGTCCTACGTGACCACTCTGTGACATTTTAATGAGTCGAGGTGAGAACATCCTTGTTTTTGTTTTTTTGTTTTTTTGCATGTTGGGTACAAGCAAACAAATAGGAACATTTTGAGTATGAGATCAAAAATGTGAATTTAAAAATCTATGAATTATATATTATTGATAAAGGTTAATAGATAACAATAATAATGCATTAGTCTTAAATATACGCTCAAGGCAGCTTCTGTAACTTCTGTAGCCACAACTGCCTTGGGGTGACTGATGGAAGAGAGGCTGCCAATCTACGCCATTAGCTCCCATGGCCACCACCATCACTCAACCACACACACAACATTCATACATTAGTATGGCAAGGTAGATGAAGTGTCCCTGTGGTGTCCCATCCTCCTAGTACTAACCAGACCCAACTCGGCTGTGATCAGACGAAATCTCATTTTATAAACTTAGAACAAATTATGTAGTGGGAGCTGAGGATGACTGTTAAACTAGATCTCAGGAGCTAAGTAAGGCTGGGCCTGGTTAGTACTTGGATGGGAGACCGCTGGGAAAATCAAGTGCCACAGTGGGGCACCAGTGGACAGTCGTTCTGTCCTTAGGCAAGACACTTCACCCACACTGCCTTTTATGAAAGTGGTATGTGCGTGAGTGATGGCGGTGGTCGGAGGGGCCAATGATGCAGCTTGGCAGCATCGCTTCCATCAGTCTGCCCCAGGGCAGCTGTGGCTACAATAGTAGCTTACCACCACCAAGTGTGAAGTGAATGAATAATGATCTGTAAAGCGTCTTTGAGTGTCATGAAAAGCGCTATATAAAACTGATGTATTATTATTTAATATTAAAATACTTGGACCACAGACAAAAATGGACTGGCCAAAAATCTATATAATGTCACCAGAGAATTGTCTTCAATCAAACTAACTAATCAAACAAATCAAACCATAACAGTCAGAAAGATAAAGGGAATCTCCAGTAGACTTTAATTAACTGAGACCAAAAATTACTTGAATTTTTTTTTTTTGTTAATTTAAGTACAACATTTGGATAGTGAAACAGTGCCACCATATGGTTATTTTATTTATTTATTTTTTACTATGGTAGCACTGTTTCAACTATTTTTTACTGTTGTCAGTTCTATTGACTCTATAGATAAAGAGTCAATAGAACTGACAACAGTAAAAAATTGTTGAAATATGCTGTTAGGTGCCAAAAACAAAAAAATGTATAGCTTGTGTACACACTCTCATTTAAATGAGCTGAGACTGCTCCATGTAAGCAAAAAAAAAAGAAAAAGATTAAATTAAAATACCATGCTGTGTGTGTCTATGTTTTATTTGCATTTTAAAATATGACCAATGCTTCACCCAAAATTCAACATATGAACATACATACATCTACATAAGAGTTTTTAATATTTTTTTCTTTTCAATTTTTGGTTATTTTATATATATTTATATTGTATATAATTATATAGAATTATTCGAGTTTACTCTAGTGATCTTGATACAAGCTGTTTGTAGGAATCAGATTTTAGCATATTTTGTTGTGAGAGCGCTGGATTTCAAATACATGTGCTTTGTGCTTCTCTAGTATTCAATGTTAGGGGTGGCAAATATTTACAAAATTAATATCTCATATTTTTGGGAGTACTGTATACTGAAGACGATATTCAGACAATATTATTAGTATACCTGTACATGTCTTGGCTGAGGTTCAAATACTGCACAAAAAGTGTTAAATTAACCACAACCACAACTGATTGCAGATTTTTATTTCTAGATCGTCTACTTGATATATTGTGTTTTTTCGTAAATATAATAATACTGTTCAAAAGTAGTCCAACATGCTTTTACAAAGTTTTAGAACTGTAATCCACCACTGTCCCTGCCAGAGAAGAGGGGAACAGGTGTTTTTCAGGTGGTGGCTGATGCTGGCCCTGTGCATAATGCATGATCTGATACAGGAGCACTGGGATAAATAAGTTATTCTAAGTTTGAGCCAGACTGGATCTGCCATTATTTCATATTAGCGTTTTTGCCTTTACTCCAGGTGAATGAGGTGAACGGTCAGAGGTGAGAGAGAGAGTGAGGCACATCAGGACAAACACAGATAGATTTATAGCTTCAATAAAGTGTGGTCCTGGACACAGAGTGGCCAGAGTAAATTTCCACAGCAGTGTTGTGCGATGGGGGAAGCTCTCTACAGCCCAGTCTTCTCATCTTAGAGTCACTTTTAACACAACTCCACCAAAAACCCTCAGTCCACAAACTCACACACCATCTTTCATTTCATTATCATACAAAAAATGATCCCCCGTATACAAGACATTACAAAGACAGAAAAGTAACAAGGACAACAGAAAAATAAAATAGATTTCAAATGACGTATTTCAGTACTTGTGTAGTACTTCAGTCAAAACGTACCTTTTTCTCTCCTTCCTTGGCATTTCCTCGCTTCTTATCTCTATCCCCTCTGTCAGCTGTAGGTCTGTCCCTGTCACCAAACAGTTTCTTAGCCCACTCATCTTTCTGAGCAGCCAGCCGGTGGCTGTGCGTCTGTGGAGGGGGAGGCGGAGATGGCAGGTGGTCCCCAGGGGCCAGTGGGGCTCTGTAGCGGTCAGCTGGGATCTTACTCATGGGTGGGGGCAGGGTGCTGCAGTTGGCTGAAGACCATCCGTCCGTGGACTCTGCGTAGGACTCCTGGTCACTGCTCAGGCCGAGGTGGTGCTGTTGCCGCCAGTCTCTCAGCACATGGACAGGTAGCCATCGCTGAGACTCCGCCCCTCCACCCACAGCTCCTCCCACAGCTCCTCCTCGTATCCCTGGAGAAAAGTGATGTGGGAGGGCTCCTCTTCGGGACATTTCATGGTGCGAAAGGGGCAGCGGGTGAGGGAGGTCGGCCAGGTGGGAGTCATGGCGATAGTGACCGTTCCTCAGAGCCACAGGAGGGGGTGGAGGGTGGTGTGCCGTTGCTCCAAGGGTCGGGCTCCAGGCCTGCTGAGAGGACGGGGGGCTGTCCCAGTGACGGGGTCCTGGGACGTAGTTGTTGGCAGGTGGTCCCCCAAGGTCAACTAAGAGCACCCTGTTGCTCTTCTCCTCAGGTAGAAAGTTGCCAATGCCACTGTCACTGTTGCTGCTTGTGCTGTGGTTTTGTTGGGCGTCATTATCAGGATCATGAAAGGCCCGCGCCCTCACACCTTCAATATTGTCTCCCATGTCTCGATACAGGACAGAAACAAACTGCAGAAGAGGCTGAGAGCTGGGAGGAAATTCAAGGCAGCCCCCTGTGTCAGGGTCTGGGGTGCACTCGAAGCCAAACCTGCATGCAATACTCATATGAACCTGCAGGGAAGGTAAAACATTAGTAAAACATTAAGAAATGTAGAATATATGAATGATAGAAACCAGCGTGTAGACTTCATACCTGGTGCTGGCAGAGCTCTGGATCCACAATAAAAACATGGCAAGATGTTCTCAAACCACTCTCATCGTCTCTGTTAGTGCTAAAGTATCGGTCATCCTGGTCGTCTGAGGCCTGCATTGTCACCAGCCCAAAGAATCTACGGTCGTCTGGACAACATGCACTGAAGGCAAGTTTTTCTGCGGGATACGTGGCCAAGACCTGCCTCCTGTCGCTGCACAGACGGACACTGTCATGCATAACCTGAGAAAGCAGAGGAAAGATACATTACTGTACAAAAACATTTTCAGAAATTAACTATTTCACTGCCAGCATGCAATCAAAAGTGCTAGACTATGACTATTGCACAATAATAACATTTTGCAGTATAGTATTATCATTGAGAATATTTAATGTTTTATCACTGAAAAAAATGCATGTAAGCCAAACCCTCTAACACAGTGTTCCTCAAACTGTGGTACACAGCCATAATTTAAATCTGGTTTAGCTCTAGTTTAGAGTTGAAATAGTCCTCTTAGGAATCTAGTGGTAATTGTAAGGCCAAATATTTTTGTAGGTAGTACTGGTGAAAAGTTTACTAACACCAAACCCTAATACAATGGAATTACATAATATTATAAGAAGTGTAGCATTAATAAAGTCTGACAATAAAATCTTTGATAAAGTAAATAAAGTATGTATTTGTTGAAGGTGTAGAGTAGAAATCGCCCTGTATGGGTTTTTTCATGGCTGATGCTGATTTGTTTAGAACCCAGAGAAACCCGTGGTTGATTAGCTCTGCCGATATTTTTGGTCGATATTTCTACTGTGGAGACAATGGTGTGTGCTATAAAAGTGAAAGCATGTGAATAGTGAGTTAGACATACCTTCATCATTACTAAAGAGTGGATCTTTTGCTCAGCTCGAAGGCGCCTCATGCTCCCTCTGATAGCCTGTAAACTGTCATTCTCTAAACTAGCCCCTGTGGAAGCTAGCTCAATGGATCCAAGATATCCAACAATCATCCCTACGTTTACAATGCCCTCATTTGACTCTAGGCCCAAGTCCCCACCATTTCCCACATCCCCCTCTTGCTGATGGAGGTGAAGATGTCTGAAGTCAGTGTCCAGGAAAAAAGCATCATCACTGACAACCTGGGCCATCTCCTCCTCAGACAATAAGTTTGGGTTGCTGTGGGAATGTGGGCGATAAGGGGGATACTCGGGATCAGAGAGTGAACGTGGTTTGGCTCCGGATGTGACCCTCTCTTTGTCTGAACTGCTAGATGAGTGGCTGGAATTTTCAAAAATCATGTTGAAAATGCCCCCAGACTGCAGTTCAGCCACTACCTTCTCTGCTCTGTTTATGCCCATGTTTTTTGCATCTATTTTGGGCTTGTACAAACCAGCTCTGGCCCCAGACCTACTACTATTGTTATTGTTGTTTATGCTGTTATCATAGAAATAGTCCAACTCGTCATCACTGGAGCAGGAGTCCACAAAAGCTGCTGCCACATTATTGCTGTTGTGATGCCGGCTGCCTGCATTGCGTTGGTGATGGTGTCTTTTTGGTCTTTCCCCCTCGGCAATGACCAACTTCAAAACACCAGAACAACGGCCAATGAGTTTGACTACGTCTTCATGGGAAGCTTTAGAAACATTGATGTCATTTACAGAAAGAATGTAGTCCCCCGATCGCAGTCCCACATAGTCTGCTGGGCTGCCCTTAAGGATACAGCTAAGAACACAGGGACTTTGCCCCGACAGAGTAAATCCATATCCAGTTCTTCCTCTGGCCACCTCTACAGCCCGGATACGCCCCTGCTGACACGGAGGAGGCAGGTTGAACCCACGCCTCTTAGATGATGTGTCCATTTGTCTAAACATTGTGCCAAATGTTGTGATATACTTCTGTCAAGACATGTCCTCACATCATATCCAGATCTTTGACAACTGAGAGCTTAAGAAAATAGTAAAGCTAAAGGTGAAAATCTTAGCCGTAATTCTTGCGTTGATGAGAAACCGGTAACATCATGGTGTCTATCCTTACAAGCCAGCAGTGTGCCTGTCAACACAATAAAAACAATTAGAGCATTTGTGTCATAAATCAGTGCATAAGTTACTAAGTTGATTGGTTAATATTCTTTCCAAATATGAAATTTTCTAAATAAAATGAAAAGGACAGAAACAAAATCATGTAGGAATTAATATACCAAATGTATGTATGGTCCATAATCACACAATAACATGCCTGTGAATTACATTAATAACAACGTGATCTTCGTCAATTATTTATTATCAAATCAGTAGTTAGGCGCTTTATAAATACAATGAAAGATGACGGACAGGTGTGTGTGTGAAGTGGGATGTGAAGAACACGAGGTAGATTAGTGGGCGGAGTCTAAAGGTGCGCATACCTGAGTTGTCATTCTGCGGTAACACGAGTCTACCGAAGAAAT
Organism: Paratrypauchen microcephalus; assembly: GCA_036785185.1. Classification (NCBI taxonomy): domain Eukaryota; kingdom Metazoa; phylum Chordata; class Actinopteri; order Gobiiformes; family Gobiidae; genus Paratrypauchen; species Paratrypauchen microcephalus. The sequence goes on from JAVJIX010000009.1 coordinate 574,238, forward strand.
CTGACATCTGATTGACAGAATAATAGTCCTTTGTCTGCACACGCTGTAGTTCGTTTGGTGCATTATTGTCAACAAACGCACTGTAAATTACACGCAGTTCAGTCGGCCAATGCAACAGGAAATAGGTTAGCAAAGATCATGGCTCTATTGGCAAGGATAATCGGTTAGCAAATTAACTCAAAACAGCAAAATATGAACTCATGCTAAATGTTAAACATCGCCATCAAAGTAACGCTAAACGTCCGTATGCTTCAAACGAATACCTGCGCCTTAACTTGTCTATAACTTCACTTTTAAAAACTTTTTGGTATAACTTACTTCACTACGCGCAACCAACCATGCTAATATCTTAGTCCCGCCCCTAGAATCCAGAAATCTGGAATGTCGGTCTGTTGCCACAGTAACGGAACTGTACACAGACTTTTTGAGGCTGCCATTGGTTAACCGCGTTGTCTATCAAACCCGTGAACAGTTATGTGGATAAATTGAGAAAAGTTAGCTTGAGCTAACACAAATAAAAAAAGTATCGCCTGTCACACATTCAACAGGTGGAAAACTTAGATTTCACAATTTTAACAATGACAGTACCAGCGACAATAAACACATTAGACCATGCATCGGTTAGATAACAGCAATGTGGCATAAACAAACGATATCAAGGAATGGGGACAGCTGGCAGGAATAAGAGTTGTACAAAGCTGTAACTTGGAGAAGATGGGGTCTTTTCATGTTTTGTCAAATATGTTTGGTGAAGCAAGTCAGCTAGCAACAGACTAAAACTTACTTTTCTGCATCCAGTGATGATGTCGGTCGTGTCGTGTCCATAGTTTTGTAGCCAAGGTTAGTAAGGTAAACTCAGGGGCGATGGGTAAACAAAAGAAAAGGCTGCTTGCTGCACCATCTGGCGAAGTAGCCTTAAGAGGACGACTGGAGGAGAGGGAGGGAGGTGTTCAGAATCAGAGCTGCGGAGGAAGCGTCTCTGTTTAGGGATAAATCAATTAGCAAGTCCATTAGATACTGGTTACTACAGCGGTTTTCTCAGAGATACATTTGGGAATTAAAATATATATTCAGACTGACTGTATAAATAATGTATGTATAATGTATAAAAACATTTGTGCACAAGTAATAAAATAAACTTGAGCACAAGTTGAGTTACTTTTGGTTTCTATTTGCTTATGACATATAGTGGTCATGATTTTAGCTCAAGTGCCATATGGCTCCTACTAATCCAATTAATACATTTAATCACTTAAATGGGAGGGATTTGGGTAAACCAAGACGATTTCTACTACTTAAAGATGAAAAAAGTCTATTTAAAATATATAAATCCAGACAAAAGCAAGGAAACATCTTTAAATAATTTATTAATTTCTACAAGACCATAAGCAGTGTTTAATCTTTGCAAAAATGTACATTAAAATGAAATACACAATCTCTTGTTCTATTTTTACAGGCAACTGTAACAAAAGCATGAGACTCTAGATCAAAAACAGGGGCAATCCAGAGTCTGTGCTGCTTTTACAGCAGAGATGAGACGACTGTAGTGTTCAACACGTCTAGTGCAACCCAAGTCTAACCTTCAGAAAAGAGCAAAACGATACCGATCCTAATTGCAGAGGTGATGATCAACTGGACAATTTTCATTTTTAAGTGGACCGACAGATCTTATGGAGTGAGAGGGACAAAGCCTTTAAGAATAATCATGAAATTAATTTGAGGAAAATGTTCATTGACCCTTCCTGCACCACCTTAGATTTATTGCAATAGCATTATGCTCCACAGGGGTCTTCAGTCTGCCTTTGTCTAAAATCAGAGCAAATTACTCCATGATTCTCTGACAGTTTTACACAACCCATTTGGTTGTATTAATCTGCTTACAGTGCCTTATTCAAGCTGCATATTTCCAGGTGTAGATAGATTTTACTGTACAAACAGATGTTAAAAGTCAAACATTGCATATTAAAGTCTGAAACACCGACATGGAAAACCTTCAGGTTTAAGTGCTAAATATATGTAATACTTTCAGCACATAGACAATTATTGATGGAATATTTACCAATATTAAATCCAGACAAAATATTTAAAGCTCAACAACAGAGTTGCATGACACCCCTACGCTACACTGTCCTCGGTCTGATTTGTCAAAGCTGCTGTTCGTCGAGAAGGCTCCTTTTGGATTTAGTTGCATCAGTCATAGCAACCGTATCCAGTGAAATCTAGTCATAAGGATAATGTGTGAGAATAGCAGTAATGCTAAGCATGCGTCAAGCTTTCAGTGTACAAGACATACATTTTCAGTCTTTTTCTAAGGCAAGTGTATGTACAGTGACACAGCGCAGATCTTGTCTGGTCTACAAGTCAAGTCGTTGTTAAAACGCATTGCTTTTTGCTTTCTGTGATCTTCTAAGAAGTGGTGTGTTGTACAACAGAAATATGGCATTGCATTGTCATAAAGTTAAGATATTTCTTCACACATCATCATGCACCAAGGCTTTCATATACTTTAAAAATCTTTTTACACAACACTCCATATAGATTACTGTAAATAATTCACATACATCCTGAGAAGTACAGAAATAGCCATTTATAATGTAGGTAATCCAGTTTCTTTTGGAGTTGTGTTAATCCACTTTGCAAGGGTTGAACTGCTAAAATGTATACATAGAGAAAACTTACTTTAAAACATACCTCTCTGTACATAATCTTGTCATTTATAACTGTGGTGACTTCTTCACCCCACTTCAGTAATATAATTTTTTGCATAAATTATCTGACAATAACAAAATATAAAAATGGTTTGAAATATAGCCCAGCATTTTTAACCCAGTGTAACTGAATATTTTTGTTAATTTCTATGAAGCTTTGTCAAAGTGCAGGGTTAAGATACAATAAAGGTGCTGATGCTTGTATTGTGGAATAGTCTGGAGTCATTGATGTTAGGGGGGCAGAAACCTCCCCTTAAGTTGAGGCATTTTCAACATTTTTGGGACTTTTTGCTTCAACGGACTAGTGAAAACGTGAAATAAACACAGCTACAGTAGATAACATTTACGTACACATTCTGATCCATCTTCAAGCACAAGTGAGGTGCAAATGAGTATTTTTTTTTCTTCTTCAATTTTTACCCTCCAGCTTTCAGAGGGATGTGTCTTGATGGATGGACTGCAGACAGCCCAGCAGCTGGTGGTAGGGGCTTCCCGGGGAGGCCACAGTCTCAAACACAGACTGGAAAGCCCGGCGGTCCAGTTCTTCATCGATCTGGTGCCGATAGAAATCCATGGCAGCGAGACAGAAAAGATTTACATCCACTACATCACTGGAGCCCATTCTGCTGATCACATGGGGAAGACTGGTGAAGGAAAGGGGGTCAAGGAAAGCATTGTAAAACTATTTTAGTAAAATAAATAAATTATCATTATCATATTTTAATCACTACTATACACACTCTAAAACATATGACAAATTATAATAAAGATGGCAACATTATTAAATCAAAACTCTTTCTGAAATGTACTTTAAATAATCGCTTGACTCTTTTATGTTTAAGGATACAGAGCAGAGATCCACTGCGAGGTGGAAGCAGAGACAAAGAAACAAGAGAGGCTCCACATGGCCATAGCCACTGGCGTCCTCTGAGTGAAGTTGGACAAGGACAGAAGCACCCAATCCCGCACCATGGAGGATTGCCCTGTGGCATGGAGTGTCTGGAAAACCTACAACAGCAGGAAAAATGAACACTATTATACATACATCTGCTTCAAATCCATAATTAAAAGGGAATATATTATGCTTTTCTGGGTATTTAGTACAAAAAATGTAGGTCATTATTGTACGCTTTATTCAATGTAAACCATAATACTGGTATAAAACAGTTTATTAATAGAATAGGTACTGACTTTGGCTGTACAGAACTGCTGAAATAAGAAGCCCAGCCTCAGTGCCTCTTCATACCATAACAAACAGGATAATTCAAAAACTTCCGACTCTTATGTTATTCATGTAGGGTTAAAAAGCTCTCAGCCATTTTTCAACATTAAAGTAATTGAAAATATACAATGCAAGTGTTGGTAGGTAGGTGAAAACAGACATTTTCGGAGCACTCAAGCCTCAAATGTAGGACAGAACACTGTTATAACATTGTTAAAAGCTCATAAAAGTTCATTTTTCATAATACAGCCCCATAACATGCATTTCTTAACCAAAGGCGTTTTAGCAATCAATAAGATCCATAAAGTATACATGCCATAAACACCATAAACACAATTTAAGTCATCCATTCAACTAATCTTACAAAGTGGCATAAAGTGAATTTTGAGTGGAGGAAACTTCGAAATAATCCTGTACTGACCTTGTAGACCACAGTGGCCATGAATTGTGGGTAGGGCTGCTGATTGGACAGGAACTCGCCGATGACCTTATTCATGACATCCTGTGGTGGAAAGAAGTCATCCAGAAACTGGGGCAAAATCCTAGACACTACCCGGGCCTCGCTGGGTAAACCCTTCCGGATTCTGCAAAGAGGAAATGCAACTAATGGATGATTGCTGAAAACTGGGGCAGTACATAGCCATGGGTTAGACCAGGGCAAATGACTGAATCTCAATTAAAATTTAATCCTGTCTAATTGTCAATGATATGGTTGGGTGATTTTAGGGTCCACAGTCAATCCTTGGTTGACTGACCCAGTATGTGGGTTGGAGCAGAGCTCAGCCTTTGGAGGAAGAAAATGAATCAGTGCCATTAAAAAAATAATAATAATACAAAGTTTGTCTTGTTTAGGTTGAAAAAAAAAATACATACTTTTATTTGAGCATTGAGATTGAGGGAAAAAAGTCTACTAACAAACTAAATAAAATGACTAAACTAATTCAGTTTCTAAAATATTTATGAAAGCTTGACTTGAAACAGATTGTGTTAAATAATTGTAGAAGGATGTTTATACCTGTCAAAGAGGACAGAGACTCTCTCCATAGCCACAATTATGGACTCGCTGTCTGGAGCCTGCGGGTCAGAGTGGGCGGGGCGAGCGGCAGGACTGGCCTTTTCCTTCCCTGAAGAGAAACCAACATGACCTGCCGTGACGCCCACCGCCTTCACTACGGCAGAGTCAACCTGACCTCTAACCCCTGTGACCTCTGAACCCGACGCAAGCACCGCTGAGAGGATGACCAGTGGAACACACATTAGAGTTTGAACAAAGAACTGATCAAATTATTAGAATTTTGGTCAAAACAGAATGTAGATACTCGGGAAATTCTGGAAAAGTCTCTAAATGGTTTGTAGGGACAGTGCATTGGCATTACTTCCAATTAGTAAGGAGAGGGGCAAAGATCTTTAAGTTAAATACAGGACAATACCTCAAGACTACTACTATTAACTAACTCAAAAACAAAAAGGCAACATGCTTTAGACACTACAGTTAGTAAGGGTCATTGTAGGGGGTTAGAGGTTAGGTTTCTATGTCCAAAACTACGTCTTATACAGGTAACATGCAGGATGCAAACAAGCAGTTCATACACTCAACAAAAATATAAACGCAACACTTTTGTTTTTGCTCCCATTTTTCCTGAGATGGACCCAGAGATTCAAAATTCACTCCAGATACACAACACTACCATTTCTCTCAAACATTGTTCACAAATCTGTCCAAATGTGTGACAGCGAGCACCTCTGCCCCGCCGAGACAATCCACCCCACCTCACAGGTGCGCCACATCAAGATGCCGATCCGACATCATGACCAGTGCACAGGTGCGCCCCAGACTGCCCACAATAAAAGGCCACCCCGAAATGTGCAATTTTTTTTGCTTTATTGGGGGTCTGGGGACTCAGAACCAGTCAGTATCTGGTGTGACCACCATTTGCCTCATGCAGTGCAACACAGCTTCTTTGCATAGAGTTGATCAGATTGTCAATTGTGGCCTGTGGAATGTTGGTCCACTCCTCTTCAAAGGCTGTTATGGACGAAGAACACAGGTGCATTTTATTGATGGCATTTTGAATGCACAGAGATACCGTGATGAGATCCTGAGGCCCATTGTTGTGCCATACATCCATGAACATCACCTCATGTTTCAGAAAGATAATGCACGGCCCCATGTTGCAAGGATCTGTACACAATTCTTGGAAGCTGAAAATGTCCCAGTTCTTGCATGGCCAGCATACTCACCGGACATGTCACCCATTGAGCATGTTTGGGATGTGCTTGAGCGGCGTATACGACAGCGTGTACCAGCTCCCACTAATATCCAGCAACTTCGCACAGCCATTGAAGAGGAGTGGACCAACATTCCACAGGCCACAATTGATAATCTGATCAACTCTATGCGAAGAAGATGTGTTGCACTGCATGAGGCAAATGGTGGTCACACCAGATACTGACTGGTTCTGAGTCCCCAGACCCCCAATAAAGCAAAACAAATGCACATTTCGGGGTGGCCTTTTACTGTGGGCAGTCTGGGGCACACCTGTGCACTGGTCATGATGTCGGATCGGCATCTTGATGTGGCGCACCTGTGAGGTGGGGTGGATTGTCTCGGCGGGGCAGAGGTGCTCGCTGTCACACATTTGGACAGATTTGTGAACAATGTTTGAGAGAAATGGTAGTGTTGTGTGTCTGGAGTGAATTTTGGATCTTTGGGTCCATCTCAGGAAAAATGGGAGCAAAAACAAAAGTGTTGCGTTTATATTTTTGTTGAGTATAATTTGTAGCAAAACAAAAAGAAATGCCAACACTAAATAAATTATAAATGAATGATTCTATACACCAAAATATGTGCAGGAAAGATGATGCTTCTGAAAATGTCATAATGTCTTGAAAGTGTACTGCATTTTGTACAGTAAGGGGAGGAAGTAGCAAATTCCACTTAAAGATATTAGATTTGTCCTAGTTTTTCCTAGTAAAAGCACCCATTGTTAAGACACTCTGGTTTTCACAGGTTACTTGAGGGGACAACAACTATGTTTTTCTTTGATTTGGGTTTTCTAGCACAGAATGCAAAGGTCATTGGTTAAGCTCACATGCATAGTTCTGTAAGTGAGCGAATGAATGTTATAAGCTATCCAAATATGGCACTCACTAGTGAAGTTAGAAGCTTCCTTACCTGTGTACATGCAGGTGAGCATGAGGCCAAGTGCCGCCATGGCTCTGTGGGGCGAGGGCATGTTCACTCGATCTACACTGAGCTTGACCAGCGACTCAGCGTCCACGCGTGATAACTGCTCGGACAGTAGGAGACGCTCAAGGCCGCGTAGCACACAGTGGTAGATGACAGAAGGAGTACAATCCTCACTGGCCAAGACCATAACACCACACAGCTGAAACAAGAAGGCAATGAGCACAAAGGGAAAGAGACAGCAGCAACTGGGTGTCAGATAACGTCACAATATTTTACAGGCTTATAATGTTAAATAGAAACAGTGGGCAGGTAAAATGTATGAAGTTGTCCAGATTTTGAGTTAGGCATAGTGAGATCATAGACCTACTCTCCTAATACTTAATTACATGATTTTTTATCTTTTTTGGTTATATGAAAATACAGTAAATCAGTATACCTTCCCAACCCCAATTTGCAGCTAAGACACCATCACAATCTAGAAAAAAATTACTCACATAATTACAACATTCGTAACGCTCTGTAACTGTAACTTTACCTGTATTACTCCTGCCATGAACTCCGAGCCTACATCCAGAGGGTAATTCTCCATCATGTAGAAGGCCACTGCACACATGACCAACACATGCTGCTGATTGTGCAAGTGTACGCAGCTGTAGGGCACAAATATACACAATTAATGAGACTGAAGACATTGTAAATCAGGGGTGTCAAACATGCGGCCCGGGGGCAAGATCCGGCCCTCCAAGACCTTTAATCTGGCCCTCGGCTGGTTTTCTATTAAAATATTTTAATTATATTTAAATTTTATATTAAAATATTTCTGATTTTCTGCGCATGTTTTCTGTGCAGTTTACCACAGCAGCATCTCCAGTGCCTCTGTGCGTGGCCCCTCCCACCAGAGCAGCACAAATGAAGACTCGCCTCTTTCCAAACGCTCTTAAAGGACCATTGTTTTGACTGTTGACCATGACACGCTCATCAGCAAAATGTCAAAAATGAGAAAAGTGGACGCCCAGTGCAGGATTTTCCAAGAAAAACTGACTAATTCCTATTTGTTCCCAGAGGTGAATGGGAAACCTGTATGCTTGTGTTGAAATTTAATTTTTCTTAAAGTTTCAGGTTGTTCATAATATTATAATATTTTGTAAAAGAAAGCGTTCATCAAATAAAAAAGACTTCTGTAATAGATTTGTGTTTCTCTGTACAAATATTTGGACTTATTGCTATTTTTTGAGTATATATGCCATGAGTTTTCTGATCCGGCCCCTTTGGGATCAAAGTCGGTTGGATACGGCCCACGGATCAAAATGAGTTTGACACCCCTGCTGTAAATGGTCACATCTTTATATAGCAGTTTTCCACTTTCAAGGCACCCAAATTCTGGCTTCATTATTAAAGTCTATTATGCAAGTTAGGTCAATATTATTCCCACATTATACTTACTGTGCAATAGCCCTGAGATTGGACAGCAGGTACTCAGAGACTGTGGGAATGAGCTGTTTGGCAGTATCATCAAGCAGGTCACACTCCAGCACATACAAAACACCATGAAGAGCCCCCATTCGACTGGGCAGGTGAGTGCTACGAAGTGTCGCCTCCAGCAATCGGCACACTGGCTCTGCTATGACTTTATCCTGGAAATGTACACAGTCTTCTAAATGACTCATACTATGCAATATTTGTTTTGTTACTGGCGTTTATAAATGCTCTTCAGAGCATTATGTTAGATTTGTCATTTCATGTTTTAGCACTTAAAAAACACCTATGAATATAAAACAGATCATGTTTAACCAAATGTGGTCCCAGTCCCCATACTAGGGTTTGGTGTATGCATGTGACATCTACTGGCAACAGCGGGAATTAGGATGAAAAAAAGAAAAGAATAAAAAAGCTAGCCATTTAAGAGTCTGGTGATCATCAATGGACAAAACACTTTAACTGAATAAAACTGAATGAAGCCAAATACAAGTCTATGTATGTTTTGGGTGTGTAGAATCCCTCAGTCATCCAGGTAGAATCCATGGCAAAAAAGGAGAAATTCAGTTTGTCTGCTGGACAAATTTATTTGGTCGAAAACATTTCACAGAAGCTGCTTGGATGAGCTGTGAAACATCTTCGACCAAATACACTTTGTCCAGTTGACAAACTGAATTTCTCCTTTTTTGCCACGTATGTTTTGGGTGTTATTTTATACAATTTTACATTTAACTTAACCATTATTTAATGAGTAGTTCTCATTTATAAACATAAAATTGTTAAAAGCTCAAAAAAGCTTCTTTTTTTTTTTTTTTTAATAATAGGTGTCCTTTAATCCATCTTTGTAAAATACTGGTTTTAGTTTGGTTACAGTCCTTACCATGCCCAATACAGCAGCTGCTTTGCAGATAGCAGGAACCAGGTATTGGTTGAGGATCTCATCTTCTGGTGGGTGGAGCTTCTGTAGTTCCATTAGAGTTGAGAACATCATGTCGAATTGATTTCTCTCCGTAAAGAGATCTGATACTGCCAGCAGCTACAATAAACACAAAATGCTGTAATGTAAGAAATGTTCAGTAACATTAAAACACCAGAACAATGATGAGGCAGGTCTGCTCAATGTAAAAAAATATACGTATATATATATACTTACACACACGCGTGCACGCGCACGAAAATTATATTTATACATACACATATACACATAGAGAATATCAATCTTAAATTTAAGAAATAGATGTAATGTAAACTAAACACCAACACCAACTTTATGATGTTAAATCAGAAGTATTGATTGCAGTGGAGGACTCACCGATCGGACAACTTCACTGATTAGTATGGTAGGGATCCTTCTGTTGTTGGGGGAGCCTGGGATGAGCCACTGACTGTAAAGCTCAAGCAGAAACTGGGAACAAGAATGGATGTCCACGCCAGCTCTGTGCTTCCTAAAATTGCAACACAAATTACTGTTACTGTGCCATCTATTTCAGAGTGTACCCTCTATGTTACCTGGAATTGATGGGAGACAATGGTGGGGATGTGGGAGCTGGAGTGTCAGGCTCATCTTCTTCGTCTTCGCCCCACTCCTCTTCTCTGAGCGGGGTAATATTGTTGCCAAGCCAAACTGAATGGATTGAGACCTGAAAAAAGGTAAAAAGAGGTTTAACAAAAAGCCTATATAACGATTTACAAACCAATACATGTTACTTCTAACCTGTCCCAATTTGTAGTCCATGTTCCCCATTTCCCGCTCTGTGTTGATCTGCAGCAACAGTTTTTCATGACTAATTAGAGTCCCCGCTACAACACAAAAAGAGGAATTATGAATACACTTGTTCAAATAGGAGACTAAATTTGGTGCATACAGTTAGTCACCTGTGGAGGCAGCAGAGAGTGAGGGCACAGGGTCCCATGCGTGGTAAGGGTGGTGTGTGTGAACATTGTCCCTCTTCGACACAAGAGCCTGAATCTCCCTCTCCACTTCGCCTCTGATCACTGCAAGCTTTCTCCCAAATCTTTGATTAAAAAAATATATATTAAAAAATGTAAACAGCATGGGTTGTTAAAATTTTGGTAATCAATTTGAATATTTACCGTGTCTCTAAAGCCTTGAGGCTCTTGTTGCGCGGCTGCTGTTCCAGACAGCTGACCGCAGGGTTTCCAGCTGTAGGCAGGGTCATAGCACTCAGCACCAGGCTGGTGATGGCCTGAACAGCCAACACATTCAACTGGGTACGCTCCAAGTCTTCCTAAACAGGAAATGCACCAACCAAATAACCACTTCATTAATACCTTATTATTGTCCTATTTATAGCAATGAAATGTAGCAAATCCCTTATTTGGCTTTGGGATTAGCTTGTTTTTAGAAATGTTGCCATGGCAAAACAGTTCTTAAAGAGGACATGTCATTTACAGCACACATTACCTCTTGTTGCGTCTCCTCCTCCTGGTCCATAGTGATGGGCTGTGTGACCAGCACCCCCAGCAGAGTAGCCCATGTCTCTTCAAATTGGGTCCGGCTGCTCCAACCTAAACATATGACATGACATAATATAACATAATAATAATGGACCTACAGATATTAGATGGCTTTCTGTTTATACCCAGTGTGTTGATGCGGTAGAGAAACTCTCTAAAGACATCTTTCTCCTGCAGGAAATCCACTGGAATCTCTGGTAAGCTTGTGCCAAACTCTCCACCCCGCTGAGGGGACCAGCCCAATTTCCAAACCTAAAAAAAGGCCATCACTATCATTTCATATATTTTAATATAACATGATAGTTCATAGTTCTCTTACGGACCAGTGGAGGAACTCTGGTGTAACTGTTAACCAGTGGCAGTCGAGATAGACTGATCACAATGTTGCGCAGAGTCGGAGTAAGAAAGATTGGAATTGCACTGTTTCTATGGTGGCCCAGTGTAAGGACACTCCGGAGACCTTCAACCAGCTCTCCCATTATCTCACATGATTGCCATTCACGCAGGTCTACAACAATAGCAGTGCATTAAAAACCTGCAGGATCTGAGATAAATGAACAGCTGAATAAACACCACTTTCCCCGAATTGGCACTTACAGTTTGCGTGAGGGGAGTCTACTTCATCTCCATCCTCCTCCACCTTGGGTCTTTTCTCAGAATACAGAAGCTGGTCGCCAGGTTTCACTGCCACTAAACACACAAGCAAATATAAACTCAGTAATCGTAGTATAGAAAGAACACCAAAATGTAATTTAATGATGACTTCCCCCCTTTTACCTGCAACAATGATAAGGCGAAGACAGTGAATAAGAGAGCAGGTATGTGTGGTGTACTCTGATGTAGATAGCTTGTTCCAAACAAAGGGCTGTTGTAATGCAAGACAAAGACAGTCCAGAGCGCACTGGAGGTCCACACTGAGAGGCAGCTGGTCATGTAGCAGATGCCAAACTATCACCTGAAGAAGACAATACAAGGTCATCTTAACAGCAGATGAACCCATTGTACACATCTGTTAAAAAGTAGCAACTACCTCTGTAGCAGTACAGGTGAAAGCAGTGATGAAATGCTCCTTTTCTGCAGAAATGTGAAGTGAGGAAGGCAGCTGACTGACATTCAACATGTACTGCGAGAGAGCTCTGCACACCGACAAAACCCTTGGGAAGAAGCCAGGCTCATCTGGAAAAAAAAGTTGATTAATTTTAAGATGTGTTATGCCTGCAAGAGATATTTCATTTTCCAAGTAATTACCATGTTCCTTACCAAACACAGTGGCTAGAGATTCCCAGTAGGGCAGAGGCTGAAAGGGAGGCAGGAAAGACTGGTGTGGAGAAGGAAGTGACTGTGTGACCTCAGCAACCTGATCGAATGTAACCTGCAAAGCCGTTTCTAACAGAAGTGTCCCTTGACCTCGCGTTAACCGGTGAATTCCCAAACTTATACTTGGACACAACAGACTGAGATTGAACTCCTACAAGAAAGATATAAACAATTGTCAGATAAGCATTTATTAGGGACTTAAATAATGTTATGGGATTACCTTGCAGCTCATTATGTTCAGAAGATCAGGTGGAGGTAGTTTAGTGAGAAGTTCTGTTGTCTCCAGCAAAGACACATCTCCACAAAGGCAACACTGCGACTTCACCAAAGCTACATACCATTCCTAAAAAAGCACATAGGGTTTACATATTTGCTCACAATAGTAAATAGAGCCAAATTTTGAAAATTATTATACCCATTATATTTCTAGCTTATATACAAATTATATCTTACCTTATCTACCATTACCAATTCTGGTGAAGGTGAAGGATCCCCATCTAAGGGGTGTGACGTCACAGGTGGGACTGGGCTGTTGGTGTTGGTAACAGTGGCCCTAAACCTGTCCAGCAGAGAGTAGAACCTCTGATGCCTGAAATGGAAAGAAGTGGGTGGGTCAAAGCTTCTGCTACCCAAAGATGCATACAATAATCACATTGTATCCAAGTGACATCTTTACCTCTGAGCAAGCCCACTGCTTTGAAGATACTCCTGAATCCTATTGAGCTCTTCCACAGGGAGCTGAGCTATGCTGTTCTGCAGGGTTAAATAGATAATTAATTCAATACAAATTTTGAACTAAAGCCTTTCAGTAGTGTGTGTGCTGCGTACCTGTAGTGTTTCAGCGAGCAGCATCTCGACCCTGCGACAGGCCAGTGTGTCCACCATACGGGCCAGCACTCGATACGGAGTACTGAGCAGCTTGTCCACATACAGCATCAGCAGAGAGCCAGACTGACTCAAGTGGATCCCCTCCAAACACTGCAGAGTTTTCTTCAACATGGTGGGCTAAAAAAAATGACCCAGAGAGCAAATTAAAAATGGTAATTAGTTGAACTTATTTCAAATCAAACTTTCCCTCTTGGTAATCTTACAGTAGAGAGATTGTCACAGCGTGACTGGATGGCCTGAATAAAGAGACCACTGGCAGCAGAATTACGATGAACAGCACTGATAAAATCCTGCACTGGAGGCTCATGGGAAAGGCTGATCAGGTCTCGTACATGATTAACAATGAGCCAGGTCAGGTGCTCTGAATCATGGAGGTTTTGACACTGAAAAATGGAAATATAAAATGGAAACTTAATAGGGTAAAAGAACTACAAAGCAAAAATCGATATTATTTAATACTGTCCTAACCACATAATCACAGAACAAGATGAGGGTTCCCCTTCGTACAATCTCTCTGTTGACCATAGCCAACCGTGATTCAGGCTTGTCCTCTTCACCTTCCCCTGAGCTGAGAGGACTCAGCAGCTTTGTGCAGGACAGACTCTGTCTCCTACAAAAGGAAAAACTAAATCAGATAGATCAAAACATACAATTTACAAGAGTGAATATGTTAAGCAGGAGCATAATATTAAAAAATTCAAAGTTCAAAGTCAGCTTTATTGTCAAAAACCATATGTACAGGTTGCACACAGGATTTGAAATTGCAGCGCTACCTAGGCCCACAGTGAACATTAAACATCTTATAAACAAGACAATAAACATAATGACCAAAACATCACATATACCCGTAGCAATAGAGTTGTATATAATACAAATAAGTAAACAAGTAAAACACACAATGTGTAGCGTAATAAAGCTCAAATGGTGTCATGTAAGCAGTAGTGTCATTGGGGAGGAAGGGCAGGGAGAGTTCAGCATCCTGACAGCTTGGTGGGTGAAGCCGTCTTTCAGTCTGCTGGTCTTGGCCCTGAGGCTCCTCAGTCTCCTTCCTGATGGCAGCAGACTGAAGAGGCAGTTGGGTGGGTGGGTGGGATTACCCACAATGCAAAGGGATTTGCGGGTGAGGTGGGTGTGGTAGATGTCCTGCAGGGAGGGGAGAGAGACACCCACGATTCTCTCAGCTGCCCTCACTACTCGGTTTAGCTTTTTTCGGCAGGACACGGTGCAAGTGCCATACCACACAGTGATGCAGATGGTGAGGATGCTCCCTATGGTGCCTCTGTAGAAGGTGTGCAAGTTGGGAGTTGGAGCTCTGGCTCTCTTCAGCTTGCGGAGGAAGTAGAGTAGCTGTTGGGCTTTACTGGCCAGTGATGCAGTGTTCTTTGACCGGGAGAGGTCCTCAGAGATGTACATATCCAGGAACTTGGTGCTGCTTACTCTCTCCACAGCAGTCCCGGTAATGGTGAGGGGGGCATGCTGTATGTGTGCTCTCCTGAAGTCTACAACAATCTCCTTTGTGTTCTCCACATTCAGGGAGAGGTTGTTGTTCTTGCACCACTTGACCAGGCAGCTCACCTCGCTCATATTGTGTGTCTCATTGTCATTGCTGATCTGACCCAACACAGTTGTATCATCCGCAAACTTGATGAAGAGGTTGGAGCTGTGTGACATTGTGCAGTCGAGGGTCAGCAGAGAGAAGAGGCTCAGCACACATCCTTGGGGAGCCCCCGTGTTCAGTGTGATGGTGCTGGAGGTGTTGCTGCCGACCCATACTGCCTGCGGTCTTCCTGTCAGGAAATCCAGCAGCCAGTTGCACATTGAGGTGTTGATCCCCAGCTTGTCTAGCTTGTATGAGTTGCTGGGGGACGATTGTGCTGAAACTGAACTGAAGTCAATGAACAGCATTCTAAAATATGAGTCTCTGGTGTCCAGGTGTGTAAGGGCTGAGTGGTGGGCTGTTGAGACTGCATCATCAGTCGAGTGGTTAGACCGGTATGCAAATTAAAATGGGTCCACGGTGGAGGGGAGATATGTCTTAATGTGTTGCATGACAAGCCGTTCGAAGCGGAAGGAGACCCATATTGTGATCATTTTCTTTTCACTTTTACCACCTCAAGAGTTATTTAGAGCCATACATTCTTCTGCATTCAAGATGCAGTTTCCTCTACTGCTCTTTTCTTACTTCTTCTCCAATTAATTTCACAAATTATTATTTTTTTTTACATGTCATGTACAGTATATACATATACTACAGTATATACATATACTGTATATGAATGTTGATACATGTAGGATTCAGCAGTGTTACCATTTAGGTACAAATGAAAAAATGCAGGAAATGTGTTTCCTTTTGCCATTTTAGATCAATATCCACAGGTTTAGGAGTGTTTATGGGAATTTTGGACCACTCTTCCAGAAGTGCATTTGTGAGGTCACACACACTGGTGTTGGACAAGAAGGCCTGACTCTCAGTCTCTGCTCTAATTACATCCCAAAAGTGTTCTATCGGGTTGAGGTCAAGACTCTGTACAGGCCAGTCAAGTTTATCCACACCAAATTCTCTCATCCATGTCTTTATGGACCTTCCTTTGTACACTGGTGCAACAGTCATGTTGGAAGAGGAAGGGGCCATCTCCAAACAGTTCCCACAAAGTTGGGAGCATGGAATTGTCCAAAATCTCTTGGTATGCTGAAGCATTCAAAGTTCCTTTAACTGGAACTAAGGGGCCAAGCCCAGCTCCTGAAAAACAACCCCACACCATAATCCCCCTTCACCAAATGTTCAAATATCGTTCTCCTGGCAACTGCCAAACCCAGACTCGTCCATCACATTGCCAGATGGGGAAGCACGATTCGTCACTCCAGAGAACACGTCTCTTCTGCTCTAGAGTCCAGGGACGGCGTGCTTTACACCACTGCATCTGGCGCTTTGCATTGCACTTGGTGATGTATGGCTTGGATACAGCTGCTCGGCCATGGAAACCCATTCCATGAAGCTCTCTATGCACTGTTCTTGAGCTAATCTGAAGGTCACATGAAGTGTGGAGTCTGTAGTGGTTGACTCTGCAGAAAGTTGGCAACCTCTGCGCACTATGCGCTTCAGCATCCGCTGACCCCGTCCTGTCAGTTTACGTGGCCTACCACTTTGTGGCCGAGTTGCTGTCGTTCCCAGTCACTTCCATTTTGTGATACCACTGACAGTTGACTGTGGAATAATTAGAAGTGAGGAAATTTCAAGACTGGACTGGACTGCACAGGTGACATCATATCACAGTAACACGCTGGAATTCACTGAGCTCCTGACAGTGAGCCATTCTTTCACAAATGTTTATAGAAACAGTCTGCATGCCAAGGTGCTTGATTTTATTCACCTGTGGCCATGGAAGTGATTGGAACACCTGATTTTGATTATTTGGATGAGTGAGTGAATACTTTTGGCAATATAGTGTATATAAAAGACAATAGCATAATATGCATTTTTCATCATTGGGTTATTTCTCACTTGGGAGTCTGGTGCACCTCTGACCACCAGGTGTAGTTTGTGTAATCAATGATGAG
Source organism: Paratrypauchen microcephalus (assembly GCA_036785185.1). Taxonomy (NCBI): domain Eukaryota; kingdom Metazoa; phylum Chordata; class Actinopteri; order Gobiiformes; family Gobiidae; genus Paratrypauchen; species Paratrypauchen microcephalus. The sequence continues at coordinate 591,075 of JAVJIX010000009.1, forward strand.
CAGAACCTGGCACCACAGCAGCACGAGGGAGGGGTGGGTCGTGATGAGGCTTTGGACCATGCTGTTCAGTACCTCCAGCTGGTAAAATTCACAGCTTTCAGACTGTGTACCTCCGCTCTCACCCTTCAAGAGGCGGCTGGCTGCAGCTGTGATCCTCCGAAACATCCCTTAAAATGTAAAATAAAGATCAATCATTGCAATTTAGAAAGATGAGATAAAAGGTGTCCATTTCAATACAGACTCACCGCTTTTAAATATATGTATAAGGCACATTAGGAGTGTGCCCAGCTGCTGGCAATAGAAGGTGTGCTGCTGCTCAGTAATGTCCACTTTGATCTGACGAGTTGAAATGTCATCGAGTAACACTCCAACCAACTGCAACAGAAACCTGTATAAACAATTCAAAGACAATGTCAGCATCAACTTTATTTATCCCAAAGGCTCAATTGAGTCATGTCAAAAATAACCAATAAAATCATGCACATACATTCAATCTGTTAAACCTGTAATACAGAAGTCCAGTAGTGCTATTTAAAAAAATATTTACTAACCTGGCAAATGTTTCTTCTGGGAGAGATTTTTGAGTGTCACCATGAGGTTCCTGGGCGGCAGGTGTTTCAGACGGTGGGTCATTTGGGGAGGTACTTTGCTGATGCAGGCGAGTGATGGTTTGGCAGGAGAGGAGATGAGGGGAGAGGGAGAGCTCATGGACCCGGGACAGTACAATATCTTCTGTGGACTGAGACACTAGAACCCTCAGCACTGCCAGGATACCAGACACCCACAACTGGACTGTGGCTACCAATGTCTGCAGAGGCACAATATATTTAAAGTGGAACTAAATACTTTTTGATAGCTTTATCTACCGTTTGCTGTTTTTTTTTGGTTTTAGGGCAAACTAGGTACATTTGCAGCTTTGTGTGTCCTGGCTCTAGTGGACACTTCAATTTAAGTGCTTGGTGACATTACTAGGGCTGTCAGTTGAACACGTTAATTTGATTAATTAATTATACACTGCAAATTAATGCAAAAATTTACGCAATTAATTATGAGTGGAAATTCAATGCGCGTGCATTTTAAATTTGGCGTGCAGCGAGCAAAACGTTGCCACGGCCTTTGAATAAGAAGTTTATTTATAAAAAAACGAAGACAGGACTATCAACAAGAATGCAGTGATTTGTAGCTTTTGTCAAAAGGAATTTTCCGATCACCGATGCTGCTTCAGCGTGACGGATCATTTGAACACGAAACACCAAACCACGCTTGCAGAATTTGGGAAACGAATGAGCAAAGCGACCACATGAAAACTGACAAACTCAACTGCAAAGTGGGTTCGTTCGTTTGTTTACTCGCTCGATCGCTCATTCACTCACTCACAATCTCTCTCTCCCTCTTAAAATGCAATTAATTAGATTAGTGAAGAATCCCTCAGTCGTCCAGGTAGAATCCAAGACAAAAGGAGTCAGTTCTGAACTGACGAAGCAACTCGGATGAGCTGCGAAACGTTTTTGACCAAGTAAACTTTGTCCAGTTGACAAATTGAATTTCTCCTTTTGTCATTAATTAATTACAGGATTTGTAATGAATTAATTAGATTAATTTTTCAATCGCCTGATGGCACTAGACATTCCATAAGACTCCCCTGATTATAGCCAGATGATTCCGATTGCAAACACCTGGCTGCAGGGGTGGAGTTTGAAGTATGAAGACATTTTGAAATCCAGTTAGGTAAATAGTAGCTGTATTGTAAAATTCTTACCATAGTAACCGGAGTGGTAAACATACTCTTCAACAGCATGTCTACTGGTCTCAGAGAAGAGGGAGCAACTGACTCAAAGAGAGTATTCAGAACACCCAATGCCTCTGGGGAGTCCAAATGCATCTGGACAATCACAAAGCAACAGTCTTGGTAACAAATGGAATATGTCAAATGAGAGGGTTCATTATCATTTATAACACCACCTGCTGCTTTGCAATCATCGGAAGAATGACATCTGCAATCTGCCGTGACAGTCTTTTCCACTTGTCCTCATTCTCTTTGTGACATTGTTGGAGCACAAGGATAAACATCTCCAACACCTACATTGTAAATGAGATAAGAAAAGAAAATGTTAAATAATGGGTATCATAACACTTCATAATAACTATATCTGAATCACCCTTAATGAAACATGAGCAATAATGAAGAAATGTGAAAAGTTAAGTAGGCTTAAAGGGACAGTGTGTAGGATTGGTAACGCGGACAGCTCGGCGTACCCGGAGGTGGGTTCACTGGCAGCCGCACACGAACCGCGTGCACGCGTGAAGCGCACCCGGCGCTGTGGGGGGAATTGGGAACCGGACCACGGAGGGCGGAGGTCGGTCTGAACCCAGGGTGCGGGCCCGCGCTGCAACAAAGCCCCAGCCGCGGTAGGTACTATGTACTTCTTCTTTTCCTCTTAGATGAAGGTGCTTGCTCCTGCGATGTATGTGCTTAAGTGTGATCCGGCAACATGCTTGTCGTTGTTTATCCAAACGCGTACTATCTCGTTGTGTGAAAACCACGAGCCCTTGCCGACAACTACTGTATAAAGAAAACGGTGAAGGCGGAGCCCAAATGTCCTTCTGCGGCTCTCATAATCAAAATGGCTGCCTCCACATGGGGAAGATCCCCCTTTTATGCAGGTATATCTAAGTCCAACAGAATACTTTGATTTCATGATGGAAGTGAAAAGGCTTGGAAAACACTGTATTTTTGAATGGGTATCTTCAATTTCGGTAATTAACGGGTAAAAATCGTACACACTGTCCCTTTAATACTACTAGTGCACCCTAAAATAACCCTAAATACCCTAACCCCAATAATGTAGTTACTAAGCCCAAATCATTCTAAATAAAAAAGTATTCATTAAGCTTAATTAAGGCATAGTTATCAAAAAGTATCAAATAATATAAACAAAATACACTAAGAAACTTGTGATATTGTACCTGGTGGTATTGAATGAGCCTGAGCAGCATGGACACAACCACTTCTTTCTGAATATCAAGCTCTTTTCCCGCATCAGCTTTGTTGGAGCCTCTCAAAACAAAAAGGTCATGGACGATGGGTTGCAATGCAGGGATAGCTGTAGAGACAGTACAGTTAGTCAAATTTGCAACATTTTGTTCATGTTGTTTTTGTGATTGATTGACTCACCATGGGTCACAGCTTTTCTCCCACTAGCCATAATCCCATCACACAACTGGATAATTTTAGGGATGCTGATGATCTGCTTGGAGTGGTACCGCTCATACGACAGAAGTACAAGAAAGAAGAATATATTTGGGATGATAGCCTCTGAATCCCTGTGAGATAAGAGTGCTCAGTACAAGATTGATGAGTGGAAGTCAGTGCCAATGCTGTATACTAAAAGCACCCCTACCTAAACTGTCCAACTTCAATGTACTCAAACTGTTTGAGGACAAATCCAATAAACACCTGAAACAAAAAATACACTGTTGAGTCAGTAAACATCAGACATTCTTGCAATGCACATTTTAAAAAATGTATATGTGAGAGCCAATACGCAAGAAGTGAATGAAGTCTGAAGATAAACTCAAGCACTATGTCATACTTGATCTGAATCCAGGAGGCAGTAGTTGACTCGGAGTTGTACCAGTTGGGCGAGCAGGTCCAGCACCTGTCTCTGCAGTGAGACAGAGGTGCTTGTGGTGTATTGCTTTAAAGCTTTAATCACCAGTGGCTCAAACAGCCGAATGTGATTGTGAATGGTACTCTGAAAGAAAAGTATAATTGTAATTGTAAAATCACATTTGTTTAAATAAATGTAAATAGAATAAGTACATTTTCATTCATTAAGCTTCTTACTGGGTTTGTATAACTCACCTTGTCTCCTCTATGGCGTGTTGCATTAGCAATGTTGGACTTGAGCTGATTTGATGCCTTTTGCATGACATCAAACCATCTAAAACAAGGGATAACATTTTCAGTATGGTATTCATTAAAAACATACGGCCGCCCTTGAAGTGTAAAAAAATATGTACCCGGATGTGTCCTGCTCAGTCTCAGCCTGCACCATGTTGCGCAGGCTAGCATCAGCCAGTGCCTGGGTGAAGTGTGTATAGGGGGCCATGAAGCAGTAATGGTAGAGACCAGGCCGAAGGCTGGAAGACCCCAAACGGAGAGCTTTCCCTTGAGTCCGACTGGGTCCACTCAGAACACCCTCATATTGAGAGGCCAGGTTGGTGCCAAAAAGAGTTTTCAGCAACTAAAATGGACATGCACATTGTATAAACAGATATTAAAGTACTACAATAAAATATGTATGGAACCATCGCACAGGGAAGCCAATGACTTTACAGTCCCTGTCGGCAGGAACCAGCCTCACTCTGTGTGGAGTCAAAACCGTTACAGCATACTGCTCAGTGCTGAAACCACGAAGGACTGCCACACAAAAAATAATGCACTGTACTCATATAATCACTAACCTGCTGTACACAAACAGTTGACATTGTTGGTTCTCTGGAAAAGCAGGATTTCAGGTAGCCCAAAATTTCCTCAACACACTGAACAGAACCACAGAAGATTTAAGTTATCATCGCAAAGCAGAATAACCGTTCTAATTCTTAATTTTAATTGCATACTTTGCCAATATCATGTAGAGTTGCCAGTTCTAATAGCTGTGACAAAACATCCAAGGTAGAGCGTAGAAAACAGCCAAACTTCTCCTGGTTACTGTGTAGATCAAGTGTAACCTAACCAAATCCCCATATAGGACATTAGTATTAAAGGGGCAGTTTCATGATATTAACATTTTAAGGTAAAATTACTATCTAACCTTGTAATTTGTGTATGTGGCTTTCAGGACATCATAGAGCTTGAGGTAGGTCGGCAGGTGGTAGAAATTACCAAGAGTTGTGGATTTGCTGACTGCTGTTGACCCACTGTTGTCTGCTGGCCGTCCTACTCATTTAAAAGACACACTTTATTTTACAATCAAGTTTATGAGGTCCAGTGTTAGGATGGCTTTCACAGTGTACCTGTGCCTGCTTCAGTACTTTTCTTTGGGCTCATGGGTGCTGCGCTGGGATCAGATACATCTTTCTCTTTTCCTTTCCTGCGAATGGGACTCAGGGATGGGGTGTTTGTTAATGATGGGAGAGTGGCCTAAAAAGAAATTTGTGAATTTATCATTAATTCATGCAATAAACTAGTAAACATCAGAACAATATGAATTACCTTTACTGCTGGCCCAGGTGGTGTGTCATCTAACACATGTGCACAGATGTTGAGTAGTTTCAGTAAATGAGAGAAAAGTTGTTCCACCATAGCCACAAGAGGGCGCTCTGATAGTGCAGCCCAGGGTTCCTCCATCTTATTAAGGCCAGCACTAGTGTTTGAATTACTGCCTTCCTCCTCACCTGACCAGGGGTTACGCATACATTTAGGTGACACAGCTGGGGGTATAAACATGGAAGTCAATAGGGTTATTTATGTATTTGTCATTATCTACAAATCTCAAAGTGCTTCCATTACCCACCAGCAAGCAAATTGCCAGCAAGTAAAAGTGCATCTTGGTGTGCAGACAGATCCAAAGGAAACCAGGCCGAGGAGAGCAAGGACAACACCATGTTAGCCACTCCCATGACCAAAGTTTTCTTTTCTGTGTCTGGTGCAGATGATGACGTGGGTGTATGGCTAGAGTGTGACAAACTGCAATTACAAAAAGTTTTATTATTACAAGAAAAAAAATGAAATAATCTTTGTATCATGCAAGATTTGGACTGACCTATGAGCCCGGCCCCTGCTGCGGTTTAGACTGGTCCGAGAAGCAAGACTGGATCCAGAACTCACATAGCCACAGTGCCAGCCTGTGCTCCAGTTACACACGGGATAGGCTGAAGCCATGAGACATAAAGCCTCACAACAGCCAAACTACAAAGAAAAGCAGAGTGTGTTCAGACATAGTGGGGAAAATATCAAATCAAATGTGTCAAAGCATTGTAGGAACAGCACAAAATCTTACTGTAAGGGCTCTAGAGGTAGACGTGGTAAATGCGTGTGACACTGCAGTGACGACTCTGGACAAATTATTCTCCAGGGTGACGTCAGGAATTGTATTAGACAGATTATAGCCCCTGTATGTCCTGACAGAACAAAAAATGTATCATTGGGTTACTGCTAATGACAAACAAGATTAAAAAGGCAAAAGATAAAAACTAAGTCTTAGGTCTGCAACTAATTATTTTAGTAGTCGACTAGTCAGCGATTCATTTTTAAAATACATCTTTAATCAAATAAAGCCTGAAATAGTGACTGAAGGCTTCATTGCAGAGAATATTTGGTAGTGGCCTGCTACAAGTACTTCGGCGTCTATGTGAACAAGAGGCTGGACTGGAGGGACAACTGTCATGCTGTCTACAAAAAGAGCATGAGCAGACTACTTCCTGAGAAAGCTCAGGTCTTTCAATGTGTGCAGCAAGTTACTGGAGATCTTCTACCAATCTGTGGTGGCCAGCGCCCTGTACTTCGCGGTGGTCTGCTGGGGGAACAGCACCAGTAAAAGGGACATTGGGTGGATTGATAAACTGATCCGTAAAGCTGGTCACGTGATCGGTTGTGAGCTGGAGACATTTGTCACAGTGAGGGACAGGAGGGCACTGGACAAACTGCTCTCCATCATGGACACTCCATCTATTTTTTGTTACCCACTGTGATATATTATATTGGATGAGTGACCTACTGTACCCAAATAATTTCCCTTGTGGATCAATAAAGTTTGTCTAAATCCAAGTCTAAAAGTAAATTATAGATGAAAATCTGTTTTAACAACTTGATTTAATAATGCCAATGTATTTTAGAGACTATATAGTCCAGTTGTATGTGGTTACCTTGTGATTGTGCTGACGGTAAGTTGGGAGGGCGGCTGTGTTTCGTGCATTAGCAGTTGTAAATACACTGAACTCTGGTCACGGGCAACAGCAACAACTGGATCAGCCTGACCCTGGTCACAGTCATAAAACAATCGAGCAACAAGCCTAAAAACATGAAAAACGTGTCAATATGGGGTACACTCAGAAAAGAAAGACGGTATGCATAATGGAAAGTACCGGCTAATAATTGAAGCTGCCACATGTCGCACTCGCGGGTCATCATCTCCCAAAAGACAGATGACCACATCATGTAGGACCCTCTCCTGCAACACCATTCTCTGCAATGAAGAATAGTAAGGTTTTGTATGTGTAATAATGCACATATAATCAACAGTAAAATGGCAAAATTACCCCCGTGTAGTGATGATCTCCTTTATGCAAAGCTACAGTTCTCCTCTCTAAGAAGTTAATTATTCTAACAAACACACACAAAAATCTAAGTTATATTGCACATGTGTTGTTGCATGATCTATAGTTTATTAGATTTACCTGAAATCAATATCAGCCATTGTCTCCAATAACTCAGTTCGAACAAGCCAATAAGAAGAGTCCCTGAGACACAGCAGGTCGATCAGCAGCTGCAGTCCGACCTCACTCAGGGTGCTCTTACATATGGTCATTACACAGTGCTACAACAAACACATAAATTAAACACACATGTACAAGCCACACAACATCAGCACATAAACATACTTACTCGCACCGCAGAACAAGCCATCTTACAGGTGACAGACGATTCATCTTTTAACGTTTTTTGGATCAAAGGTACCAAGTCCACCAGGGACAGAGGGTTACCTATGGAACAGCAAAAAATAAGTACTGGAATAAAAGCAATGATTTTATAATAAAAAATCTTACAAATAATCAAACCTGTTACACTTTGTACACTGGCCAGCCAGCTGTGTATGTTGTAGCGTGTTTTGGTGAGAGCTGTGTGGATAATGGCTCCACACAGGATTGCAGTGGCCCCTCGGATCTGAGGGTCTCCATGGTCAATGAGGCAAAGTACATCACTGATGTACTGTTGCTCTGTTTGGACAAAAATAAATAAGTTATGATTAAAATGTCTTGTCCCCCCCCTTATAACTAACCTATCATTAACCAGTCTTTAGGGAAATTCTAAGTTTGCTTGTGATTTCTACAAGACCAGAGTCAACAGAGGTGGACCCTGCCTGATTAAATGTGGGATTGGCATAACATGGTATTAAACAAGAATGCTTATGCTTAAGTTCTCCAAATATATGAAACACTGTTTCATATTCAACAATGCTCATTACTAGTCTGGGATATTTAGACCATTGCACCTCTTAATAATACTGGACTTTTACCTTCTACTGGGATGCCGTCCAGCGGATCCGAGTAGAGGGAGTTGAAGAAAGCGGCAGGATGCAGAGCAGCAGCCGCCCCCACACAGCTGATAGCCAGTGCCTTCACACTCACTCGCACCTCTTTGTCAGGTATAAGGCCTGTGAAAATGTTGCAGTCATTACAATCTTCTTCAAATAAAATGCAATAAATTATACAGATACAAATGCATCTGCTGTAATCTTAACTCTAGTAAATATACAAATGCAATCATTACCTTTCTTTTGTCCATTTAACAAGAAGGAAGCTGCAAGAAGCCTCACACAGTGAACTACTGGTTCCTTATCTTGGTCCGTATAATGTCCGATTTGACCCTTTATCCGCGATGTCTGGAAATTGTACATTAAAGTACACTTGTCACTTTATTTTTACTTCTTAATTGTATTATTATTTCATATTTATGTGTACATGTTATTTCTCTTTACCTTGTTGTCAGGCTCAGGTTCAGTTAGTTCCTCCTTTGGTAAGAAGCGGTCCACGCTACTGTCCGAACCCTGGCGGTTGTGACCACGACCTTCAAACAGGTGAGGCTTACTCAGAGCTGCACACAGAGTACATTACCCATTGATTAAAATCACACAGGTGTGTAAATATTTCATTATTCACTTTCAGATGTCTCCCAGAATCATACCCAGGGCTGACTGCAGAAAGGGCTCCTGCTGCTGCTCTTCCTGGGAGGCTGAGGCTGCTCCTTCTTCCTCTTCATCCTGTAGAGTTCCTATCTGCATCCCAGAGTACTGGCTCTCACTGCCATCCAATACCTTAAGCACACACACAAGCAAGCAAGCAAGCAAGCAAGCAAAATAAAGGCATCAAATACCAGAGTCTGTCTGATTACGAGATATAATTTTTAACTTCATATTTATATTTTTTAACGAAGCATGGCTGTGGCACACACAACAGGATATTTTTAAAACTCAAGTGAGTCATGCTTGGGTTTAGCCAACAGTTTTGCTACAATATGAATATTTTAAAACCAGAAGATGATGATCAAGCTTTTGATGACAACCAAATTCCATCTCAAATCTGAAATTTGTCCATCTGCTCTGTCTGGTTTCAACTGGAGCAAAAGTCTGTCAAATCTAAAACAGAGACCATGTATGGAAGATTATTTGTTTCATGAGAGTTTGAATTTTAAAATCAGGCCCTCAAATTTAACAGTCAAAATTCAGTGAAATTTAGCAGCAAATCTTTCACAGCAAAGATACAAGATAACAAGGCATATCCAATCAATCCTGTGAGTTAGTGATTTGACCAGTAACAACCAGGAAGTGCTCTAGGGAACCAATTTAATTGGTCAGAATTAGCCTATTCAAAACCTCAACTTTGATTCCTTAACTCTAAGCCACACCCACAAAAGAGATGCCAATAGGAAACCACTTTCTCCATCTTCCACATGATTGATCGCTTGTGCTTTTTAAACACAATGAAAATGCATACTTAAAATTTAGTAACTAAAATTTTTTAAGAGTTAAAAAATTAAAAATGAGAAATTCAATTGCATTTAAAAATTCAAAATGTGATGAAACTATTTATCTTCCGTACCATGCTTTTAGGCTTTTACAGAAATCAAATCAAATGATTTCCAAATAAGATATTAAAAACCATGTTGCTTTAACATGGAGGCAAAATTGAGAACACAGGATGCACAGTTCAAGGCACAGCTCTAAGCAAGGTAAAATTAGGGAATGAATTTGAGAAAGGGTCAATGGGAAAAGAATGGAAGTCAACAGGCAAGCAAGCACCTCCCACACCAGATAATGTCCAACTGCAGCTGACCTTGTCAAAAGTGCTAGAAGAGGAGGTGGCATAGAAGGAGGAAGAAGACGAGATAGAGAAAGAAGATGATGTGGAGGATGTGGTGTAGACAGAAGAGTCACTGTCAGCAGCATCAGGACCCTCTGTGGAGGTCGGAGAGGGGGGGCATGGCTCAATCACCTGCGGTAATGGAGTGTGCGACTGCAGTCCAAGTGAGGACAGGGTAAGAAGGGTGGGTAAGACCATAGAGGTAGAATTGTTAGAATGGACAGCATTGCAGATTCACAAACAATGTCTTCACAAACAATATATTTGAGCTACAATTGTGCATTCATAAAGGCAGAATGGGGAACACCAATTTAATAATGAAATAAAAATTATGCTTTTAATGTCCATTCTACAAATCCTAATTCTATTATTCCATTTCCATTCTATTATTATTGGAAAGTAATGAGTTTTCGTGCAAGACAAGCAATTTTTTGTAGGTAGAAGTATTAGACCCACCAGTTCTGCTACATCTGAGGGAGTGACCGCAGAATCGGGCCCCTCTGTGGTCGTCTGGGACGAGTCACTGGGAGGAAGCGATTGATCGTTGGTGCCTAAAAGTGCTCCTCCATCCCCTAATGGCCCCTCTGGCATGGCATTCTCAGGGGTGGTATAATCTGCAGTCTCTGGAGTGATGTTGGCTCCACCACTAGAGCTTCTGCTGAGCATTTCCTCCTCATTGTCATTGGGAGATTCAGGGGTCCCACCGCTGCCGCCCTGTTCCGAGGACGCACTGAGGTCCACGGAGTCACCGGGCTGGAGGGTGTGCTGCGAGGAGCGGGGCTGTTCTGTGATGATGTCCACTTGGTCTGTAGAGGAGCCATCAGCAGCTGAAGCTGGGACAGAGTTGATTTTCATGTTAAACATAGAGAAAAGAGGTATAGACAATCATGGGAACCTTAGATGAATTGAGTTGTGGGTGCATCTTACTTGAAAAGTTGCCAGTGGTAACGTCATTTTTCTCAGCTTCATCCTCTAACCCATCTTCTTCTCCAGAAATCATTTTTCCTGAAGGCAGAGAATTTTCCACATTAAAACAATAACAGAAGTTGTAAACTTATTTGAATGGCCATAATGGAACTATTTACATAGAGTTTTCCCACGTTTATATCAAGGACCCATTCATACACACATTCTACCAGTGTACACATTGTTAACAAGGTGGCTTAAGTGTCTTGCCAAAGGACACAACAACCGAATGCACTGGTGGAATTCAGGAACCTCCAACTACACTAGTGCTCCTCATACATGACGTACATTTAAATAGTTATTTGGATACAATTTAGAAAGAAATAGCATCAAATGATTTAAAACTGTGTTGCCCTCTCACACCAGCAAAAGAATCACTACTGAGAGAATGGTGCATTAAACAGACAAATAGACCATTCACCTTTTTGTTTTCTGAGGAGGAGGGGACTGTTGGAAGACCCTCCCCCAGCTGAAACACCAGGGAACAGGAGGCAGAAAGTAAAAAGAAAGGTCCAGAACAGACTCATTAGGATTAAGTTAGTCAGAAAAGGCACAAACAAAAACTGGACAGCAAGAATTACTTGTTGGAACTTGAAAATGTTACAGAAAAAAGTAAAAATGGTTCAGTAAAAACGACTGAAAGTGAGTAATTACCGATGAGTTCGAGAATGCTGCCAGATCGTGCGCGGCTATCAGTGTCCTGGCGAAACACAGTGGCATGGGGGATGCTGCCCACAGTGATGAGCATGTGCAAAAGCTCTGGGGGTGGAGTCCGCAAGGTCTGCTGCAGGAGCTCCAAAGCTGCTGTGACCACATTGTGATCCCAGTGTTGAGTGTAGTGTAAGGTAAGTTCATACACCTGTGGATGTGAGTAGAGACATAATGAACATATTGTGATACAATCAAAATTGTTTCTTGGCATATAACTTCTGTCACAACCGGTTATTTTAGTACTAGCTCCTCATCAAGCAGCTGTAGCTCCCACAGTGCAAAACTGAAAATGTTCTCTACCTGTAACAGTTGTTCAGGTGTTGGCTGCACATCTGCCTCTTTCTTTGTGACTCCAAAGCTTCCCTTGATGCTTGATGTATTCACTTGCTGAAGGAGGAGAGGTATCAAGTAACGGAGAGTTAACAGGACACCCAAAATGAGGTGAGTCTGGTGCTCTTCATCCACAGGAACCACAAGACCTGAGAGTGCAATGTTCAAATGTAATTTCCAGGGTACACGCAACACATGCATCTAAATTGTTGCAGTAAAACCTACCCAGCAGCACATTTAAGAGCCAGGTGTTGAAATAGGTAGTACGTCTGGAGTGTTGGCAGATAGTGACCGCTGAGTTTGCTGCTGTCCTTCGAATAGTGGGCGAGTTTGACTTAAGGTTTGCCACAAATGACTTGAGTAACACCTGTCAAACGCAAAATATATTTACTGTGGACCACGTGTCTACCACAAATCCTTCTACACTTTAGATAAAACTTTGATGCTCTCACTAATTTATTTACCTACTAATTTACCTTTATTTCACTATCATTAGCAAAATGTCCCAAGGCCAGCATGATCTTGGGCATTGCTGAAGCCAATGTCTCTTGAACGGTTTCTTCTTGGCGCTTAGTAATTCTGGTGAGGCACGGCAGCAGGTTGACTAGGTAAGGTCTGAAAAGAGCAGCTATAAGTATCTCTGATATACAATAATATTATACATTGTGTCACTGAAATGCAAACAAGAAGATGGGCATATAAAACCAACAGAACATCACACTTTGTTTAAACACTTGTCAAGATACTGCAGTGTTTACCTGCACTTCTGTGGTCTAATGAGGTGGGCCAGCTCAGCAAACCTCCACAATGCTGCCCTCAGGCTCCGGGAGGCACCATTCTGATGACCACCAGAAAAACAGCGCTTAAACATGTGCCATGGCATTTGGCCACAACAGAGACAGATCAGTCTAGTAGTACATGAAGTACCTTTTTGATTTCTTTATAAAGCTCCAGTTGCAATCTAGGCAAATTGGAGTCCATCAGTGCCTAATGAAGAAGGATTAAACTGATGAATAAACATACATCTAGACATATTTATGAACAAAACAGGGCAATTTAAAAGACAAACAAGTCAATAATCAATTATCTTACTTTGATAATTTTGTTTAAGCACTCATCAGCAACCATTCGCACATCTGATTCACAGTCATCGCTGCAGAGTAAAAACATCTCCATGGCAATCCCCAAAAGTTTCTGAAACTCTGGAGATGTTCTGCTTTTCAAAACAAAAATGTAAAATTTAAAATTGACATGCTTTTAAAACACTATGCTCAAATGCATTGTTAGTTCTTTAATTTAGGTTTCATAACAATCAGGCCATTATGAAAAAAAATAAAACATTTCAAAAGATTTCAGTTACTGCATTTCTATTTTTTGCATCACATTATCAATACCTACCTTAGAGACTGAGCCACTATGTTTTCACATATTGTCAAACAGTGTGTTACTCTGTCCTTCTTGGTAGTGGCCTGTTCCTTTTTCCTGAAAGGGAGCAATTTGCATGTCTAGATAATTGTAATTAACAAAAAAGCACTTATAATTTTAAAATACACCCATTGGTAAATTGAATATGAAGTATATAAGACCATAGCACATACAAAAGTGTCACATAAATAGGAGGATAATAAAAGGCTTCTGTCTGGTACGTCAATTAGGCATTATTTATTACGACATAGTGTAAGTAGTACATAGATGTACAATTAATGATAGCAAATTATTTATTACCTAGTAATTTGTAATAACAAATGTTAATATTCTCAGTGAACCATTTCTATTTGTGGCAATTTCGAGTGCTCCCAAGTGTTTACAAATTGCAAGCACGTATGTGCAGTAATGCTCTGACTGCTAAATGGATTGTTGTTGTATTAATTGCAGTGAGAGAACTACTATCCGCTTGTACAGTATCTGATATAGCTTTTGTTTTAGCGTAATTAGCTTTGAGCTGTGCCTAATAAACACCTAGCGTCCCATTGAGGTGCAGCTAGCCCAAGCTAACACAAATGTTCAGCACTTACTGCCTCAGGACAAGCTCCTCTGCAGTCGGTGGTCCCTGTTGTTGTTGGAATGACTTCAGAGACTCAAAGGCCTTCATCAATTTCTCCATGGTAGCCATTTTATCAATGAAATGTTCGGCTGCTAGCTCAGCTGGCTAATATTTACAATGTGAGCTAGTTAGCACAGGGGAGCCCAGTTAGCATAGGGAGAGCAAACGGTGCGTAGTGCGCTGAGAGTGACAACACTGCTCGCGACAACTACCACCAGCTCTCCAGCGACCCTCTGTGCAAATTATAGATTGTTGCTTCGCAATATTACTGAACAGAGTCTCTGATGATAAAAGACATATTTGATGCGGTGTTGCGTTGCCCACAAGAAGTCACACCAGGAAGTGGACTATGACAGAAACGCAGGATGTCCATGGAAAAAGGGGCACTGCGGATTTAGCCAATCTGCATCCAGGTTTATTTTGATAGACAGCTGAGTGAACCAACAGATCACTTACATTTTCCATTGTTGTTTTCAGTAAGAGTCACGGGAACGCTAAAACCCAGATTGATGTTACTTGGAGGGGAATAGCCTACATATTGTACACACATACTATATTAATTTTTAATAATAACAATAAGTTATATTTACTACATCTGAAAATTCAACAATAACCAAACTGCACTGCACCATTTGTAAGTAATATGTGTTTATATTAATTATAACATTGTTCTGGGGATTACTTCCTGCTAGTTCATGCATATTAGTTATTAGGAATATGCTGTGATTATCACAACAGGAGATGGTCCTGAGCCAGTGGAGGCAAGAAGAGGTCACATTTTAGGATACCATGCCCTTTGAGCCTTAAGGCCTTGGCAAAACATCAGTCTCATTACTGTGAAGACATACAATTGTCCTGTATTTCAGTTGATCAATGCCTAAGCCAGTTCACATTTTCAGTATAAATTGATCTTATATATGCATATATTTTGATATTGTCTTGTCTCTCACATATAGCCTTTAGATAATACAAAGTAATGAGTCAAAAGCATTTTATACAAATGGCAGTGTATTATTTCATAATTACAAATGTCTGATATGGTACAACCAGTGATACAACATGTACAAGAATTAACAATGACTGCAGTGGTTGAAAGACATGACTGTACAGATATATATATATATATATAAAAAAGAAAAACAAGAGATCCCTGACCCTGTTTGAATACTGACGGCAATGCCCCCTGTCCATAGACTTGTTAATCTCTGTTGCACAACATCGTTTTGACATCCCCCAATGAAGGATGTGGACATATTCAAACAGGGTAAACTACTCAGCTGGTCACCTTGCCATTTATATAAAGTTGTCTTCAGATACCAGTGAGATATGTTGGCACTAGAAGGTCATCATAACATATACAAGGAACCTGAAGTATTACAAACCAATACATGCTTCAGTACTAAAATGTATGTATTTAAAACAGGCATTACAATGCACTTAGTGCGACATTCAAAACTTTTCAAAGATCATTTATGTGAACGAATTTACTGAGTGGACGGAAGTATGGGAAACTGGAAGTATGGGAAACTGAAATTCACGGTATCAAAACTTAACATGGTAATTGGCACATACAATGAAGGCTGTCAGTCTTTCTTTTAGACAAAACAAGTTTAATTAACTCAATGTTGCTTTTGGTATCACTGGAAAAAATTAAAGACACTTCCTATTATTGTCCATACACACCATAGTGCAATAAAACTGATATTTACTGATGAGTTGAGAATTGTTTCTTTGATGACAGGCATGGGTGGAAAACACAGTTTACTTTGAAGGTGATGAGTGTTACAGCTGTATTAGAAATACATCATTTACAAGGTTTTGAGGCTAAGAACTAATGCATTAAATCTACACTGTCAAGAAAAAAAGGGTAAAATGTGCCTGAGTGTGACAACACATAACCATTCACCCAAAACATATTAATGACATGATGGTGACTGCATAATGTAGATAGTTAAGAGCCCCAGTTATGCCAATGGAATGTGTAAAATGGGACAAAAATCTAGATCGAAAATCTGTACTCAATGGGCAGCTAACACCGTACCTCAATGAATGCATCGTTATAAATAGCTTGTATAAATTTCTGGTCAGTTAAATTCCTTTATCATATCGACAACAAAATGCAGACGATACGCATCTGTACAATCAAAGACTCTATCTGGTTAATTTTCATTCAGATAGCACATTAAAATAATTCAATGCACTGGACTTAACAAAAGCTGCATTTTATACAATTCTATACATACACAAA
Organism: Paratrypauchen microcephalus; assembly: GCA_036785185.1. NCBI lineage: Eukaryota > Metazoa > Chordata > Actinopteri > Gobiiformes > Gobiidae > Paratrypauchen > Paratrypauchen microcephalus. The sequence continues at coordinate 607,457 of JAVJIX010000009.1, forward strand.
GCAAATGTATCCAAATCGGGTATTCACAGTATTGGTGTGGCGTAAACAGTGACTGCCTTTAAGCATGATTTAAAGCATAAATGCCTGTGTCAAAAGTCAAATAATTAAAATAAATCTTGAAATTTGGGAACTGACTAATAAAAAAATACATGAAAATGTTCTCCATGTTAAAAACAAAAGTGCACAACATATAGGGATTTGAAGTGGTTGAGTATTCCTGTACACAGATGATGTCAACTCTACTCCCGTTCTACACGTTACCTAAGCCTCAAGTCAATCCTATAGAGAACAAGGTTTAGGATCAAGGGTGCGATTACTTGAAAATAACTATTTAAAATGAACACAGTTAAAGCCACAGGTAAAAACTTAATATCAACTATCGGCATAAGGGGATATATATCAAACAATTTAAATCAGGCTGTGAGCAGATTCATTTGTTGGAAAAAAAAATAGGCTGATTGAAATGCCTTTACTTGCAACAGGTCTGAAATACCATGCAACAATCATTGGTTTCCACAATCCAAATCAAAGATTTACCTAAACCGGAAGTCAAATGATCAGTGTTCACACATCTAGTCTGCCTTTGTGGAGAGCGTCACAATCTAAATAGATTTACAATAAGCCTCATTATTGAAACCATCACTGGATTCATATATTGTTTTTAAAGAATTTACACATTTGATCCCTTTTCACCTGGGTCTACAAGTTTCTTTTAACTCTACCTGAGCCTATAAGGAGATAAAAATAGGACTTTGTATATCCAATTTTCCAAAAACAAATTACACAGCCCAATGCAAATGAATGAGACAAAAAGTGCATACAAAAAAAAGCTGTATGCTACATTGGAAAAATAAAATGACTACTGGTACTGTTCTTAAAAAAAATCCCAATACATATTGTCCATACTCATTCCAATAAAAAATAAAAAGGATAAAATTAAATGTATGCATTCAAGTGGTACTTTTATGGCTTTTTGTACAATACAACCTTTAGTGAAAATATACATCTAGACATAAATTCAAGTACAAATGTACAAAATCTTTAAACTCATACTTTTTTCTTTAATTATAATACACTTTTAATACAGCTCATAAATACAGGTCAACATTCACTGAGTTCCTAAAATCTGCGCTCGGTTGGAGTTTTATGTGATGTTCAGCGGCGTGAAGGGGATGAGGCAGGTGGAAGGAGTGGTTTAGAGTCGTGAGGGCTCCTCGGTCTCGTCTTCACTATAGCCCCCTTTAAAACAGACCTGGGGACCACAGCAACACACATCACTTAAACAAGCCACTAGTGCCATCACTTTGTTTAGTGCAGTCACAGAATTTAAAAGAGGAACCAAAAGAATATTTGTACCAAAAGCAAAGTAAAAGCCGATTAGCAACTGCAGCAATTCTGATATTTGTTAAGCATTAGTAGCAAAGATGAAGTGGATTACTGCATACCAGAAACCAGTATGATACCCCCAGAGCCAATGTGAAATAGCAGCAAGGTCCTTTTTGAAAAATGTAATGAAACAGACAATAAAGCAGACATTAGTTTGTAGTTTTCTGTATACCTTTGAAATAGGCCTGGACAGTGGTAAAGTGAAGAAGAGAGAAAGGTACCTTAGCCCCCACCCCCTCGCACAGTAGCTGGAGCACTAGCACTTGCCTCTCTTCTGAACAGGCGATAGAAGAAGCCTCTCTTTGGTGGAGGGTTGGGTCGGTTCACATCCAAATCCGCGCACAGCACCCCATCAGTTTCATAAACATTAATTTCTTTGAAGCACTCCATCTCAATCATCTAAACAGACAGGAGTTAAATGTTTTACGGTGCATTAGACAGTGGTGTTTTGAAGGCGTAGTAACGTATGATGTAATCTTAAGGGTGTAGTACCTCATTTTGCCAGGGGATGGAGACACTGCCTGTGACAAACTTGTGATAAAAATCGTCGTCAGTGGGGTCAAGGTTCACACCTTTGACAGTAGAAAACTGTTCAATGTCCAGGACATCTTTACAATAAACGGCTCGCGGCTGAAGAAAAAGCATCATAGATAAAAGTTCAACAATATGAAATTCACATGTATTGTTATTGTTTTGAAACTCCTCTGACCTGCTTGAGCCAAAATAAAGATAGATAACACTATCTAAATTCAACAACAGAGTTAACCTCACTGATGGGTCACTTTCCTTCTCAGTTTGTTTATAGTAGGAAAATGCAATGACATGCCCTAAAGTGCCCTAGACATAAAGAATAATTAGACTGTACAGATTTCTAGGATTGTTTTATTATTATCATTATTATTATTATTAGACAGACAGAAACAAGCAAACAGGAATGTCTGTTTGCTTGTCAAAGTTAAAAGTAGCAACACGATGTTTTTAGTGATGTGTTTTTGACATGCAATCTGATAAATAGAAGTCATTCTTTTATTGTTTGAATTTCTAGGAAACATTCTCACATATTTTTGCTAGTGCTCTTGTAGCCACGATAGCACATTTATACTGGAAAAGTTTGTTTATATCTGACAATGGTATTTCCTGTGCACTAATTTGCCGCTCCCCCTGGTTTCATGCTACAGCCGAGTGTGCTGTGTATATGGTGTGTGTGTGTGTCTTACATCTGGAATGAAGGGAGGGTCCAGCATGTTGGCCTCCAGTCGTTTGAAGTTGATGTTCCTGAAGATGGGGTGCTGCTTGACCTCTGAGGCCCCTTGACCCTGACAGCCGAGCCGCTCCTTGGGGTCTTTAGCCAAGAGCTGATGATCACAGCGGCAGAGGGGAAGAGAAGAGGGAAAAATTTTGGATAATGAAATCAACTTCACAATCAAATCTGCTGCACTGTGATTATGAAAAGCTGCTGTCTCAATGTTATAACATTTCTTCTTCACCTAACAGACTACATGTTGCTGGATGCTTAACTAGGTATAAGTATGGGCTATAGCAGTCATTGAACTCATATCTCTAAACAATGTCTATACCAGAGCTAAAATGGATCTAAACCAGGACTAAACAAAAAGAAAGAGGCCAGCCATACATGTTTGACCACTTTAAATAGTGTTTTAGACTGAAACCAAGGGCATATTTTTGTTTAAAAATGTGATACTTTTTCTTGGTCTCTTTTGGTCACTCCCAAAAGAAACTAAATATTTCTGATAATTTATTTTTACCACAAGAGGCCACAGTACCAGTCTGAGAAACACTGCTCTTTGGCAGTTTTATTATGCACCAAATAATTTGAACTATTCCTGTCCCTAATTTGAGTTGCGCTGCTGTGTGTATAAGCCGAGAAAGGGAGGGGACATTTATTTGTGTGACGCGGTGGAACATTCTGACCCAAGGTTCGTCCGACTCAAAGACTCCCTGGAGAGAGGAAGAGTGGGCTGGGAAAAAGACAGGTTTCACCAAGAAACAAGAGGGGGAGATGTTAAAAGACTTAGAATTTTGGGGTGTGTTCATGAGCCACAAAAGACCCGGCCATTAACAACGTCCAAAAATAGACAAGTGATCCTAGCTGTCAGGAGCAGAGAGTGAGAGTGTTTGAACACAGGTGTAAATTGGGTAAGTGTTGTATAAGGAGAAGAAAAATCTAAAATGAAATGAGGAAGAAAAAGCGGAGGTCATTTATATGCTGATGTTGTTTAATCAGAGCTTGATGTGGTCATGTGAAACCATAGACCCTAGAGTGGCATAACATTAGTGTAGTCCTGGTTTAGCTTTGCTTTTGACCAGTTTTTAACCAGGTTTAACCCCAATTACAAGTCTGGTTTAGTTGTAGGGTAGTTCCACAAAAGTGGGAAACTTTCTCAACAAGGCTAATGTGGACTAAGCTCCCTGCATCATCAGCGTAGGTTAGTCCTCATTTTAGTCTTTATTATACTTTTTACTGTGGTTCAGAAAAATACTGCTGTCGCCTACAGAAGTCATTAACAAGACAAATCTATATAAAAAACAATCAAGAAGTACATGCGGTGATACAATATTGCAAGAGAATCTTGGCCGTTAAACTTGCAGCTCTGTATGTGTTGGCTCTCGTCCCAAAACACTGTTTAAGGTCAGATATTCTTAAACACATGGATGGCCTTAAACACATTCTTTTTTTAATAATAGATTTTCTTATTGCTGGAAGAATGGAAATTGCTAATGTGTACACATTTCTAAAACTGTATACATTTTATTTCTTTCAAATATCTGCTCATGGTCGTCTTGAAATACAAGCGAAAATTTATCAATGAACCCTGAATGTCCATTTGGAATTTATAATGGTTGGATGAATTTCAGAAGAACAAGCAAACAAACGCTTTGTTTACACAGACACGTGAATCAGTGGACTTTTGAATGCATTTTGATTAGTTAGTAGTTGTCAGTGACGGACTGGGCGGACTGGCATTTGGGCACATGCCAGAAGGGCCGCGGCCCGACAATGCCCACCGCGGCCCCGAAACTGCATTGCCTCGGCCCACCCGCTAGGCATACGGTCATTACGTGCCTACATCGTCTTAAAAATTCTGCCCTATTGCTGTAATTGAGAGGACCCGTTCGGTATTTATACCCCTTACAACTACATATATATTACAGTGACGGTGGCACCGTGATGATGTGCTTAAAGGTCCCATGGCATGAAATTTTCACTTTCTGAGGTTTTTGGAACGTTAATGTGAGCTCCCCTACCCTGTTTAGGTGGTTAAAAGTTGCGAAATGTCTAAACTGAGCATTTGCGATCCTTTTCTGCGTTACAAAAAATCGGAGCTCAAACGGGCGAGTTTGAACAAGGCACCTTGTTGACGTCAGATCGAAAAAAGAAATGCAAATGCAGTTCCACCCCCGTCTCTCTGAACTCAGCGTCTCTGTAAATCACGCCCAGAGAGTTTGGACTGCGAATGCGCTAGGCAATGCGAAATGCGTTTTTTTATTTGCCTGGAGGCACGTCCGAGTGTTTCTAGGCTCGGAAGTCCGTTATCTGAGCCTCTGGACCTTTGAACAGCAGTGGTTTAATTTTGAAATGTGTTTATTTTTCAATGGAACGCTTATCATCTCTCCCCCCGTGCAAAAAGAAGGAAATGGATCAGAGAGCGCTCAGAGCAGAGAGCGGAGCGTTTGGCCATGCCCCCACCCTCTACTATTGGCCAGCTTTTTTCTCCTCATTTGCATTCAAGCAACAAGACCCATTATAGAGTGTTCAGAGTGACAAAAATTACTCTTTCTCAGCTTATCTCTGTTTCTCATGCACTGAGTGTTGATTTTGAAGAAGGATTCATTTACAGTATTAGGGAACCATTAAGGAGCCATATAAAAGCATCAAGAAGTACCATGTCATGGGATCTTTAAGGTATTACATTATTTTATTTTGCCGGGATATTTCTTCCTACGATGTTAAAAATGTGCACAGTTTGAAATAAAACAAATATATCTGTATTTTGTATTTGTTTGCGACAACTGAAGTAAAGCACTGCCTTATGGGAAATTTCCCAGCTGGCTGCGACTCAAGCTCGCGCTACCACGATTTGACCAATGTCTATCCGAGTTGCTACCAAGAATTGACCAATCACGGCACTAGTTGCTACCAAGAATTGGTAGCGCTCGCATATGAAGTGGAAAACACTTTATACGGAAGACAATAGTAAACCTTTTCGAGAAAGTTAGTACAACACAACATTTAATCACTTTCATGGGAAATAGAATGGTGATTGTGGTAGTGTGGTCAAGTTAGTCAAAGTATAAGAGGAGACAGACGGACGGTCGGATACTTAGCATTGTAGTTTAGTAAAATGAATCGAGGAGGAGGCACTTAACACCACACGGTCTACATATACAGGGCCGGTTGTAGGTGCAAAATGCCAGGGCCGTTTTTGTGTCCCAGTCCGTCACTGGTAGTTGTCAAACCATCTTGTATTGCTGCCCCTTTCCTACCTGTCTACAGATGTCCTTTGCATCCTCAGAAAACTTATCGGAATATTCTTCCTCGTCTTCACGCACTCGTCGATCCACTTCTTCCCTTTTGACACGTTCTTTGCGCTTTCGGAATGGCGACTGGCCCTGGATCATCTCAAAGATCAAACATCCCAGGCCCCACCAGTCCGGACTGAAGGTGTAGCTCTCATTTTGGATCACTTCTGGAGCTGATGACCACAGAGGAGATTCAGTGTACTGCCATAGTGTATTGGATTTCACAAAACAACACACACAACACACTATGATATAATATTCTGATCTTGTAATGTGATTGCATAAACAATTGATCAAGTTATTAATAAAAAACAAACAGGTTCAACATTTTTGTATTGTATGTATCCTTTTGAATATTTTTACAGCATTAAGTGTAGGCAAAAACTCACCCATGTATCCAACAGTACCGACTCTCCCTCGTATCGTCTCCCCTTCTGGGATTTGAACTGCGAGCCCCAAGTCAGAGATACGAATATGACCTGATAAATAAAGATAAAAAAATTAACATGATTTCTATTCCAGGTTGGTTTTATGGTTGTGGTATTTCTCCATGTATTTACTTTGAATTCTCCTAACAATGGAACCAATGTTTCTCTAAGGATTTGCAGAAAAAGCCTTTGTTCATGTTTTGTTTAAACTTTGGCTAAACAAGGATTAAACCCACAACCTTCTTACAAAAAAAAAAAAAAGCTGAAGTTTTAGTATAATTTTTGGTTTTAATGGTGGTAACTTTCTACCCAGAATACTTACGTTCCTTTCAGTTATACAGACCCTTTTGTTTGATTTAGTTATTATATAATTGCTCATATGTTTAAAAAAAAAACTCAATCAAAAAGATACACTAATGCAGTCTTTTCAGTCCAGATACCAATATAGCTACAGTGGCCTTAAGTATACTCTGTAAATACCAAATATCAACTAACACTAGTGCAGACTATCAATAGAACTTATATCAAAACTGATCCAAATAAGACACTGTTAATCCAGCATTAGTTAATTCCTAGAATGAGTCAGAACACACTCTCTTCATTCATTCATGTTCATAGAGGCAAATTAGAGCCATTAATTTACCAACAGATATATATTGTACATGTAAAAACACTAACCTGCCTCCAGATTTTATTATACATTTATACACTATAAAAATTAACTTACCACGATCATCAAGAAGGATGTTTTCTGGTTTCAAATCCCTATAATAGAAAAACAACACACAAACATTAGTGACTGGCTGATCTTGTGCCCATAAAGAGAGGACATTATAATAGGACATTATAATAAAATCCCAGACAAATATTGGGACTCTTTATTAACTTGTCATTTTATTTACTTTTCTAGTCATCCTTTATTGCCTGCCTGAGTCATACCATGTTGGGCTTTAATGTGGCTTAACGGGAAGCTTATCTGTACACATCTTTGTTTGCTTAATTTGTTATCACATGCTAAACTGGGCTACGTTATTGGTTTTTGCAAGGTTAAAAGGGGAAAGACGAGTGAATTAAATCTGATACAAACTATGTTTTCAATGTACATTGTGAAAAAGGAGGTAAAACAACTTACTCAATTTTTTCAATCTTTTAAAAAAAAAAAATTTTAAATTGTCAAGATAGGAACTGTGCAAATGACAAATGTTTATTTTGGCATGAGCAGTTATTCCTACATCGCAAAGTCATTAAGTCCTACAGTGGCATTTTGAGACTACACCAACTGCACACTAACTCTACAAGAACAAATACATTTTTAATCAGATTCTTAAACAGTGTCAGACATCTTATAAGTGATAGTGTTTTTATATAATTCATAAACATTTGTCTGCCTCCCCAGAGAAGATGTGAATCAGTTCAAATATTGATTTTATTCAAGAAAATATAATTTTTAATCATTTACAATTGGCATTTTCATGTCAAAGGACAATAACCTCAAACTTAGTTACCAGATGTAATGGCTAAAACCAGTCCTAAAAGAGATCTCTAAATTATCACTACAGCTGCAAGATTGATCGTAATTTTATTGGCCTCAATTAGCAAATTGCTAGGACGGCAAACTTTTTTAGTTCTTTTACAAACTGAATACACAATATCCTGTCTTATTTTGCATAAAAAACTTGCCTGTAGTCTAGATCTGTACAAATATGTGATTCTTGTCAGTTCATCTGTCTTTCAATTGTCAATTTTCCATGATGCAAAATGTGAACTTTGAAGAGAATCCTATTATTATTAAACATAAATCACAAATCTAATCACAATCGCAACTGTCTGCTTGCCAGAAAAAACACAAGTTCCCGAACAGCACTCAATGGCAAATTATGTACAGTGGTACCTCACCTTACGAATGACCCAACAAATGAAAATTTCAAGTTACGAAACGCCTTCACGGTAAATTTTTGTCTCTAGATACGAATGAAATTTCAAGTTACGAAACGCGAAATCTCAAAAATTCAAATAATGCGCGCTCAGTCACACACATTATACGCTTTTCTCAGACTGGATTTAAACTTTTCTCACATTTGTCTCTGTTTAAACACTCAAACTTTCATAGATTTTCAACAAAACCTATCAATATTGAAGTGTGGGGGGAAGCGGGAGGGGGGAGAAGACTGCGCGGACACGTGTGTGATAGCGCACATGACCCGGCGCAGAGCTGACAGCAGGTCTAGACCTGGACTAAACCTGGACTGGACCAGGACTAAACCTGGACTAAACCAGGACTAAACCTGGACTAAACCAGGACTAAACCAGGACTAAACCAGGACTAAACCAGGACTAAACCAGGACTAGAGCAGGTGGATTAAAGTGCCGCGTGCGGATCCATTTCCTGGTTTCTCACGAGTCACAGCTGAGGCGAGCAGAGAGGAGGCGACCGCAGGCAGTCTGAGCGCATGTGAGCGAGAGCCATGCAAGAGCCGCGGTGGTCTGGACTAAACCTGGACTAAACCAGGACTAAACCAGGAGGAGCCGTGCTCACATGCGCTCACACTGCGTGTCCCCTCCTCCCTGCGGTCCCTTCCTCACTGCTCGCCTCAGCTGTGACTCGTGAGAAACCAGGAAATAGACCCGCACGCGGCGCTTTAATCCACCTGCTCTAGTCCAGGTTTAGTCCAGGTTTAGTCCAGGTTTAGTCCAGGTTTAGTCCAGGTTTAGTCCAGGTTTAGTCCAGGTTTAGTCCAGGTTTAGTCCAGGTTTAGTCCTGGTCCAGTCCAGGTTTAGATCTTGGTCTAGTCCTGCTGTCAGCCCCGCGCCGGGTCATGCTGCCCACACGTGTCCGCGCAGTCTTCTCCCCCCTCCCGCTTCCCCCCACACTTCAATATTGATACGTTTTGTTGAAAATCTATGAAAGTTTGAGTGTTTAAAAGAGAGACAAATGTGAGAAAAGTTTAAATCCAGTCTGAGAAACCAATCAGGACAGAACACATTGTTACACTATAAAAAAAAAGTTACACTATAAAAAAAAAAAAACTTGGATCGGGGCCTTGGAACGAATCAGGCTTTTTCCATTGAAATAGCTACTCAACTTACGAATTTTTCACGTTACGAAACCACTTCTGGAACGAATTAATTTTGTAAGGTGAGGTACCACTGTATATCGGTGTTTTCAAAATTGGTATTGCGTGTCATGGTGTATTTTTCATGACAACACCTTCTTCTTAGCCTAAAAAACTTCTCACACAACGGCACATGTCAAGATAATCAAGAAAATCAACACTAGCCTTAACAATAGCAGTCATTGAGAGGTCTGTTTTGTGTTTGAATATGTCTTGTAAGAATATCCTTCTTCATGTTGACATTCCCTAAAGCCTTGACTGATGGTGACAGGTGCATTTAGAGATGAATGCAGTCACATACTAACACTTGGACTTATCTCTCAGACAAACTACTTAACTCAAGTTTGGTTAAGTCTAGAAGGATGTTTTGTACTGAAATGCTGAAGGGAAACAATGGACAATTATTAAACCTTCACTGTAGTCATATGAACAGAATTTGTGCAATATAGATTTAATATTATAAGGAAAACAAGGTTACATTTTCAGTTTAATTATCATGTACATGTATTAATCAGGTTTGGCAATTAGAATGCACCTGAACATCCTGGCAGAGTTATACTGTTAAATCTATCAAAATACTCACTACTTTATTTAAATCTTTATTTAAAAATCTACCAATAAGGTGATGTTACTAAACTACGTTACTAAACTACGATAACTAGGTTATCAAAGATCAGTAGAGAAGCAAGTAAGCTCTCATCCATGTTCTTCATGATATTCCTGACACTTGTAATTGAAATAATTAAGTTAAATGTGTCAAAATCCATACTGTAGAACATGTCAAACAAAGCAACAGTATCACCATGAAGACAAGCAGGGGATAGATCACTCACCAGAAAAGTATAGTGCGAAATTAAGAAAAATGTATAAGTAACCAACTACTAATATTTACAATAACCAAATCCAGCTTTGTGAAACCATAATTTCAATTTAAAAAGCCCTGTTTCATGACAAAATCCATCTTAATCCCAGACACATATTTCTGGCAGGACCTTCCCTGGCCTTACCTGTAAACTATCCGCTCACGGTGAAGGTCCTCGAGGCCACAGCAGATCTCAGCGGCATAGAAAATGGCCCGCTGCTCATCAAACCCAGAGTTCCCCATGTTATAGATGTGAAACTTCAGGTCACCACCGTTCATTATGGTTAACACCAGGCACAGCGCATCCTTGGTCTCATAGGCATAGGCTAGACTAACCTAGGAAAGGACAAATAGGGGGGAAAAAAAAAAATTGAGAAAATAAGTAATTTCGAGAAAATTATTAACTGCTACATCCACAAAGACACAGGCTGGTGCAATGCAGGTAATGTGGCATCTTTACAAATTAAAGTTTTGATTTGTTTGAGATGACAGGAATAAAAACTGAACTGGGAAAAAAAAAAAAAATCCAGTCCCAAAATTGCAAGATACATTGCTCTACATTTACATTTAATCTTCAAAAAGACTAGGCAATGGACTCTTATGCCCTTTAAATGATATAGAATGTTGTTACCTAATCAAAAACATACCTGAAGTTGTGTTTTGTCTCATTCACACGTTTGAGTTATCCTTTATTAGTCTACATTGTCTACATCTCCAAAGCTCAAAATGCTCTTTTACACCTTGTGATGTCATGAAGCAGTAGTTTTGAGGTTAACCACCATCTTTTCCCTTTTGTTCAGTAGAGATGAGCAATTCCAGGGTTAAAACCATCCAAATAAATCTAGTTAGTGTATGGATCTTAAGAACATAGTGGAGCGCTTCCTGTATTACCACATGACATCACAATACTGTTCTGTTTGAGAGAAGAACTCAACCTAAATATGCAGGGTTTGTGTGTTTAACGTGTGAATGAAACAAAATACACCTTCAGCTATGTTTTTGATGGGAAACAACATTATAAATAGCGTAATAACTTCACATTACATTCATGACATCAGTGACCGTACAGTATAAACTGCATTTTCCTCTTATGACGGTGCTGTTTACTAGTACTTCTCTGCATGTATAGCCATTGTTGCGCAAGATTCTAACAATTTTCAGAGCTTCTGCCAAAGGAAAACACCACACCCTTGTCAATTCATCAATGCACAGGCCCCGTTTTTAGGCGACCAAGAATTTCTTTATAATAACTACTGGGTTGTAGTCAACTAAAGTGGTACTAAAGTAGTGTGTATCCCCTGCATATTTCTCCATTCGTACTTGCCCCTCTCTTGCTCCTCAGGGGTCAGTGACTTGGAGGCTGCACTGTGGTGGAGGATAAGCAGGATGTGGCTGACATTAGAATCTGTCCCATCTGCTCACCACTGTCAAGTCACGACCCACCACTAGAGGAGAGATGGGAAAATACTTGGGCCCCAGAGAACAGCAGACCCAGTTCTGTGTGTATGTAAACATTCAAATGTACACACACATACACAAAAGTCATACATCTAAAAAGGTCATGTATGCACGCCATTACAACAATAAGAATACCTATAGAATATACTGCAGGAACATATTTAATGATTGTATTAATGATGATAATTATGATTATTGAGTACTAAGTTATGTTTGTTGAATTGTGCAACTGTTAGGACAAAGGAAAGATACTGACATTGTGTGGACAGGTAAGGAATACAAAATAAACCTGTATTGTTAAATTGGTTCAGGAATTACATCTTAAAGAAGAACCTGAATGTGTATTGCAATGTGTATTCAAATATTATTATGCAATTTGTTGAGTATCATACTGTAGTTTTTGTTTTTGTTTTTTTAATACAAATGTTCATCCAAACTAGGGCTGGGTGATATGACAAAATAATGACTCATATTTTATACTTTTATTATTACTATTATTATTATTATTATTACTATTATTATTACTATTATTACTATTATTATTACTATTATTATTTATTTTATTTTATTTTTACACAGAATTACACAACACTATACATTTTATAAATATTATTTTGTTATTTTAAAAATCCTTTCATTATCAATATCCTAAAAATAAACAGGACACACTTTTAGTAAGGTTTTTTATCCTCAAATTTCTTCTTCTTAAAGAATCTCTGTCGATCTCTGTATTAAAAACATCCAAGGTGATCACTGAAATGACTGAATCTCTGTCTTGATTAAAATCTGATTAATTGCACAGTCCTACCTAAAATATACAATGTTGTCCAGGCCCTGTTCTGCCTTGTATCACTGAAACAACATTAACTAACCTGACTAACAGTAGCCTATGTATGAACATAGAGAGATGAGGGTTTGAGAGAGCTCTTGACTCTTCTCCTGCTGCTGCTGTTTGGTCAGCGTTACCACGGAGACGGAAGTAGAGAGGAGGCTTAAGAGTCATCCATTCTGCCTCCAGCTCTCTCTCTCACAAACACACACATGAATACACAAAAATACACACACATGGACAATACAAAAGAATGTGCCAGTCCCAGGTGACAAGAGAGGGGGGGGCTTGCTGTATCAGAGTCTGTCAAATGCCTCTATACATTTACCTAACAGTACACGCAAAACGAGGACAAAACGGCACACTGTACCACAATAAAACAAGACGTGAAAGTAGGCTGAGCAATATTTTAATTAAGAGCAGGATTCAGTCACGTTCAGTTGTCAATAATAAACATTTTTTTTGTTTTAATGGACTATTCACCATTTCTTTTAGTGTTGAACAGCAATGAAATAATTTGTCTGTATTTTGTATGCATCTTTTATGTTGCAGTTTTTCATATTATACTTTTCTTTGAGACAAGCTACATGCAGTGGTATATGTAAACTAGCACTCCAGCATATAAACAAGGACTAATCCAGAGGAGGACATACATGAGAATAAATTATATTTCAGATTAAACAAATAGTGCAAAAGACCTGGCAAAAGACCTGGCAAAAGACCTGGCAAAAGACCTGGCAAAAGACCTGGCAAAAGACCTGGCATAGCACCAGAATCATATTGTATATACAAAACATATATAATGCATATAATAAACTGTACTTTAACCTTATATATACTCCATCAAGTACTCCATCATGTTTAGCATATAGCATTATTTAGCATATAGCATTATTTTAATCTTAAACTCGCTAAAATGTATAAAATATCCAAGATATGACAGAAATAACTCATCAAAAGTCGACTACTATAATAATCTTTAGTTGCACACAAATTGTAAAATATAAGCTCTGCCATATCACCCACACTGAATTTTATGAGAAAATAATGTTCAATAATATTGTTAATGTGTGCGCTTCAGTGAATATGCCAGAGTTGCAGTTAAATTAGATGCTAAATATACAAATGTCCACATATCTACTTCACATAACAAACACACAGCAAACATAGGGGAAATTAAAACAGCTTTTGCCGTCAACATCACTCAATTAGCAGTTATCCCTGGATCAACATTTCTCTAAAAAAACAACAGTCGGCCAAAACTAAGTTTTCTTTTCCTGCACCTGAGAAAGACGCAGTGAGGACTTCAGTGTTTGCCGTGGCATACAACTGTTCTGCAGCTTTCTGTACATCATTATGAAGATGGTAGCACTGAGGATAAAGGAAGATGTGGGCAAGAGCTTGAAGTAAATGAGAAAATATAGAGGTTCTTTGGTCCCAGAATAAAAGAAATTAAATCAAATATGGGCGCACAATAAATTTCATTTTAATCGACATCCAGTTATTTAGAATCGTCTGTGATCAGCTTGGGTCTTTTTAACGAGAGGTCTACAACCCGGCGGCAAATAATACGGCACATATATTGCGAGAATTTATTCATGATTGTCCTTAGTTGGTTTAGTTTTTATTTTGTCACATTTTTACTAGTAAATGAATGCAACCGCATGTTTTGTTTTACTTTACTGATCTCACTGTGCTAAAAAGTAGGCTTTGTCATATATCGTAGCGAGTGAACGGGTTCTTCTGATCCTCAGCATTTCATTGCATTGTTGACCTTGTGTTGATCCTGCATATGACAAATAAACAATCTTGAATCTATCGCATCTTTATTCTCATATCATGCAGCCCCAGTCCACAACCATATGTAAAAGCTGTGGTTTAGAGCAGAGCTCATACTCTGACTAGTTTTTGTCTTAAATGGCCATTATTAAAAGTCTGCATGTTCACAAAAGTACCAATATTTGTTTTTATTAAGAGTCCTTGTTTTCTGATTTCAATAAAGAAACCTGTGTGAAGTGTGACTTGTAAACAATGAAACTGTAAACAGTGTTGATAATTACAAAATAGAAAATATTGGTACTTACTACAAAACTACTGTTGACTTTTTCTAAAATGCGTTTTTCATTTAATGCCATTGCTTCCCCTTTTCTTTTCTTGACTCGTTTCTTCTCCAGCTTTTTGCAAGCATACATCTTACCAGTGGCACGCACTTGGCAGGCACAAACCTGGAAAACAGGCAGCAAGGAAACACGATCAAACACACACATCCAAAATGAAAAACACCATAAAACCCAGAGTCAAACTAATGCAAAGGACCATGGCAACCGCAAACCTCTTCAACTGTCACTAACTGGCTGTTAACTAACTGTTAAACGTCACTTGTACCAACTTCAATCGTTAGCACAAACATCAACAGTCCAAGCATAACGTTAGGTCAGTGCTGCGCATAAAACGCTAAAGGCTACGGTTAATCATTGCGGTTATTTAAATTTCATGTGTGGATTGAAACATCACTCACCTCACCAAAGCCACCTTTTCCTAGTACTCTATAATGTCTGAAGGTATTTTTGGTTACTGGTTGCCTGTGGGAGAAAAGTAGAGGAACAGAAAAAGGAAAAAAAGAAATAAGTGATTAGATTATGTCATGCTCTGAGTGTGATACTGCAGACAGACTAATGCCCTTATTCATTATTAATCCACACTGATGACGATCATTTTCAGCCTGCTACAGTCACCAGCAGCCCATTAGGCAAAGACCCATCTATTATTAAACAATAATAGAATCACTGAATGGAAAAACTTTGTTGGCTATAAGGTAAAAATAAAAAAAACTGACTAAATGTATACAAAGTAGAGATTTAAACAAAAAAATGAGATACTACAGAAATAAAATGAAGAACAATACAATAAAATTACAAATGATGAAAGAAAAAAATCTTTCACGTAAGGATATACAGACATATTTATTATATTATACATTACTTATTTGTGTCCTTTTATAGTCAGTTAGTTGTATTGTTATACCCAGGGATGAAAGTGGCCAATCGTGAAAAAAAGTCACGGAAAGTCACAGCGCCCCCCCCCCCGCTGGAAAATTTTAAATTTCTGAAATTCGGATTTCTATATGCTATATGTTAGCAATAAAGTAAAACTGTACATAAAAGTACAAAAAAAAACACATTTTATTAACAGGTAGGCCTACTAGTAGTACATATTGGATTTGTTTTTGCTTTGCACTTCGTCTAATCAGAGCGCATTGAGGAGGAGCTTATGCGCGCTAAAAGGCGCAGGTGAAAAAGCGAGGAGCGACGCGTTAAGTGAGGCACGGGCAGGTAGGATGAGGTATAGGATGTTTTATAAAGTTTAACCTGTGTACATGCAATGGTACAGGCTGTTATGAAAGAGCTGCGCTCACTCGCTCGGTCCGCAGCTCCAGACACGGGCTCGCGCGGCCCGCAGTTTAATACAAAGTTTAATACGAGATACACGTACTTTTGTTCTGAATACAGGACGATTCTGTTTTTCAAGGGACGGTTGGCGACCCTAAACACAACTATATATATATATACACCCAAAATCTTTCTCAACGAATTTGCACAGATATTTTAAAAAAAAATAAAAAAATTACCCCACAGCTGAAAAAAAAGCGGAGATCCACTAAAAAACGGAACTCTTTCATCCCTGTATACCAGAAACATGATATTTACAGGCAGGTTTCAGAATTTTTGATGGATTGTGAAAAATATTGTCAGATTACCGTCTTTAGGATAATGCAAATTTGTCACCATCAGTCGCCTTTTAATTAATAACTTGTGAGAAATGCCTTGGTTATACATAGTACTGATTTTAGGTATCTTTGCCCAACCCACAACATTGAGGACAACATTTTTATTAAATGTCTAATTTATATACCAAGGTGTTAGGAGAAGAAATAAATAATGTTAATATACATGTCACCTACTAGTGGCAATTATGCTTGAAATTTGAAAATAATTACAAATAGAGAAATAGAACATACATAATGCGTTTTTAGTTAGTGTAAGCCTACAGCTGTAATCTAAAATCAGTAAACATCACCAGAAAATTGATGATAGTAAAGACAGATATTATTATTATTATTATTATTATTATTATTATTATTATTATTATTATTATTATTATTATTATAATAATAATAATAATAATAATAGAATCCACAATTAAAATGGGCTCTTACTGTATCAAGTGTATAATGTGCACTCACCTTTCCAACCATTTCCACTGCAGAAAGCGAGAGAAGTACATGGACTCTTGGTAAGAGGAAAATGGAGCTCCACTCAAATAATCACGAACTATTCTGGAGGGAGCAAAAAGAGCAATGGTTAGAGCCTAAATTGAAACAACGCAAAGCAAAGACCAATCTTGTAATCATTGTAATCTTATTCAGTTTAGAAAGGGCTATGCAATTATTCATATTTTAATCAAGACAAGATTTTGACATTTCTGTTTTTCAATGATATGCTTAGGTTTTGTTTGTTTGTTTTTTTAATTGATTTTTTTTTTTAAAGAGACCTGCAGCCAATCCTTCCATCAGTTAAAGCTTGTGGTTTGGAGCAGAGTTCAGACTTTGGAAGAAATTTCACTATTTTTGTGTTAAAGGCAGTGTTTGAAGTCTGCATATTGTTTATGTTTAGCAAAATTGAAATAGAAATGAAGAGGACAAAATTAAATAGAAAAAAATAGAAAAGAATCTGCATAGAGTGTCATGTTGGCCATGTTGTCTTTAAAGGGCCCGTATTATGCTTTTTAATCTATGTTATATTTTCATTCACACGTTTAATACACAAAACCTGAATATTTAGGCTTAGCCCTTCTCTGAAACAGAAAACACTCTGTTCTGTGATGTCATGTGGTCATACAGGAAATGCACCACTGTGTTTTTAAACTCCATTCACCTTCACTAGAATCATTTGGATAATTTCAGCCCTGAAATTTTCAATCTCTACTGAACTAAAGGTAAAAGGAGCGGTTAACCTGAAAAGTACCACTACATGACATCACAAGGTGGAACAGATCATTGTGAGCGTTGGAGATGTAGATGGACTAATAATGACGGGTTAACTCAAGTATCTGTGAATAAAACAAAACACCCCCAGCTATGTTTTTGAGGAGGTAACAGTATGGCTTAAAGCTCGCAAGAGTCGATTTCATTTAGTATGGGACCTTTGAGGGTTGAGATGGGCAGAACCTATGCCAGCAACTTGGGGCCTTAAGCTAAGACCAGGGTATGTGCCCTGACAGACAAAATTCATGGTTATATTTAGGGATGCACAAATACTGATACTGGTATTGAATATTAGTGCAAATGCTGGATCGGGCATCGGTTCAGTGATTAACAGTTCAGCCGATATCTGGCGAGGCCTTTAACTGGATGTAATAACTGACAAATTGGCCTGCAAATGTTGGCATAGAATGTCTTATAATGTTTGAACTTTAATTCATACAACGTGGTTCTATATTTACTTGTAGGATAAAACACAATAGGAACAATTTTGTATTAAGTTAACCGTGTCGTGATGGAAATAATATGCCTTTTTCATCAGTTAATATCGGGTACAGATACCAAAAGCCCAAGTATCGATAATGGTATTGGAACTGAAAAAGCTGGATCGGTGCATCCCTAGTTATATTCATTCAATAAAAAGGAAATTAGAATAGACGCAAATTTTCACGTATGGATGGACCATGTGACATGATTTTTATATTCATATTGCCGACCCCTACTTTCACAAATACTAGCATGCAAGTTTTCATAGCCCATTGCTAAATCACAACATCATTTATACAGTATTTAATGTCATTTTCATCAAGTACACCTTCTACTGTTCTACTCTTCTTTCTACTTTAAACTTTGCACAGATTAGACTACATGCAACCACATTGCCAAGAAAAAAGTAGACGGTTTCAAAAATCCATTACGGAAAATCAGCAATGCCTTTGAACTGTTAATGAGAATAGATGTTCACATTTTTCTTAAAGTGAACAGATCCATCTGCAAAAGCCTAAGAAGTTATTACATAGAGAATATTCACTTAAGACTTTACATGAAAAGGTTATTGAGGAGATGGGGGTCAAAGGTGGTCATGGTATGCCCTACTATCATTCCTGCACTTGTGAAACTGACCTCATCTTTACACGGATGACCTCTCCAACTACTCTGACCACATACAGTGTTTGACTTGCACATCATGTCATCTTTAGCAAAGAGGTAACAGGCTACACTGCAAAGGCTGAGCAACTTTTAAAATGGGTTTGTTTGAAAATAAACTTTGCATGTACACTGTATGAAATCAAACTTTCTGCATAGGGCTGCACAATATATCTCAAATCGATTTGAAAGACTAATTATTTAGATATCATTTCCTCTGCACAGAGTTAAATATCTTCTTAAATATCAGTTCATGTTTCAGTCCTCTCTCAAAATATAATGCACCCTTAAGTAACAGATAAACCTAAGTCATGTCAATCACCATTTCATTTTTGTTTCTCCTTATGACCTTTTCTATATAGCTGAGATATATTTGTATTACAATATTTCTATATTTTATTTTTACTTGTACACACACATTTGCCTTATTTGGCACCAGTTTCTTGCCATTTTTGCTACTTATTTGATTATTACCATTTATATTTTTGCTCTTTGTTATTATAATGTATTGTGCTGTGTGAGCTAGTGTATCCAAATGTCCCTGATAAATAATTGACACCATTTCACAATGATATGGATGTATGGATAAAATTTTAAAGTAAAAAATATGTAATGATGAAATTGTACAAAACCATACAGTCCTAGCACTTGTTGTAGGACAGATTTGAGGAATATCACTATACTTCCTTACTCCGTTGCTGATGAGATCACAGTGTAAACTGCTAAACCACACACATCACTGCAAACCATACTGCAGTGGATATCCTCTGCCACCCAAACGCTCGTAAGCTCATATTTGGGGAAGAGTTTTCCCTCAATGGTTTTAACATGACCTCATCAGTGAGAGTACAGGGAAAGCTGTCTGTGGTTAAGGAGAACCGTGCAGTGGCTGTTCTTGGCAAAAAATGTTGGAAGTTGAGTTTCCACAAAAAGGGCACCTCAGCTGAATATGAAAAGACAATTATGACACAGTGGGTCTGGATAATACATTATAAACAAAATCCTCATCACAGTCCAGTCCTCGTAGCAATGGGCCTTCTACCAAAGCATTCACGCACACACCAATCTCTAGGTTGTCACAAACTGCTAATTACATGTGTCAAAGATACACACAAAGATGTGTGTATGTGTGTGTGTGTGTGTGTGTGTGTGTGTGTGTGTGTGTGTGTGTGTGTGTGTGTGTGTGTGTGTGTGTGTGTGTGTATATATATATATATATATACATACATATACACACACACACACACACACACACTTGCTCAAACAGTTACTTTCATGCTACTACATTTTGCTGTACATTCACTTTAGCTTGAGTTTATTCCAAGTTAATAGAACCTTTGGACACAACTGGCAACAGGCAACGCAAACACAGCTACAATAACATTTCCGAGATCACGACCAGAAGTTGATACTAAAATTCTGATATACAAACTAGGGCCACTGATTACTTTATGATATAACTGGATGTTCCACTGCAGCAGGAGAAAACTGAGTGAGCTAATATATTTGTGTGAGTGCAAGTGACTGAGCCAAAACCAGGAGCAGCCCCTTGCTTTCCTTAGGGCTGTCCTGCAGAAGAGGAAGGAATGATCATCAGGTCAAAATTACGTATTGGAACAGATAATTTGCAGGAAATCTAAATATTGTACCATGAATGGTATGAATGAATGAGTGAAAATAGTGGAATAATCAAAAAACATAAGCCAATTTCTCTACTTTTGGTGCTTGCTTTGTCGTGGAGGTGCTCAAATGGTTAAATTACCTGGGACAACATTGATCACTCAAGTATTGTGGGATGGAAATCTGGCATGAAATTAACTTACCGTTTTGAAGACTAATATTTCACACTCAAAAACCACAAACCCCAATTGGCTGTAATGTTTTGGTATATAACCAGCTGACTAAAATAAATAGCTACTGCTACATTAGCTTACAACAACACTTACTACTACTATACTACTTAATACTACACTTTCACTACTTCCCTTCACTAGTATAATTACCAACACTGCTATGATTACGATGCTTAAATACTGATTTAAATAGAAGTGTAAATAGCCTGTGCTCTTACTGTCTTAAAAAAGGCATTACAATTTTTATTTATTTAATTTTTTAGTTTTGTGTTACATTTTTCATAGTCCGATGTGAGATGGCATGATCTGTCAACCTGTCTGAGCCAAGCTTGAGGCTAATTGACACCGTTATTGTTTCATAATTTCCTGTTGGATCACCCTTCCATGTAAAAACAGTCAAGCAGTCCAAGACATGGCTAAGTGTTTTTTCACATGATTTTCCTACTTCTGCTAAATTCCTCACAGATTCCAGTTTTCTCGAGGGGAAACTCTGATGAATCAGGAGGAGGACGCTGCATTTACAGACAAAACCTCACCATGTGTGGCTACATTTCCAGAAGATTAGAGCAGATCTGACAAAATCCACAATCCATCCAGAGGGTTAAGCTGCACAGATCGTAATGATCTCAATGAAGTACAGACAAAGTAGTATGGTCTGAAGTGGTCCACATGAGGCGCACCACAGCAGAGGATAGACAAGAGGAAAGACAGTCTCAGACTTTGATGGCAAAAATTAGCTAAAATATGATATTTCCAGTGCAAAATGTATAACTTTAGCTAAACTCCCTAGGCACAGAGAAGTTAAATAAATGTACAAAGAGCTGACGATCAACTGCAAATAGTGAACTCCAGCTTTAACCATGTTTCATAGTTCCACACACTTTCATTTCTGTCATTTTTAAACAAACTTTTATGAATTGCTCATATACCGGGATTATTTACATTTGTATAATTTAATATAATTTGTATAATATAAATGGTATAATTGATTGACCTTTATTTAACCAGGATAGTTCTGCCAAGAGTAAGAATCTCTTTTTCAGGTAAGTCCTGGTCCAGAGGGGACCCCATACTATACAATATGTTTTTAGTGGCAGGGGAAACCAGAGCAACTAGAGCACAAGGAGAACATGCAAAGTTCACAGAGAAAGGTGCTGCCCCAGATTTGAACTTGGGAACTTCTTGCTGAGCGCGACTCGCTGGCCCTAATGCCATACTCTGCAACATTCCAGGCAAAACACTACCATCTCCACAGAAGGTGGTGAACTTCAGAAAAGTTACAAAGTGCACCTTTAAGTTGATGGCTAACAGACATTTCTAGGAGACACATTTCAAGGAGACATTTCTAGAAGAGCACACACAGCCGGGTACTGTGACCATTTATTTTAACGAGAGTGTAAAATAAACCTTTAATATTAATTAGAGATTAACAGTTATGACGGTCCTACAGACTAAAGGTAAGGATACATGTATAGTTCAAATTAAAATCATTATCTGGAGTTAAGCTGAGGTGAGTGCTTATGGACACTGTGCATGAGAAGAACATTTGGGGCAATAGTCCCTGGTCTGTTTGAGGCTCTGGCTGGCGGACAGGAAGCAGAAACACCTGCAAAAGTGTGAGTGTTGTAAAACTGTGTGTCCGCGCCACACTGAGGTCCTGTTGTTCTGGTGCCAGTGCCCGGATGCTCCCTCTGCCCACGGCGCGTTTTCATTGGCCCCAAAGCCCAGGTGCCAGCTGCCGCCTCATCACCACTGACAGCCCCACAGACACACAGTGTCTCTGCAGAACAGCACTCCGCCTTTACCTCAAACTTACTCCAGTCCAAGCCAACAAGGGGCCCTACGTGAGTACAATGTGCATGCCCAAGGAGTAAAACAAATCACAAATAAAAAAAATAAAAAAAGTACACATTAACTGTTTTGCACATTAAGCTGAGTTTTAATCATGGGTAACATGAACTATGAAAATGTTTAAGACTCTCAACACAGTGTAATAATAGCAGGCTAACATGGCTAAATGGTGCTGGCAATTCTTTGCTTATGCATGCATTGTGATTTACTGTAATGGACAAACAAATCTAGCGCAGGTTCACAGCTTTTAAAAGAAGCATGTGGTCAAACATATTGTTAGAAGTAAGATAACACTCACTGTTATGCTAAAAGTGGCTACATAGCAGATAGCATGGAGCGCTGTCAGCAAAGACGAATTGGCAAATATGAAAACAAATATTAAAGGCTCCAATTATATTAGAATTATACCCAACTACAGTGACTGTAATAGAACTTTGAAAGAGACCATGAATAAATATTATATTATGAATAAATACTATATATTCTATAGTAAACAGTGACGTGTGGTCAGGGCAATCAAGGCAAGCAGTGGTAAAATCTAAAATCATTGTGTGTCAAAATCACTGATGGGAATAATGACATTAAAGGTTTTATGAATGATTTTTTTTTTGTTTCAAATTGTCAATGATGGCATTATGATAATAATACCAATGATGACCAAAAAAAAAGAATGAAAATCCATCAACTGTGGACGTGGTGGGGCCAGATAAACATTAGCCAATAGATAATGAGGCTACCTCGTTATCTACTGCACTGAAGCAGAGTTGGTCGCTAAGTAACTTATGCTTATCATTTGAAAACATACAGTATAGTTACAGTAGTAAATGCGATTCTGAATGCGCACTGGCTGTAAACAAACATCTTCTAGCGTAAGGAGGAGGTGGGAGGAGGCGTTTCTACTTAGGGAGCTGTGGGGGGAGCTGAATTTCTCTTTCCTTGGAAAATCCTCTATACAACTTTCAAATAAAGTAAACTTTAAAAAAATATTTTTTTCAGTACCGAGTAATCCAACTCATTACTTTTTCTATCGTTACAATGGCATTACCCTTATCAACACGCCATTACTGCTCGTTACTGAAGCTACTCATTGAAGATGTCATCCAATTTGACTCACACTATGGCTCACACAGACACAGCACAGCTGCTCATGTACGCGCACACGTATGACTTCACTATACTATATAAGTCCTGTGTGTGTGGTGATGTTATTCACGAGGAAAACAGTGAATAAAGTCCGCTCCAAAACATACGGCAAATCCGAGCTTACCTTCAATAAGGACTGTGACAGAGACAGAAGCCTCTCGAGCCTCAGGACTCATGTCTCACTATTCAATAGAAATTTCATGCCACTGAACTTCTTCCTCCGCTAAAAGCTTTTGCCGGTTGTTTTAGAGGTTAACTTTTAGCACAAGTGTCTAAAAACAACCCACTTAAGCGATATGTCATTGGTTGTAGTTTCGCATTTGTAATGATTAAATGTTCGTTAGAAATACAGACAGGCTAATACAGGCTGGGGCAGTGAGGAATCCACCTCGTCTGTGTGTTTATCAAGGAGCGACAGTGTCCGTGGAATAACAGCACTATTACATATGTGTGGAGGAACGTGTATGTTCTGGACCTACTCCGCTTTGGGGAAATCTATGACCCTTCTTCAGGAAAGTTTGAGGTGAGTGATGTTTGTGTTGTGACACATCAGGCTGTATTATAAGTGAGGCTGTATTATAAGTGCACCTGTGTGATCAGTGCACTGTTGTTGCTAGTATCACTTCATGATCTTCATGACTGTACATTTTGTGTAGTGCATTACACATGTGTCCACCCATCATATGTCATTCATATGGTTTCTGGATGCATAATAATTACATAGACAAAAACAGTACTGAAGGTTCAGCTGGATAAATAAGGTGTAGGAATAAACCACAAAGGGCCCTGTTTGTACAAAAAGGGTGTCAAATACAGTCCAATATCAGAATCAGAAAGGTTTTAATGCCATATGTTTGAACAAGTTCACAACATTAGGAAATTGCTGCGGTGCTTGGAGCAGAATGTAAACCAAAAGAGAATGTAAACCAATATACAAATATTAATAAAATATGTAGGTCTACGTCTCTCTAGTTTGACTCTGTATACCGTTTACTGGCTCAGTGTAAAGGCATTTAAAATGTCAGTAAAATAGATACTAATTTGCAATGTAGCATAAAAATTGTGTTATTAAATTGTTATCGGCTAAATAATAATGTCCACCCCAAGTCTGCTTGCCTACCCAGAAAAGTCACTGCATGCTACTGATGGTAAAAGTATATATGATTAATACAGAAATCATGTATAACATTAATATTAACACCTCACAAAACAGTTTGACAGGGTCTTATGCTGTATTTAAAATACAGTATACAGGGGGGAGCTATGTTGGGGAGAAGGTGGGACTTACTTGGTGCAGTCATTGAAGAGCTCCTTACACGGACTCTGCTCCAATCTCTCCCAGCACGCAGCCACCACATCCTGCGGTATGTCGGGCAAATGGGCCGCTGACTGAACAGGTAGTAATAAACAAATGTTATGACTCGTTACAGCTACAACAATTTAATAAGATGTCTAGTACTGTACAAGATAAACGGTGCTGCGCTAATGTGTGTGTTTATTTCTAAGGATATTACAGAACCATATTTAAATTTGAACTTGAGAGAAAACAAATTTCATTCATACTTCGCTGTTACATTTGGAGATCACACCTTTGACCCAAATTCTACAAATATACAAGAACAAAAGCTATAACCAAAAAATTTAATTTTAAACCATTTGTCAAGAAAATTTCTCAAGTCCCTCTGTTAATTTTGCTTCAATTAGACTCAGTCAAGTTATTTTATTTAAATCTCTATTCAAAATTAGAAGGTTAGATTGGAGGTATAAAAGATGGCAAGATTGATACACAAACACTTAAAAACTGCCATTAATGTCAATCCAAGCTCCAGCAACCTCATCCGTTTATGTTTTGAAACATTTTGATACAAACGCAGCACTGCTAAACAGAAACATCCACCAAGAGCTTTGGAGACAGCATTTGGTCCTCAACAAAATTCTACTTTTGTTTACCAACCTTGGACTTATGCACAAGAACATTATGACCTCATGTATACATGCACCTCATTAAGTCCAAGGTATTTTCAGATAACAATCAAGTTTTCACCCGTCTCTGGTCATATTATTATGTAATATTTCATGAAAAACAAAGAACTTTTTCAACAATTGAGATTATTTAGATTAGAACAATTCCCATTGTTCCAGTTTTTCATACATCAGTTGTAAAAAGTTTCAGACAGCTTACCCCATTATTAAAGTATGTGTCTAAAACATTCAGTCCGCAGTCCCTCCTCTTCTCATCAGGGGCCAGTTGGTACATGGCCTGAGGGAAAACGAGAGAGGAGATATGAACCAAACGAATGAGCCAAAGACACTACAAAGATTATACTATATTGAAAAGCAATGAAATGAAACAAAAAAGACAAGAATGAAGAGCAAGATGGAAGAGTACAGTGCCGTGAAAAAGTATTTGCCCCCTTCCTGATTTCTGTGTTTTTTGCATATTTATCACTCAAAACATTGTCAGATCATCAAACCAATTTTAATATCACACAGAAACAACCCAAGGAAAGACAAAATTCAGTTTTTGAATGATGATTCCATTTATTAGTGCACAAAAAAAATCTAAACCTATCTGGCCCTATGTGAAAAAGTAATTGCCCCCTTAATCTAATAGCCAGTTGAGCCTCCTTTGACAGCAATAACTGTAACCAAACGTTTGCGATAATTGGTGATGAGTCTTTCACACCGCTGGGGAGGGATTTTGGCCCACTCTTCTATGCAGAATTGTTTCAATTCTGCCATATTGGAGGGTTTTCTTGTATGAACTGCCCGTTTAAGGTCACACCACAGCATCTCAATCGGATTTAAATCCGGACTTTGACTTGGCCACTCCAAAACCTTAATTTTGTTTTCTTTGAGCCATTCAGAGGTGGACTTGCTGGTGTGTTTTGGATCATTGTCCTGTTGCATGATCCAAGAGCGCTTGAGTTTGAGGGCACGAACTGATGGCCGGACATTCTCCTTCAGGATCTTCTGGTAAACAGCAGAATTCATTTTTCCGTCAATCACAGCAAGTTGTCCTGGTCCTGAGGCAGCAAAGCAGGCCCAGACCATCACACTGCCACCACCATGCTTTACTGTGGGCACCATGTTCTTTTTATCAAATGCTGTGCCATTTTTACGCCAGATGAAACGGGCTGCAGACCTTCCAAAAAGTTCAATTTTAGACTCATCGGTCCACAAAATGTTTCTCCAAAAGTCTTGAGGGTCATCAAGGTGCTTTTTGGCAAAGGTGAGACGAGCCTTTGTGTTCTTTTGTGAAAGCAGTGGTTTTCTCCTGGGAACTCTTCCATGGATGCCATTTTTGGCCAGTGTTTTTCTAATGGTGGAGTCATGAACACTGACCTTAACTGAGGCCAACGAGGCCTGTAGTTCTTTCGATGTGCGTCTAGGTTCTTTTGTGACTTCCTGAATGAGCCGTCGTCGCACTCTTGGAGTAATCTTAGTTGGTCGACCACTCCTGGGAAGGGTTGCAACTGTTCCCAGTTTCCTCCATTTTTGAATAATGGCTCTGACAGTGGTTCGCTGGAGCCCCAGAGCTTTGGGAATGGCTTTGTAACCTTTTCCTGAATTATAGACTTCTATCACTTTTTTTTCTCATTTGTTCTTGAATTTCTTTGGATCGTGGCATGATGTGTTTGTTCTTGAGATGTTGTAGCCAACTTCACTTTGTTTGACAGGAACTATTTAAGTGATTTCTTGATTCAACACAGGTGGTGACAATCAGGTGTGGGTGTGGCATGTAGAACTGAACTAAGTTTTCTCAAAACTGTGGTTAGTCACAGTTAGTTTGTGATTTAACAAGGGGGGGCAATTACTTTTTCACATAGGGCCAGATAGGTTTAGATTTTTTTTGTGCACTAATAAATGGAATCATCATTCAAAAACTGAATTTTGTCTTTCCTTGGGTTGTTTCTGTGTGATATTAAAATTGGTTTGATGATCTGACAATGTTTTGAGTGATAAATATGCAAAAAACACAGAAATCAGGAAGGGGGCAAATACTTTTTCACGGCACTGTATGTTGACTTGGGATTTATCAAGAACATGGTATCATCACCACTACGTCAGGCCAAAAGGGTAACTTATTCCTCTAGATAATAAATGTTACTTTGTTAGAGAAAGGTAATATTTTAAACCCATTCCTGCCTCACTTTTCTTTAAGATATACGATGTGTTCAGGAGCTAGCCCTCTGTAAGTAAAAGCTGCTTGTCAGTCAATGGACGACATACCCCCTTCTGGCTTGTCTGCTTACCTTGAGAAAGACTAATGTTGCTATGTTCTCATTAAATAAGCATGATCCCCAGTTTTCCTTTCTCGCATACCTCCAGGGGCCTCGGCACAAGCCTGGGCCTGTGTTTGGCTGCTCACCCAGGGGACCAGCCTCTGACGTGGGCTTGACCTCATGGAGATGCAGGGGAGGGGTACAGTCTTTTGACAGCTTGTCTAAGTTTCTAATCACCCCCAACAGTCACTCCACCCACCGCCCTGAGCCAGTGCCAAGAGCAGGCACACGTCCCAACTACACAACTGCACAAATGTGTTGGACAGGTTTTCAAGAAAAGCTAAGGACAAAGAAATGTGCAGCTTCAGTGTACAAAAAAGCATGTTAGCAGCATAGAACAAAAGAAAAGTATGGGTCAGAGATGTATATTACAATTTTCTTGGAGCCAGAACATGATTTAAATTTTATAATGATAAAATGTATACACAAAGTAAAATGCCTTTAATAAAAGGGAAATAAATCCATCTGCTAGTTTTGAGAGTTCATACTTCACTAATTCCACCTGTTACTCACTCAGAGCCTTAGGAAGACTGGCCAATGGAAAAGTGTCTGTGTTTGATCATAGAGCTATGAAGTATAAAATAGACAGTCAGATGGATGAGATCACAATTAGATTTGTATCAGTATATTGCCAAGCCCTAGAATGAAGCAGTGACTGGTCCTAAAAAATGAATGAATTCAACCTCTTCCATTTACATATACATATAGAAGACATTTTATATTAGTTAAAAGAGTTGTACACTAAATCTTCCTTCTTTTTGTAGGATTCCAGGCGATCTCAGAGAGCTGTAAATGTAAGTCACACCATAATAGATACCAGGAGATACATGAAATTAGCAACAGTGAAGGTTCTTACCACAGCATCCATGAACTCAATGCAGCGTTTGAGCTCTGGCCTCGTATCACAGTACTGACGAAACAGCAGCCGGCCAATGGGCTGCTTCTCACATAAACTGGTGTAGTCCCTCTCTGAAAAACACACAGACATGGTATAAGCAAAAATATTGCACAAATAGACAGAGAAGATAAGCTAGCTCATTCCAATCAACGCTTTGGAGCAGCGCTGGTATTACCATGCATGAAGTTTCGGGTGTGAACACATCTTATACAAGAATAAAGTAGGGTATCCCAGCTTTACCATAATGTAATGACTCGTATAAACACATTTCTTAACAATTACATGTGTTGAGTTCCTAATATGGCAAAACATTGCAAATTACTTTAAGTTTTACCAATGGCATAGATAAAACTTAGACATTAGTGGCAGAAGAAAATATCAAATGCACTTTAATATTAAAAAAATAAAAATAAATAATAATATAATAATAATAATAAAACTTTACTCATGAGATTAAAAAACAAAATGTTAGCATAAACTTATGAACCAATGTTGATGAATAGTTGAAAACAGTTTTACATTCTTTTTGGTTACACTACAACAAAGCCTGTGTGTCACTCTATTAGCCAGTTTCTGTGCGTGTTTGCTGCAGCTGGCCCTAGTCTATTAGGACTAATGGCGTCCATTTGAGTCATATTTCCTTTGGTACCAAATGAGGAAGACGACCCAGGACGTTTTCCATCAAAGACTGACAGCAAAGCTACACAACATCCACACACACACACGCACGCACACACACAAACAAGCGGGAAGAGGCGGACGGACGGAGTGGTGACAGCCCCCCGACACTAAATCAAATCTACACAACATCCCTCCAGCTGCACTGTTGTTATTACACCATTGGCCCTGCTCAGTGAAGCTCTGCGCACTTCTCATTCAAACGTAAACAACCACAACGCTACATAATTCTACTACATCCTCTTTCAGAATGTAAATCTCTAAATACAATACTAATTTCTTTCTTTGTCCTGTCAATGAGATAACGTTGGGAAATACTTTGGGCATCAAAGAATTGATTCAAGTGAACCTGAATTCAAGTGAAAGCTGCTTTGTCTTCCCCAGCCTCTTGGCTATTAAAAGAAAGTCATGATTGATTTGGGTTATTTTAGGTGATAGAAACAATGTATGTGCTGTCAAAAGTTAACCTGCTTATTCTAATTTTCGGTTAATGTTTTGTAATTCATGTTTTAAATCGTGCAGATTAGAGAAGTGGCTTTGCTCCAGGTTTTGTGGGGTAGAATAAAATCAGTTTTGAGAATAGTTTGAATTATACTTTAAATAGTTTAATTTAAATTAATTGCACAAAACAAATGCATTTAAACGTCTTTAAACTTCTACAACTTTTATTTGTAGGGTTGCACTGCTCCCTGTATGTATTCCCTATGGGGATAAATAAAGGATGTCTAAGAAATGTCATTTCAAATAAAATTTTAATCTATCACTTGAAGAGACAAGAGTCAATCAATCATATTTGGCTCTTATATAAAAAGTTGCTCAATTCCTGATACACTTTTTTTCCTCTGCTACCAACATAAACTTTGAGGACCAAACTTGATATTGTTTATACTTCAAGATCTTAACAATGACTCAACGTGATACTAACACAGATCAATAGACTAAGCCACCAGTGTTTACATGCGGTGTCCATGCAAATTTGTTTATGAGCCATGCTTTCTAGTGAAGTACAGCACAGCAGGTTTTTCAATTATGCAGCAAACAGAGGAAAAGGTTAGTGGCACTGTCTACAGAGATGGATAAGGTTGGGAAGTAACTACTCTAGATACTTCAAATATAATCAGAGATGAAAGAGTTCCGCTTTTTAGCGGATCTCCGCTTTTTTTTTAGCCGCGTGGTAATTTATTATTTTATTTTTTTCCAAATACGTTGAAATTTTGGGTGTGTATTATATATGTATAATTGTGTTTAGGGTTGCCAACCGTCCGTTGAAAAATGTAATCGTCCCGTATTCAGAAACAAAAGTACATGTCTCGTATTAAACTTGTACATGTGTGCGGGGCCGCGCGAGCTTGTGTGCTCTTCTGGTGCTACGGGCTCGCGCGAGCCCGTGTCTGGAGTCGCGGACCAAGCGAGTGAGCGCAGCTCTCGCAACAGCGTGTACCATTGTGTGTACACAGGTTAAACTTTATAAAACATCCTATACCTCATCCTACCTGCCCGTGCCTCACTTAACGCGTCGCTCCTCGCTTTTTCACCTGCGCCTTTTAGCGTGCATAAGCTCCTCCTCAATGCGCTCTGATTAGACGAAGTGCAAAGCAAAAACAAATCAAATATATACTACTAGGCCTACCTGTTAATAAAATGTGTTTGTTTTTGTACTTTTATGTACAGTTTTACTTTATTGCTAACATATAGCATATATAAATCCAAATTTCTGAAATTTTAAATTTCAGAAATTTCCGCTTTTCCGCTTTTTTCATGATTGGCCACTTTCATCCCTGTATAATTGACTTAAGTTGTCACTCCTAACTCCCATCATTACTACTGTTTTATATTAAGTAATGCATGAATAAAAAGTCTACAAAGACACCATTCATTTGTTTTGAAGAAAAGATTTTTTTTTTTTAATGCCAAGTTTTTGTGCCAGCCCAGTAGCTGTAGTTAGCTGCTGGCCAGTTGAGGAGACAGACCTCAATTTGTGTAGTAAAAGTTACATAAAACACTTAAACAATTAAACAATTTTTGTTTGAACAACAAGTTTAATTTGCAGAGAGACTTGAGGAAGACAAGTTCAGGACAGTAGAGGCATAAGACATTCATGCTGGGAATGTTGTGTGTATGCCATTGCATGAGCTTAGAACATAATTACTGTGCCTAAATATTTTTTTGCATATACTTATTTGCATATATGTAGGTGGTAACTGAATTTGGACCAATGAAGTGGCAGCAGGACTGGAGTGAGGTGGATTGAAGTGGTTCTGGTTATGATGCAGGCAACTCTGGTTCTTGTAGTTTGCAGCTCACAGAGTAGTAACTAAGCAGTAATTGAGTCGCAAAATGATCTATGTGCATGTGACTATTGACAAGGATAGCAGCAGCGTGGTAGTGGTAGGGTGATCAATTACAATGAACGTGCAAGAAACACTGATAAAACAGGGCTCTAAATACAGTATTTAAAAGTGAGGACCTGAGCAGTGGGTATTTTGTCCCTCAGACACATCGGCTGCTACACACAATGTAATCATGGCTCCTCAGAAGTACACTGCACTTGTCAAGGCTAAGGTCAAATGCTTGACATTATCAAGACACAACAAAGACAGAGCTATCAGCTTTACTCTGAGCCTGAGTCTCTACATGTGTGTGGACACGCACAGCAGTGCCTGTTTAAGGACACACCAGGGATTATTTTGATCCAGCGCTCAGTGTGATAGGGAAATTATGCAATACCCTCTATGTCATAGTGACGTATGTAACCCACAACAGCTGCTACACACACACACACACACACACACACACACACACACACACACACACACACACACACACACACACACACACACACACACACACACACACACACACACACACACACACACACACACACACACACACACACACGTAAAGTTAAATGCTTGGTTTGAAACACTACATGAAAACATTGTAGTAGATAAGTTCCTTAATGCAGTGTTTGCGACGGTGTCATGTGTCCTCTTGATTTTCATCGGATCACAATCAGCTGTAGGTACACTGTATTCAGCCCCAGCACTGGGCCTCCTCTGCTCGTGGCCATTCTCTCCCACTTACTCCTGATTAGAGAATATCCTCCTCTCACTGTACAAACCTCAGTCTTTTCTCCAGCTCTGCTGCTGCTCTGAAGTGAAGCAGGAGGAGAGATATGAGAGAGAAGGGGAGTGTGTGGGGGAGGGGAGCACTGCAATCTCTGGCAGAGATAGCTGTGACGCACTGTTACACACAAACCAATCCACACACACAGCGCTGTGGCATTCAGAAAAGCAGAGCTGCAGAGCCAGCATACGACTGCCAGGACACTGCATTATAAGGGAGCAAGGGGAACCACAACCATTCAGGAATCGACAATAGGCCAACAGACCCATAACCCATTAGTTAGAAAGATATTTAGCAAAGGCAACTATGAGCACAGGTTATGGTTTAAAAGTTTCACAATTGTTTTAAATTGACTAACTTTTACCAACACATCATCTTAATGAAATTAAAATGGTTATATATGTAGCCTCAAACTAGGGCTGAACGATTTTAAGAAAAAATTGAATTGCGATTTTTCTGGCAGATATTGCGATTTCGATTTCATCCACGATTTCTTTCAAATTAAGTTTCAGTGCACATGAATATTTGCAAACATCACAGAAACTTAAATTATTGACTTTACTTAAGTTTAGTTATTTCAAATGTAGTCCTAGTTATTAAAAAGTAACATGCTATACATTGAGCAACTGAGCACTTGAGCATTGAGCACTTGAGCAACCGCAGTTATTACACCTGAAGAACTAAAAGAGCATCTATGTCTTAAGTAGAGCAAAAAAGCCTTTTAAAGGGGTGCTCAATTGAGCTTGATTGTTGTATTTTATAACAAACGTATAAAATACAACGCAACTTAAACTTAACTTAAATATAGCTATGCTAATCTCGGTAGCTGAGTGGTTAGCGCTCTTGCTTCACAGCAAGAAGGTTCCGGGTTCGATCCCCGGGTCGCCCAGGCCTTTCTGTGTGTGTTCTGTGTGGAGTTTGCATGCATGGTCTGGGTTCGATCCCCGGGTCGCCCGAGCCTTTCTGTGTGGAGTTTGCATGTTCTCCCCGTGTCTGGGTGGGTTTCCTCCGGGCACTCCGGTTTCCCCCACCAACCCAAAACATGCACCTTAGGTACCTCCAGCTTAGGTCCTGACCAAACCGAAGCAAGAAGATCATGGAGATGGTCCCCGGGCGCCCTAATGTGTGCTGCCCACTGCTCCTAATATATGTATATATATATATATATATAGGATGGGTTAAAATGCAGAGAAGAATTTCTCCAGTGTGAGATCAATAAAGTCACTTCTTCTTCTTCTTCTTCTTCTTCTTCTATAGCGTTTGTAATGTAAACCAGCCTTATGCTAACAGTTTGCCAACTAACAACAGGAGAAGCATATACCTCTTATCCATCATGGGGAGGAGACTTTTAAACCACTCTTTCGTCACCGTGTTTACAGGCAACATTTCCTTGGCGATGTCATGTGTTACGATTGTTATCTCCTGGTGTCGTCAGCTGCTTCTGTCACATGGAGTTACACTGGCAAAAGAAGTTGTATCTGTAGTCTGTTTGGCCCGAGTATCACTTTTACTAGACATTTCTCCGGACTTTCTCGCCATGCACTCGAGTGATGGATTACAGACATTGATTAAACGGGGGCTAACACCGGCTTCACCAGCTCGTGACTTCCCAGACCGCACGGGGCTACACGGCGTATCTGCGTTGAGGGCTCGCTCGGAGCGGCTAACACAGGCCTCACCAACCTGTCCACACGCAGCACGCCGCTTCTGATTGGTGGGTTTAGCAGCATGGCAGGGAGGTGGGCCAGGCGGAATACATGTGTGAAATAGTTGACGAAACAAAACCTGGGTCAGTTAGGAGCACTGCAAAAAACTAACGATTTTAAGCAACATTAACGATCCCAAAATTGCGTTGTCTGAGATCGCGATTTTCGATCTAAAACGATTGGTATTGAAACTTGGTATTGAAAAATGCCCACACACCTTAACCTCCAATAAGAATACTTATCGTGCCATATAAAAAAACAAAACAAGTACATGCAGGAAAATAACTGAAACAGGAGTTAGCTGCACTGTCTGGTAGGGAAGTAAAAAATGTTACAGCATTATCAAAACTACTCACATTGTGTACAAAATACTTTACTAATACAATACTACAATCTTATTGATCTCAAAAAATGCCAAGACAATCATTCAGTACCAGCAGGTTTCCAATTACATGAACTGAAATGAAGCATAGAACAAGGTGTATAGTTGTCCCTGAGTATGCTGCTGCTTGCAGATTTATATAAACATGATTTTGATTGCCCAGTTTGGCCAGACAGCTCTAGGAAAGGTTCTGGTTGTCCCAAACGTCTTCCATGTAAGGATTATGGAGGCCACTGTGCTCTTAGGAACCTTAAGTGTAGCAGAAATTTTTTGCCACAATTCTGTCTCTGAGCTCTTCAGGCAGTCCCTGACCTGC